>JARHVA010001917.1:495000-1705000 GCA_037957365.1 Torreya grandis | reverse complement strand
TAGTATGGCAATGACATAGATTGGGGAAAATAGAAATTGTGAGGTCAAAGATTGGTAATTCGTATGAATATGCATGTAGATACCATTCGACTGTGTTGAACATTTGACTGATTATGATATTTTATATGCATTCAGTTGTGTATATAAAGATAATATTTAAGTTTAGATATAGATGCCTTAAGTCTTGATCTATAGACTTAACATGCAACGAATAAATATAATGTATTGACTGTGTATTTCAAATTAAAAGGAATTAGAAAAATCGTGATGGTTGTGTTCGAATTGATAACCAGTTATGTTTTTACAATTCTGAACATATTTTAGTCGAACCACTAAAATATGAATTGTTTGATTATAAGGTTTTAGATGAAATAATACAGATGAATGTGTTTTGATAGAATAAATAATAATCTAAAAGATGATAACAGTTTACTTTATGCACACTTTGAATGATTATTGAATGGGTTATTAATTTGAAACTATGTGTTTATAATGTATACATAAATGTATGGAATATACATGTGATTTGACGATCATATAGTAAATCTAAAAATATATTCCAAATAGAGATGTTTATATGTTGTTCAATATTTGTAACCAGTATTTTACATACCAAGGAATTATGGGTGTCTGTTATGTGTTTGATGATTGGTTGAAGCTTTAAATTTAAGGAATTTAAATATTAAATATAGATCTCTTGAAGTTGTTAAAAGATTGGTTTTTTGTTATATTTGAAAAATATGAACAAGAAATAAGTTGTGTTTAATATTTGAAAAGTTGAGGAAATAACTTTTAAAGTTACATAGTGATATTTAGTAATTTGTAGTCTAGATATGATTCTTACCCGGATGACAAGTTTCTATTGAAGACTATATTAATTATATTTATTATTCTATAATAAATTAGAGAATCTTAGATTCATTGCATTTCATTTGATGGACTAAATGAATGTAAATGATATTTTTGTACTAAGCATATTTTTATTTGCTAATAGGGAATATTCTATTAGAATCTATTGATTTTTATATTATTATATAATTAATCAAATCTCGCATTTATGATACTGAATAAGCAGTGTGACGGGTTCCACTAACTTAATTAGCATCATCAATGCAAGATGAGGTGTAATCCAATTGAGTGGTGTGTATGAAATTGACGGATCTTAGAAATCTTTAATTCTTGATAACTTTGGTCAAAGTAATGTTTATAGTTAAACATTGTCATTTCATATGTTGATATAGTTTTCATATTTGAACGATATCATGTTAGAACAAATTTATTTATGATACACATTGTGTATTAGATATCTACAACACATGAGTTCTAGTTTCACTCTGGATTTCCACACAGTATTATCTACCCATTCGTGAAGAGAAGATCATCCCTTTGTTGGGAGATAGCGTAGGGGATCTATAGTCCGTGGTTGGTGTGAGAAAGTACTTGAATAATGCTCTCCCTCCCAACTGGAGTACTACACTTGAAATTACAGATTGATACTTGAGTTGTGAAGACTCATGCTCCATGGAGCTTTGTATCATCTATTATTATTTAAGATATTATGTATTGCTGAAAACTGTAATATTTACTTATTGTACTTCAATAACCGTGGTTGTAACGTTGTATCAACCATAGCTAAATTTGTACTATTTCATTTATGATAAGATGCAGTATTTATTAATTGTTTCATCAACATTGTTCATGATTTTTATATTTGTTCATAGTGACCCTTAGCTAAGTGTATTAGCTATAAACCTTGTGGTTAACTAAATGAATGCAGTTAGTTAATGATCACTAATTAGATTTCTCGTGTTGAAATCTGTAAAATGAATGTGTAATTAATTTTTAAAAATATTACTATATTACAATAAAACTCAGTGGGGTTGTTACACCCCAAGTAAGCTTGAACTTCAAAATCATTGTGCCATATCCTTTAGCTCCTTCCTCAAACTTGAAACCTGCAAAACAAAAAGGAGAGAAATGAGAGAAAGATATTTTGTTGACCTTTTATCTTGTCTATAAAGAAAATTAGGGTAAGCTCTTGAAACCTAGATCTAGTGATGGAGATTCACCCAATCCAATTGTGTAAATTTGACCCACCACCATGTAGGTCAAGTGGGAACTTTTATGTTATTTTTTATTATCTTAAAACATTAATTGCACTCCTAACCCTTTTCTTTGGCCCCTTTTAGACTAATTGTGTAAACTTGCAATTTACTTCCTCTAAACAATTTTAAATATTCCTCACCTTGGCTTATTATAAGAATCCCTTATGAACGGACCCGATGGGGACAACCTAGTGGTGTGTGCACTGAGTGCTAGAAGTGGGAGGTCTTGGGGTCCATTTCCCAGGCTAACCACCTCTATAGCGTCATTCCCACACTAGGCTCCGACAGGTTGGTCGTGAGGATACCTGATGCGATAGACTAGTCGGCTTGGTGTTCAATGCGACGAGGGTCGCTATGTGGCTTGAAACCTATGTTCAATGTGACGAGAGAAGTCCACAGTCCATAAATAGGACTACTCTTCATAATCAGTTCTAACTCCGGTTAAATAAACCCTGTTAACCAATATTTTAGCCAATAACATGTGGGTGAGTTGGTTAAGTAGTTTGGTTGTTTCAAGCCCCACCCAGATTCAAATCTCAAGAAAAACATATGAGGCCAGTTATGGCCGTTGGTTGTATTCTCAACGCTATTAATGGTTGTCAGTTGTATTCTCAATGCTGTTAATGGCCATTGAAAATTCTCGAGGCTAGTGGTGGCCGTTGTTGAAAATAGTTGGTATACATCTGGAAAAATCTGGTATACAGGTGGTATTCAATTAGTTAATAAATCACATGGTAATCTAAGCCCCCGATTGTGTACCAAACCAGTCCATGCTCCAGTCAAAAGCCGTTACCTAGCAAAAAAAAAAGAATCCCTTGTGAACAGCTTTTAAATGGTTAATAAAGAAGATCAATGCTTGAGCAGATGAGAAATCTAACCGCAAGGCCAAACTATACTTGAACTAGTGTTTGTTTTTAATTTTAAACCTATCAAAGTCCGTCATAAACCTAAACCATTTAAAACAAGATTTTGTTACTTCAAACTAACTACATTTGTGTTTTCCACCCTATTCAACTTGTTTTAAACCCTTTTGGAAACTGATTAAATTAAATATCTAAAATACGAGTTTTCTTAAACTAGAACTGGAAACCAATTCTTTTAGGATGCGAAATTCACCGACAATTATTAAACAATTTTTCAACTCCATCAACGGGGCTTTGTGGAAAATTCCGAAGGTAACTTGCGAAAACAAATTTAATCTATTGTTTCTCGCCTCCAAAGTCGATATGGAATCGACAAGAATAAAACATCAGTAAATAGAAATTCTCAAAACTAAAATTTGCGACCAAATTTTAGTAGCTTAATTTAGCAGTCGTTTAGTCAAATAGATTTATTATAGAGTTTTGTTATTTTTAGTAAGCTAATTTTGAACCTAATTCACAAGAGCTTTTGTAAGGCAGTTTTCAACGGATGAATTCACTTTGGAATGCTAAACAAACTTGTTGGTTTAATTCACAATAAAAGTATTATTATGCCTTAAATATGATAATTCTAGCTCAGAGAAAAGGTTTTAGAATTTAAAAAATTTATCTATCTTTTCGTAAATTAAACCAAGGGAGATTTTGTACCCAATTTATCCAACTTTGATGTGTTCAGTGGCACTTTGAAGCATCATTGGTCGAGACTCTCTCTTGGTGAGCCTTAGGGTGGTATCCCAATTAAAGTAATTGTTGCCTTAGTTCGCTATTATTTTTCTTTGTGTGTTGACTCGAGACGTATTTTTGAATATCTTCATAATCTATTAAGTCAAGAAATTATAATTAAGCTAGACCTTCTATTCAGGGCATCATATTAATGTGACTTGTCCCTCTTACTTATTAAGGACATTATAAGTAAAAGATTTTAGAAACCACTTTTGATCTTAACCTCACTCTAATAGGTTTGTATTCCGCTTCCTAGAGAAGCTTTGTGGTGGAAAGTAAATGAATTAAATAATCACATAATAATTGTGCATGTCACACTTCAATTGCACGTTGACCAAAAAACAAAAGTTAAACTATTAAGCAACAATAGATAAACAATTGAGCATTGTTCACTTCTTTTTTAATTACATGAGTTTTGGGACAAAAATTTTGAGCATGACAACCAAATGCATAAGAAACGTATCTCTATTGCTGAATCTTGATGTGTTGTTGCATGGTTGACCTATTGACACTTGTTTTACTTTATCAAATTGATTTTAAGCCTTGGGGGTCTTTGTGAGATTGGAAAATGTTATGTTTCATCGTTGTTTTTAAGAATTCGCTTGGAATATTTTTGTCATTTGTATTGAGTATATAGAGCCATATCTTGCATTGTTAGTAATCACTTCATTGATCCGGTCCATAAGCTCCTCCTCATGAGCATAGGGATGGGAACTCAACTTATTGCTGTGCAATTGGTAATTGAAGCACCACAAAGCTTAGTTTTCCCCATCTCGGATCAATTAACTTGTAAATGTAAGTCCACAACAAAACACCAAACCACAATGCTTTGCAAGGCACTTATAAATTATTGATTTATTGTAGCCTCTCTCAAGCGGAGGTTTTTTAGCTTGCTTGGCATGCCATTTGCCCATAGTGGGATTTGATCTCAAATCAATTAACTTGTAAATGTAAGTCCACACCAAAACACCAAACCAGGGTGCTTGGCAAGGCACTTACAAATTATTGATTTATTGTAGCCTCTCTCAAGCGGAGGTTTTTTAGCTTGCTTGGCATAGAACATGTCATTTGCCCATAGTGAAATTTGATCTCAGATCAATTAACTTGTAAATGTAAGTCCACACCAAACCAAGGTGCTTGGCAAAGCACTTACAAATTATTGATTTATTGTAGCCTCTCTCAAGTGGAGGTTTTTTAGCTTGCCTGGCATAAAACATGCCGTTTGCCCATAGTGGGATTTGGAAGCTAGAGTTTTGTCTCATTTGTTGAAGTTGTTTTAACCTTCCTAGGAGATGTTGTATTCACTAGCGATGTCATCATAAAAATGTAATTCTTTTTAAAATTTATGTTTTGGAACTGTCATAATAGAGTATTTCTCCTGATACTGAGCATAATCTATATAGTTCATCTGATGGACAAAAATGCAATATGATTTGGAGGCTTCTCATGATGGTCAATTGATGAACATGAATTTTGTACCAGTGTTATACTGTCTACTATTTCCTTGGGTATTGGCACGAGTTGAGATTGCTTTGTTTTTTTTCAGTACTTCTATCCAATTGCATACCCTGAAGATGTTTTGTCTGTCATACCCCTGGAAGCATGTGTTAACAGGAAGAGTGAAACATTGTTGAAGCATACAGTATGCATTAACATCAAGTCAATTAGTTGATGAGCACTTTATAGCTTTCCTGAAGCTTTATGGGAGATTTTTGTTATCATCCATTAGTTATTCCTGATTATGGGTAGAGGAAACAGTTACAGCTTTTTAAATCTCTGACCTTTGGTACAGGGCCAGAATATAGATGTGAAACTTTTTGCAATTCTGAGATGATGTTCCTTATGCATAATGTCTGTGTATAGTTTTGATTAGTTGATTATGATCTATCAGAATTCTGCCTGAGTTGATATGGTGTCTGAACCTTGAGACATTAACCCTTGACAGTGTCAATGCGGTTCTGGTGTTTTTATGAACTCTTGGCCGTAAAGGAGTTGTTAGGCACCAAATCCCAGGTGTCTCGTCCAATGTTGTAAAATGATCTACAACCTTGGCCAAGACACCTAATAGGCCGGAATATGGAAAGCATTTTGTGACTCTCACCATATTGTTGGGAATCTTGTGATATGGTTCATTTTGAGTATTTCATGAGCTGCTCTGAAATTGTCCTGAATGAAGCTTGATTCTTCTTATGCTTTATACATTAAGCTATAGTGTCGATTTCCCTTGGATGGGTGTAAGTTTTTGAGTGGCAGCAGTATCAACTTTCATTGATGATAGTAAGTTTTGTGCAGCGGAAGTAAAAACTTTCATCGAGCCTAACAAAAGGATTCGCCTCTCAAATGAGAGCATAATTTCTAAGGCAGGGGTCCCATGGAGCAGGCTGTTGCTCCTATTTTTAAAGAGCAGGGGGGCCCATGAAAAATGAAAGACATGGCAATTGGAAATTTTAGAATCTTTTTCTAAAAACAAGGGGCAGGCTAATTTTCAGGGGAAAAGTTTGAGAGGGTGGAAAAAAGGGGGGGCTGGGAGTTTCCCATACTTGCTTCTATTTTTTAAGAAGATATTCTACCAAATAAAAATTTATGCGTAGTCAAAAATTGTCTAAACTTTAATTATAAATAAAAATATAATAATTTTAAATATTATCCCCTATAAAATTGCAGCATACACTCAGAATTTTATACCATGGGACAACTTTTACTACATATGCTCCTAAATTTACTCTGCAGGTACCCTTTAAGAAAGTTTAGGAGCCCCCCTCCCATGGGACCACTTCCATCTTGATTTTTTAGAATTTGTGTTTTACTTATTTATAATACAATTTCTGCAACAAATTCAGGTCTTTCACATAGAATTACAGCAAACCTTTCCTCACTGAACAAAGTGACAGACAGTGAAATATAACGTTTGTGTGCGTTCCCCACCCACACATTGAATAACAGTAAAACGGGACTACTGACCGAGTCGAACACAGCAACCTTAACCATTAGACCATTGAATTATAAGATGCATAAACGAGTCACTATTGCAAGGATTCCAGAATGAAATAAGATATCAACCCCAAAGACAATCAATTTTATTTGCTTTCTCTAACATCTTGTGGATTTTTTTTATGCGAGCTCAAACATAGCTGGTCATAATATTCCACGTATTTGAATTGACATGTAAGAAGAATCAACAGAACCTCAAAGATGTCATGGGCAGGTCAATATCGTTAACAGAGAGACCGCAAGCCTACTGAACAAAAAAACACTAAACTAGAACCACCAGGGGTTATGTAAAACATTACCGGCTGATTTGATGTTGGGCATGTGAATGAACCAAATGTTGACCTTGCTCTTCATTTGGCTTCCTGCAGTTAATTTTTCAGAGGGATTATGGGAGTTGAGGATCCCTAAATAAGCACTGTCCATATTCATTAATTTGTAAGGAAGAAAAAAGAGTGAATACCTGTATGCAGTAATAAGAATGAATGCAGAGTTCTCTTTAAAGGAGATTATAAAAAGTCCGGATGCACGTGTTCGTCAATTACTTGGTCTTGCCACTCAAAAGTGGAGCCATTATTATGATTACCCCCAACTGTGGAGACCAGGGCATCATTCTGTGATTCCAAATAAGATGACCACTTGGAGACCTGCTTCCCACAATCTTGTGTTGTACGGCTACGGCTACGTTCTCCCCCCTCGGGAGCGGGGCTGCCTGAGTTTTTCAGCCTCCCAATTATATTGGCAATTTCATCCCCACTTGGGCGACTTAAATGTTGAGTCCTTTTCTTATTTGCCGTAGAGGAATGGCTAAGGTTTAATTCTTTGGAAGCACCGATAACTTGTCCTTTGCGTTTTCCAAAAGGAGGGTCGGGAAGGGCGGTAACAATTGGCATGTCGTAATCTGCAATGGGTGAGAGTGAGAGCATTACATTTTCCTCCAAGTATTCTGACCATTCACTCCCATAAGCAAATGATTTTTCTTCTCCTGCTGCTGCTTCTGCTTCTGCTTCTTCTTCTTCTTGAGGCATTCTTCGGTGAACGCACATGTTGAAATCCTGAACAAATATGCGAATGTCCTTGGCAACACCGGATCGAGTAAATACCTTCCTAACAGATTGTTTTTCGTTGCAGAGGGCGCATGTCCATTTGTTGCTGCTCTTCCTCTGCTGCTTCGCCTGAAATTTGAATCAACAAGCCAAACATCATATTCAAAATCAAAATAACCTAACGCCGCTGCTGCTACGACTCACCTGCATAGTGTTGCATTGATAGCATTGTAGACCCAAAAAGGTCGCCATCGCCGACTTCCAACAATGACCCTCTCCACTCTTCACTCTCCACTGTCCAGCAGATTATATTGAAGCCAACTGTATCAATTAAAATTTTAAATTTTTTTTTTTTGGGTAGAGGGTTATAATTGAAGTGGTGAGGATGGTAGTTGTTTTTATTTATTAAATTATAAATTTTTTTAGATATTTGATATAGAAAATTGACCGGTGAAAGTTAGAATCGTGTTTTCGGTGATTTTGATATTATGGATGTCTTTTATTTATAATTGTTTAATTAAAAGATCTTATTAATTTAGATGTATGCTTATTCAGTATTGTAAATCTATTATTTATTTATTTTTAAAATATGGACAAAGATACCGATATCTTATGTAATTCAATGATGATGTGTAATACTTTTAAATATATAATAAAAAATAATCAAAATTTTCATCTCCTTTATATTACATTATTTGTATTACAATTATTTATCTACTTATGATGGAGAGGGATTATACCAGTCCACCTTATTTACTAGGCAAGCTTAAATAGTACGCACAAAGTGTTGTCCATGTTGTCTGACTATGAAATGATAGAATAAATCAAGGAGTTTCGGCTCAAAAGTCTATAAATAAATAAAACGACTAGTTCATTCTAAAATGCATGTGCAATTGGGTGATTAAATTGATGGACTTGTGGACAGTAAGTCACGAGGTCGAATAATGTCAATAGCGGGTAGTTCGACAAATAATTATGGACGGTAGTTTTGGTCGAGGAGCAGGTTACCAACACTTTGTGCATGTTGGTTACCCTCAACTCTATTTACTTGACATTTAAATAGTGTAAATCAAGTTTTAGAAGATTTAAAAAGTGTAATTCGAGTTTTGGATTTGTGTATTGAAATATAGAAAAAGTTATATTTTGAATTGATTTAATTTTTAAAATAATCTAATTAATAATTATTTGTAATTACAAATAATTATATTATATTTATTTTTTTAATTGAAGAACGTATCTATATTAATATAAACAAGTATAAGTACAACATTAGTCATTGAAAAAAATGGGTGGAAAGGTCACACCCCACGAGCAAAGCTTCCCTTAATAAATAGATAGATGGCCCGTATCAAGCTCTAGATCGAGTTATTGCCCTATGTATATCAAAGAGGGGGGGCTATTAAGAGCTCAGGAATGCCCATCTTCTCTTGAGATCAGGAATACCCTCCCCTATATATCCCCCCACCCATAGAGAAATGAGAGAGGGGTGGGCCTATCTAGATAGCCCTTGATAGATCAAGTTAGAAACTATTAAGCTCAGGCCTCTAGACTCAAGCTCAGGTCTCTATTATCAAGCTCAAGATCGGGAATGCCCCCTTATGATAAGATATATAGAGAAAGCTAACGACCCCCTCAAGGGTGTGTTAGAGACTTATATCTATCTGGAATGTAAGGGTGAGGCAAGGGAAGGGAGCCCTAGATAGATACCCCTCATCTAGTCTAGTTGGGACAGTCTATATATAGGGCCTTCCCTCACCGCAAGTTGAGAGTATGGGGCAAGGCTTATATATCTATATGGCCCGATATGTGTGTGTGTGTGTGTGCGCATCAAAGATAACCTAGGGCCTTATATATCTATATGGGGATGACCTGAGATATGTGTGTGCGTGTGTGCACATATGTGTACGCATGCTAAGGGTGGGTGGGACCTATATACTCCCTTCCCTCACACAATACCAACATGAGAGGGGTGGGGCCTATATATCCATTTGGGCAAGGGCCCAATCACTCCAAGGTTCAAATCTACATAACGACTTTGATGGCAGGGACCTATCTATTCTATGGGGCTAAGGTATCCCCTATATATAGAATTGGGGGTCTCCCTACCCAACACGACATATATACATCCCTTCTTAGAGGTAAGGGTGAGGCAAGGGAAACTTGAACCATATAGATATATAGGGCCCCAGGTTATCTCTGGCACATATATATATATATATATATATATATATATATATATATATACATATATACATGTATATATATATACATATATATATGTATATATATATACAAGTCCCAGATAGATAGGGCTTGGGTGAGGTAAGGGAACCAGGGGTATGTGGGGCACTATACACTTGCAATCCTGGGGTACTGGCTCTAAGGATGAAGCCAGATATATATATATATATATATATATATATATATATATATATATGCGCCATCATGACATACAGGCCCCACCCACCCTGCAAGCCTGAGGAAGACTATCAACCTAGGGCACTGGTTCTAAGGATGAATTCATATATATGTAGATATTGAATTCATATATATGTAGATATACAGTATATCTACATATATATGAATTCATCCTTAGAACCAGTGCCCTAGGTTGATAGTCTTCCTCAGGCTTGCAGGGTGGGTGGGGCCTGTATGTCATGATGGCGCATATATATATATATATATATATATATATATATATATATATATATATATATATATATATATATATATATATATATATATATATCTGGCTTCATCCTTAGAGCCAGTACCCCAGGATTGCAAGTGTATAGTGCCCCACATACCCCTGGTTCCCTTACCTCACCCAAGCCCTATCTATCTGGGACTAATTGGCTAGAGCCAACATCAACTAAGCACCATATACATCAACCACTCATATCACGTATGCCCTCAAGAGATAGAGATAGAGATAGGGGCTCTCTCTCTTCCATAATAGACATATAGAAGAATAGTTTAAATGGGTATTTAGGTTTTATGTCCATCTAGAGAATAGGGGGCATATAATAGTTGAATATACAAATATAGAATCTATATGGGATGGACACAGGCCTTTATATAGTTTCTTATCTCTAGTTGGGTGATATTGAGAAGGGAGCATACTGGCCCCAGACTCTCAACCCAGGCCATGTATATGGTGTTGATGTTGGCTAGTGTTTAGTTGATGTATATGGTGTTTAGTTGTCCATTTATAGTTTATAGGGCATAGAATAATATCTATATGGGATCGATCGACTACATTCCCTATATGGAGTGGAGATATGATGACAAACCATAATCCTTCATACCGACCCCTAAGGCAATTGTCTAATGTATATAATATAGGGTAGGGTTCTATATAGATAGTAACTCTATATGGGTCATCGTCATATCTCTCTCTAGGTGAGCCCTGCCCCACCTTACATATCTTATATTAAGTGTAGTGAATATTATCTTATCCCATACCTATATACAGAGAGAGAGGGAGGGGAACTCATTCTATATAGAGGAGTGGGGGGGAGGGAAGTCACCTATGTATCTATATGGGACCAATGAGTGGTGACCATGGATGCCATCTCACACTAGATAGATAAGGCCCAAACCCATATATAATAAATTAAGATATACAATCGCACTACTATTGACAAATTTAACCTCACAAGTCAAATTGTCACCCCTACCACTTGAAACTTTTCTTATCAGTACATGATGTACTCTTTTAGGCCTGAAAATATCCAATATATACATTTTGTAGCATCTTCAACAGGCTTCTCAAGTGATTTTAGTAGTTTTAGTGCCAAAAGGCCTATTTTGAGGCCATTTGTACAATTCTTCAAGGCAAAATTGAGCTTCAAGAATATTTAGGACCTTATTTGTTCATGACAAGGTCAAACAGATTATTTGGAAGAGTTTTCAAGTCTCAAAAAGAAGAAAATTGATTTATATCTCATATCGACCTCCTTGGTAGCTCTAGAAGGGCAGTTTTCAAGTGTTTGATATAGATATATGAGAGAGAGTTAGGAGCTCAAATTTTGGCCATTGTTAGGGTTCCTAGAAAGGTTAAAATTAGTGGCATTGGTTTGTAGATTGATGGATTCTTCTTTATGAAAAATTGCAAGAGTGACAGCAGGTCACTATGGCCTATTCATCTGAGAGGAGTCTATTCTTACACTTGTTTCTCTGGATCATAAATTGATGGAGAGGAATGGTTTTGAGGTTGGTTTTTAGATGTCATATAGCTCATTTTCATAGTGGTTTCATCAACCAACTCATCTCCTTAAATTGCCTTCACTTAAAATAAGACTGTCTTGGTGTACAAGTTATTATAATGGATTATGCTACAAGTTCTTATTTCTTTTTTATAGTGGTCATTCTCAGAGGTTTATAATGATTTTTGACTCATAGGAGCTCCCTTATTTTCATGTAGTTCATTTTATTTTGTCTGAGATGGTTTTTGGTCCATATTCTTCAAGTGTGCTTACTCTTTAAGACATTGTCAAGGTTTGCACAATTCACTAGAGTTTTGGTTTTTAATTTTGGCTCAAATTCTAGTGATACATCATGGTTTGAGGTTCTGATATGATATTGCATCAATAGAAGTGAATAAAAGTGAAGATAAGAGCTCAAATGCACATTTTCAATGAAGATCACAAGTGTTTCCTCCATGTGCCAGTTGTACGGATTGTAGAGTGTTTTGAAGATGTTCATTGCTCATGGAAAGACTTGTTACATGTCTTCATGCATTCACATGGTCATTGTCTACTTCATTAACATTACCTACGCGGTTTTCAATTGACTAGATATTCTAGACCATATACAGACCTTTTGCGTTGGTGGACTATGTATGCAATCCATACAAGATTAGTAGGTGAGTTTGAGGTGGTGTGATGCATTGTCATAAGCCTTTGTAGTTCATTGAAACATTCATGTGTAGTGGCTTGACAAGGTTGAGGAGTTTAAAAACTCAAAGATTTCCTCTATGTAGACCTAAATAGTCCATAGTGACTTACAGGTCCTAAGCCTATATAGGTCCACATTTTGGACTAAGATCAACACCTAATCAACACTAGAGTAAGCTTAGATAGAAGATTCAACCTCAAGGCAAATGAGTACATGTGACATAACTCATTGGAGAGCACCTAAGTGACTATGTATAGTCAAGAGACTATTAAGGATCTAACTAATTTCACTACCCTAAATATCCACCTACAGTTCATATAAAAGGCAAATCTTCACCTGTAGCCATGTGGGTGAAAGTGCAGTCAAAGGCATGAATGACAATATGGATCTTAAGCTTGAAGGAGGGTCAAATGCATATGGAATATTTTAAGGTCTACCTTAGATAGACCAACAGGTCAGTATGAAACCAAAAGAAGCAAAGGAGCTTGATCATAATTGAGTTTGATCTCCATACACAGTCAACAAACCACCTATAGGCAGTTAAAGGAGCATGAGTGTTAATGAGTTAATCTTAAGCCTAATAAGAGGCAAAGCATGTTTGAAAGTGTCAAAATCTATTTTAAAATTCAAAACAAGTTTCAGGACTATGGAGGAGATTAGGGGTATGAAGATAAGGTTCTAATCCCTAAGAACACAGTCAACTACCCTAAAAGCCCACCTACAGTCATCTAATGGCTTACAGTCAGTCAAGAGAAAGAGGAGTAGAGGAGAGTGTGGGTGCCTAAACCTATCTAGGACTGCAAACATGTTCAAGTCCATTGAGGAGGTTAGGACTATATGAGAAGAGACCTTGAACATAGAGAACACAATCAATACCCTCTAAAGTCACCTACAGTACTTGTATGAAATAAAGTTGGCCAAGGTTGAGTTAAGAGAATCATAAAATCTACATAAACAATGAAATGGACTCCTTTGATTTGAATTTTCAAGTGCCTTGACACAATGAGAGAACTAACTTCTAATTGCCAACCTAATGCTCTAGTAGCCCTAAAATAGGCACCTACAGGCCTACTATAGGATCAGTGCATTTTTCAAGGTAAAGGGAGAAAAAGAGATGTTTTGTAAGGTGTTTTTAGCCCAAACTTGAAACCTAAACTAAGCATGAGGATTTTTGAGTATATTAGTGGTATGTGTATGAAGGAGAAAACTTAAAACTCTTGTGCACAATCATGGACCTATCTAAAACTCTTATGCACGATCCTAGTTGAAACTCTTATACATAGTCATGGTCCTAAAGGCACCTACAGGTGGCCAGTGGAATAGACTTGTATCAAATCCAAATAGAAGACAGAGTGTTTGAAGAGGCTCTTGAACCTAATAGGATACCTCAAGCAAGTTTAAAAGTATGAAGAGAATCAGTGATGTGAATATGAGAATTGTTGAGCTACAACTGATATGGACCAGCTAGGACTCGAACCTAGGGCCTTCTCTTTGTTATTAGAGTGCTCTACCAACTAAACTACTAGCCCCTCTATGGATATCCCATTATTGGTCTAGGTGTGGCTTATTTCCAACACCCCCTTAAGCCATACTATAGGTGTTTGGGGTTCCTATCCTGACTCTGATACCACATGTTGAGTTACAACTCATATGGACCAGCTAGGACTCAACCCTAGGACCTTTCATTTACTGTTGGAGTGCTATACTAACTGAGCTACTATCCCCTCTATGGACAACCCATCATTGGTCCGTGTGTGGCTTATTTCCAACAAGAATTAGGTTCACAGTATACAGTAAGGTGATTAAACAAGACACCTACAGGCTGCATCATTGAGATGGGCTAATCTTAAGCCTAAATGAGAAACAAAACATGGTGAAAGAGTTATGAGGTCTACCTCAGATGGTCAATATATCATAAGGACATTTTGAAACCAAAATAAACATGTAAATTTGATCAAGTTTGAATTTCAAAAGTCCTTTCACACAGTCCCTAGCACCTACAAACTACTAGTGACATAGGCTAACCTTAAGTTCAAGGAGAAGAATAGAGATGACATGAGGGAGTATGAGTTCCACATAAATATTTAAAAAACATTTTAAGGTCACTCTAAACCAAAAATTAATTGAGGAATATTGGTTGATCTAAGTTCATGACTTCATACACAGTCTATCAAAACTAGACAGTCACGCATAGGATACAACCTAACTAGTCTCGAGAAATTTAAGTTTTAACGGTTCTAAAGGCCTAATAATGATTTGAAATTTGGTATAAGTGGTTGTTTTGAGTGAAATAATACATTCATCATACAATCAAATTCATACAAGCAGTGAACATGTCCACTATTTTGTCTTAGACTTGGCCCACTCTTTGGCAAGGGGTAGCCATGAAACTAAGATGTCTTTTTGAGATCCAAGGGCATGAAACAAGTATTCCATACTTCATGAAGATTCCTTATGGAAGTAAATAGTCATGAAAAAATTCTCCATACAACTCTAGGTGGTAACAACACTCAAGTTTCAGTCCAAGTGTTTGGAGGGCTAGGAAGAAGGAGACAAGCCTAAACCCCAAGACCCCTGACCAGTATACCAAATGCATAAAATGGGGTAAAAATGGATTATAGAGAATGTATAATTATTTGGAGGGATGTTTTAAGTTATTTGAACCTCTCCCAATAGTAAGATAGAGTTTTGAGACCCAAAACGAAAAAAAACCTCTCTCAAAGCTCAAGAACATTGGGCAAGCCACCTGAAGAGCAACTTTACATGCTCATACCATATATCACACTTTGAATGGGGATATGATCTATTTGTGATAGTTGATTAGGTTAGTCAAGAAGGTTTTCTAAGTGGAAGGATGTTATTTGGATGCACCATCTTTATGAATAATCATTAAGACCCCAAACAGGTCTTAAACCTCTCTTAAACCCTGATAGTGATCAGTTATGGAAAAAAGACATCAAAATCACATATAATGACATATTTTTCTCATAAAACCTATTTTATGTTGTTAATTACTCCAATGTGTTCTGAACATGCAATTTTATGTTGACATCACTTGTATGGATTTCTCAAAAAGCCCTTTTTTGCATGTTTTTGGTGTTTTTCAGGTGTTTTAAGAAGGAGAGAACTTACCAATCATTAGATGAGGCCTTTTGGGAGTTTTCATAACTAATAAATACAAAAAAATTGCATGGTAAATTATGTAAGTGATCAAACTAGGCCCATTTTCTAAGGTAGTCCCAAATAGGCTCAAAATGAGACTAGATAACAAGGTGGTTTCATGGTTTGCATACTTCCGTAGGGTCTCAGGACCCTAAATTTGGCATGGATTGTGTTCTTAGGTTAGGTAAAGTTAATCACATGCTTCTGTCTAGTTTCACATATGTGGGTGATCATTTGGGCCAATTTTCTCTTTATAAGCCTAGGAGGCTTAATTAGGCCTAATTGGAGAAGAAAATAAAGGAAAATGAGTACTTCCACTTGGATTATGGTCATAAAATTTTGTGTGAATCTTTAAGGGGATAAAGGGTACTAAAAAATGTGCCTATGTTTCAATTTTTATTTATAGAATCTTCTAGAAAAGGAGATTTTTAGGTTTTTAGGGCTACAAGGAATGAGTGTTTTAGTAAGCAAAATGAGCAAAATTGAATATTTTGGGCTACTTGATGGCTATAAATGCCTTTTTTTAGGTATTATGTCATGATCATAATACATACATGTTGGAATTTTTCCTGGTCCAATGCAAAAACTCAATTTCTCTTCATAAGCCTATTTGCTTGTGAAGGAGCTACGTAGTCAAAACACCCAAATTGATGCATGAGAACTATTAAACAAGATTTTCAAGGTTCCTCCTCACATTTTATGCCAATTTTTAGACAATAAAAAGTCATGAATTTATTATGAGAAGGATTCAAGGTTTGAAATGGTCTCAAATACTCCCAACAAGAGCTTCCTTCCAATACCTAATGTGTTGAATAAGTCAAACTTGACCTCAAAGAGCTCTAAAACCTAAGGAATATGGAAAGACCTCATTAATGGTTTGGAGAAGGCTTCAAAATAATACTTGATTAAGTCATCATGACCTACTTTCATGGATCAAGACCTATTTTTAATAAAGACTCTTCTTCACCAAGAATGGAGGGTGTGCAAGCAAAAACTTAGGAGGATGTGTTGGTCAAACATCACATATGAATGCTCAAGACTCTTTAAAACTTCCCAAATATGTGTCACCTTAAGCTACATGCCATTTTCTAAATGTGGAGGAGATATTAATCAAGATATATTATGTATCAATTTGGAGAAGGACTAAAAATGTTACATTTCCTAGTTTTGTGGCTCTTGTCTTTCTCTCTCTTCCCTCCCTCATTTTCTCTATATGTAAGCCATTGTTTGGAATTTGAAACAATCCTTAACCTAATTTATGGCAAGGATATTCTCATAAAACATTTTTACTTTCATATTTTTAATGAATAAGACTAAATTCATGCCTCCTCAAAGCTTGTGTTTAGTGTATTTTCATGATTAGTTGATAGATGACAATGATAGTACATGCTTCTTCCCATATTTTAATTTCCTCTTTACCGATTTGAAGGTGTTATTTCATCCTTCTAGGCTACATAGTGTGCTTTAATCATCTTGTATGATAGGCAAATGTAAGCTTTCCTTAGTGTCTTTGAGAGACCTATTGAACCAATTACCTTAGATCATCCATTAAACTGAGCCTCTATGTGAAACATTGATGTATGGGGACCTCTCTTTTGAGAATTCAATCAATTTTATGTTCTTATTCAGAATTCATAGTGCATATTACACAAGTGGAGGTCACAATTTGGTGTATCACCCCAGTTAGATATGTTTTCTTTCAGTTTACCTTGTTCTCTTTTCCCTTGCAAGTTGGTAGTGTAGAGTAGAGATCATAACTAATACATCAAGGGGAGATAGCCCTTAGAATCTATAGTTTCAATCCACATATTAGGCTACCCACAACCTATGATTTTCTCCATTTTACTTCAGACTATGAAGGCCTAAAATTACCTTCATAAGGGTGCAAGTCTAGTAGTCAGCAACTACCACTAAGCCTTCAGTCCAGGTTGAGTTCCCATCTATGATAGGGATAGGGGGTCGAATATGAATATATATAGAAGTAATGAGCACACACACACACACACCCACACCCACATACATAGGGAGTGATCATGATAGATACCTACCACAATACATTGTGCTTATCATAGAAACTCCCCACTCTGTATAAAATAGAGGTTGGGAAGATAGAGAAGAACTCCCATCCCACTACACCTCACATAGATATATAGGTTGAGATCTAGATAGGGCATTTAAAATAGAGTGATATATGGAAATATTAAGTTGGTTGGTCCACCCACCATAGATATGGTTGGTCTAGTTATATATACCTACCCCACCACATCAAGATACCTAGTAGTGACCCATTGTGATAGTTCACACAATCCCAACTCCCCACTCCATAACATATAGAATTAGAATGTGAATATAGAATGAGAATGAGAATGATATATATATCATAATAGAGATATGGGGTCCCTATCTAGAATATAGGGGTTTACCACTCCTCGATTGATTGAGAAATTGATTATCCTAAGTAGTATAGATATGGGGTATATATAGTTGAGGGCGACTTCGACTCTATATTATATAGATAGATAGTGAGATAGTCATCACCCTATACTCTATATGGGATTGGGATTTGCATGCCCCTCCCCCCTCTCTATATGTATTTTAGCTCCTCCCCTTCCCCTAAGATAGAGCATATTAAACTCAATCCCCATATACATATAAAGGGGTGGGGGTGGCCCAAGATACAAATTTTTTGGCCCTCTATATGAACTATAACTAACTCTAAACTTTAAACTAACTCCCATATATATATATAGAGGACATACCATATATATAGAGAGGGGTTGCCAAAATATATATATATAGTTGGCCTCCCTCTCTATATATATGGGGAGTCTTTCCCCTCCACCTTTATATTAAACTAACTCTAAACTTTAAACTAACTCAATCCCCATATATATATATATATATATATATATATATATATAGGTTGAGGAAAAACTATAGACAATTGGTCCACCATGTCAGGAATCTAGAACAACAAACATGCTCTGATACCACTTGTCAGGATGCGAAACACCGGAAGCATATAATTGATTACTAAACTTCAAGCAACTGTAATATGCAGAAATAACCAGATTCACCAAGTAACTAGAATTCAGAATAACACAGCATATGAGAGACAATACACAACTTGTATTAACACTTTATACAGAAAAGAATACAATAAAGAAGATGCCACTTCTTCTCCACCACCTTACAGAGGTTTCCCACACCTCAAGTGAACAGTAAATCTTCCCCCCAAAGCTCTCCCTCTCACAGGTCCCAACACCCAACTCAAATACAGAGTTGGTGTTCACCTCCCGTGCTCCACGCACACCACAAGTGCTCCACGCACTCCACAAGCACTCCACGTGCTCCACAAGTACTCAAGGTACTTCAAGTAGATCTCCCATGAACCTGAAATAACCTGCACTTCAACAGACCATACTTATGGAAGGAACTCCCTTGCCTTCCTCTTGCTCTATCTGAGTACACACCTGTACTCCAAGTAGATCCTGCCTGATACTGCTCCCTGTTGTGTTGCTGTCTATATGACCTTGCACACCTGCAAATCAAACAACGGTTCTGCTCACCTGTGAACCTCGACCTTGCACACACATACACCTGCAGATCAACGATCTTACTTACCATGTAGATCTCCTATATAGGCCATGCAACTGTGACCAAGATCCTACACTCCTAAAGAACCCAGCTGGCTCTCCAATCTAGCACCAACACACCTGGTACTATGGCACTAGGAGGAACGCACCATTGCTCTACCTCACAAACAGAAGGAGCTTATAATTATGCTCTCTTACTCCCTAGCACACTTTTCCAATACAACCATGAGTCTATTATATAGATCTCATCCAAACAATAATTAGACATCTAATTACAATAATTAGATCCGCAGCTCTCAGTCTATAATTAGCCCTGATCATGCAAACACTTGGTTCGTTAGCTAACTGCCCGTAATTAGCTCGCAGTCGAACCACACAGGTGACCGACGTCGGTCCCTGTCCCTGGGGGTCGCCGACGCCGGCCGATCTCTGACCGACATCGGTTGCCTTCTTGCCCTGTCCTACCGACGTTGGTTGGCCTGACCGACGCCGGTGTCTCTGACACTCAGCAACTCTCCTGCAACCTCCTCTGTGTCTGCATCAGTGAAGCTTTTAGCTCCACAATCCTAACAATCTCCCACTTGGAGATAAACAGCTGCACTGTACCTGTACCTGTACTCCATCTAATATGTTTCCTGGTTTGTATCCCTCTTCAAGCTCCCACCTGAAGACAACCCACCACACATCCCGTGGTGTACCACCTGTCATCCGAGTACCCTGCCACATCCGAACCTACAACACCTGTAGTGAAGTCCTGACCCTGCATAGCAACACCTGCTGTCGGTCCCTCTCAAAAAATGGAGAACCCACTTCCCCGAATTGGCTCCTAACTCTGACAGCTCCCATTGCATGGGAATACTCAGGTCTATGCCAGACCTCATGTGATTTCAGACACTGTACCTGTCCAGCCCTTAGTGTGCTCCGGCTCTACATCCCGAACCTCGCCAACACCTAATTCACATCAGCTCCCACTCGAGACAAAATCAACCTGTGATCTCCATGCCTCCCATGTCAAAGAATTCCGCTGCTCCAAACTCCTCATGACATGCCACTGAAACTAATCTTAACCTTAGCTCAGCAAAACCCTGTATGTACAAACCTGCTATAGCAAAACATACCATCCACATACAGTAACAGAATGATGTCATGACCATCATCCTCCTGGTAAGTCAAACCACAGTAGTTACCCTGACATCGACTGAAGCCATGCTTCGTCCTCCACCTATCAAACTTGGTACCACTGTCCTGTAGCTCCACAAGACCATATGCCTGGTCTTCTGTCTCACATATCCGTTCTCTCTATTCTTCTACTAAGGAATCCATTCATCTATGTGCTTTCATCCAGCTGGCAACCCTACCAAGACACACCTGTTTGGTTCACCTCCAAGGAATCACATCCTCATCCATGCTAAGCTCACACCTGTTTCCTGGATCCTTCCTGCTCTACAATCAGCAACAAGTATGAAGAAGAGGAACACGAATTTGAGGGCCTACTTACGCCTTCAGTCCTCCGTATGGGTGTTTGAGACTCCTTGACAGCATGTTGTCCACCCAAAATTCGTTACAGTGATCGACCTCGGCCACCCCACAGTCTGCATCCGACCGATGTCGGTTCCCATGCGTCTGTACCTGACTACCAGCCTGCCAGCGCTGGTGTCCCTGCTACCGACGTCGGTCCGCCTGACCGACATCGGTCTTACATACTGCCGACATCGGTCCCATGACCGCCGTCGGTCTTACCCTGCCCGACATCGCCGGCTTCGGTCTGCACATGACCGACATCGGCACCTGTCTGTTCGACGCCGGTTCCTCCTGATCGATGCCGGTACCTGTGTTCGCCTGTGAGTGATGACTTTTTACCCGCGAGCTTCTTTGAATCAAAACCCATGTCCAAACTGCTCTGCTCAGATGTATCCAGCCTCATCCACTGAACTCTGTCCGCCATCTCCTCCAAGAACACCAAGGCTTTCCAGTTCTTAAGCCTATCAAATATATCTGTCTTCCGCTTAAGAACATGCATCTCCTTCCTGCTCATGTGACCAAGCCTACAAAGCCACGTCTCCGCAATAGAAGAAGAATCAGTAATATAAACAAGTAGATAAAGTATACCTGTTTTCTTACCACCAGCTAATTCAAGTGCTACCGCTGTGAGAGTTCTTGTGCATCTCTCATCACCCAATCTTTCTAAAGAAATTAGCCATATCTCCAAACCTGGGACCTGCATGACCTTCATCAACACCTGTGTGTTGGCCGCCTGCAATTTCAGCTTCACTTCCCCTTTGCCAATTCTTTGGCAAGGCTTACCAGCTCCTCTACCTGGGGCTGCATGGAAAGAGGCAACCGAATCTTTTATCCAAGATTCAACTTTATCCAAGAAACCTGCAAACACATCCTGTGCAACAACACTTGCTACATCTATATCTTCAGTTTCTTCATGCTGATCTGCTACCAACCAACAATGTTCTTTTACCTGCTCTTTCTTTCCATCGGACCGTGAGTAACCGTCTGTGCTTTTCAACTCCTCCATTCTTAGCTTACTTTGATCTGTCGTTGCTCTACTCCCACTCAATCAGAAACCCCTGAGAGTGCCCTGTAACCAAAACACAACCTGCTTCCTGCAACCTTAGCTCTGATACCACTTGTAAGGAATCTAGAACAACAAACATGCTCTGATACCACTTGTCAGGATGCGAAACACCGGAAGCATATAATTGATTACTAAACTTCAAGCAACTATAATATGCGGAAATAACCAGATTCACCAAGTAACTAGAATTCAGAATAACACAGCATATGAGAGACAATACACAACTTGTATTAACACTTTATACAGAAAAGAATACAATAAAGAAGATGCCACTTCTTCTCCACCACCTTACAGAGGTTTCCCACACCTCAAGTGAACAGTAAATCTTCCCCCCAAAGCTCTCCCTCTCACAGGTCCCAACACCCAACTCAAATACAGAGTTGGTGTTCACCTCCCGTGCTCCACGCACACCACAAGTGCTCCACGCACTCCACAAGCACTCCACGTGCTCCACAAGTACTCAAGGTACTTCAAGTAGATCTCCCATGAACCTGCAATAACCTGCACTTCAACAGACCATACTTATGGAAGGAACTCCCTTGCCTTCCTCTTGCTCTATCCGAGTACACACCTGTACTCCAAGTAGATCCTGCCTGATACTGCTCCCTGTTGTGTTGCTGTCTATATGACCTTGCACACCTGCAAATCAAACAACGGTTCTGCTCACCTGTGAACCTCGACCTTGCACACACATACACCTGCAGATCAACGATCTTACTTACCATGTAGATCTCCTATATAGGCCATGCAACTGTGACCAAGATCCTACACTCCTGAAGAACCCAGCTGGCTCTCCAATCCAGCACCAACACACCTGGTACTGTGGCACTAGGAGGAACGCACCATTGCTCTACCTCACACACAGAAGGAGCTTATAATTATGCTCTCTTACTCCCTAGCACACTTTTCCAATACAACCATGAGTCTATTATATAGATCTCATCCAAACAATAATTAGACATCTAATTACAATAATTAGATCCGCAGCTCTCAGTCTATAATTAGCCCTGATCATGCAAACACTTGGTTCGTTAGCTAACTGCCCGTAATTAGCTCGCAGTCAAACCACATAGGTGACCAACGCTGGTCCCTGTCCCTGGGGGTCACCGACGCCGGCCGATCTCTGACCGACGTCGGTTGCCTTCCTGCCCTGTCCTGCCGACGTCGGTTGGCCTGACCGGCGCCGGTGTCTCTGACACTCAACAACTCTCCTGCAACCTCCTCTGTGTCTGCATTAGTGAAGCTTTTAGCTCCACAATCCTAACACACCATATAGAGTTTAATGGGCTTTATATATTGGGGGTGGTCTCTCCCTCTCCCAAATATCTAGTTTTTTTGTCCTCTCCCTGTCTCAAATATCTATTTTTTTGTCTCTCCCTTCCCCTCTCTATATAGATGGGGATGGGGATGGGGGTGTGGTATGATCATTCATATCACATAGACAATAATTATGCATCTAAGATTTTATCCATCTCTATACTAGTGATGGATAGGGGTAGGACGACTAGGGGAGTCACCCTCCGAACAAACATAGAACATGGTGGGAATTATCAAAATATCCTGCCAGTTCCTCATAGTTAGGGTCAAGAGTGGCACGACCGATCTATTCACCCGATCCATTTCTAAAATGGGCATGCATTTAGCCTTACTGGCGAGTGCCTCCCAACATGGGTATTATATTGCATAGTCATCCATCCTTTATTCATTAGGGTAGGTGCTTGCTTGCCTACTTTCAAATCATGATGCAAAGCCCTTCTTGACCACTCTTACTAATTTGTGCCCTGAGGAGCTATAAATAGGAAATGATAAGCCCTGAGGCCCCCAACCCAATCCATACCACCCATATCACACACCTTATAAGTAGGGCTTATTTGGTTGCCTCACTCTCTATGTATAGAGAGGGGTCCTCCCCCCTGACCATCTCTGTATTTGCCCTAACTTTTTGGTTCTGAAATAGATAGCATATCTTTCCTCTCTAAACATCCCCTATCCTAGATTCATTTCATCTCTTCCCCCCCACCCCCCATATATATGTAATGAAGGTGACTCAAATTATTGGATAAACATTCACACTAGAAGAAGAAAGGGCCCTAGGTCAATATATCCTCACCTGCCCGATCTGATACCCACTAACTAGATAGCCCTAGGGTGGGACCTCCCCTATATTGAAGGAATCCCCTTGACTTTCAATAATGGGATTATCGATCATCTTAAAAAACTAAACCTATGAGAATCACTCTATACTCTCCTTTACACAACCCTATATATAGAATGGCTTCGCTCCTCCCTTCAAAATGCCAAAACGATCGATATTCCCATTCTTAAAAACTAGGGGATCCCATATCTCTATGATTGTTTCTAGAGTCTCGACCATATGTACTGATGGATTGAAGGAACTGATCACTTGGGACATATAGCCTCAAGGTAGTCGTAGGGGAATTGATGATAAAAACTCCTCAAGAAGCAACAAGTCCAATATAGGGTCAATAATGACTACTCAACAAAACATCAAATCAAATATGTGTAACAACTAATAAATCATTCATAAGAGCACACAAAAATAAAGGGAATAATTAAGCTACATCAACAAACTTAGAGGCTGGAGGAGGTATATCCTACAACTTGTCACCCCAACCACCCTGATCAGGTGGTCTTCATCCATATGTAAAGGTTCCCATCCATCATTTTATCATGCATTATTGTTTTCATCCATGTGTTTATCATAAGAAATTTCTAAAGCCAGTCATAGATACTTGTCTTGAGGGGGAGGCCCCAATCCCTACCAAAACCTCCATGGTCTTGGTGGGGGGCCCAACCTCTACCATCACCTCCACTGCTAAAAGATCCACTCAGTCTACCATGTTGTGAGGAAGGCCAACAAGGTGGTGACAGATAGATAAAGAGGCTCCTATGTCTATTCTTAGAATGCTACCGACATGTACCATGTCTTTATCCATGAGGAGGTGACAAAAAATGTGGCAACTCTAGATATTCTTGGCTAACTGCACACGGGACATTTCCCTAGTGATCAAACAAGCGCTGAAGGTGATTAAATTCTAGGTGAACTTTGTCAATTTGGCTTCAAATTTGGAGAGTGACATTGGAAATGATAGTAGTTTTTTTGTAACAAAAAAACTGCGTTCCATTTCATCATGATTAAAGCAAACATAGTTCTTAGCTTTATAAATTTGAAATAAAATGTTAGTATGAAAAATCTAGCAAAATATGTTGTATCTTGTAGGAAATAGAACATAGTCCCCCAAGAAAACAATCTTACACATAAAGAACTCAGGCCTAAATAGTTGAAATAGGGTATGAATCCAATGCCACATTGACTAAGTGTGAAAATAAAACCAAAAAAGGTGCTTAATAGACTCAAGTTGATGGTAGACTAGGCAAATGGGATTTGAAACCCCCATGTGCTTAAATTGGTCACCTACATGTAAACCCTAATAGAAGATGCACAAAATCAAATGGGCCTTTCTAGGTTCAATGGGAGTGGCCCACACATTGCAAAATCTTCTAGACTAGATGCCATGGCTAGATCATAGGTTCCATCAATGATTGAGAGTATCATCTTGAATATGTTGGGGGGATAAAAGCTTGTACCCTAGCCGAGGAGAATGATGAGCAAAAGGAGTGGTTGTGGGCCAATGCTAGTCTTTCCACCAAGGAGTAAGAGACTTGACTCCAATATTATGAAGATAATCATCAGGCATGGAACTTTGAATTTCAATAATAGATTTAGCATTTGTATTATTTAAATTGAATTTGGTTTGAACTTGCAGCCAAGAGAGCCAAGCATAAATTTTGGTGCAAAAGAGATCCCCTGTGACTTTCACACGTTTCTTGAATAATCTTAACCCTTTAATCTAAGGGACCAAATCAAAGGGAACATCATGAAAGTTTAGGTATGGAGACCACCAAAGGGAATAATAATTAAGGGAAATACCATTCCTAAAACCCTCCCCTATCTAGAGTAGATGGGGTTTTAGTTTTTTCCAAGTTTTCCATATACTTTGAATGATAAAAGTACCCTGATTTTTAACTGGAACTAAGGTAATAAGAATAGTATGGAGGCCAAGGCCATGCCAACCATGTCTGCCACAAGGGAACCCCTAAGAGATATAATGACGAAGTAGAATCTATTAGGCTTCATTGCCTTCTAGCTAATGAATTACCTATTTAATGTTAACATCTAGACCTTAAAGTTTAATCTCTAGAAGACCCAGACCACCTACCTCCTCAGGCCTACAATGAATTTCCCAGGAAACTCTATGAAATCCCTTGTGCCCTTTAGAACTAGCCCAAAGGAACTCTCTTAGGAGCTTTTCTAGCCTGTTATAAAGCATCATTAGAAGGAGCCCAACATAAAGAATAATAAACATGTGTAGCCTCTAAGACCTTGGAACAAATCTAAAACTTACCCAACAAAGACAAAGATTTTGTGATCTAAAAGGAGATTTTTTTCTCAAACCTTTGAACCACATAAGACTACAACTTAGAAGGAGAGACCTGAATAGTAAAGGGGATGCCAAAGAACTATAATTGAACCCCTATAAGAAGCCAATACCATTGATATCCTTCCAACCAAGGGTATTTTGACCAAGAGTTTGGTGATAACACTGAGTTTTTCTCCATTAAATGGATGAGCTAGAGGCAAAACAAAAGATATGAAGACAATCCATATCATTCTTAACTATCTCCTCTTCATAAAGAGTGAGAAAAAAGTCACTAGCAAAATTCCCATTTAACATATGGTGGTCACATAGAGGGGGAGAAATGCCTTTCACCAAACCTAAAGATGCATAATTAGCAAGCAAATAGTTTAATCACTCTGTTGCTAACACATAAAGTGATGGGGCTAAAGAACACCATTGCCTGATAGATCTATGAATTTCAAACTAAGAGGATTGATCTCCATTAATGGTGATACATGCCCCAACATCTTGAAAAAGCATGTTAGCCATTTACACAAAATTGGGACCAAAACCGAGGGCTTCAAGTATGGCCAAAATGAAGGGACACTCAATGCAATCATATGACTTCTTAAAATCAATCTTAATAAATAGGGCCTTTTGATTATAAACTTTAGTCTGTTTCATGCCTTCCCAAATAATAATGACATTGTATAGAATCTATCGGTGCTAGATAAAACTTGTTTGTCCACTTCTAATAATTAAGGGAAGAAGATGTTTAAGTCTGAGAGTCAATGCCTTAGCAATAATAATGTAAGAGACATTGAAAAGAGTAATCAACTGCCAGTAGGTAATAATATCATAATCATTCCCTTTTGGGATGAATTTAATCTTACCTTGATTTATGAGAGGTTCCAAATAATTCATTAACATTGATTTAGAGTATACCTCATGATGATCAAGACCAACAATATCTCATAAAGTTTGATAAAACTCACATAAGAAACCATCAATGCCTAGAGATTTGTCTATAGTCATTTGCATAACTACCTCATGAAGGTCACTGAGGGTTAGAGTCCTATCATAGGTGACCCGTTGAGCATCAAAAACTTTACAAGGAATAAATCAAAGACACTGAGTGAGAGCATTTTCATGTTCAGGAGAATTAGTTTGGGTTGAGAAAACCCCATGATAATGATGTAAAAAGCCCTACAGAATGTAAAGGAGTTTGTTAAGTTGAGCATGTCCTTCCTTGATAACTTTAATTCTATAAATAACCCTTATAGAGTGTAAAAGAGAAAATAATTATTTGGTGACCTTGTCCCCAATTTTCAGCCAATGCATTTGGGCTTGTAGTTGAACCACCTAGCCTTGTGAATCTCTTCAATTTACAACTTATGATGCCAATGAGTGACTTGGGTTTATAACTAAATATCAAAAGGAGAGGATTTAAGCCCCTTCATAGCCCATATGTATTCATGATTTGTGGCATTATGAATACATCATCGAAAAAGAGAAGCTTGTTTACCATAAATATGAAAAAGGGTGATAGTGCGAGCAATAACATCTATCCACCACTATATCCAACTAGAACCCCCCTCATGTTGGGGAATAAAATTCTAAATTCTAATGGTGTGCCCAAAAAATCTTTCATGTTTAAGATGGGTAGTGTTGAGGAAGAATTGGGTCAAAGTTAGCTTCACCTGAGTGGTAGACCACTCTACATCAAAATAGATAGGGTAGTGATCTGATAGAAAAGTGTTAATAAGTACTGAAACTAGCCTACCATGAGTAGGAGAAAAAAAAAATCTTGTTTAGCTAACAAATCTTGATCTAGATCTTAAGGGATCTAATCTTCTCCTTATCAAAAATTGGACCAAGTAAATTAGGAAGAGTGAGTTTTTCCTTTGATGGTGGTTTGGATCAAACACCCTCGAGTTTGTTGTGCATATAAAACCATGCATCCCATTCACCAATACACCATCACATAAGAAGATAATTTTTTTATCCTTAAGAGATTCAACCATGTTAAATTCCCCATAAAGGATTTAGTGAGCATTTGGGAGTAAGTCTGCCAACCATCTCTAAAGTGAGGCCCTCTCCACAACATCATTAGAGGCATATAAATTATCAAGCCCAAATATGTGATTATTAAAGTCAAACAAAGACCATACAACTTGATGGGTATGGTCAGACCCCTAAAGAATAATTTACTATGAAATATCTAGAATTAGATGTATGATGACCCACCATGACCAACATCATGCATGGTATTCTGACAAAGGGCTCTAGGCCAAATTATTTATGTAGCATTATATAGGAGAAAGCCAAAGATCTTGACCTCTTACAAACAAATAATTTCCATATTTATGAAAAGTTAGTAATTATTCCTAAATGCATACTTACGTGGTGGATTAATAAGGCCCTGAACATTCCATGAATAAACTAACATTGAGAAACATCAAGATTCATGTCATTTTCCTCTATGAGATGTTCAAGGACAACAAACTTATAGAAAATAGGTTTGTGCACCATGTAATCACCTAGTTGAAATGACTGTCTCTTATGGGCCATATATTCTTTCGCATGAGGAGAGGGGTTTTTGGAATGTCGAAGGATCACTTTACAGTCTAGGGTAATGATATTTTCATCTTATTCTAATGAAGTCACCCTAAGAGGGGTTGTGATAAGGAAGTTGAAGGTTTATGAATCTACCAAATTAGACACCACTTATGGTGTGTGTAGAATCAGAGGAGAAGCCTTATTAGGCACAACACCTTTGCCACTTGATCCTGAGGCACTGGGAGCCATGACAAGGAGATATACATATGGCTGAGGTTTACCAACACCTTTTGCTGAATTATTATTTTTGTTCATGATTGTGGCCCAACCATCATTATTATCATTTTGAGGGCAGGTTTCGAGTCCACCTTTTTCATTGGGATCAGGAGGAACATACACCATCAAGGGACATTCGAAGATCATGTGGTCAAAATATTGGCACCAAAAATAGGTGTTTAGCAAATTGATATATAGTACCTATTGAGAAAAATTATTATTCCCAATTTGAATGTCAATGGTCTCTTTGAGATCTTGAGCCAAATCTACCTCCACACAAACCCTTCTTGGGGATGAGTTGAAAAAAAACTGGTTTAATCATGACAAATGAAGTGCACTATGGTTTTTACGAGTTGGTTAATAAAACCTTATAGGGGGAAAGGCAAGCTAGGAAATTCAACCTAGACTAGGATTTTCATTTTTGATTGTTCTAAAACTTGAAGTTCAGTGAGAGAAGACAACTATAGTGTTGTGTATAAATCAGGGACCATGATTAACAATGGATTTATAGTGCTCTGGTTTATTAAATTGAAATAAGAAGAAGCACTTAGTAAGGTTCTTGATTCCTTCTAGTTTCACACCATGGCCTTGCCAATGGTTATATACCCATTGTTTCAAAAGGCTCTCAAGAGGCACTCTTCCCACAAAATAAGTTATCAGGGTAAAGTTCTTAGAAAAACTACTAAAAAAATTGAACTAATGAATAAATATTTTTTCTAATCATAATTTTTAATCAAAATAGGCTAAACAAATTGTACTAATGAATAAATCTATCAAATATGATAGTAAAGTACAAAAAAATTACTATATTGTTGAAATCAAGAACATAGCTCAAGTGGTGTAAAAATGATAATTGCAATGAAAATATGAATAAATGAGAGGAAATGATTTCACCTTAATTGATTTATTGAAATTTGAACTTGTATTTGGTACGTATAAACTATGACTCATCCCATGTTATAGTGACTGCTAAGACTACCTTGGGAAGATTCATGCATTAAATATGTTTGGGAGCATCGATTCTACCTTTCATTAAATTTTTGGGTTTGTGCTTTTTAAAATTGCTTTTTTATCTTATGTTGCACATTCCTATATGTTTAATTTTTGTTTCACTAGGTAAAATTATAAAATCTGTTGTTTTCCTTCATGACCTAGCTTAACACAACGAGATGTCAATCCAAAAGAGAGAAGGGAGGATTAGTTATATCAGGAAGCCATGAAAGTGAGGTTGAAAGCTACATATCTCACATGGTAGAATAAAATTCCTTGTATTTCATGCAATGTGTATATAATGTGTTTGAGGTAGAGCTTCAACCTTATTTGTCTAGGTGGATATGCAACTAGAATTTGCTTAGACCTTCTCTTTATACAATATGCAATGATGATGATGTAAATTCCTTGAGCAAAGATAAATCCTTATTAGATGTGCCTATACTTGAAATGAAATTGAATCCTAAAATGTTCAATGTGATCCTTGTATTAATCCTTGGGATGATTTTTCTTCCTTGGTGATTAGTATTAAAATGCCAATAGACCATTTATATATAGAAGATTCTCATGATTTGAATTAAGGACTAATTGGTGGGCAAAAGTTGATCAAGTATAGGAAAAAGACTAAAAAACATATATAAATATTGAAAAGATATCAAGATGGGAAAAAAGGCCCAAAAAATCAAAGGGACAAACTCGTATAGGTCAAACTCATAGCAGATACAAGTATGCCCAATAAAAAAAGATGAACGAGGAGAGAGACGAGAAAGAGAATAGGCCCATGGGCGCCAAAAATAATTTGATAAAATGATAAATAGAATAAGAGAGGACCATGGGGTTGCACAGAGAATAAAAGACACACAAATAAGTGTCAATTAACCCATAAATCAAGGTGATGGCCCATGTTCATAAAAAAGTCTTAAAAAGATTGTAATAATAAGACTTATAAAAAAATTAGGCATCTACATAATGCCTCTATTTTGAGGTGAATATAAGATGGTGCATTTTTATGTCAAAGTAAAAAAAAATGGTACATAATTTTAAGCATGTACCTTGAATTACCATGGGAATAGGAAGAGAAAGCTTTTTCATGCATCCATCTACACTTTTATTGTAAAATTTGGTGTACATATCAACAATGGTCAATTATCAACAAATAGTCACTACTCACAATAAATATTTGTAGAAGTTTAAACTTTCTAGAATTTAGAATTTGAAATGGAGCATAAGAATGAGTATGCCTATTTGTATTTACCCCAAATGTCGTAATAAACTTCTTACAGTACTAAATTTTTGACAAGTGTTGAAACATAGTCAACACTTCTCTAGAGTTTCTAATGCCTACTGCTCAAAGTACTAAACTTTTGTCAAGCTCTAAAACATAACCAAAACTTCTCTAAGAGTTTTTAGTGCCCAATCCACTTCTTGGTCATGAAAGTAGATAAATTCTCTCTTTGGGATATAATTTAACTGTTATTATAAATTTTCGCTTAACAAATTTTGTACTGTGGCATTCTAGAAAAACTACTTGTGCTTGAATTTCATTGTGGTAGAAATTACTCTAAAATAATTATAGTTTATGTATACACTATTTTGAGGTGAGGGGTGTGAACCTATGCCTACAATCATTCATTTCAAAACAAAAAATTAACCGAATCATATGATACGAAAATAATATAGTCAAAGCATCAATATATTGGAAACATATATCTATAAAATAGTAGATGTAATGACTCCTGGTGAGTCTTTTGTGGAAATAAATGTTACCCCACCTAATGTATTTTTGATTGTTTGGGATGTTTATTTTGTACCACTTCAACCTAACATACTCACACGCCCTAGTTCTATGCCACATGCATGTAAAACCGAAACATTAAGCTTGGTTTCACCAACATATCACTCAAGGCAAGGCTTGAAAACTCACCTGAGGTGTAGAGAGAGATTATCAGGGCTCAGTCAGGCTATTTGGCAATGGGGTGATTAATAATTCTTTCATGTTGGTTAAGCGAAGAGCTAATGGATAATGTTATTTGAATATGCAATATTTACTTAAACATACGAGTACTTAAATGTAAAAAAGGTTTAGAACTTGGTATAAGATAAAGACATATCACAACACAAAGTTGAACATATTCATTAACATACTTATGAATCATAGAAATAAAATCAAAAGTCTAGGCTCATTCTAGTAGAATGACAATAACAATAGTAATCACAACATCAACATCCACATCAATAGCAATAGAAGAAACATCATCTTATGTCTAATGAAGCAACAAACTTTTATGTATAATGAAGGGGGTATTTATACATGCCATACCAACATTTTATATTTATAAGCGATAAATGAGTGCCCATGCATGGTGCAAATCTTTAACTATAATTAGAACCCATTATTACAAAATAGTTGATGTTTGACATATACACAATGCTAGATATTTACCATCATGTGATATATTCTCACAATTGGTTTGGTCATTGCATTTTTTGCTGCTTCACTCTTATTGGTTTGGCCACAATCTCTACCTTTTATGCACCATAGTTTGTGCAATTGTCTTCCTAATTCTCATGTTCTATATTCTACGTTGCTTCATGACCTGGTTAATGTAGTTTATCTCCCAAATATTCGGCCATGTGTGCCTCCTCATCTTCATGCACTTCTTTGATACCACACTTATTCAAAATTTGGGGTGCCCCTCCTTGCACACTTGCTTGTCCTGACTCTTATGCGCTTTGACATACTTTACCTCTTATGTGTGTAGAGGTCAAATCCAAGGCAAGTTAGATCAAGCATTAGTCAAGAAAACTCAAGAAAAAGCATAAGAACGCAATTAATTAAACCAAATATTTTGATGGTGTTTTGCAAATGATAATTAAGATATATTGAATGAAATCACATACATTACCTTCCTAAGATCATCCCACCATCCAAATGCAGCTCAAAACATGATTTTCCCCTTGATTTGGTGCTCAAGCCTTCATCAATGATGAAAGGCAAAGCTCCTCCATCATCTCAAGTGCACTAATGAAATTAGGCTCATGATATTTTAATCAATGTTATGATTATCAATGAAGTTATCTTATTACAAATTAAACATTATAACACTACACAGAGAAAGGTTGTGGAGAAATTATGCATAATAATTTTACACAAATGAAGCTTAAAAATGGTGGTCTTAGCCCTCCTATTTATATATTTTTGAATTTGATCATAATCAACCATGACCGTCCATCTTGAGATCAATATGTGTGGCCATAGATTAATTCAATTTTGAAGGTAATATCCATAAATACCCCATAAATATTTGGAAGTAAGGGGTATTAAAGAGGCATGGGAGGCCTTAAACCTAATATTTGTTGCATTTATGGCATATGGATGCCACCCCATAATGATGTCACTTGATGATGCAAATATTTGAAATTAATTTCTAATTAAAAGATCTTCAATAACTTCCATGGATTTTCTAGTTAATCTCTTAATTTGGATTAATTTAACTAAGTGAGATTAATCAAATTTTATGCAATTTTTAGAAACTGGTTGCACACTACTAATCAAATTGGTCAGAATGTCAAGTTACTAGGTTGTAATTTAACTAGAGTGGAATTAGAAGAAGTGGTTAGGTACGTATAGACCAATACCCCATTTAAGACATTGTCGACACAAAATAACACATGCACATGCCATGTGCTTATGAATTAGAAGAATTCAGTGATTTGGAGTATCAAATTATGTTTTTGCCATTTTGACTCGAAATGACTTGAGAAAAGTTAATAATCACATAAAATGCATTGCCCCATTGAGGGATACATTACCCTAAATCGACATTTGTATAAAATAAGCTTGAACTATTTAGCGTGCTTTAATGATTTTGGCCCAGATTGTATGTTTGAGTGCATTTTGAGTAAGATTGATAATTTCAACATAATAGTGTTAGGAATTAGATATCTACATTTTTCCCTTGTTTAAGAAGGCGTAGCGAGACATTTAAATAAAATAATGTCTTTTAAAAAAAAAGAGTTGTCAAGAAGAAATTAGAAAGAAATGACCCATGATGTAAGATATAGAGATGGAATCCAAAGCAAGTTAGATCAAGCATTAGTCAAGAAAACTCAAGAAAATGCATAAGAACATAACTAACTAAGCCAACTCCTTCGATGGGGTTTTGAAAATGACAATTAAGAGATATTGAAAGAAGGTACATACACAATACCTTCCTAAGAGCATCTCACCATCCTATTACAGCTCAAAATTTGATTTTCCCCTTGATTTGTTGCTCAAGTCTTCATCACTGATGAAAGGAAAAGCTCCTCCATCATTTCAAGTGCACCAATGAAACTAGACTCATGATATTTTAATCAATGTTATGCCTATCAATGAAGCTATCCTATTGCAAATTAAACATTATAACACTACACAAAGAAAGGTTGTTGAGACAATTATGCATAATAAGTTTAAACAAATGAAGCTTAAAAATGGTGGCCTTGGCCCTCTTATTTATAGATTTTTAAATTTGATCGGAATCAACCATAACCATCCATCTTGAGATCAAGATGTGTGGCCATGGATTAATTCAATTTTGGAGGTAATGTCCATAAATAGCCCATAAATATTTGGAAAGAAGGGGTATTAAAGAGGCATGGTAGGCCTTAAACCTAATTTTTGTTACATTTTGGTTTATAGATGCCACCCCATAGATGATGTCACTTGACGATGTAGATATTTTAAATCAATTCACAATTAAAAGATATTCAATAACTTCCATGGATTTTCCACTTAAGTTCTTATTTTGGATTAATTTGCCTAAGTGAGAATAATCAAATTTTATGCAATTCTTTGGATATTGGTTGCACACTACTAGTCAAACTAGTCAAAATGTCAAGTTACTTGATCACAATTTTACTGGAGTGTAGTTAGAAGATTTTAGGTATGTATGGGCCAATACCCCATTTAAGACATTGTCAACACAAAATAATATATACACATGTCACATGCTTTTGAATTAGAAGAATTCAATGGTTTGGAGAGTCAAATTATGTTTTTGCCATTTTGACTTGAAATTACTTTAGAAAAGTTAATAACCACATAAAATGCATTATCCCATTTAGGGATACATTAGCCTAAATCAGCACTTGTATACAAAAATATCGAACCATTTAGCATGCTTTAGTGATTTTGGCTTAGATTATGCATTTGAGTGCATTTCAAGTAAGATTGACAATTTCAACATAATGGTGTTAGGAATTGGATGTCTACATTTTACCCCTGTTCGAGAAGGCATAGTGAGACATTCATACGTAGCAATGTTTTTTCAAATAAAAGAGTTGTCAAGAAGAAATTGGAAGGAAATGACCCATGATGCCCCTTTGAGAGGACATACGAGGATGAAAGAGAAGGATGGACTCTCAAAAAGAGAGGGAAAGTGAAATTAACCCATGGATGAAATTAAATCCAGACAAGCTAATGCTTGCATGCATTGATTCTCAATGATCAAAATATAATTAGAATATAATGGGCCCTAAGGACAGGGGAAAATGGGAAGGATACAATCCAAAAATATAAGCGACACACTTTGAACACACCCAAGAGAGGGTGTAAGCTATGTGCTTAGGAATTGATCAATCTCGAGACAAGGTGCATACTTTAAAGTATTGCTAGAACGAGGGCAAAAGTCTGTAGAGCTTGGAATTAGAACAAATAGGGGATATTTGCTCCAGATAAAGGAAAATAATAATATGTCTCAATAGAACAAATTTGATCAGTTGATAAAGTAATGTTTGTCCTAGTGTGTATGATTTTGATCACTAATAATGCTACGCCCTTAACCATTGGTGTGTCTAGGGATATGTGTGGCTGACTTGTGGCTTACATACCTCTTTTATATACTTGTTGCATATCTCTATGTTCTTAGATAGGTTAGCCTATGAAATAACCTTGGCTAAATAGACTATATATAGGAGGTAGTGGTTAGCCTTTATTCATTATGTTAAGTATTCTACTATTAGTGTATTATTGTGGAGGTTGCCCCCTCGAAGTGGCTTTGCTATATTATCCAGTATTCTACTTTGTTGTCAATTATTGTTGTGTCATATCTCATATTTGCTTATTTTGTGCGATATAAAATAATTCTATGTGAATATATAAGTAATTTCATTAAAAGTGGTATTAGATCTTTGATTTGGGTAAGTTTCCTATGACATTTTTTTGGATCTAGTGAGGCGTGGTTTCTGGGAGCAAAAAAACATAACTTGCAATCTAAGAAGATTTTTTTTCATCAATCCAATATTACTTGAAACATTTTTTTGAAAAAAATATTAAAAAAAAAGTCTAAAAAAAATTCCCTTTGCACACTTGTAGTCATTGGATTCATCTCGACAAGACTATTGCAATGGTATATTCTATCAATACACTTTTTTGGTACCAAAATTTTTACCCTAGTACGCAAAGGCGGTCATTGGATTCATCTTAGTGAGGTGATTGCAATGGTACCATCTGCTTATACACTTTTTTTGAGGTAAAAACCCTCTTGGGGTTTGTATATGGCAAGTCCTGATACTCAAGGAAGAATAGGGGGTAAGAAACTCGTAGGACTCCTTCTACCGACAATATGGAATTTGGAACTTCAATCCGACAATTTCTTAGCTTTAGGTGGACATAAAGAAATTGGTGAGGCATGATGACTTTGTTGTAGTCCAAGCTGATGTTTTAGGGATGCACAGATAGATTAATGGGGTTCATAATAAATTACATCATATCACTATGCAATTGGCTGCCCTTACATCTCAGTTTCAACCTAACAACCCTCCATTTTAGCATTCAAATCCTCCTCTCAACACCAACTCCCATACTGGTATAAAACTAATGTTACCAAAAGTGGACATGCATAAGTTTGATGGTAAAAATCCTCTCACTTGGATTACCAAAATTGAGAATTTATTTGAGCTACATCAAACCCTTGGTTCTCAGAAGGTGATAGTGGCATCTCTATATCTAGAACATGAGCAATTCATTTAATATTGTTGGTTATGTATTCAAAAGAAAAAGAATAGTGCTTTTGTTACATGGTCTATTTTTACCGAGGAGTTGTTGGCTCATTATCAGATAATGTCTCTAAGAACTATTTTAGAAAATTAGCCAAACTATGGCAATCAGGAACTATGAAGGATTATATTCATCAGTTTTAGAATCTCTTTTTATGGGTGGAAGATATCACTGAGGAAAATTTGACTGATCTATTTTTGGGTGGCCTCAAAGATAACATCCAATTTAAGGTTTGAATGTTTAACCCAACATCTATATAAGAAGCTATCCCTAGGGCACATATGTCAGAAGAAAATGAGATGGTCAAAAGGAAAAATTTCACTACTGGTTATGATCACACCTTTCCAACACCATCATTTCCATAGCCCACCAAATTAACATAATGAAAAATTAAGGAGAAGTGAGGTAAAGGGTTGTGTTATGGTTGCGATAGTAAATGGAGCAAAGATTATCATTGTGCTGAAAAGAAGCTATTTTACATTGAAGGTGCTAATGATGATGAAGATGATGAAGAAGTACATGATGAGGATGTAGAAGGTCCTGAGGAAGAATTTGAAGACTCTCAACCTACTATTTCTTATCATTCCCTTTCAGGTATTAGTACTCCCCAAACTCTTAAGGTGATGGGTTTCCTTAAGAAACATAAGGTCACTATCTTGATTGATTCTGGGAGCACACATAACTTCATCAATAGTAAGTTGGCTACTTGTTTAAACTATTTCATTTATCTAGCTCTAGAATTTTAAGTTATGATTATAGACGGTGGTACTATCAACTATTCAAAAAAATGTCACAGTGTTAAGCTAGCCATGGGAGACTACTTGTTGGATTCTTCTATGTTTGCTATTCCCATGGGTAGAGCTGATATTATTGTGGAAGTATAGTGGCTCACCACTTTGGGCACTATTGATATGAATTTCCAAGAATTATTCATGTGTTTTCATTATGAAAAAAATACATTTGAGCTAAGAGGGTTAAGGACTAAATCTCTATAATTTGTTAGCTCCCATCAAATGACAAAGATTCTCTGTAAGGGTGCTAAAGGATTTGTAGCTAACTTGTTTTCTATGAAAGTACAACCAACTCAGCCATCTCCACTCTTGATCTGCAACAAGTGATTGATGCCCATTTTATTGTTTTTGGCGGCATGCCAAAAGGACTTCCACCTAGCCGCACGCATGATCATGCTATCAAAATTATTCTTGGTAGTACACGACCCAACATCAGGCCATTTAGGTATCCTGATGCCCAAAAAAGTAAAATTGAAAATATGGCACACGAGATGTTAAATTCAAGAATCATTCACCACTCTATGGCCATCTCCACTCTTGATCTACAACAAGTGATTTATGTCCATTTTATTTTTTTTGGCGACATGCCAAAAGGACTTCCACCTAGCCGCATGCATGATCATGCTATCAAAATTGTTCTTGGTAGTACACCACCCAACATCAAGCCATATAGGTATCCTGATGCCCAAAAAAGTGAAATTGAAAATATGGCACATGAGATGTTAAATTCAAGAATTATTCACCACAGCCAAAGTGAATATTCTTCACTAGTTGTCATGGTGAGAAAGAAAGATGACACCTAGAGGATGTGCCCTAACTAAAAAGAACTCAATAAGTACACTATCAAAGATAAGTTTCCTATTCCTATCATTGATGATTTGTTAAATAAATTGAATGGTGATTTTTATTTTACCAAGTTAGATTTGTATTCTAGGTATCATCAAATCTAGATCCATGATGAAGACATACCCAAAATAGTTTTAAGGACTCACGAGGACCATTATGAGATTTTGGTTATGCCTTTTGGTCTAACAAATGCACCATCTACTTTTTAGATTTTGATGAATAATATTTTTAGGCCAATTTTAAGGAAATTTATTTTGGTATTCTTTGATGATATCTTCATTTATATTAAAAATTGGGAAGACCATTTATAACATGTGAAAGAGGTACTCTCAATTTTGAAACAACATCAATTGTATGCCAAACCTTTCGAATGTAATTTTGGGGCTTGTGAGGTTGAATATTTGGGTCATCTGGTTTATTATGAAGGAGTGAAAGTGGATCTTAAAAAATTTCAAGCAATGGTGGACTGGCTAATTCCTAAGACACTTAAGCAACTATGGGAATTTTTGGGGCTAACTAGCTACTATCGCAGGTTTATAAAAAATTATGGTAGTATTGTAGCCCTGCTCACCTATTTGTTGAAGAAAGACTCCTTTTAGTGGACTAATGCAACTACTTAGGCATTTAAATAATTGAAATTGGCTATGTGCACTACTCCAATATTGGCCACTCCTATCTTTTCCAAGACTTTTGTGGTTGAATGTGATGCATCTGGGTATGGTATGGGTGTTGTACTCTTGCAAGAAGGCATACCACTTACATTCAAAATTCATCAACTAAAGGGTAAAAATAAGCATAATCCCATCTATGAGAAGGAAGTGATGGCCATTTTTCATGTAGTCAAACAATGGAGACCTTATTTGATGGGTCATCACTTTTAGTTAAAGATTGATCATGATAGTCTCAAATATTTTTTGAAATAATGGTTGTCATCTGAAAAACAATAGAAATGGGTAACTAAGATGTTAGTATATGATTTTGAAGTAGTCTACAAAAAAGGTAAGGACAATGTGGTGGTAAATGCACTATCCAGAAAGGATGAATCAGTTGATGCATTGTTATGTGCCATAACCATTTTATAGGGAGATTAGCTAGACAAAACACGATCAAAATGGGAATATGATAGTGTTACCCATGATTTGATTCAAAATCTTTAGCAAGGTTTAGGTGGATTTGAGAAATTCACATGGAAAGTTAATGGATTATGGTATAAAGATAGATTATACCTATGTGACGATTCTCTTCTTAGATAAAAAATACTTTAGGAACTTCATGCAACTCCATCATTTAGGATTTTTGAAAACCTATCACAGAATCAAAAAAAAAAATTTTTAGGAAGGACTCAAGGGGGATTTCCAGAAAAAAGTGGCTGAATGTATGATATGTCAACAAAACAAAGGCAAAACCATCAAAACCCCAGGTCTTTTACAGCTTTTATACATCCCTAACCAGCGTTGGGAAGAGGTGTCTATGGATTTCATTACAGGGTTACCAAGATTTGATGGTCAAAATGTTATCATGGTTGTTGTAGATCATCTCAGTAAGTATGCTTATTTTTGTTCTTTATCACAACCATTTGTTGCTAGTATAATAGTTTTTGCTTTTCTCAATATAGTTTAGAAACTACATGGGACCCCTAAGATCATTATCAGTGATAGACATCCCATTTTCACTAGTAATTTTTGGATTGAGTTATTTACATGTTTAGGCACCCAGTTGACTCATATTTGATCCTATCATCCTCAATCTAATGGAAAAACTGAGGTAGTCAACAAATGTTTGGAAGAATATCTTTGTTACACACACACACACAGACATACATATATGGGTTCATTGGTTACCACTTGTTAAATGGTGGTGTAAAACTTCTACTCATAGTTTATCTAAAATGTCTCCCTTTGTGGCACTGTATGGATACCACCCTCCATCCATCACTTCAACCTTGATAGTCCATTCTAAGGTTCATGTAGTTGAATAACATATTCACCATCAACATGAGGTCCTTGCATGTTTGAATGAAAATTTAGCTATGGCCCAAAATTATATGAAGCAATAGGCAAATCAACATAGAATTGAGAGGCATTTTGACATTGGTGATTGGGTCTTTGTTCGCTTGCAACCATATAAGCAGATGTCATTTAAGAAACAAAAAAAGGATAACAAGTTATCCCCTAAGTATTATGGGCCTTATTAGATCTTGCAAAAAATTGGTATTATGGCCTACAAGTTAGAGTTTCCTTCATCCACTTGCACACATCTAGTATTTCATGTATCATGCCTAAAGAAAGTTATTAGACACAGAGTTGACATTCAAATAGAATTACCATAATTAGATGAGGAAGGTAGAGTTTTTATTGATCTTGAGGTGATCTTTCACATGCACACTAAGCAGCTACATTCCAGAGTGATTACAGAGTACTTGATCAAATGGAAGAATCTGCCATGTGAAGATGCCACTTCGAAGGATGAAGCATTTGTGCAACAACATCCAGAGTTGCCATAATGTTGAGGACAATATTGTTTTGAAGGGGAGGGGATTGCTATGCCATTAACCATTGGTGTGTCTAGGGATATGTGTGGCCAACTTGTGGCTTACATACCTCTTTTATATACTTGTTATATTTCTCTATGTTCTTAGATAGGTTGGCCTATGGAATAACCTTGGCTAAGTAGACTATATATTAGAGGTAGTGGCTAGTCTTTATTCATTATGTTAAGTATTTTGCTATTAGTGCATTATCGTGGAGGTTTCCCCCTTGAAGTGGCTTTGCTATATTATCTAGTATTCTGCTCTGTTATCAATTATTGCTATGTGATCTCTCATATTTGCTTATTTTGAGTGATATAAAATCATTGTGTGAACATATAAGTAATTTCATTACATATAATAATTAATTGTGCCCTAGTAGGGCTGATTTGATTCAGTGATTGGGTGAAATGTTGTATCCCCATGGGGTAAATTAGCAAGCATAGCTCAAGGATATCTCCTAATGCATAGATTAAATATGGGCGGGTGCAAACATAGATGTGGTGGTTTAGGGACTGAAACAACCACAAATAACCAAGCATATAAGGATGCACAAAGTGATGAAAGAGATGAATAGAAGAATGAAGGCAGTCAAATTGACCCAAGATACATCATGTATCCAAGCATTGCCTATATAGTCCAAATAGACCTTATGCCCATGTAATTCACTTAAAAATGGGAGAAAATGGAATAATGAATGACAAAATAGAAGAAAAATGGACCACTCTTCGATTAGACTCATAATGTATGCCAAGAGATGCATGTATTGCATAACGTCTTATGTGAATCCATTGGTGTTTATTTTCATTGGTGCACTTGAGATATGATCTTCGGAGCTACATTGAATTTTGAACTTGAATCCAAAGCACATAATGCTTGCTATAGCAAAATGAAATTATGCATCATAAGTATGAGTAACCTATAATGACATTGTATCTCAATTGTGATGAGCCGGTTTAAATGTGAATATTTATAACTAAGAATAATGATAAGAACTACCAATACCAGAGTTACAACTATTTACATTTAAACAAAAACAAAGATAAAAAATAAAAACATAAATCTAATCTAGATTAAAATTGAGATATGAACAATCAAGACTTAAGTAGGAATAAGAATGTAGTAAATCTAAGCAAGAACAACATAAAAAACAACATGAAAGCCATATATGAATAATCTAGACTTGTATGTAGCATCAAGATGTACTTGGAAAAGAAATCAAAAGAACAAGACCAAATGGTAACAAGAATAAACAACAAAGGATGAGAAATGAATAAATGAAGAGACAAGAAAACACAATAAAACAACAATAGAAAATCAAATAAACACACACAAACAAGAGTTAGTCACAATCTTACTATGAGCATAAAATAATTATTTGTGCATGTGTAGTAGAGGCATTACTTTCCAAAATCGCATAACAAGAACAAAAGACACAAATTTCCCCTTAAAATGATAGGGAGACAATAAGACAAAATGTGGGAAAGAGAAGAAAAGGAAGGGGTGGCCGAGCTGACTCTAGATGTACGAGACAAGTGGATGCTGCCTACATAGTTCCATGGATGCAAGGTCCAACATAAACTTTAGGATAAATTTAGTTCTCCCATAAAATGTGATAGAATAAAAATGATGACAAGAAAATCCAATTGATTTTATAGAGTAAATAAGGAAAATGGGTTCGTAAAACGGTGAGAGCATTCAAATCAACATTTATGTTCTTCTGGTTCTCTTTCAAGACCAAATCACCAATCTCAAACTCCCTAGGGAGAATGTGCTTGTTGTACCTTCTTTTTAGTCTATTTTGATAGGCTTACAAGTTTTCTAGTGTAGCCAAATGGTTACCATCAAGGAGTTCCAATTCTTGCAACCTAGAGACTCTATAATATTTGTCATCTTCAATATTATCCAAAGAACTCATAATAAAGGCAACTCAATCTCAATCAGGATAATAGTTTTTGTGCCATAAACAAGGGAGTATGGAGTGGCTCCTATGGGTGTTTGATGACTAGTATGTTAAGCCCAAAGGGCAAAAAAAATTCCAAGTGCCAATTATGACCAATGTCATTGAAAATATTCTTAAGTATGGTCACAATGGTTTTATTTGATGCCTCAACTTATCCATTGCCTTATGGGTTATATGGTGTGGATTTCTTGTGCTTGATTTTTAATTTTGCACAAAATTATTTAACATTTTTGTTTACAAATGATCTACCATTATGAGATATAATGCGTGTTAGGATACAATATCCATAGATGATATGATAATGTATAAACTTGGAAGTCTACTTCTTGATGACGCAAGTGAGAGGAATGGCCACAATCCACTTAGTAAAATACTTGGTAGCAGTGAGAATATGTTTATGGCCATCTAAAGATGTGGGGTTTATTTTCCCAATGGGATCGAGGCCCCAAATAGAAAATGGCCATGGTGTAGTGATCGATTGTAGTGGTAAGGAAGGTACAAGTATCAAATTTTCATATTGTTGACAAGGGACACATTTACTCACATCATTAAAACATTTGTCTCAATTTTTGGCTAATAGTAACCTATTTTGAGGATATTTTTAGCTAAGACTACACCATTGGTGTGAGCCCCACACATTCCTTCATGAACCTCCTTAAGTGCTAGCTTGGATTCTCTTAAAGATAAATAATGAAGTATCATTACATCATATCCTTTATGATAAAGCATGTTTCCAAGGAGGGTATAACAAGATATGTGATGAAGGAATATTTCTTGATTATTGTTAGAAAGGTCAGGTGAAAAAATGTGATCATGAAAATAATCATAATAGTCTTGAAACCAAGGCAGTTCAGGTGGGAGATTGGGACCAACAATGGCACATACCCTTTCTAAATCAGGCAAGACATGAATAGGCTATAGAATATTTTTAATGAGAAAATGATACTATTTAGTGTTGCTATAAATCTATATCAGGGACCCAACTATTGCCATTGTATTAGTAGATCTGTTATTGACCCATGATACTTATTCAAACTGCATAGATTTAAAATGAGACTTGAGATTATCCATAATGACCTTATATGGTACAATCTTATCATCTCTAGTTTGATACTAATTTATGTTTTTACTGATATTCAATTGGGAATCCCCATAGACCATTAAATGCTAGATATCTCACTACACTACAAGATGCAGTCCTATAATAAGTGCCTCATACTTAGCCATATTATTGGTATAATGAAAATTGATATGAAACACTTTGTGAATTAAATCCACTTGTAGTGTAATCAACAAAATGCCTCTCTAGATCCTTTAGAAGTAAAAGAACCATCAAAATATAGCTTCCATTATTCAATTTCATGTTGTACTTCTTCTAATGTCATAATATAATCATTTTAAAAGTCGAATATGAATGGTTGAGTGTCTATAATAGGGGCTTCTACAAGTTGATCAATAATAACCTACCCCTTGATAGCTTTATGATTATGGTACTCAACATCAAACTCACTTAAGAGAAAAACCTTTTTATTCATGCATCCTATCAGAGCTTCTTTGGATAATAAAAATCTGAGAGGATCCACCTTAACAATAACAATTATTCAATATATAGTGTCATAGCTTTTGGGAAGCAAACACCATAGCTAAACACACCTTCTCAATAGGAATATAATTATGTTCATAAGCCACCAGTGTGTGGCTTAAATAATAAACTACATTTTCTTTACCTTGATCATCATGTTGGTCCAAAAGTGCCTCTAGTACATGCTTAGTTGCTAAAATGTAAAGAAAATGGTTGTCCAGGTGTTAACGATCTCAAAACTAGTGAGTTGGCCAAATATGTTATGAGCTTCACAAATGTTAATTAACACTCTTGATCCCATTGAAATTTGACCCATTTCTTCAATATATGTGTAAATGGGTGGCACTTATTTGCTAGTTGAGAAAGAAACCTGTGAATGGACTAAATCTTTCCTTACAGGCTTCAGAGCTATTTAAGATTTTAAGGTGGAGGCATTTCAACAATGGCCTTAAACTTAATAGGGTTGAATTAAATCCATCTTTGTGACATAATAAACCCTAGAAATTTTCTTGATGTGATGCCAAAGACACACTTCTTGAGATTTAAACAAACCTTGTACTCATGAAGTCTCTCAAAGATTCTTTATAGTACATCAAGATGTCGAACATGTGATCTTGATTTTACTAGGATGTCATCAACATAGTCTTTAACTATATCATGTATCATGTCATAGAATATGGTAGTCATAACATGTTGATAAGTTACTCTAGTGTTATTTAAGCCAAATGGCATGACTTGATAATAAAATGTTCCCCACGATGTGGTGAACACAGTTTTGTGCTGTTATTATTGAACTATCTTGATCTTATTGTATCCATAAAATCTATCCATAAGGAACAACATCTCGTACCTAACTATATAATCTAAAATCATGTCAATGTTGGGTAGAGGAAAATCATCTTTGGGACATGATTTGTTGATATCTCTAAAATTAGTACAAAGACGTATACCTTGTGGATTTTTGCTAACTGGAACTATGTTTGATATCTATTTGGAATAGTCCCATGGTCTAATGAAGCCTGCTCCTAATAACTTATCCAATTTGGATTTTACCAAAAGAGTGATGCATGGATGCATCTTCTTCAATTTATGTTTATTGACTAGTTTGGCATTTGGATGAACAACAAGGTGATGCACAATCAAGTGACGATCTAAGCTTGGCATGTCAGAATATACACATGCAAAAATATCAATTAAATCCTTTAAAATGGATATAATGTGTTCTCACTCCTCATTAGTGAGAGAAAATCTAAGGTAAACAATTTTGGGATCATCATATGTTCTCAGGTTAACTTAAAAATTATTTTTTATAAGGAGTTTAGAACCATATTCTAGAATATTAGGTAATATGTGATCATGATCTTCTTCTTCTACTACTATTTCTGGTGGTTACTCCCAAAGCTCTGGATAATGCAATGAATCTGAATCAGTTGGTTTAGGTAATGACCAATTAGAAAATATCTTAGGCAAGTCAAGATCAATATGCTCAAAGACTTCTTATTCTAATGAGATGCTAGTGCTGACTAGAGAGTTAGAACTTGATAGACCTTGAGTGGCTTTTGGGGATGAGCAAACTTTCCCATCCAAGAGTTCTTGAAACAAGTTTTCACTCAAGGGCTTATCTTTTTATTTACTTTTTCCCTAATCAATGATTACTTCAAAGAGGTTTTCACGTAAAGATCTTGTTATTTTATATTTTTCATGACCAAGAAAGTTTGCCTGCTCTCTAAAGTAGGTAGAAGGATCTAAAGAAAAATCAAAGCCTTGTTTATGATTGTCAGTTGGAAATCCATCCCTGAGGCTCATGTATTATGTAATTGATTCTTCATTATGGAATTCATCAAGGCATATGATCAAATTTTGTTGATCCCAATTAATGAGTTTGGGATGGCAAAGGCATAGGGAACAATGGGGGGTTAAGGTCATAATGGAATTTGAATCAAATAAGTCAGTGTCAACAAGCTCATCTAAAGGCTATAATGGGATACTATGTCACTGCTATGAGTCTTATCACTAGTCAATTTAGAAGAATCACTATCAAAAGTCATGAGGTCACCCCCAGGTGGTATAAATTTGAGACCTTAATTCAAATTAGGTTTACTAGGCAATAAAGGTTCCAAAATTCCTTACGCTTCTGGGACAAGGCCTCTCTTATATAACTAAAATTATCCATGATCTGATTAGGGATGGGATATTTTAGATTCTAAAAATAATCAATAATGTTGTCAGAATATAACCGGTCTCCTTTAATGAAATCCTCTTGATCCTATTTTGGTGAAGTAGTAGGTACAAATACCATTGGTGGTTTCAATGTATCTTTCTTCATTTTCTAGATTATGTTGGGTCTGTTAGGGCTTTTGGAAGGTTTGGGTTTACCAAATGATTTGGGAGGCTTAGGTAACTAGCAATATAGAAAGCATCCTTAAGACAATACGTGGAAATGCCCACATCTTTGATAACAACCTATTTTACAAGAGTTATGGGAAATGGATCAGTCAAAGTAGAAGTAAGGTCACTTGGGTTGATACAATTGTATTTTAGTAGATGTGAAACTATTTCCTTGTTCTTTTTTACAATGAATTCAATGTTAGGTTGTGGAGCTAAAAGCTTCACTGATGCAGACACGGAGGAGGTTGCAGGAGAGTTGCTGAGTGTCAGAGACACCGACGTGGCAGGATAGGGCAGGAAGGCAACCGACGTCGGTCAGAGATCGGCCGGCGTCGGCGACCCCCAGGCGGACAGGGACCGGTGTCGGTCACTTGTGTGGTTCGACTGCGAGTTAATTACGGGCAGTTGGTTGACGAACCAAGTGTTTGCATGATGAGTGCTAATTTTAGACTCATAGCTGCGGATCTAATTATTGTAATTAGATGTCTAATTATTGTTTGGATGAGATCTATATAATAGACTCATGGTTGTATTGGAAAAGTGTTCTAGTTTTAGTTGAGCAAAGTTTGTTCCTTCTGTGTGTGAGGTGAGCAAGGGTGTTCCTCCTAGTTCCACAGTACCAGGTGTAGGTGCTGGTTTTGGAGAGTCAGCGGGATTCTTCAGGAGTGTAGGATCTTGGTCACAGTTGCATGGCCTATATAGGAGATCTACATGGTAAGTAAGATCGTTGATCTGCAGGTGTATGTGTGTGCAAGGTCAAGGTTCACAGGTGAGCAGAACCGTTGTTTGATTTGCAGGTGTGCAAGATCATATAGACAGCAACACAACAGGGAGCAGTATCAGGCAGGATCTACTTGGAGTACAGGTGTGTACTCGGATAGAGCAAGAGAGGAAGGCAAGGGAGTTCCTTCCATAAGTATGGTCTATTGAATTGCAGGTTGTTGCAAATTCATGGGAGATCTACTTGAAGTACCTTGAGTACTTGTGGAGTGCGTGGAGCACTTGTGGTGTGCGTGGAGCACGGGAGGTGAACACCAACTCTGTATTTGAGTTGGGTGTTGGGACCTGAGAGGGAGAGCTTTGGGGAGAAGAATTACTGTTCACTTGAGGTGTAGCGAGCCTCTGAAGAGGTGGTGGAGAAGAAGTGGCATCTTCTTTATTGTATTCTTTTCTGTATAAAGTATTAATACAATTGGTGTATTGTCTCTCATATGCTGTGTTATTCTGAATTCTAGTTACTTGGTGAATCTGGTTATTTTCGCATATTATAGTTGCTTGGTATTTGGTAATCAAATTGTGTGCTTCTGGTTTATTTCCCATCAGAACTAGGATTGTAGTTATAATTATGAAATTCAGCATGTAGATGTTTATAATACTAATAAGGCTGTAGATCAACAGGAATGGTGACCTTGATCCCATCATGGGGAAACTTAAGGCATTGATGCACGGTGGATGGAATGACTTATACTTTATGGATACAAAGATTACCAAGAAGTATGTTATAAGGCAACTCAATATACTTAATATGTAATAATGTGTGATGGGACACAGGCCCAACAATGATTGGCAAACAAATGGTACTAGAACATTCCCTTCAGTGTTGTCATATACCTTTATGGTGATCGTTTTTGGCTAAAAGTCCTTCGCAATGTAACCCAATCTTTGTACTAGCTTAAGGGACACTATGTTCAGCCATGAACCATTGTCTATAAGAACCCATTTTATTTTATGGTTTTCAATGATGACCTCAATATACAAGGGGTTATTATGGCTAGGACCTAGATTGGACATGTGTTTTTGATCAAAGGTAACCTGTCTAAATGAATATAAATGTTCTACAAGTGTTTGAAACTATTCAGGATTAATGTCTTGGGGAATAGTGGATTATTATAAAAAGTCATTCAAAATAGTTCTATAGACTTCTAACATATGCAAAATATATAAAATAAAAATTTACATATGGGTTTTACTCAGTTGGTCCGATATACTATAAGTCTTTTCAATAGTAAGATGAGACAATTTAGCCTTGGCTGACACAATGTTCAACTTTGGATCCGAAGGCACAATGTTCACATTGGGTCCAGTGGGAAAAGAGGGCAAAGATCCCTAAAGAGTAACTCATGAGCATCTAGTTATGATTGTGTAATCTAGAGGTTGAAAGGAGATAGTATAATTAGAAGACAAAGGCAAAGGGCCTTAGAGGGTGACTTGTGGGTGTCTAGTTATGTTGGAGTAATTTCAAGTCAATGAGGAGCCATTATAATTAGAAAAAGGATGAGGTCTAGAAATAATAACCCATGTAAACCGAGGTGAAATATAATTTCTTGAACTTAATGTGGTATTACTTGAGGGAGAGGGTGTTGACCCTATAATAATGGGTCCAATACTTTGAGAAGCACGATATGGTTCATGGGTTTTAACATTAACAATGGTAATGTGGTTTGTAGAAATGCACCCCATGGTATTATTATAGTTGTAAGGCATGTTGTTGTAACCTAGGTTATTATCATGGGTATTATTATCATAATTATGCTCATTTTAATTATGATTTTGACCTTGGTTCTAATTTTATCATTGATTCTATCGTTGGTTCTGATTATTCCTTATTGATTATGTCGAGGAAATGGATCTTTGTAGAAGCCCATATCTTGGTTAGTGTCATGTGGAGTAAATTTGATCTTAACTTTACCACTTTCGATGAAATATTCAATAAGGTGTCATAATTGAATGCATATATAAGCACCATGACCAACAACATGATAGAAGTTGTAAAATTTGTTTACCCGATACCAATGGAGTTTTGGTTGATCTTTAGGAAATGGCCTTGGTATAGGCCATACAATCAAATTATCTACTACAATATTTTGGAACACTACCTCAATAGGTACCCCTAGTTTGTTAAAGAATCTTAAGTTGTTGAATACCCTTTGTGGAGGGACTCTTTGCAAAGTGTTTGGTGAATTAGGTGGAGCTAATTGCACATTTGGAGCTGGAAAAACCTATACTATTTATACATGTCTTGATTCAATTGCTCTATTTCCAACCATGTTTTTATTCTTATTGAATCCCTTAGGTTTCTCTATTGCAATAATTTGACAAGTAAATTGGGTTAAATTTGACATTTGATCTTGTGAATAAATCTTGACAAGGCCTTTGGTGGTAAGCACCTTCTCAATCTACACACCCTTATCGATAATTTATTCAAATGTGTTTACACAAGTAAGCCATAGATTGTGCACCACCTTAGGGTGTAAATTCTGTGCAAATATGTTGGACAACTATTTATTTGATAAATTATGTTGAAAGTGTCTGGCTAATTCTCTCCATTGCTATAGATATGTTTTGAAGCTTTCTCCATCTCATTGTTTGGCTTTACACAAGTCAAAAATGGTCAATACATGTTCAATATTGTAAGAGAAGTGGTTGACAAATTTTATAGATAGATCATTCCAATCTATAATCAATCCCTTAGGTAACTTAAGAAGCCAGTCTAAAGTTTATCCTTCTAAACTTCATAGAAATAATAGAAGCAAATAAATACTATAATAAGCTACTTCTTGGCATAATATAAAAAATGCCTGAATATGATCATGAGGGTCACCCTTTCCTTTATGTTTTTAAAATTTGGGTGCCTCAAAATGAGGTGGAAAGGGGACTTGGAGAATACTCAAGTTGAATGCATATGGACATATCTCATCAAATTTGTACTTCTTGATTCTGTTTCTTGTCTCCAATCACAACATAATTTCTTTCATTGAATTCCACTCTTGCATATTTGGTGCATTGGTGGGTGGAATATAATTCTATTGGGGTGGTATGTACCCCTATTACATGAATTTTTAAGGATATACACCCTTTGATTCACTCATTGAGTTGAGTAAGTAGGCTTTTGATTCCTAGGTTGATAAACATTCCCTAAAGTCAATCGCCTTAAATTATAAGTGTTTTTTCGTTTTTGAGGAGTCCGTGGTCTATTCACCAAAGTATACATTGGTTGAGATGAACTAAACAAATTATTTTGATGAATCTCCTCAATACACATTGAATGTTTTGGTCTTTGATTTTGTGAAGGGACAAGAGGTTCTTGATGATTGAAAAATATATGCTCTGTGTTTTGCGAAGCATGTTACAGAACCTCTTGAGACTTAGGTTGTTTGATTGAGACATCTTGATCCATCTAAGGTATGTTATCAAATAAAGTGTGTTGCTTTTGTTCAACTACATTCCCTTATTTTTTGGAAGCATCATTGTGTATTGAAGTAGCAACTAAAGAGTCTGTCAAGTCCATGATAAGTTGGTTTGCATATAATTGACTTATCTTCTTGATCTTGGTGACAAGATGTTGACCATTATGTGTTGACTCTATAAGCACTTCCTTTCCTTTTCTAGAAGATGCAATGTTTGTTTTTGTAATATGTGTAAGGGATTATTCTCACTATTGGTATTCTACCCTAACCAAGGTATGCAATTATTCTATAGGAAAATCTGATGGTAGTCGAGCGTCAGATTCAATCAACCTTAGGAGTGATTCATCTTTGTCCTCTAGGGGTTAATGTTTAAAATGGTCTTCCTTTGATCTTACAATCGTAGGTATGTCTTCATATACCACATAATTGTCTTGTCCATCATAAAAGTTCTCTTCCTCATAGCTAGGGCCATAAGATACCCCTCTATGAGTATACCTTTGTGTCATGTCTAGAAGATTTCTCTCTACATTCAGAAATATTTGAAAAATGTTTAACAAGGTGTGTTTTGATTTTCTCCAAATGAGTGAAAAGGTACAAAGAGACTATAATAAACATAAGGTGGTGTAATAACACATAATTAGATGAAATAGTTCATGAAATTAATCAAATGTGGTGTGTTAAAATCATTAAATTGGAAGAGGGTATGATAACTCTAAAACCTAAAGTGTAAACTAGTAAACCAAACATAGGTTTAAAGATACGTCAATATCATAAAATTTAGGGACAACTTTGATGAGTTACTACTAAAAAAATAGAAGAGAGTCTTTCTGATGAGGAAAGTAACAATGCAAACCAAAAAACTCAACCTGTGAAAACATGCAAGAATTCCTAAGTATAAAACTAAAACCAAATGGGTAGCACAATGCCATCACATGGTAATATGAAGTAGAATAAAATGTGTTCTAAAACGTAGAGCATGAGCGATATGCTAGATAACCTAAGTTCACAATGATCAAATGATGATGAGTCTATAAAATAACATTCAATCCAAATGGGAAATTGTATGTAATTTAACTCAAACTAAGTACAAATGGTTAACCAATTAACACGTTGGCCTAGAACTTAGAAAGGTGAGATTCTAAATTTGAATTAAAAAGTGAATGACTTGGAGATTTTTGCAAAATGGTTTAGACTCAAATGGACAACATAACAACATTGTTTAGATAAGACAAACACAATGTTTAAAATGAGGATTTGAACAAGACAAAAGATGATTTTGATTTGGTCATCATAATGCCTCGTTTAAATAAAATGGTTGACAAAAAAAGTGTTTGGTTGACATTTTGGTTTACAAACAAGTTTTAGACTCAAATCAAGACCAAACAAGTAAAGGAAAAGACCAAATATAACTAAGTATAACGTCCAAAGCCCTAAACTGACAAGGTTGCTTCATATTATTGAATTCCATATATATATGTGTTCTTGGGAGGATTTTAAGTGTTAATCCAAAAATAAAAGTGCATGAATTAGTAGGGTTTTTACACCCCACCTTCTCATAAGAGATTGTATGGTGATATGGAACTTTGGGCTACTCACCATACATCAACAATATATCCATGACAAGTGGGGTTGTTTTAAAAATTAAATTTTTGAGCATCTAGATTGTCCCTAGTGTAATTAAAACTAGAGATGCCTCATGTTAATTAAGTTCATACTGATCAACTTACTATGCAAAGGTCTATTCCTTTGCAAATCATTTCCATCCATGTACTTCTTAGTGGAATACCCTAATTAACTAGACTTGACTCAAGTCTTTGTTATGATTAGATATATTAGCCACTCAACCTCCTGGCAATCATAGTATACATGCCGTAATTTATATACCCCACCACGGAGTGGGGTTGAAATAATGCTGGGTGATGAAATCTTGGGTCAAAGCTTCCCTAAAGAACTCATGAGGAGGTTATGAACTCCTATTCACAATCCAAGTTACATAAAATAAAAGATCAAATGAAAATACTTTAAAGGTTGTGTTTAGATCACCCAAACCATACAGGTTTTGGGGAGAACCTCAAAAACATTCTTTTCATGCCTTGTATAAGGCACAATTGCAAGGAAGAAGTGCTTTTGATCACCTGAGTTCCCTGAAAGGGATGGGGGGAGAACATACACACATCCTTCATTTGTGAAAAACACTCAAGTATAAAATGATCTAGCATAAAACAAAACACTTCAAAGGATTTACAATTTTAATCGAATGTTTATTTTATGCACCAAATTGAGATGTTTATGAAGTTTTTTGCCCCTTGGCCTTAGTTGCAAACTTTTAAAAATTTCATAAAACCAAATAAGTATAAAACCTTTAAATTCATTTTAAGCACCAAATGGAAGTTTTCAAGAGCTAAACATGTTAAAATTTGGCACTTTTCCAACATGTGACCTACAAGTTTTAGAGGGTTTCCTTCTGATTTGAAGCATAATTATCAATGAAACAAGCAAGATTTGAAAACTTGCTCTCAAGTTTTCTATTTTTATTACACAGAGACCAACTTCGATCAATAGTGATCGATGTCGGTTGATACAAATCGATGTTGATTACCTGTGAACCCTTAGACAAAAAATGTTTTGTCAAAAAAAATTAGTTATCTTAAGTTATTATAAAATCTCTAGAAATGTTCTAGATCTTGCAATAAAATATTCAGACAAAGACTTAAAAACCAAAATATTAACTTGTAACTTTCAAGAAATATCCAAAAATCAACTTTTTCTATCGTGTTCTACTCTACACAAGAATCGATTTCGATTAGATAGGATTGATGTCGATTATAAGAAATAGATACTAGTGATTTTGTGAACTATGTGTTACCAAAGAGCCAAAAACATGAGAAAAACAATGTCAAAAATTGATTTTTAAGGACTTTTTAGTAAATTTAAATATGTCAAGTTGATCTCCTTGCTTGAATGGGATGCTTCATCCCACTGGGTGTGCTAAGATGTAGAGATGGAATCCAAAGGAGTTAGATCAAGCATTAGTCAAGGAAACTCAAGAAAATGCTTAAGAATGTAACTAACTAAGCCAACTATTTTGATGGGGTTTTGCAAATGATAATTAAGAGATATTGAAAGAAAGCACATACATTACCTTCCTAAGAGCATCCCACCATCCAAATTGGGCTCAAATATCCTCCATCATCTTAAGTGCATGGGAGGCCTTAAACCTGATATTTATTGCATTTATGGCTTATGGATGCCACCCCATAAATGATGTCACTTGATGATATAGATATTTGAAATTAATTTCTAATTAGAATATATTCAATAACTTTCATGGATTTTCCACTTAAGCTCTTAATTTGGATTAATTTATCTATGTGAGATTAATCAAATTTTATGCAATTTTTTGGAAACTGGTTACACACTACTAATCAAATTGGTCAGAATGTCAAGTTATTAGGTCATAATTTGACTGGAGTGGAATTATAAGAAGATTTTAGGTACGTACGGACCAATACCCCATTTAGAACATTATTGACACAAAATAACACATGCACATGTTGTGTGCTTATGAATTAGAAGAATTCAGTGGTTTGGAGCATCAAATTATGTTTTTGCCATTTTGACTCGAAATGAATTGAGAAAAGTTAATAATCATATAAAATACATTGCCCCATTTAGGGATACAATAGCCTAAACCAACACTTGTATATAATAAGCTAAAACCAATTAGTGTGCTTTAGTGATTTTGGCCCAGATTGCACATTTGAGTGCATTTTGAGTAAGATTGACAATTTCAACACAATGGTGTTAGGAATTAGATGTCTACAATGTGAATTCTCTCTTGATTATTCCTGTGCATATCCATACTTAGGAAAATTTTGGGGTTCAACATCACCCCACATTAACATTGTTTTCTATCCTTGAGCAAATTTATTATGTTGAATTAAAGAATTTGGGAGCATCATGCTTCAACTCTTCTTTAAAAATGACTCACCTTTTGAGCTCACTTTGTATGCTCTTTGTGATGCTTATTATTTATACACCCAATCCCCTTAAGGCTTGAGGTTTTCATTGGAGTTATTCAACTTGTTGTTTTACACTACTTATCTTTTGAATGGTTTCATTAATTGTCTCCTAAAAAATTCTTTCTTCACCAATAGTCTTCAATTGAAGCTCTAAGATGCATCGTTTGAACTCTTTCTTCTTTGCACTTATTATTCAATTAATATCTTTAACCTCTTGTGAAAAAATTATGTCACTCCTTATTTTTATTTATATATACTTCGATAGCCGACACACTTTACTCTTACTCTTCTTTATGGGTATACATGTTTATTATATTATTTTGACATGAGAAATTAAAAAATAGTTGATCTACTACTGTTGTGCTTTCAAAGAGCTTATTAAATGTGTCTTTACAAATTTTTTAATTACTCGGTAAACTCAATCTTAGTTTTGTTAATTTCCTCTCGTGCATATTTGGTTCTTTTACACCTATTTAGGAGTTGATAAATTACAATTTTTAGCTTTTCAATATACTCAGACTAGGTGATGTTAACTACATCTAGTATGTTTGGTTGTTCCTTTAGGATATGAACACTTAACTTTAGAGCTTTGAGCTCCATGGAAACTATCTTACACTCCATTGTTAAGTGCTTTTCCTAATCTTATTCAAATGTGATTTCTATGATGGTGCATTTTTTCTCTTCCTCTTTAAGTGCCTTTTATATTTGTTTTATTGTGCACCTTTATTACTTGTAGGTTGTGTTGTTTATCAAGTTTAACCTGGTAACCTTTGTAGCTAATTTCACCAACACACTCACTACTTGTACATGTTAGAGATTAACCTTATTGGGTTCACTATAGGTTTTTTAGGGTTATCCTAAGTCTTTTTTAGGTGGGAATTTATTATAATTATCAATACACTTTATCTTGGATTTATGAGGTGTCTCTCATCTCTCTTGTCCACTTGTAGGATTTGGAGTTACTTACACAAGTAAGTCCTCCCCTCACATGTCACACACTTAACCCCACTCTTTTTGGGAATATGTCATGTGGCACACACTAAGGAGGCCTTGTAAGTTCATGATGGGATTCTTATAACTCCTTCATCCTTCCTCTTCCTCTATTTAAAGAGCCCTCTCCTCCTCTCTTCTACATCAATCTTGCTATTGTAGTCTTGTGATGCCTCTTTTGGCTTGAATCCACTATTATTTTTCTCTTTTGGCTTATACTTACTATTGTACTTGCAGTTCAATTGTTTGCAAGGTTTCTAATATATTGTGGGGTTTTTATCCATTTAATGGTTTCCCCACTTATTAACTTTCATCTCTCTCTTATGGCTTGTTTCACTTTGTGAGGTAACATTGTTGCATTTCACATTATTTTCAATGTTTAACTAATGATATTTGAAAATAATCTTGTATGGTATTAGAGTTTTGATAATTTTAATATTGATCTTAAGTATTATGCAGGCCTTTCTTAGAGGAATCTCATATTTTTTTTTTCAAATTCATCTATATTTTTAGTCTTCTACCCTGAAGTTACATGTTTCTATTATGGATGTTTTGAGTTGATCTTTAAATAAATTCAGCTGATTGTATCCTTCATTTATTTTCATTTGCTTACAAACAAGTTTTTTTGATGCAAGATCAAATCTCAAAATTAATTTCTTGTTGTATTATACAAATCTAATGCATTCCTTTCAAATATAAATTTGTAATAATAAACTTTTTTGGAGTTATTATGGCTTTTATTATTGTTTGATTGCTTTAAATCATCTTCACTTTAACCTTGATGTTTTGTCTTAAATTCTTATCAGTTTTTAGACATTCTAAGTTTAATTTCAATCATAATTATCATGTGATTGGCATACCTATATGTTGTTTGGCACTTTAATATCTACCTGATGCATCTTGCCTTGGTGTTCTGAGTTTGGATTTATAATATGGCATTTTAATTTTTTTCCTCTAGTATTGCTAGTTTCTAATGTCTCCTTTCTTTTCTATATTGTTGTGCCTTATGGTGCCTTTGCCTTAGTCTATTTGCCTTCATCACACAACATCAAAATTGGCTCTTTATTTTAGTATTTATCGTTTATAGTTTCTCATTATTCTATTGACAACTATCACTTTATATTTGTTTTTGTTGAGCCTTTTATCTTAAGTTTTGCACTTACCTTCCCTTCTGGTAACACTTTTTGCATCTAGTGCTTGAACTTTACTCTTTCTTAAGCATTTTTTAATATTCACAGTCCTTTATAATTTTTTATGTTTTTTTTTTCCTTATTTTAAAGAGCATTGTATTTGGTATTAATTCTTCTCTATTATTGTACAATCCTTTAGTGCATTTCATTTCATATCTTTAACTCATTTTTAATGCATTTACATGTGAACAAATATTGGGTGGTTCTCTTCCTTCATATGTTTGGTAAGGTTACACTTTATTCTTGTGTAATGCCTAATTTTGTATGCTTATTATTATCAAGGTTGTATCCTTCATATAATTTCAACCTTTATGTATTTCATAAGCATTAAGTTTCTTTGCACTTTAGAAATTGTTTGTCAAATTCAAAATCATTATGATTGTTAAGTTGGATCTATCATGTTTCTTATATTATTCACTTCATTCAAGGATTTGTTAATCCATTTATCAAAATCAATCAACATGTAGGATTCCTTCATAAGAAGACATATCAAACCAAAATATTTCAAGTTGATTATTTAATCTTTGAATGCACATTCCTTACCTTTGTTATTTACATTCAAAATATATTTGTTTTGGTGCTTTGGTGAGGACTTTGACTTACAAGTTAATTGATCTAAAACTTTGTGTTAATTGTTTTTTACAAACAAGTTTAATTTTTAAGCATCATTATTTTTTGTAAACTTAGAACTTGTGTAATCACATTAAAATGGCTTTTAAATTGGTTGTTTTTTTAACTTTTAAGAAGTGTACGCAAATTATTTATTTCAAAAATGATGAAATTATTGATCTTCAACATCAAATTGAATGTTAAAACCTTATTATTAATGTTTTAAATATATATTTTCACGAGCACATAGAGAAAATACAACTCTCTTAATGCTTTAAATGTAAAATTTGTATCTTTTGCACATGATAATGTCTCTATTGCTAAATAAACAAAATTTCACTCATTTGGACACTCCTTCTAACCCCAGCTTAAAAATAATGCATTCCATGGAGTATTTAGTGTTGGTCTTGGTAAGTGCAAAACTAGAATTCTTGAACCTATTTTACTTAATTTTAATACCAATTATAAAGGTTTTGGATATAATGCTTCAAATGTTTCTAATGCAAAGTTGAAATCATATTGTTATCCACATCAAAGGACTTATAATGCAACTTATTTTGATTATAATACTTGTAATGTTCATGCTTTAGTTAAAATTGATAAAACTTGTTGGCATTATATCTCTAAATGTTGAAAATTTTATCCATGCAAATATTGTGGTAAATCCACCCATGACACTTTTCATTGTTTTAAAATGACTAAAACACCTACCTCTAAGGTTAAAACTATTTGGATGCCTAAATATAATGTATCTTCTAGAGACTTTAATATGTCTTCTTATGATAGTTCTTCAAATACTTCTTGTAGAATATCTTTTTCAAACGACACATCTTCTTTGTCTCCTTTTTTATAAACTCAATCTTCTTATGAAATTCTTGATTTTTGTTGTAAAGTAAATATGTTTTGATTGGAACTCTCTATTTTGACTAACTTATTTTGTGCAAGATTTTGTGATTTGTGATGGAAGTTATTTTTTGATCCATTTATCTTGTTGTACATCTACTTTTATTACATTATGTATGTAGTTCATATTTTTATGGCATATTATTTACTTAAATTGAAATATTAGTGTTAGTTTGTTTATTTTATAGGGTTGAGTGAATCATTTCTCCTTCATTTGGTCCTTATATCATTGTGATTGACCATCTTATTCGAAGAGGCTTCTTGGAGATTATTGACGATCACACATTCATCCTTGCGATTTCTGGTGACACATTGCCTTTTTTTTTTCAATCTATTGTAATTTATCTTGAAAAAAATTTATATTAAGGGGGAGTATTATGTAATTTAAAATCCCTTCATTATTTTTAAAAGTTTTTCTCCACTTTTATAACCTCAAATTAAGATTAAGGGGGAGTGTTGGAGATTAACTTTATTTGGTTTCACTATAGTCTCTTTACGATTATCTTAAGTCTTTTTTAAGTGTGAATTTATTATAATTATAAATACAATTTATCCTAAATTTATGATGTGTCTCTCACCTCTCTTTTCCACTTGCAGGATTTGAGATTTACTTGAACAAGTATATCCTTCCCCCACATGTCACACACTTCACTTCACTTCACTCTATTTAGAAATAGGACATGTGGCACACACAAAGGAGGTCTTGTAAGGTCATGATGAGATTATTATAACTTCCTCACACTTATTCTAACTCTATTTAAAGATCCCTCTCCTCCACTCTTCTACATCAATCTTACTTTTTAAATCTTGTGATGCCTCTTTTGGCTTTCACTCTTCTCTCCCTCTCTCTATTAGCTTATACTTTCTATTATACTTGGAGTTAAATTGTTTGCAAGGCTTATAATATATTGTGGGTTTTTTATTAATTTGATGGTTTCCCCATTTGTCAAATCTCATCTTTCTTGTGATTTATTTCACTTTATGTGGTAACATTGCTATATTTCACATTATTTTCAATGTTTAACTAACAATCTTGGCAAATAATCTAATAGTATGTTGCTCATATTCATAAGATTCACAAAAAATTAGGTCTCAAACTTTGCTAACTTATATTGAAGTATCCACTTGAGTAGTTTTAGGAAATTAAAATAATGGTTCATCCACATATGCATCTAAGGCAAAGGACATCCGTTTATGGCTTTCTATTGTGGCATGTCTATGCCTCATTGTATTTCACATGTACAACTCTTCATCCCTACCATTATTATGGATTTTGGTGTAGATGTTATCCTCTTATTCTTGTTTCATCTATGGGGGGATATATTCTATTAAAATTGTTTTCCCCTTTGCCCTCTTTATCTTTTCATCCTCTACATCTTATTCTTCTTGTAGTTGTTTTTCTGACTCTTCCCCGTCGGGTTGTTTTTCTTGGGGATTCATTATGAAGTTTATATCTATTATATGTTGGATGGATACATCAAACCCTTTATCCATTTATGCCTATAAGTATTACATGCTATCTTGTTACATCTCATTTTTTTATGCTTCACTTTATCCCTCCTCTTTGCACCCCTATTTCTATGTTTCCTGTTCTTGTTCACTAGCATGGGGGGAGTCTTGTGATGCCTTTTTCTATGCAAGTTTTTGTTTATTCACATGAGGGTAATCTTATGCTTTCTCTTTTTGTTTCCCCTTGTATTTTAAGAATAGTTTGACCTTATAGTCTTGTTTCTTGTTGCATTTTTTGTTTTAGCCTTAGCTTAGTGCATGCCAGTATTGTGGGGGCCTTTTGTTGTGGCACATAAACTAGTAAAAAAGATGACCTTATGCCAGTGGGATTTGGTTGCATAAGTTATTATTTATTATTATATAGAGACATATTTTGAATTTGTTTCCTCAAAGTCCTCTTACAAAAGAGATAACAACTTCAAATTCCTCTTATTTATTTTATTATTTTTGGAGGATGATGTTTGTGAACTATATGGAAATGCTATGTCATCCTATCCTTACATGCCTACACAAATATTATTTAGCTTTGGCTTGAGCATATATTAAAGCTCGTGTGTTTGACCCTCTTTGATAATGTTGGGTGAATATTTTGTCACCAACTAACTGATGAGCAAAATAGGTGTCTTCAACCATAACATAGGGAGATTGGTTGATCAAATGTGTAGGTTTACCACATTAGAGGTGGACAAATCTCTCCTCTCATCAAGGGGAGGTTCCCTATAAATATGAGGAGCTATATAATATATATGTAAGCAGAAAATAACACTTAGGGGTAGGACTACACCATCCATCTCTCTTTTTTCAGAGATGATGTTCATAGACAAAGGAGAAATCTTGGTGATAATACTGAAAGCACTCCTCTTCTTTCATAAGTGGTATTGCAGCAGGGCACATGAGTTCTTTCTGGTGGGCAACCAACAGGTAACAAGGGCACAGTAACCAACATGATGAAGTGTAACACAAAGTCTACACTTCAACTGCCCAAAGAGTTAAATACGAAGGATAATGGGGGCACAAAGTCATCCCAAGATCCTTTACATAGAAAGAAACTAAAAACACACACTGAAAAAAATTGTGACAGCACAAAGTCTTTCCACAATTGGCTTCAGGACACCTTCCTGATTACTTCCACTAGTTCTACTTGTTAAATTAAATAAACAAGAATGCTCCTAGGAAATGGACATAAGAACAATTTCCTAAAATAACACAAGCTATAATAGCATAAAGTCTGAAAGTAACTTGTTTTCTCATTCAGATAAAGTAATATGATCAACAATCTGAGCTCAAAGTCTCAGTAATCCCTTTTAATTTGGGTAGAGTTTTGCTTCTATAATGGAGAGATCTCCTTTGCATAAAATAAGAGATTACAATATATGGTAGCCAAGAAAGGCTTGGCACTTTGTTCCATGGAACGACCCATGCTGCATTCAATGCCTTGAATGTGTTTTCAATTTTGTCAAGGGCCCATGCTTGGAATAGTGCATCAGCCTTAACTGTGGCGTGCCAATTCATCTCATATGTCTCCTCTAAAGTATAGGTCGCTTGGTCCTTTCCTTCTTATTTGTGTAGCTGTCTATTTTTCCTTTACTTCATGGAAGAAAAACATGCCATGCCCTTGATTTGGTGTGCTCAGATGACTACTTGGTGAACTATTTCACCTACAAAAAATAACTCTCTCGTAGATATTTCAATATCTCCTATAGCCTTCTCTTCTTTCCTGTTGCAATTGAAGCTCTCGGGCTATCTTTTTTAGCTGGTCGCTTGGTTCATCCTTCAAGTTCTGTGCTATATTTGAAAATTAATGGATATTCCATTACCTTAAATTTGATGTCCATGGGGATGTCAATGGTTGCTATTTGTTTGAGTCATATTGAACCATGAACCTTTGAACCTTTGAAATTTCATTAGTTTAATAGTTCAACAGTTCAGGCAGTCTTTATCAGTTTTTTGGTTTCATCGCTTCCCTAGTTCCATCGCTTCCTTGATCTTTGGTTGAACCATCTCTTTGAACTGGTCTCTGAAATATTTTAGTTCCTTTTTTTGTTTGGAGCTTTCTTTGAACTTTTGAACCTTTGAACTATTGAACCTTTTTTGGTTCAAGGTTCAACAGTTCAATCTTCCTTCTCAGAGTCCTTTGATTTAGCTAAGTCTTTTAAAGCCTTGAAATTCCTTTAGCTTAGTGTCTTTAGACCACCCCAAAGGGAAGGTGTCCCTTCAGGTCTTTGAGAAAGGTCCATTTTTTGGGTGTTGAGAGCCCCCCGCAAGGGTACCTGCCCTTTGAGATTCTTCGAGCGGCCTTTTCCTTCAAATCCTTCAGACAAATTGTTCGAAGGATTTTGCCTTTGCCTTTGTGAAATTCTTCCATAAAAAATCTTTTCAAAGGAATTTTTTTAGTTCCTTGGTAATTTCCTCAGACAAAAAGTTCGAAGGAAATCTTCCCTTTCGACCTTCTCTTTGATCTTTGGGCAAATGTTCCCTACCCTCCACAAGGGCACTTGCCTTTTGTTCATTGCCCTCCACAAGGGCACTTGCCCTTTCGACTTTGGGGGACCCCTTTGAACCAATCGATTGAACTAATAATGATTCAATAGTTCAACGATTTAATATTATGTTCCGCTCATTCAATTTGACCATTTGAACTAACCATTTTGAACTTCGATTAAACTCATTGAACCTTGAACCTTTGAACCATTTTGGTTTAAGGTTCAATGGGTTCAATCTTTCTTTTCTTTTCTTCTAAGTCTTTTGAAGCTATTGAACTTGCTGAAGTAGTTGAACTTTGAACTTTTATAGAAGCACTTAACTCTTTAAGCTTGTCGACGTCGTTGAACCTTTGAACCCATTGAGCCTTTGAATCTTTTGGAAGCAGGGTTCAATAGTTCAATCCTTTGTTTGAAACTTGCTGATGAACATTTTTAGTTGAACTGAGGCATTGAACCAATCTTGAAATTGCCTAAGTGTTGGGAACTCAGAATCCTTAACTGAAAAAGCTTGAATAATGAAGAATTTGAATGCTCAGAATAATTTTTGAGAAGAGAAGAGAGGATTTTGGCTTGCAAGACCAAAATAGTTCATATGTTGTCCCAAAAATGAGTGACAAATTTTGGGAATAACAGTTGGCTCTAGTTGGAGAACTTCCTTCAATTGAAAACTTGAAATAGCTGAGGGGAGTAGGGACCAAAATATCCAGTGCCTTTAAGTATGCCATTGGGCTACAGAGTCATGCTACCTAAAAAAGAAAGGTGCTAAAAATGAAAAGCACAAAACAAAACTAAATACTATACAAATATACATATGTACCGATGATCTTATCTGACACTTCAAGAATTGAAGTGCTTCAGATGCTACCCATTGTGAAGTAGAGAAAAGGGCGTGCCATTTTGATACTTCAACAAAAAACTATTTTCACCATTAAGCTGATGGATAGTAAATGGGCCTCTCCAAAGGGAGTCAAATTTCCCATACATTCCCTTTGGTTCTCTTCTCTTGTCCTACAATAGGACTTGATCTCCAATCTAGAAATCATGGTTTTTTGCTTTTTGGTTGAAGAGCTTCTTCACTAGACTTTGATGCACAACAATTTAGTCCACCACCATAGTTTGCGGCTCATCCAGCTCAGTCAAGCACATGATCCTTTTATTGATAGAGATTTCATATTGATTACCTTAGCCAATTTCAATGCTAGCAATTCTAGGGTGATTGGTATCTTAGCATTGAGACCATAAAGAAGTTGGAAGGGTGATATACCAATTGCCCTCTTGGGTGTAACTCTATCTGCCCATAAAACATCAACCAATGCTTTATGCCACATTTGTTGGTTGTCATCTACCAGCTTCTTGATGATAGTCACCAGGTTCTTGTTACTTAATTTGGTTTGGCCATTCCCTTGTGGAAAATAATCAGAAGAGTGGGAGAGGGTAATCCCATAGTAAAAATAGAACTTAGTAATCTCCTAGAAAGAGAAACAAGCTACATTGTCTGTGACAATCTTAGTTGGGACCCCAAACTTGGAAATGATATTCTCCTTGAGAAAATTGCACACTACTTTTGAAGTAGCATGCTTGGTTAGAATAGCTTCCACCCACTTGGTGAAGTAATCTATGGCTGTGAGGACATAATCATGTCCAACACTTGAAGATGGGTTTACAACACCAATGAAATCGATTCCCCATTGCTGAAATGGCTCTTCTATCACCACTGACTTAAGAGGTAGAGTAGCTAATTTGGGTCTTCCAACAAACTGTTGGCATAGTTTACATCTTCATACCCATTTGTGTGCATCTTGAAATAGAGTAGGCTAGTAATACCTAGCTCATAGAATCTTATGGGCAGTCACATAAGCAAAAAATGTCCTTCATAGGCAAGATTATGAAAGGACTTCAAAATATGGTTCTGCTGCTCTTTATCCACATAACAAAGGAACACTCCATTAAGGTTCCTCTTATACAGGCTGTTGTCCCACAGGATAAAATTGGTAGCTTTTAACTTGACAGTCCTATTTTCTTTACGAGACAGGTGAGTAGGGCACTCATCGTAAGTAAAGAAATAAACAATACTTGAATACCACTCATTCATAATAGAGATAAAGAGGATTGTTGGTGAGTCTTCAACTTCTTCTTCTCTATGCTCTATTTCTTCCAGTCTATTGTCAGTAATCAATTGGCATAGGCCCCTTCCCCACACCAGCTTCATTGGTTTGATGACTAGATCAAACTCCTAAATTTTAGTAATCCAATTACCACTTTTCATCCCAAACTCTTGTTGAGTTAATATGGATTTGACTATGGTGTCAGGAACTAGGGTAGTAGTGTGTGAATTAAGGATGTAAAAGTGGAAATGCTTCACTGTCTTTACCACTACATAAGCATGCTTCTCCATGTTTGAGTACTTCAACTCATGAGCTTTGAGAGGACAACTCATGAAAGAAATGAGAGATTCCACACTTTCTTAGTTTTGCTGAACTAAAATAGCTAAAAGTGTATGCTTGAAATCATAGCTATATATTATGAAGTCTTTGGTATAATCTTGACAAACCATAATTGGTGCATGAGCAATCACTTTTTTGATGTCTTCAAACGTTGACTTGCCTTCTACAGTCCATCAGAAAGTGGCTTTGCCCTTCATCATGTCTAGAATGTGGTGAGTCTTCTCAGTGAACTTGGGGATGAACCTTCATAACAAAGTCACCTTTCCAAAGAAAGAGTGAACTGCAGTCTTACTTGTGGGCAGAGCAAGTTCCTAGATGGACTTGACTCTATCTGAATCAATCTTTATGCCTTCTTGAGATACAATGTGCCTGAGAAGTTTCCCTTTTGTTATTCCAAAAATAGACTTCTTGAGATTTAGAGAAATGGCATTCTGGCAGCATCATTCCATCACTTGTTGCAAATGGTGCACATGATCAAGATGATGCTTGGAAAAGACTATTAAATCATCTAAGTACACCACAATGAACTTACCTATTTCATCTTTGAAAACAAGGTCCATTGCTCTTTGAAAAGTAGCACCATCATTTATCAGGCCAAATGGCATTCTTTGATAGGCAAAGGTGCCCCAAGGTGTGGTGAAGGCAGTCTTGTGCTGGTCTGCTTCACCAACTTCAACTTGATTGTATCTTGAGAAGCTATCTAGCATTGATAACATCTTTGAACTGGTCACTATCTGAAGAAATTCATCCATGATGGGCAGAGGATAGTTATCTTTTAAGGATGACTAATTTAAATTTTTGAAGTCCACATAGAGGCAAATTTCACCATTCTTTTTCCTCACATATACTATGTTGGCAATCTATGTAGAATGATGGATTGGGAAAATTATCCTAGCATTCAGTATTTTCTATATTTTAGACATAATAGTACTTGATTTCTTCAGATTGTACTACCTAGATTTTTGCTTGTGAGGTACCGAATCACTCTTGAGAGGAATCTCATGGTAAATTTCTTCAAGCCTAAGTGACTTCAAATCGTCATAGGAGTATGCCAAAACATCTATGTACTAGTGAAGCAGAGCAATGAACTTGAACTTCTCCTGAGTGCAACACTTCCCAATGTTTACCATCTTGGAATTTTCTTTGGTACCCAGATTTATTTGATCAAACTCTTGGGAGGAGCTTGAATCCATTTGGTGCTGTTTGATGAACCTGTCGTGTTTGTCAAATAACTTCTCGAGGGAAACCAGGCCTTTTGGGATTTTATTCCCTTTAAGTTGCAGGAATTCTTCCCCTACTTTTGCACTTGATTTAGGGGCTGGTTCAAGCTTATGAGGTTCACTGCTTTCAAAATAAAGCTATTTAAAGCAGTCTTTTTACTCTAAGAAGGCAATGATTTGGTGGTCACCATTGAACACTTGCCAATGATTGGCATTGTTAGGCACACTTGGTTGAAAGACTAGTTCAATAGTGTACCTATCTCCCTTAAAATCAGGGTGAGGAACCAAGAGAGTTGCTAAAATAGCTAGTGCATCAGCTCAGTCATTAAATTCCTTAGGTATGGTAGAGATCTTGAAAGCATCAAAGATTTCAATTTAGTCCTAGACTAAATTGTGTTAGTGGTGCAATCTCTCATTTTTAGTTTGATACAGGTTCCTTACCTAACAAACCACTAGTTCAACATCTCTTTTGGCATGAAAGAGTTTGATGCCTTTGTTTCGAGTAGCCTTCAACCCAAGAATAGAGATTTGTACTCAGTTGTGTTGTTGATGTTGTTGAACTCCAACTTGTATGAAGAAGGAAAAATATCTCCTTAAGGATATATCAACACAATCCTAGCTCCTAAACTGGCAGAGGAGCAACTGCCATTAAATTCTAGAATCCATACCTCATTAGACACTAATTTTTCCTTAGATTCTTCTTCATTTAGAGGGGGAGATTCTTCTACACTTGTACTGCACTCCACCAACCCTTCTGCTGTTCCATATGAACCAATTTTTAAGTTGACACATTCGAGAATTTCATCAGATGCCTTATAGACTTCCTCCATGGATAAAAGGTAATTACCCATGCCTGAAGACTCAAACTGATGTTTGATTGACCACATATTTTGCTTCCTTCTCAAAGAACAATCTCTACATAATGCCTTTGACTGGAATCCTTGCCTCAGATAGGTCCATGCTCAATTTGCCACCAACATCCTTGTAGAAATTCTACTTAAAAAGGATATCGTATGATGCTGGGACGTCAGCCACCAGGATAGTCATCTTGATTCTCTTGTTTGGGAATGCTGCAAATGTAAATTGGGCATCCTTAATTTATCCCAATAGTGGCACTTATTTGTTCTCCATGGAGAAACATCTCCTAAATGTCTTGATCAGTGTGAGACCAAGGGATTCTGCCACTTTGGTAGGCATGACATTATCAGATGCATCAAAATCTATGATGCAATTGTTCAATTGGTGTCCATTTATCAACAAGAAGACATAAAATGGTTCAGTCCTCTCGAGCGCAGTAGGAGGAGTAATGAAAAGGTTATTCCTGGTGGATGTGTTCTTAGGGAGATCATGAGTTACCTTTGAACTTGCTTGTCCTACAGGGATGGCTTGGTTCTTTACACATTGAACCAATTTATCTAACTACTCAGGGTTGGATTGTAGGAATTCAAATTCAAACATTTGAATTTTGATTTTCTTTATATGGTCAATTATGTCAAATGTCTGAAATAAACTAGGAACAGAAGATGGGAGTTCATCTTTTTGGTTTTTGGGAGGGGAAGGACTGGTCTGTGAATTTGAAGTAGAAGGTGTAGGAATGTTTGATGTACTTACCTTTCTTGCAATCACCAGGTCCTTTGGCTGGAAAGGTAGAGTGGTTCCCCATTTAGCAATTAAAATTACTGGTTGAGGTCACTCTATTTTTTCTTTATCAACTTACTGGGATGACTGGTTCTTAGACCAAGTGAATATAACATATGTTCCATAAACTATTTTACCTTCACTTTTGGGTTCATCCTGATAATTCAAGAAACCAATGTTGGAGTTACCAACTAATTGTTCTTCTCCCTTTATGAAGAGATTAATTTCATCTTTTGGGTTCAACTCAGTTTGGAAGGAGAAATCTGATTCTACTTCAAGATATCTGACTTCTGAATTGGTTGGAGGTGCTTCAATGGCTAATTTCTCTTGAGAGGGAGGAAGATGATTTGGCTACCCTTGATTCCTGACAACATGGCCTTGGTATGACTGATTGGGGAATGTCTTCCTTGGTATATCTCTGTATGAAGGAGCAAATGACATCCCTTATGCCATTTGCTTTTTAAGAGCTAACAACTCATTTGCTAGCTTTTGCACCATTGGATCAGTGGTTACTATAGGTGAGTATTCATAAAATGAAGAGGATTTACCTCTATTAGGATCTCTCCTTATCTTTCCCACCAAGATAAGGTCATCTTCTACCTGAGTAGCCAAATCTTGAGGAGTGGCAAGGTCTATGTGGCTAACCCGTCTCAGTAGAAAATTCACTTCAGGTAGCTATGAGTTGATGAAGAAGCATTTAAGGTTCTCAGGTGTTGGTTGAGCAATTGTAGGAATCTAGTTCCTCAGCTTGTCAAACTTGGCAATGAAGTCCCTCATAGGTTCATGAGGTTCTTTCTTTAGCTGTGTGAGGTGGGCTAGTAGGGCATGTGCATCTTTTATAGGCTTGAAATTGGCTTCAAATTTAGATTTAAGACTGTCTTAGTTAGTTACTGATTGAGCCTGTAGATGGTAGAACCAGTCTGCAATAGTGCCTTGTAATGTTTCCACAAACAGCCTGACTGCTATGTCTTCATATTCTACACCTATCATGCCACAAGCTATGCTGAAGGCTGTAATATGTTCATCAAGATGAATTCTCCCACCACCAAATAATTTGGAGAAATTTTTCTTTGAACTGTGTGGTAGCTCATGTAGAGGTGGAGTTAAATTGAGTGGGCCAAAAGAGTTACCCCATGGGCCTTGAACTGCCATGATTTGATTATGGAAAAGGGAGATAACAAATCTAGGTGGAGTATGTATAGGCAAAGCTCTACTAACATCAGAAAAAGAAGCTCTACCTTGTGTTGGTGACCTGGTATGGGTATGAGGAACACTCCTGGATCATCAAACTTGAAGTTGGGGAGGAAACAAATCGAAATTGCCCTGCTACACCAACTCAAAAATAGGGTCAACAACACCTTGGGCTCTCTATTTTCTAGTATAGCATGGAGTTGCCAGCTTATAGAATAAAAATAGAAAAGAACTAGCCCTACTTTAGCTTGAAGCTTGAGGCTTAAAACTGTGTGCTCTTCCTTAGTGGAGTCACCAAAAATTATTGGGTGAATATTTTGTCACCAGCTAACTGATGAGCAAAATAGGTGTCTTTAACCACAACATAGGGAGATTGGTTAACAATATGTGCAGGTTTACCACATTAGAGGTGGACAAATCTCTCCTCTCATCAAGGGGAGGTTCCCTATAAATATGAGGAGCTATATAATATATATGTAAGCAGAAAATAACACTCAGGGGTATGACTACACCATCCATCTCTCTTTTTTTAGAGATGATGTTCACAGACAAAGGTGAAATCTTGGTGATAATACTGAAGGCACTTCTCTTCTTTCAGAAGTGGTATTGCAACAGGGCACATGAGTTCTTTTTGGTGGGTAACCAGCATGTAACAAGGGCACAATAACCAATAGGATGAAGTGTAACATAAAGTCTACACCTCAACTGCCCAAAGAGTGAAATACGAAGGATAATGGGGGCACAAAGTCATCCCAAGATCATTTATATAGAAAGAAACTAAAAACACACACTGAAAATAATTGTGACAGCACAAAGTCTTTCCATAATTGGCTTCAGGACACCTACCTGATTACTTCCACTAGTTCTGCTTGTTAAATTAAATAAACAAGAATTCTCCTAGGAATGGACATAAGAACAATTTCTTAAAATAACATAAGCTATAACAGCACAAAGTCTAAAAGTAACTTGCTTTCTCATTCAAATAAAGTAATATGATCAACAATCTGAGCTCAAAGTCTCAGTAATCCCTTTCAATTTGGGTAGAGTTTTGCTTCTATAATGGAGAGATCTCCTTTGCATAAAACAAGAGATTACAATATATGGCAGCCAAGAAAGGCTTGACACTTTATTCTATGGAATGACCCATGCTGCATTCAATGCCTTGAATGCATTTTCAGTTCTATCAAGGGCCATGCTTGGAACAATGCATCGGCCTTAACTGTGGCATGCCAATTCATCTCATATGTCTCCTCCAAAGTATAGGTCGCCTGGTCTTTTCTTTCTTATTTGTGTAGCTGTCCATTTTGCCTTTACTTCATGGAAGAAAAATAGGCTGCATCCTTGATTTGGTGTGCTCAGATGACTACTTGGTGAATTATTTCACCTACTAAAAATAACTCTCTCGTAGATATTTTAATATCTCCTATAGCCTTCTCTTCTTTCCTATTGCAATTGGAGCTCTCGAGCTATCTTTTTCAATTGGTCACTTGGTTCATCCTTCAAGTTCCGCACTATATTTGAAAATTAATGGATATTCCATTACCTTAAATTTGACATCTGTGGGGACGTCAATGGTCACTGGTTGTTTGTACCATATTGAACTATGAACCTTTGAACCTTTAAAAGTTCATTGGTTCAATAGTTTAATGGTTCAGATGGTCTTTATCAGTTTCTTGGTTCCATCTCTTCTCTAGTTCAATCACTTCCTTGCTCTTTGGTTGAACCATCTCTTTGAACTGGCCTCTAGAATCTTTCACTTCCTTCCTTTGTTTGGAGCTTTCTTTGAACTTTTGAACCTTTGAACCATTGAACCTTTTTTAGTTCAAGGTTCAATGGTTCAATCTTCCTTCTCAAAATCCTTTATTTTGGCTAAGTCTTTTGAAGCCTTGAAATTCCTTCAGCTTAGTGTCTTTGGAACACCCCGAAGGGAAGGTGTCCCTCTGGGTCTTTGAGAAAGGTCCATTTTCTGGGTGTTGAGAGCCCCCCGCAAGGGTACCTGCCCTTTAGGATTCTTTGGGTAGCCTTTTCCTTCAAATCCTTCAAACAAAATGTCTGAAGGAAATCTTACCTTGCCTTGGCTGCTTTTCTATCAGGCTTTTGATCATTCCTTTGGGCAAAATGTCTAAAGGATTTTGCCTTTGCCTTTGTGAAGTTCTTTCACAAAAAATCTTTCCAAAGGAATTCTTTCAATTCCTTTACTTGGTAATTTCCTCAAACAAAAAGTCTAAATGAAATCTTCCCTTTCGGCCTTCTCTTTGATCTTTCGGTAAATGTTCCTTGCCCTCCTCAAGGGCACTTGCCTTTCGTTCACTACCCTCTGCAAGGGCACTTGCCCTTTTAGCTTTGGGGGACCCCTTTGAACCAACCGATTGAACCAACAATGGTTCAACGATTCAATACTATGTTTCGCTCATTCAATTTGACCGTTTGAACCAACTGCTTTGAACTTCAATTGAACTCATTGAACCTTGAACCATTTTGGTTCAAGGTTTAATGGTTCAATGGGTGTTAGGGTGTGGAGCTAAAAGCTTCACCAAGGAACATAGCTTAAAACAGGTTCGGGTCTACACAGACGCCGGCGTCGGTCAGGAGCGACCGACGTCGGTTAGTAGCAGTTGCAGAGGCGCCGACGTCGGCGATATGGTCGACCGGCGACGGTCACAGGCGAACAGGCAGGAACCGATGTCGGTTACCTGCGTGTCCAGAAATCTATTTTCGTGGATGGCAGCGAGTGTTTGCATGATAAGTTTGAGTCGTGGACTCAAGCTTGCGTCTCTATTGTTAGCATTACTATCTTTAGAGCCCTTGTTCAAGAGGCTTAACTGTTTGTTGTAAGAGCATGCTCAAGTTTCCCTATTTCTATATGTAGGAAGATCTTCTTAGCTTAGAATTGAAGAGTGTGTGTAGAACTGTAAGAGTAGAACATTGTGAATGTTTGAAGGACAGTATAGAGTTGCATTAATCCAGTTTGTTGGATTTGAATGTACTTGAGAGTGAGCTCTTGAGGAATAGAGATCTAGTGAGAGATCTTGTGTGCATCTAAGAGAGGTGTGGAAGAACGAAGTTTCTTCAAATTGTATTCCTATTGTAAAGAGTTTCAATACAAGTTTTCAGGGTGTTTTCTTGTATATCTTGTTCTGTGCTATTTATCATTTTCAGTTACTTATCTATCTGATTTATTTCCGCGTTTATTGCTTTCACAAGTGTAATCTATTGTTGGTTTGATCCCCCAACAAGTGGTATCAGAGCCTTGGTTACAGGTTACAGGTTACAGATTACAGGTTGCTCACAGGTGTTTCTGCAGGAATTTCTGTTTGAGTGGGAGAAGCAATGGCAGAGGAAAGTAAGCTGAGAATGGAAAAGTTCAATGGCAAGAACTACCAACATTGGAGAATGCAGATAGAGGACTATCTGTATCAGAAGGATCTCTACTTACCGTTAGGTGGGATAACAAAGAAGCCCAAGGACATGGAGGATGAAGAATGGGAAGTTCTTGACAGAAAGGCTCTTGGGTCTATAAGACTGAGTCTGGCCTCCACTGTGATATGTAATTTGTCACAGGCAAAAACTACGGTAGAGTTGATGACCACGTTAGCAAATATGTATGAAAAACCCTCAGCTTCAAATAAGGTATATCTTATGAAGCAATTGTTTAATTTGCATATGAATGAAGGTGGATCTGTTTCTACTCATCTGAATGATTTCAATGGAATTGTTAATCAGTTAAGTTCTGTCAATATTGTATTTGAAGATGAAATAAAAGCTCTTTTGATATTATGTTCTTTGCCCGAAAGCTGGCATGGCCTAGTAATGGCAGTTTCTAATACTGCATCTGCATCAAATATTTTGAAAGTAGAGGATGTGGTTAGTGTTATCTTGAATGAGGAAATACGCAGGAAAAGCACAGAAGAGACATCTAGGAACGCTTTAAATTTTGAGAGCAGGGGAAGGCAAAAAGAAAAGAGCAAGAGGAGATCAAGATCTAAGTCTAAGGTGAGAGGAAGATCCAAATCCAGGAATGGCAGGAAGCCACAATGCTGGAACTGTGGAAAGATGGGGCACATAAGCAGAGATTATTGGTCAAAGCCCAAGGAGGACAACCAACACGAAGGAAAGGAAGAAGCCAAGGTTGCAGGTATTGCACAGGATGCTTTAATTTTCTCTTTGCATAATAACATAGAATCTTGGGTATTAGATTCTGGTGCTTCTTTCCATGCTACCCCTAACAGAGAGTATTTCAGTGACTATATCCATGGAGATTTTGGAATAGTGTACTTAGGGGATGATGAGCCTTGTAAGATTATTGGCAAAGGTAAAGTGCAGCTGAAGATGCAGAACGGCAACACATGGGTGTTGAGGGAAGTGATGCATGTTCCTAGTTTGAAGAGAAATTTGATTTCTGCAGGTAAGCTAGGTGATGAGGGTTGTACAGTAACTCTCACAGCAGATTCTTGGAAGGTGACCAAGGGTGCACTAGTTATGGCCAGAGGTAAGAGAGAAGGTACTCTCTACTTGTGTAATTGTGTTACTAACAAATCTCCTTCAGTTTTATCTACTTCAGGTGTGGATTGTAAATTGTGGCACTCAAGGCTTGGCCACATGAGTGAGAAGGGGATGTCAATACTTAAGTCTAAAGGTATGCTTTCAGATTTGAAAAGTATGGATCTAGAGTTTTGTGAGCACTGTGTATTTGGGAAACAGAAAAGGGTTAGTTTTCTCAAGACCGGGTCTACTAAGAAAAGGCAGAAGTTGCAGCTTGTTCACACAGACGTGTGGGGACCAGCTCAGGTAGCCTCTATTGGCGGATCACGGTACTATGTTACATTCATAGATGACACCACAAGAAAGGTATGGATCTACTGTATTAAAAAGAAATCTGATGTTTTTGAGACTTTTAAGTTTTGGAAAGCCATGGTTGAGAATGAAACAGGCAGAAAGTTAAAGTGCTTGAGATCTGATAATGGCGGTGAGTTCTGCAGTCTTAAGTTCAAATTGTATTGTTATACACAAGGAATCCGTAGGCAAAGGACGGTTCCAAGGACACCTCAGCAGAATGGTATTGCTGAAAGGATGAACAGAACTATCATGGAGTGAGCAAGATGTATGAGATTGCATGCAGGGTTGCCCTTAGAGTTTTGGGCAGAAGCAGTTGACACCGCAGTGTACCTGATTAACAGAGGACCTTCTACAGCTCTGGATGGTGGAATTCCAGAAGAGGCATGGACAGGTAAAAAGGTAGATCTCTCATATCTCAAAGTTTTTGGTAGTGAAGCCTTTGTGCATATAGATAAGGAAAATAGAAAGAAGCTTGATCCTAAGTCTATGAGGTGCACGTTTATAGGCTATGGCTCAGATGATTTTGGTTTCAGATTTTGGAATCTAGGAACTAACAAGGTAATCAGGAGCCGTGATGTTGTTTTCAATGAAAGAGTGATGTACAGTGATCAGATAAGGAAGCTGGATCAATCTGGACAGAGCAATAGTGAATTGGACGAAGTTATGGTCCAAAATGAGCTCGCGGGAAAAAGAAATAATCACTTGCAGGAAAACACAGAGACCGACGTCGGCAGGATTGGAACCGGCGTCGGCAGTACAGAAACCGGTGTCGGTCATACAGAGACCGACGTCGGCAGACCAGGCACCGAGGTCGGTCGGGAAGAACCGACGACGGCGAGTGACAGGTCTACAGGTGGCCGAGGTCGGTCACTGTCAGAAAAATTGGGTGAACAGATTGTTGAAAACAAGTCCAAGACACCCACCAGGAGGTCTGAAAGGGTAAGTAAGCCTCCAATTAGATATTCTCCTTCCTTATATTATTTATTGCTAACCGATGGTGGAGAACCAGAAAGTTTTGAAGAAGCATTACAGGTGGAGTCCAGGAGTAAGTGGGAGCGTGGCATGGTTGAGGAAATGGAGTCCTTAAGGGAGAACCAAACATGGGATTTGGTTGAATTGCCAGCTGGTAAGAGAACACTGAAGAACAGATGGACCTACAGGTTGAAGGAAAGTGAGGATGGTCAGATGCGATATAAGGCCAGATTAGTGGTAAAAGGATTTGCACAAAAGCCAGGTATTGACTTTGGTGAAATTTTTTCTCCTGTTGTTAAGATGACTTCAATAAGGGTTGTATTGTCTTTGGTTGCTTTTGAGGATTTGCATCTCGAGCAGCTAGATGTTAAGACAGCATTTCTTCATGGAGATTTGGATGAGGAAATTTATATGGAACAGCCAGAAGGTTTCGAGGTCAAGGGTAAGGAGAAATTTGTGTGCAGGTTAAAGAAAAGCTTGTATGGCCTTAAGCAAGCTCCAAGGCAATGGTACTTGAAATTTGACAGGTTTATGACTGAGCATGGCTACAGTAGGTGTCAATCAGACCATTGTGTGTATTTCAAGAGATTTGATGACGGTAGATATATTATTCTATTGTTGTATGTAGATGACATGCTGGTTGCAGGGTCTCACATGCAGGATATCTCAGAGCTTAAGGAGAAGTTAGCTCAAAAGTTTGCCATGAAGGATTTGGGAGCAGCTAAGAAGATCCTTGGCATGAGCATTAGGAGAGACAGGAAAAATCACAGGTTGATATTGTCTCAGGAAGATTATGTGAACAAGGTGTTGGAGAGGTTTAATATGCAGGATGCAAAACCGGTAAGTACACCTATGGCTGGACATTTTAAGCTAAGCAAAGAACAATGTCCAAATTCACATGATGAGGTAGAGTACATGAGCACGGTTCCATATTCTTCCGCAGTAGGGAGTTTGATGTATGCAATGGTGTGTACTAGACCAGATATTGCCCAAGCAGTGGGAGTAGTAAGCAAGTATATGGCCAATCCAGGTAAGGAACATTGGAAAGCGGTTCAATGGATCCTTAGATATCTGAGAGGAACCAGCAGCAAGCACCTATGCTATGGAGGTTCAGATACTTCTCTACATGGCTATGTAGATTCAGATATGGCAGGGGATTTGGATGGCAGGAGGAGCACCACAGGGTATGTTTTTACTGTAGGTGGATCGGCAGTTAGTTGGATATCTAAGTTGCAGAAGGTTGTAGCCTTGTCAACTACAGAAGCAGAATACATTGCAGCTACAGAAGCTAGCAAGGAGATGATATGGATGACACGGTTCATGGAAGAGCTTGGAAGGGAGCATGGGAGTTGCAGATTGTACAGTGATAGTCAGAGCGCAATCCATTTGGCCAAGAACTCAGCCTTTCACTCTAGAACCAAGCACATACAGCTAAGGTACCACTTCATACGGCAGGTATTGGAAGATGGTGAGTTAAAGCTGGAGAAAATTCATACAGACAAGAATCCTGCTGATATGCTAACAAAGCCGGTTACGATGGAGAAGTTGAATCTTCATTCAACTTCTATTGGTCTTCATGATTGAGTTGAAGATGGAGGAGCAAGAAGATGATGCTGTACAGGTTGGTGCAGCTGGTTTATCTCCAAGTGGGAGATTGTTAGGGTGTGGAGCTAAAAGCTTCACCAAGGAACATAGCTTAAAACAGGTTCGGGTCTACACAGACGCCGGCGTCGGTCAGGAGCGACCGACGTCGGTTAGTAGCAGTTGCAGAGGCGCCGACGTCGGCGATATGGTCGACCGGCGACGGTCACAGGCGAACAGGCAGGAACCGATGTCGGTTACCTGCGTGTCCAGAAATCTATTTTCGTGGATGGCAGCGAGTGTTTGCATGATAAGTTTGAGTCGTGGACTCAAGCTTGCGTCTCTATTGTTAGCATTACTATCTTTAGAGCCCTTGTTCAAGAGGCTTAACTGTTTGTTGTAAGAGCATGCTCAAGTTTCCCTATTTCTATATGTAGGAAGATCTTCTTAGCTTAGAATTGAAGAGTGTGTGTAGAACTGTAAGAGTAGAACATTGTGAATGTTTGAAGGACAGTATAGAGTTGCATTAATCCAGTTTGTTGGATTTGAATGTACTTGAGAGTGAGCTCTTGAGGAATAGAGATCTAGTGAGAGATCTTGTGTGCATCTAAGAGAGGTGTGGAAGAACGAAGTTTCTTCAAATTGTATTCCTATTGTAAAGAGTTTCAATACAAGTTTTCAGGGTGTTTTCTTGTATATCTTGTTCTGTGCTATTTATCATTTTCAGTTACTTATCTATCTGATTTATTTCCGCGTTTATTGCTTTCACAAGTGTAATCTATTGTTGGTTTGATCCCCCAACAATGTGTTCAATATTTCTTTTCTTTTCTTCTAAGTGTTTTGAAGCCATTGAACTTGCTGAAGCAGTTGAACTTTGAGCTTTTGCTTAAGTGCTTAACTCTTTAAGCTTGCCGATGTCGTTGAACCTTTAAACCTGTTGAACCTTTGAACCTTTTAGAAGCAGGGTTCAATGGTTCAATCCTTTGTTTGAAACTTGTCGACGAACATTTTCAGTTGAACTGAGGCGTTGAACTAATCTTGAAATTGCATAAGTGTTGGGAACTCAGAATCTTTTGTGAGAACTCACCTGTTGAAGTCGTTGAACCTCTTGAACCTGCTAGTCCCTTAACTGAAAAAGCTTGAATAATGAAGAATTTGAATGCTCAGAACAATTTTTTAGAAGGGAAGAGAGGATTTTGGCTTACAGGACCAAAATAGTTCATATGTTGTCCCAAAAATGAGTGACAAATTTTGGGAACAACAGATAACATTTTATATTAGGTGGTGAGCCACCCAATACTATCCTCCTCACCATCTTCCTTTAAAGTAGCTTCCATTGGGTGTACATATTTGGTGCAAAGGGTGTGGACATCTGCATCTATCCTCTACACATTCATAGTTATCTTTAGTGTATTTGTGATTCCATTCACCACATCAACCAAGTATTGCACCATAAATCCATATGGTGACTTTAGCCAACCTGACATGTTGTTATTGACCAACTTGATATGTACTAATGAATAATGTTGCATTATAGAAAATTTGGCTTGATCCTTCACCATTTTTAGTAGTAGACTCAAGGTTGGATAATCATCCCCTATTGCCTCCTTTATCCACATAAACCACCTATCCACTCATGCCTCATATTATTTCAATATTACCTTGTGGCAAGAGTAGATGTGATTTTTTAGTGCCAGAGATTTTTCATGGAGTGGTAATATCCATTAGCCTTTATCGATGCTCTTAGGCATGCCAATTGCCTCAAATAACAAGAGGATCAAGATTGTGTCATATTTTAATTTTTCCCAAATCTTATGTGCATTATCAACACCTTAAATGATTGAATTTATCAAGAACTCTCATGCTCTATGTATGGAAATTCTTTATTGATTTCTGCCCAATGCCCTGATCCCTATAACTTGGTGCTTATCAAGCATATTTCAACCCTTTTGGATATATATTTTATATAAAAAATAGGGAAAGTGAACCCCACCTTCTTGTAATCATGATCCTTAGCCACATGTTTGATCTCTTTAGTTTTGGTATGTGATTATTTGATGTCCTTACCTAACTAGACTAATCTAGTCACTTTATGATGAATTTGAGCATGTGCAATTTTCATCCATTGACTAGTGAAGTAGAATCTATCTTCATGTACATGTGAGATAAAAAAGTGTATCAACTACTTAGACTTTCCAAAGTAGGGGAACTCATAAAGTTGGAGAACCCTAAATTTTTCCAATTATTTCTTGATAGAGTCATCAAATATGGCATTCCCCTTGAGGGTCTTTTTTCCCACACTGACCATATATTCATTCTTCAAGTTAACCTCATTTCCCCTCTATTTTGGTTGTAATCCTCCACCTTGCATTACTTGAATTTTAACTCCCATTCCTCCACATGTATCATGTCCTTAGGATACTACATTTCTGTGAGGCTCATCCTTCTTGGCCATAGTTTACTTTTTTCTTGTGGTGCACTTGGCATGTCTTTCTTTCCCTTATTTTTGGGCATGTTCTTTCTCTTTTACTCGATTGTTATTTCCTCTATTTTTTCATTCCTAATGTGCTCTTCATTTTATTTATATTTGATGGCTTCTCCATAGCTATTTCCTCCACTTCTCTAGTTATAGTTGATTTCTCCTCAACCTATGTACTATTTACTTCTTCCCCTACTATTCCATATTTGACATTTTGGCATATTCACTTAGGTTAAAGATGAAACATTTATTCTTTGATGCCTTTAATTTTTGTCTCATAATTAACCTAAAACCCCTTTGGCACACTCTTGGCTTCTCTACTTGGCCAAACCCTTGAATCTTGACTAGTGTGTTGTAAATACTAAAATGGAATATCTATAACATCTCAATCTTGTATATTTTACAAATATCAATTAGAGTTCTACCCTTTAGTTCTAGACCTTTTTGGTGCTAAAAGGCTCACATTCACCATCTCATTATGCCTAAATGCTTATCTCTTAGTTTGATTCATATCATTTTGATGACCCAGGTCTCACATATTGTACAAAAAACTTAAAATTTGATAAACATCTTTCATTGTCAGTTTCAAATCCATACCTATTTTATAGCCTTCTAGACACTACTAGCCATAGAGGGACACTACTATTGATGGTAATGTCCACATCCTTATCTAGCGTCTAATATCCAAAATTCATACAAGTTGAAAATGATTCAAAACCTATGGGTTGGACTATTTGTCTTATTGAACTGTACTATGAGATATTTTCAAAAAGTGTGATATAAATACAATTTTAAGCCTTCTCATTCACCATATATAAAATACTAAGCAAACACCTAAAAAATCTCAATCAATCAAATGCACAAGCACTATAATCTTCTCTGTTGATCCCTATTTTCATATCAAGAATGTGATAATTTATATTATGGGTCTAAAGCATTTAAATAACTTCCCATGAGTGATATTTTTCAAATTATAATCTAGATAATTACATCCATCTTCATATAGCATATTTCACTTGTAATCATCTAAAAATGACACTTGAGTGCGAAGAGTGTTATTTTAGACCACCCATCCCTATTTTAGCCTTATATCTATATTAGAGCCTATTTAGACACTTAACTAAACTTCATGTTGGCCACATACATCCGTAAACATCCTTAAAGTAGTCCCAAACCCTCACTTTAAAATATTGGCCCCTAGTGCTTAAGGTTCTACCACCTGGACATTAATACCATAATTTAGATAGTAACACCCTATGGTGCTAGTGTCCTAATTTTGGGTGCTATTTTCCTTTTCCCACCTTTTATTACTAGTGGATATATTTTAAAATTAACAACCACCAGGGGTTAGCTTAGACCACTTTTAAGACCTGCACAATCACTAGAACAATATATTTACATGAATTTTATCCTATATCCACTAGATGGAAATCAGATGCAAATTACATAAACAAACTCAAAGCAAGTTGTGCAAAATCAAGGTTATCAATCCCTATTCTGCTCTACTTATGAAAATAACCATCTATAACATTCCTAATCTTAGATGACTCATATTTCCAATCTTAAGAACATTTAAAGTACTCAAAATGACATTCATACTAGCTTCACTTACACTTGCACCAACACTTAGGTGGGGATAACTACATTGGGCTTGATCCCTTTTCAAATTATTGGTATGTAGGCAATTCTCATCATAATGAGGTGTTGAGGATGTCCAACCTACTTCAATAACATCACACTTTGATAATTGTGCCAACTAGATGACATGGTTACATGGAGGTTTAATGTTTGCATATAAAATCAGTCAAAATAGGTCACCTAAAAGGAATCAAAACTCATCCATAGAAGAATAGTCTTGGAAGACTTAGATACAGATGCACCTAAAAGGTTAGAATTATTTTGTATAGAGGACACCAATGCCAAAATAAGGACACTAGTACCACATGGTGTTACTATCCAATAAGGGAGTTACTATCCAGGAAGGGTTCTAACACCTGGATCTTATCTATGACACTCAAATCAACTTATATCCCATATTATATCCTATAAATCTTTCATCTCAGTCAATTTCTAGCTAAGTATTTGTTTCATCATTTATTTCTATTTTTAGAAAGGTCAAAGTAAGTCAATCATATTGTAAATTAGTGGATAAATTTATGCATATTTATACCCTAATTTAGTATCCTAAGACTTTTAATAACCTAGGGATTAAACTCCATAAAACCCTAAAGATTTAAATCATTTGGTGAAGCTAACATTATTCAAACATTGCACAAACCCTAACCTTAGACTACCTTTATTGTTTTTAGTTTCCAACCTTCTAGGATCCATATTTAGATTTTAGATTCATATATTTTCTCATTTTTATTTGGTATAATCATGATAATAATGATAAAATAATTTTAGCATTTTTTGATGCAAAGTCTAATACTTTCATTTGTATGCTTATTTTGTTTAATTCAGAATGAACTCAAAGATGACATAAATACATATATACATGATGCTCTATAACAATTAAACTATATGTCATATTTTATTCTATCTCTAGCATGTTATTATTCTCTTATGTGGAATTCAATTAAGAAGTAAATATGTAAACATATGGAGGATGTTTTACATAAGATACCAAATATATTACCTAAAATTAACAAGTCTCCTTTAGATTTTTTTTGCTCTTTGGTTCACTTTGATTCCTTACCTATCACTACTAGACATAATAGAACATCAATGGTCTCGCTTGTCCCTTCTACTTCTTGATCCTACACATCTAGCTATTATCCTACCTCTAATACCACCTTTATGCTCGTAGTAGACCATACGGTCTATGCTATGATGTCTATATGTGGTCTTGAAGCATGGAAAGTTAGCAAAAACCATGGCTATAGTTTTAATGACCAAAGCAATGTTTCTTCAACCATAATTTCCATTTTAGAGCTCCTACAACATTCTAACACATACAAAGACATTTTGTATGCAACACTTCATGATACTAAAATGCCTTGCACAACAAAGCCAACTTATGTTGCTTCCATTATTAATACTATGAAATGGATCTAAGAGCATATTTCATTCAAAAAATAAGATCTCCCACCTCAAAACATCATAGATATATACCTACCTCTCTATATTGCATTGTAAATTAATAAAGTGGGTGTGAAGCACATTTTAGTTGACAATGGATTGGGGTTAAAGCTTTTTAATATCTCTTTTATCTGTATTCTTTATATACATGCTAAGGATTTGGATCCTTCTGATATGAACATCTGAGGGTTTGAAAATATTCCATGCTTTGGGTCAAATCACACTAAACCTTACATTGGGAGCTAAAACACTACCTACAACATGTCAAGTTATGCCTAATGATATTAATTAAAATATCTTTCTTGGAAAACCTTGGATTAATGATATGCACACAATATTATCCACTTTACATACATGTTTAAAGTCTAGCTACAAAGGTCATATCTATATATGCCCTATGGATTAAGAAGCATTCAAATATTTTTAGCATACAGAGCCTTCACACAATTATATTCCTCACATGGATTTTGATACAACACCCCTCCAATCTACTATTCATAATTCATGTATAACTCCCCCAGTCATCTCTAGAGTACATGATAATAGATTCACTTCTCCCTCTACATTGAGATATTTCTAAAAAATGGGTTACATAAGACAGGGCCTCAAAAAACATGAACATGGAATCCTTAATCCTATTGAAGCACATGATCAACAAGGTAAAAATAGACTTGGGTATAAAGATAACACATCTAATACCAAGTCCTCTCACCATGCTTCTCAACATATAGTTTTCTATCCACCTGTTCTATGGATGGATAATACAATAAATCATGTTTCTACACTTTCAATTGTTTACCCTGATCTTATTGATGATATAACTCCTCCAGATTTACCTACTTTTGATGAATTAACAAATGATGAGGCTCTATTATAATTCTTGTGGCCATATGAGGATAACTCTTCCTTATATCATAAGAACAAGTTTCCTCATTCCACAAATTCCTAGGCATACTTTGGTGAGCACTCAGATAATTTAGATGATATGTCACTTGACATAAATGATACTATCTCTACAAAACCATACACTATTGATCAAAATATGTTATGTAAATAAGAGACATTCAAGTTTAATTATGGCACTGATACTAATCTTTGCATCATATTATTGGCTATTGCTTTGTATAAAGAAGAAGGTATAGATATTTGACAAATTTTAAAATACTTCCCTAAAGTTTTTGCTTGGGCCTATTTTAATATGCCTAACATTGGTCCCTCAATCACAATACATAAGATTACACTCTATCCTGATGCAAAGGTGGTTAAAGAAAAAATTCAAAAAATATACCCAAGGTTGCTTTTTTTGTCAAATATGAGATCCAATAGCTCCTTCATGATAGTTTCATTTGACCAATTACTTATACATAATGGGTTGCTAACATTGTCCTAGTTATTAAACCTAACGACCTAATTCCAATGTTGTGATTTGAGAAACTTAAATAAAGCATGTCCGAAGGATGATTTTCCTTTACCCAACATCGATATGATAATGGACTCTACAACATGATATAAAATGGTCTCTTTTATGGATGGTTTCACCGATTATAATCAAACTAAGATTGCTGAAGAAGACCAAAAAAAAACTTCTTTTAACACACCATGGGGCACTTTCTGCTACATAGTCATGACTTTTGGATTAATAAATGTAGGAGTAAGATACCAATGAATAATGACCCATATATTTCATGATCTCATTCATAACATAGTTGAATATTATGTTGATGACTTTATTACAAAATAAAAATAAAAATAACACCATGCAATAGATTTATGATAGATTTTTGAGAGATTAAGGAAGTATAATGTATGATTAAATCCAAAGAAAAGGATCTTTTAGGTTTATCTAGTAAACACTTAGGATTCATAATATACTAATGTAGTATCACAGTTAACCCAAATAAATTTATATCCATAATGAACATGCCTCTTCCTACAAACTTAAATCAACTTCACTCCCTACAATGCAAGATTCAGGGAATACGTTGCTTTGTGACACAACTAGCAAATAAGACTCAATCTTTCAACATATTACTTAATAAGGATATAAAATTCCAATGGGATATCACATGTCAAAAAATATTTAACACACTCATATAGTAATTATTAAACCCACCTGTACTAGTTCCAACAACACCTAACAAGCCACTTCTCTTTTACCTTTCAATAATAGATCATGCACTCGGTGCACTGTTGGCACAACACGATGATCAACATAAAGAGTGAGCTATTTATTACATCAGTTATACACTTGTTGACTATGAATGAAATTATCTAGAAATTGAAAAACTTTGTTTGGCACTTGTATTCTCTACTCAAAATCTTTAGAACTATATGCTTAATAATAAGATGCAAGTTATTACAAAAGTTGATCCTTTAAAGTTTCTTATATTTAAACCACATCTCTAAGGATATATTTAAATAGGGGTCATGTTAATCACATAATTTAACCTCGATATTATCTTAAAAAAACTAATCAAAGGCCAGATAATTGTAGACAAATTAGTAGTATCCCCTTAAATAGATACAAATCCTATCAACAATGATTTTTGTGATGACTTCACAACATAAAATACCCCTCCTGACACATAGAAAATGTTCTTTGATGGTTCTAAAAGTGCACCTAGTGTCAGGGTAGGAATTGTTTTCATCAACCCACTGGGGTACACAATATCCCTTGCTTATCTACTCAATTTTTCATGTACAAACAATATGCAAAATATGAGGCCTTCAAGTAGATTAGGATCTTCAAATTAAATCAATTAAAGTCTATAGGGGATTCATAATTAATTATCAGTAAGGTTACAAACATATACCAAACCAAATACGAACGCGTCATTCCCTAAAATAATATGGTTCAATGTATAGAAGCTGAATTTGAAAACTTTTCCATTAAAAACATTCCATGTAAAGAGAATCATTATGCCGATGCAATGGTTAGTACACCATCATTGATTCCAATTGACATAGATGAAGACTAGGCTATCTTCACTATCAAATGATTATAATATCCATTAGTGTCCCATATCAACCTCATAGCTCTAATGATTTTAATTACCATGCATAATACAACAACATCCCAATGGATTTTAGATATATAAAATTTTCTACACAAATCTATTATACCTAACACTTTCACATGGAATGATAAGTGTAAACTATAGTGACATTACCTATAATATGTAATTATTGATAGGGACTTATTCAAATTATCTTTTGAGGGACACTCTAATGTTTGATAGTTGAGGGAGCTAAGTTGGCCATTAGACAGGGGCATGATAGTGAATGTGGTGGCCATTTCAATGATAAAGTAATGTCACAAAAATTACTTAGATAAGGTTACTATTGGCCAACCATGGAACATGAATGTCAAGAATATGCCAAGTTATGAAATAAATTTCAATGCCATGGTAACCTACACCATGTCCTTTTGTAGTAGTTATAACCCATAATATCCCCATGGTTGTTCATACTTTGGGGGTTTGATCTAATTGGTAAGATAAATTTGAAATTTGTAGGAGGTCACAAATTCATTATCATAGCTACATAATACTTTATAAAATGGGTGGATTCCATTCCATTACAATCCACAAAAGGAGAATCTATATGTTTTTTTCTTATGACCAACACTATTTCTCATTTTGATCTTTGAGCAGCCATTATTACATACAATAGAGCTTCTTTTAAGAACAAAGCAGTGAAGAAATTTTGTACTAAATATAAGATCCAACACACATTCTCTACTAGGTACTACCCATAGGGTAATGGTCAAGCAAAAACTATAAACAAGACAATTAATGGTATCTTTAATAAAATAGTTACCAAATTTGGTGATGATTGGCATAATCAACTCATCTATTCACTATGGGCCTATCGTACCAATATTCACACATCGATAAGAACTACTTCTTATTCACTAGTACATGACACATAAATAGTTATCCCATTGGAATTAAAAATCCCATCCTTATGGGTATCCTTAAAAGGGCTTATTACAAATTATCAATACAACACCTCTCCATGAATTAGAATAGTTGGATCATACATGCATTCAAGCTATAGAACATCTCAAAGCATATTATAAATGAATATAATAGGCCTACAATAGTTGTGTTCATAGTGGATAATTTGAGTTCAATGATTTGGTTTTAAAATAAAATCTTAGAAACATCAAAGTCAAAGAAGAGAAAAAAGGAAAATTCAAACCAAATTGGCTTGGCCCATACTTAGTGACATAAAATCTTAGCCCCAAAGTATATCATCTAGCTTCACTTGATGGCAAGGAAATCAAAAACCCATTGAACATTGTGCATATAAGAGTATTTTATATATAAAATCTTTTTAATATTGCATGTACATAGCTTATATCCAAAAAATAAGAAAATAATATAATATGTCAAAACATGAAAAACATTCAAATATTTAATTGGAAAACATAAATGATAGATTGTATGCATTGCCATGTTTATAGTTCTTATACTTGATAGGTACTACATATGCTGGCTATCTTAGTATAGTCATTTATTATCATACATACATTGCTTCACTTATTTTTGTTGAGTGTTCGTAGATACTTATAGGACCTAGGTCTACTACACAGATCTAGATTTGCTACTATCTACCCACTAGGGGCATATACATAGATACACAGTTATTCATTTGATACATTTGCCCATTTGGGCGCATTTTATACACAATTTTGATTTCTAGGCTACATATTTCAAAACTATACATCACACATTTAACATTGTTATATCTTGATATTAATCATCCTACACATACTTAGATTATTTGCCAATTACTACTACTGTAGACTCAGCCAATGTACATCTTAGTTCTTATACATATTTGTACCACATGTTCATGCATACTCTCATTTCTAAATTTCCTAGTTTAGACTTGATTACATCTTTATGCTTCTTCTTTTTTAGAGATGCTGAATATGCCATTGCTCTATGGCTCTATGCCACATCTTTTCATTATATGCATGCTTTGGACATGTGCACATGTCCTTGTGTGTGCCTTCTTGATTGTGTATGTGGACATTTGAAAATGTCCTTCCATGTATCTCTAAGCCAAATTTATTGTTGTTTACATATGTGGACATTTGAATATGTCCTTATATGTCTTTATTTCTTAGATTTAGTGACATGTACCCATGCCCCTTGTATTGTTCCCCCTTGGACTACTTTGTATGCCTCATGTGTGTTGTATGTATGCTTTCTTGTATATGTCATGGCCATGACACTTATTTCCTACTTGTTACACACTCAAATTTTAGATGCCATGAGGGACCTCATGCATCTCCCCTTGCTAATTGGTTGCCGTTATGGACATCATGCCCTATCCCTATAGGTAGTTACTCAGTTATTACTTAGATTTGTTGTTCATTTACATTGTTGTATCTATCTTGATAGCCTTGTGAATGCTAGATCTAACATACATCATACACTATAAATTTATGCTCATATTATATTACATTATGATGTTATGTATGCACATTATATTGATTTATTATGCACATATCTTATATGCCCTAGCTAATACAAATTTTACAGAGCTTATTCTAATAAGGTTAATTCTTCCATAGTTTCAACAACTCCACTCAAAAGAGGGGGCATTCATAGGGGTTTATCATAGATATCAGTCTATTTAAATTCACTTAGAGTATAGTTTATAATACATAGGCATAAAATACATAAATTAATTTTAGGAAAACACAGAGGGAAACATTGACACAGAGACTAGTTTTAGTTGCATGGAAATTATAATAGTTGGACATTAGCACCGAAATTGGGACACTAGGGCCACCAACACTACTATCCAAGATATGATGCTAGTATCTAGTAGGATTAGCTTCAAAAAATTCTATATTGGCCATGAAATTGCAATAGGTATAGTCTAGGTTTGCATCAGTTCATTTATAGATTACTAGTTTTGGCTTAGTTTAGCTCATATTCATACCAATTTACTTAGATTGAGGGCATCATGCATGGCATGGCCATTCCTATTTTAGTTTTAGATACTTAGATATATATTATTACAGCTCAATCTAGATTCCATATACTAAGATATTAGATTTGGGGGCATGTGTGTAACACATTATTTCTATATGCTCATTTATACATTGGTTAATCAGATAGAATGACAAACTCCATGTCATTCTCTAAGTTGTATACACTAGAAACCATGTTATAATTTACACACCAGACTAATGCCTTCCTACATCTATAGTGATTAGCATCTTCGAGTGGCTCAAAACTACCTAATATTCCCAAGTGGCCCGGAGCTATTTTGCATTTCAAAGTTCTTGAGTGATCGTAAAGCTGACATATATAGTTCCAATTATAGTTACACATTTCTAGTTATATCACACAATTTTAGTTTTAAATGCATGTACTACACATGGGTAGGCAATGATGAAGTCATAGTTTACTTGAGTTATTGAGCCACCTACATGAGAGGGTTGGACAAACCATCAATTCAATCTAAGCTATTCACAAGTCATGATCCACCAAGCAGGGGTGGGAAATGATGGAGTAAAAAACGGATTGAGTTATTAAGACATCCACACATGGGGATTGAGCAAGGCATCAGTGTAGTCCAAGTTATTCACTGATTTATCACTATCTATATATACACACATAGGTTATCACCAGGTTTATTGATTGGTTTACATACCTAGTAAGGTGTATTTGTTCCTTTCCTCTCTCTTATCTCTTTTTTAGTTTTGTCTTTTAATTTTTATAACTCTTAAGTAAGGACTGATCTATGCACATTTCATTTGTAGGACATGTATGGAACGTGTTTCACTTACTCAGATCTAGATTCATTGGATTTTCCTTTTAGGTAAGTCTAGCGATGTTTTTTTCCCTTTATCCTAGTCATTTTAATTTACTGCATTTCTAAAATAAGTGGGAGGTAAATGTAATCATGTAAAAATGACATTTGAGTTCTAAGAGTGTTACTTGAGGGCACCCATCCCTATCTTAGCCGTAGACCTATCTTAGGGCCTATTTAGAAAATTATCTAGCTGTCATGTGGGTCACATGCATCCCTAAACATCTTTAAATCAGTCCTAGACCCTCACTTTAACATCCTAGACCCTAGTGCCTTAGGTTTTGCCACCTGGACACTAGTGCCATAATTTAGACAGTAGCACCCTGTGGTGCTAGTGTCTTAGTTTAGGCACTATTATCCTTTTCCTACATTTTATTACTAATGGATACATTTTCAAATGAAAAATCACCTAAGATTGGCCTAGACCTCTTTTAAGACCCACACAAACACTAAAACAATATATATACATGACTTTTAGCCATTTATCTATTAGATGGAAATCAAATGCAAATTATAGAAATAAACTTAGAGCAAGTTGTGCATAATCAATGTTATCAATCCCTATTCTACCCCTCTTTTGAATACAACCACATAAAACCTTCCTAAGCTTAGATTACTTAGATTTACTATCTCAAGAACATTTAAAGTGCTTTAATTAGAATTCATACGAGCTTCAATTACACTTACACTAACATTTAGGTGGGGAGAACTACATCAGGGTTGATCCCTCTTTGGAGTAGTGGTATGTAGGTATCTCTCATCATAACATGGTGTTGAGGATGTCCAACCTACCTCACTAACATCACACTATTCTACTTGTGCATATTATATGCCCTAGAAATATGGAGGTTTAAGGTTTGCATAAAAAATTAGTCAAAACATGTTACCTATAGGAAATTAGAATGCATGCACACAGGAATAGGCTTAGCAGACTCAGACATAGGTGCACCTCAAAGCTCATAATAGTTCTTCAAAAAGGACATTGGTTCCAAAATAAAGACACTAGCACCACATGGCACTACTATCTAATAAGGGCACTACTATCTAGGAAGAAATCTGTCACCTAGATCTTGTTTGTGACACTTAGATTAGCTCCTTTCCTAGTTTATAACCTCCAAATCTCCCATATTAGTTAATTTCTAGCAAAGTATTTATTTAGATAATTTATTTCTATTTTTTTAAAGGTCAAACTAAGTCAATTCTATTACAAATTGTATTTATTGTATATTTATACCCTGATTTATTATTCTTAGACCTTTAACAACCTAAGGCTTAAACCCCATAAAACCCTAAAAATTTAAATCATCACTCTTGTGCACACACTTTCCCATATACATGGGATAACTGCATAAGTTTGAGGCTCTCCTTGAAGTATTGGCTATGTAGGCAGTGCCCATTGATAGAAGGGTCTTTGAGGTAGCTTGACATTGTGAGCCCACTAACTCATTTTTCAGCAAACTCATTTCAAGGGTGAAGAAGGGTGAAGAGATAAGGTTTGATTAATTAGAAAAGAGTGACAACCTATATCCCAAATCTAAATACATCAACATAAAGGTGATAGAAAACCTATAATAATTAAGTTAGGTGCATCCAGATCCAATCATTATTTTATATTAAATAACTATCTCATAGTTAGACACTAACATCGATGGTAGTGTCCATGGCCATAAAAGTGTAATTTATATAATCTAATGATTGATATAGGATACTGATCCTATGTACTTTATACCTACTTCTAATCTTGATCTACCTTTACATAGTAAACTAAATAAGTATGATTATTTTTGTAATATCTTTTAATAGTTGTACTTTATTATTTTTAACAATAGTAGTTGTATAAATCAAGAATAATATTTATCTAAATTTTTCTATTAATTGGCTTGTTATAGATTAGTTTATCACCCTTTTTCTTGAAGTATTTCTATATTCTTAACCCTATCCCCCACCATATCAAAATTTAAGGTTATACACACATATATACTTTGGATTTGGTGTTGTAAGACTTGACTCTAAGTTTCACTACACACTAATGATAGTATATGACCTCTACAATTTGTAACTTGATGGATTTTTCCTCTCTACCCACTAAAACACCTCAAATATTAGTACATTTTAATTGTAATCCCATGAAGATCTTGTTTTTATCTCCCAAATGAAATTTCCTAATTGTTATTGGCTCCAATTATAGGTTTATCTGTTATTCTTATTTGTTCATGCTTGTGGGGTCTCTCAAGCAAAGTGGTGAAAATGACACACATCTCTCTTTTTGTACCACTTGGTGTATTTCTCCAAAACTATTTTTAATGAGATAGATGTACATGCAATGATTTTTAGGCTTCACATACTCAAGGTTTTAAAGTTACCACCTTTGTATTAACTACTATTATTATCATATGTCAACCATAAACATTTAAAATTTAAATTTCTAGGAATGACATGATTCTATATAGTTACTATTTTTTATGGGATCATCTCCATGTGCACCCTTCCTTTGTATGTTCCTAGGTGTTGTACTTCCCTTCTTCTTGCATGCTTCTTTGCCCTATAGTTCCTTCATACCAAGTCAATATCAAATTTTCACCTATCCTTGTCACTCTTCACATACCATATCATGCTTATCTAGTTTGTCATTTTATTTTTCACTACTTTTCACTCCTTACCCCATACTAAATCCAATGCCTAATCCTCCAACATGAATAAAATATTTGTGCATAAGACCTATGTTTGAGCAAAGATATTTTTATTTAAAGCATAACCCCTCAAGATAACCATTACAACACATGGATAAGTACAAATTATCATAAAGGAAAATCATATCATTGCCTTACATAGAATTTACTTGTTTATGTAGCCTATCAGTGCACACAAAGGCTACACTTATTATTATCCACCACACTAGCTTACTATTACTACCTTAAAAAACAAAACCCTACTATAAATAAAGCAATGTAGATAACCTATTTGGCATGGGCCTTATTCACTATTATCCTATTACATTCTAATAATGGTAGGACTTTAGTGGACTACCATTGAAATATCTATTGAGTAATTCACCATCTGAGGTGTGCAACCTTCATACATTAGTCTCTAGGATATCATGTATTACATAAGGGCCTAATCACTATATTTGAAGATTTATGGGGTGATTTAGGTACTTAAAATCATACAATAATATAAGGGCATACTTTCTTCAACACTTTTAAGCTGACTACCATTGAAATATCAATTAAGTAATTCACCATCTAAGGTGTGCAACTTGCACACATCAGTTTCTAGGATATCATGTAATAAATATGGGCCTAATCACCATATCTAAAGATTTTTGGGGTGATTTAGGTACTTAGAATCATATATCAATACAAGGGCATACTTTTTCCAACACTATGTGTTTGTCATGCCAAACTTTTTAATTGTGCCTTACCAATAGTTTGGCTTCAATGAGTAATGGTTCAGTTCTCATCCAATTGCATAATCTCCTCCAAACATGTATTTAGTGACTCTTGATCATCTAATTTACCTATGTGAATGATTCATAATGATGGGATTTGAAACTCCATGATTATTACTGAACACCAAATGAAAGGATGTATCTTTGTCCATGGGCTTGTAAGTAAAAGAATTCATGTACAAAGAAGAATCAATAATCTGTTATATTAATTATTGGAAAGGCTCACATTATAAAACCTATAAAAACTCCTAGAAAGAAAGAAGGTATGTATAAAAACAAATGGACATGAAGCTACAAATAGGCTTGACCCATACAACAACAATAAAATTATAGTTTGTTAATACACACATAAATTATTTATAACAATAAGCTTGATTATTCTAATACCCTCCCTTAATGACAGAGCCATAAATAACTCCAAGCTTATCTTAGAATTTTACAAAATTATCTTTAAACAAAGGTTTAATAATTATATCAGTTGGTTGTTTAGAGGTAGGAAAATAATAAAGACATATGTCTATGTTATTAACCAATTATCAGATGTAGTGGTGATGAACCTGAACATGCTTAGTCCTAGCATGGAAAACTATATTCTCCACCAATTTTAATACACTCTGGTTTTCATAGAAGATAATTTGGGTATTGATTAATCAAGTTTAATATCCTCTAATACAAATTGAATCCACATCAACACATAACCTATACTAACAAATACTTTATACTCTGCCTCAGTAGAAGACAATGCAACTATACTTTGAAACTTACTTTGCCATGAAAATGATCCCAAACCAAGAGTGAAAACATAACATGTTATAGATTTCATAAAATCAATTGATCATACCCAATATAAATTAGTATACCCTAAAGTCAAGAGTGCCTTTGACATATATAAGAACTCATTTTGTAGCTTGTCAATGTTATTCATGTGGTTTAGCCATGAAGTGTGAAATACAACTTACTGCAAAATAAAAATTTGGTATAATAGTAGTAAAATAAATTAAACCACCAACTAAATGCCAATACACTATTTCAATAGCAAGTGGTGAATCAGTGTTAGTTGAGAGTTTTACCCCAAATTCAATAGGTGTAGCTACTAGATTACAATCATGCATTTTGAATTATTCTAATAAGGATTTAACATATTATTTTTTGGGAGACAAAAATTGTATATCCAAAATTGTAACACTACAAAAACTCCACATCTAGATAAAATTGAAGCAATCCTAGATCAATCATTCCAAACATAAAACATATGTCATATTTGACATGTTTAAACAAGATGAACTTTATACTTATCTAAATAACCATATGAATTACATTTTACTTTATAAATCCATTTGTAACCATTGCATTTATTACCTTGAGATAGATCAAAGAAAACCCAAGTACCATTTTTTATTAAAGCATCATATTCCACCTTCATGATAAATTCTTATTCATGATTTCCTTTAGCATATGCATAAGTATTTGGCTCAAAAAGTTGTGAAATAATTGAATTGATAGAAAAATTTACTTGTTCAGGATTATGTATTGCTTGTTTCCCAAATTTGGCGGATCTACCTTCCAATAAATTTTGAAGCTCATCTTGTTGAATATCTTGTAGTGTGCTATAAACCACTTTAGCCTCTTATGATGACTAGTTAAATCATTGTGTGTTTCATTAAATCCTTCCATGGAGATAGAATTATCTAATGCTTGCCTTTTTAAGTCTTGTTCCATTTTATTACTAGAAATTAATTCACATTCATCATTTAGAATCCAAATATTACTAGTATCAATAGGTTTATCACCATTTGAGAAATATGGATTTTTCTCATTTATTTCAACATCTCTATCTACAATTAATTTTTTTGTATATATATCTAGTAACATATATGCTTTGAAATTCTCACTATAGCCAATAAAAATGTACATCTTACTCTTTGCATCTAAGCCACTCCTTTTCTCTTTAGGAATTAATGCAAAAATAATACAACCAAAAATATGAAAATCGCTTACATCAAATTTTATTCCTAACCATGCCTATTCTAGAGTCATATTCTACACAGACGTACATGGATTCCCATTTAAGATAAACATTATAGTATCGATAGCTTCTACCTATTATTAAAAGGTAAATTTTTTATTTTCACCATAGAACATGCCATCTCCATGATAGTCATGTTTTTGCTTATCACTACTCCATTTTATTGTGGAGTGTAAGGAGTTGTATACTGCCTATGTATACCTTCCTGTGTGTATTATGCATTGAAGTATTTAGAGACAAATTCTCCACCATTATCAGATCTAAATGCTTTAACCTTTTTACCTTTTTGATTCTCAACCAGTGCTTTCCATGTAAAAAAGTTAGGAAAACATTCTATTTTTTTTTATAGAAAATACACCCACATTTTCTAAAAACAATCATATACTATCAATAAGAAATAAAGAGTGCCATATACAATGCTAGTTTTCATAGGACCATGAAGATTTGCATGTACCTATTATAATACATTATTTACTCTTCATACTATACCAATAGGAAAAGGTCACCTTATCTGTTTACCCAACTAACATATTTTACATATATTGATTTTCTTGAATGGATGGAATTCCATTCACCATTTGATTTTTACTCAAGATATTTAAATACTAGTAACTAATATGACCATATATTTCATGCCAAAGATTGCTAGTCTACTTAACTATTGCTAAAGCACATTTTTATATTATTTTAGGATTTACAGGTTTGTACAAACCCCTTTCCTTTATACCAATAACAACTATTTCATTAAGTGTAGTTACTGTACATTTGTTTCCTTCAAACTTTATGACTAGTTATTTGTTTTTGGTGATTTTAATGATGGATAGAAGATTCTTATTCATATCAGGTACATATATAACATTAGTGTGTATTTGTACTTATTATTAAATGTGGTTTGCACATCCCCACGTCCTTTAATATCATGTGTCCATCCATCACCCAAGGAAACAATTTCATTACTAATAGTATCCTCAAAGAAGTTTACATACCAATCCTAATGACATGTGTAGTGTTGTGATGCTCTTGATTTGAAGATCAAGTGCGAGACTCACTAGATTGGTCATGTGATGATGCAAAGGTAAATTCAGTAGATGTTTTTCCTTATGTTTCTTTTGCAACATTAACATGTTTAGATTTATTATTTGTATTAGCCATATCTTCTTGTCGCTTATGATAATCTTTATTCAAATGTCCTAGTTGATTACAATAAAAACATTTCCATTTTGTTTTCTTTGATGTAATTATATTTTTTTTGAAGAGGCATTTATATTATTATCATTGTTATTCCTTGCCTTTTGACCATGCTAAGCATGCATTTTCTGTAGATGTTGATGTTGAAGCAATTAAACGTTCCTATTGTCTTTCCTTCTACATGAGAAGTGTTGATAACTACTCAAAATTTAGTGTCTATGTCTCTGTGATCATATGCACTAACTCCACAAAGGAGTCATACGATTACGGAAAATATTGTATGATAAGATAAATTAAGTCTTACTCATCTACAAGATTTTCCATAACTTTAATTGGTCACATATGTCTTTCAACAACAATAAAAAATTAGAAATGGACCACATTCTTACATCTAGTGGAAAACAATAAATCATTTTAATGGTAATATCATGTTGGCTTTAAAATCCTAATATTTTATTCTAAGACGTTTCCATAATTTTGATTCAATAGTCATATTTCTAAATTATGGTATGAAATTATCAACTATTAAAAGTTTTAACAACATCAAACTTCTTGATGCCATTTATCATAGTCATGAGGTTAAACATATAGTATAGTCTCTTTAGAAATTGTAGTTTGATCTATATTTTGATACTCACATATTGTAAATATCTTATGACTCCATAAATTATTTTTTTCCTCTTGATTTTTGTGAATCTAGAAATAACAAGTGTTATAAACTATCCATTTTGACTTAGTTTTTCACTAAAAAAATTAAACAGGGAAAACTATATTTTATGTTACAAAAATTCATTTTGCACATAGATTCTATCCTAAAATTGGATAATTTTATCAGTTTTTAGTAAGAAAATCCTTATAGTTTATTATAAATTTAATTAACCAGGTTTTGTAAAATTATAAAAAAACAACAAAATAATTAAATTGAAATTTTTACACATCCTTTTGAAAAAAATATTTTTTTCATGTAGAAAAGAATTGAAAGATGAATAATGTGTAAAATTTTAAACTATTTTAGAGTTATGGTTTTCTGGCTACATAATTAACCATGGATTTTTTAGGTCTTTCTAAACATTTTTTTCATTTTTCTAACATTTAAAATTAATGAAATTTAAAATCATATTAATCTTGACCTAGAATTATATGAAAAATTAAAACTTAGGCAAAAATAAACAACTTTTTAATAGCCAAAAGTTATCATCCTGTGTATGGCAATGTATGGTGTCTAAATTTGCATACAACACCTCTTTTGTCTCTGATATGTATCAGTAAATACTAAAACAAACAACAAACAAAAAATAGATAATTTCCTTCTCCCTTGGAACCTCTTTTATGAGAGTTTACTCATAAAATAAAATAAAAATTGGAAAAAAAACTTTTAATGAAATCATTGTCCTCTTTACCAAAGTGCCACTTACAGATACATCGAAATAATATTAGCCAGAGAATGCCTTGGACTGCCTTAAGACACTTTGGAATGTATTCTAAATGTAGTATATTTTACCAAAACATTATAAAAATGCCTTAATAGTAACAAAAAGCATTCCTTATCACACTTAGATAAAATCAAATCTACCGTGCTTCACTTTAAGGAGCCCACACCTTGCTGTGGATACTTAAGACATCCTTAATATGCCAAAACACTACCCCAGGAGAACAAAATACTAGCACACCACACCAACTCAATGTACTACCTCCTCTAATTCTTCCACACCTTTATTATAGGTTATCACTTCATCTCACATAGAAATAACACCTTATAGTTCTATGCCCTCTCCTTTTAGTCTTTTAACATGTTCTTGACACTCGGTGCATTTATTAATTATGCTTCCTCCTAATAAGATCTCCCTCATAGGATTCCCTTCAAGAATACCATAAAATAATTAATGTACAATGAAGAATAAATAATCCACTTTATTCCTTATTAGAGAGGCTCACATTATAAAGCCTATAACAACTCTAAGAAATATTGCAAGTAGGTGTAACAACAAATGGATGAGGAACTACGAATAGGATTGATCCATACAATAATAATAACTAAATAAATATACTTTGTTGATACATAAACAAACTATTTATATTAATAAGATTAATTATTATAATAATAAGTTATTTGGTAAGCCCACAAGATCGCTGAAACATGATCCTAATCTAATAATCAATATATTCCTCAAAATTTTTTTAAAGGCGTATGCAGTCCCATTTTATTAGGGAGGGTACAAGGTTGTATTTTGATGGGGAAGTTAGATAACATGATACACATAATCCCATTAATGAAATACATTCCCTAGTCATTAGTTAGGCTTAGAAGGCACCCATACCAACTAATCACATTCTCCAACAAGGATCACACTGTGGGTTTTATATAAAATTCTTAGTTGGTGCTACTTCAACCCACCTAGTGAAATATTCAATTGTAATAATAATATAATGTGCACTAGTTCTACACACAATAGGAGAAATCATCCCTACAAAGTCAATAGTCCATTTATAAAATAGATCTTGTGTCAATATATAAATTAATGTCATTTTATCTTGATGGTTTGGCTTTCTAGTCTTTTGGCATATATCACATTTGCACGCATAATATTTTGCATCTTGAAACAAAGTAAGCCAACATGAGCTAAAAATTAGAATATTACATGTGGTGGCTTCACTATAAAAATGGCCACTGATGATCCCCTCATATACTTCATGCAATATTATTGGGAGATCATGTTCAAGTATAAATCAATGCAAAGCCTCATCAAGCCCCATTTTGTAAATTTCCCCTTCAATATGCTAGTATGAGGTGGTGCGTATAACTAGTTACTTCTTTTCCTTAGTTGGTAGATGGCTAGGGGTAATGTCTGATGTTAGAAAAGTAGCTATGTCCTCAATATATTTTGGAATGTGTTAAATACTATATAGCTATGCATCGATCAACCCATATTAAATGTTTTATGCCTTTTCTCCATTGGTATGCATGAAAAATTGTTTGGTCTTGAGTATTGTCTTTCTGACTTGAAAATAATTAAAAATTAAAACTCTTGAAAAAAAATCTATCTAAAAATACAACCATGGAAAAATAGTTTATCAATGAGATACTTGAGCTCTTCATGATTTATGGAAACAGGTAAAGGGTGTAACCAATAGATATTTTCTAAAATTTTGAAGTGTGTAGACCATGGCCAAGGCTTCTCACTCTATAGTAATATAGTTTTGTTCTACTGGGGTAAGGTTATGGCTAGCAAATTAAATGGGGTGATCAAATTTTCCTTCCCTAGGTTGATCAAGGATTACTCTGATTCCATTGCTTAAATCATCTAAATGGGCATGGAAAGTAGTGATCCCATCAGGAAATTAAAAGATTGACATGCTTGCCAAATTTTTCTTCAATGTTTTGAATTCTTCATCTAGTGCTTCATCCCATATAGATGGTCCATCCTTGCATAATATCTCTTATAATGGTGCAATGATCTTAGTATTATTAGCATAAAAATTCTATAGTACCCTATATGTCTAAGGAATTCACTCACTTCCTGTTGAATAATAGGTGGCTCAAGATAAAGAATAAGATCAACCTTTGCAAGGTCCACCATTAAACCATGTTTATAAACTATATGCCCCAAAATGTACCATAAGTTGTTATAAACACATATATTCAAGTTTATGGAAATTTGGAGATATCGATAACGCTCAAAGATGAGACGTATATTATTGTGATGGTTTTTAATGAACCCATAAATAGTCTAATCATATAGATATACTTGTAAAAATAGGTTCACAAAGATTTTAAATGCAATAATGATAATACATGAGAAGATAACATGTGCATACATGAAGCCAAATGACATGACATTGTAAGTGAAAATGCTCTGTGCCATGGGGCCTAGGACTGAGTTGCATGTGTGACAAGTTAGTTATGGCTATGTAGAGTGAATTCATAGTGTAATTGTATACACATAATATTTTCAAAATTTTATTGATTACTGACACTTTGTATCTTGTAGGAACCTATCAAGTCTCAATCTCTCTGAGTGCATGCCTTAAGGGGTGGGTAGACCATTAATGATTTGTAAGACTGTTATCCCTTTTTACCACTTGTCATCTACACACTCATCTCATAAAAACATTAACCCTAAGCTTATTCTTCTTAGCCTTACCCATTATAATATTTTCCTCTTTCCATCATCCCTTTCTTACCTTAATTCCCTTTTGGATTGTCAGTTGTACTAGGTTGACCATGGTCAACCCTATAAAATTTAGGTGTATTTTTCACTTTTTGGGTTTGTTAGCCTTTTGACTGACCTAGCTTAGACCTAGTGAATTGTCCTTGAAAACATATAGGGTTGACTAGGGTCGACCCTATACAATTGACATTTTTGGGAGGATTTAGGGCAAGATCCACCTATATATACCAATTCATTTCCAACCATTTGTAAAAAGAGAAGCGAAGAAGAACAAGTACAAATGAACATTTGCTTATTGACCATTCTACTTGAGGAATAAAGCTTAGGGTTCCATACTATCTTTGGAGATACATATCTTATCTTATGGAGAAGTCTTTTAGATGCATATATAAGTTGTGTAGCCTAAAGTTGATTTCTCTTTGTTATCTTTACATACCACAATAATCTCTTGCGAAGCACCTTGGCCAAGGGAGAGATGGAGTCTCAACAAGTTCATCTTCAAGGTAAGTATTCCTAAATTTATTTCTCCTTTATAAGAGTATATAGATAATGTAGTTGTGCAACTCTTCCCATGCTTTAGGATTTTGTATTTATTGACATGAGTTTATGTCTTCTATGCATGTTTAGTTTAGTTGTTTGTTTTGTTTCTAACCCTCACTTTGTACCACAAGCTTTGGTGTGCACTAGATTAGATTTACTTTCTTGTTTGTTAGAATAAGTGAATATTAAACATTAGGACGCTTCTAGTGTTGTTGCATGGTTATGTTAGACTATAATATTTGGAACCCTACCTCACATGGTGTATTGTGACAAGTGATCCCCTAATTGGGTCTAGTAGATCCCCATATGGGTCATGCTCTCATTTAAAAAATGTATTCTCAATCGAAAGTGTAGGTGTGCTCTATCTTTTCTGAGCCAGGATTGATTTATAGACATGATGCATTTCTAATTGCATACATTCTGGTGAAGCTGACGTGAATCCTATCTCACCATTAGTTGGATTATCTTCACATTGCATTTTTGTTTCCTTTTTTATTAACATTAGCTTCAATTTGGATTCACCTTCACATTACATTTTGGTGAACCCGATGTGAAACTAACCCTTGCAGGATTTATTTCACTTTATTTAATTCTTTTTAGCATTATCTTTATCATATATCTATCATACTAGATCTACTTTACCGACCTATTTCTAATCTTTGTGCACAAGTTCTTAGGAATAGGCAATTGGATCGACTCAGATGACCTAATATAAGTATCTAGACTTTTAGACTTTTAGGTCGACCTAGTCAACCATGTACACTTTTAGGCATCTAGATTCAACATACTAAGCTCAACCCAATTGAACCTATATATTTTAGGCACTCAATAGTAGGATTTTTCAAAGCTTGATCGACCTAGTCAACCTATTTAGTAGAGTTTTCAAGAATTTTCCAAGGTTCTTGACTAGAAATCTTCATTCTCATCATCTTTGATCTATCAAGGTTACTTTCTATCTCTTTGTCTCTTTATTTTCTGTCTTTCATTTCATAGTTTGTAGTCTTTAAAACTATCCCTGCATAGTCAACTGGATCGACCCTATCAACCTAGTTATGTGTTCTATGTGTTATCTGGATAACTTGGTTGACCCTGATCGACCCTATCAACCTAATTATGTGTTCTATGTGTTATTTGAATAACTAGGTTGACCCTAATCAACCCTGTTCATTTTCAAACCTTGCTTTTGTAGTATAGGTTCGACCATGTCGACCCTATTCTATATTTTGTGTATATAAGGTCAACACTATGTCTTATTTCAAGTTGGAATTAATCTCTATATACTAGTAAATAGTTCACACCTTTCTTTTATTATTTGCTTGCATGCTTAGAATAGTTCACATAGTCTAATTAGGGTTTGTTTAATTAACTGTTTAGTTCCACTATTTCTATTTTATGCACACATGACCAAATCACTAAAACTAAACAAACATTTTAACATTTGTCTACCCAAGGCTAACCTACTTAGATTTCATCACTAAGTGGGAAGTCAACTTGATACTCTTGTCAAGTATAAAACATAGTTAATGGTATATTTTGGCTAAACACCCAACACCCTTATCATTGTGGTGTGTGAAGTGAGGGGGTAGGCCCCAATACCAACCTATATCATTACCACTATAATCTATTTTTGTCTAGACTACCTGAAACCATCCTTAGATTGCTATCTAGTTCTTTGATTTACAACTAACTTCCCATCACATTTAAAATCATATTCTTAATAATATAATAAAACATCTTAGGTTGACCAATTAGTTAGCTATTTACTTTCCAAGTTGATTGCTTTCTCTTTGCTCAATTATGTGTGAAAAAACTTGCATTAGCTAATGTTAGTGTAAGGTTTTTTTTATTGTGTGCCTCAATTGGATTGGCCAAAATTGATCCAATTGACTATTTATTTCCCTTCAATTCTTACTCTCTTAGATTAGCTATAAAAATTATCTTATTGCAGTTCATAACTTGTTATCAACTTTCTTTTCTTTCATGTCTACTGTACTAGGTCAACCTAGTCGACCCTATAACTTTTTCCAGCCTCTGTGTACTATACAAGATCAACCCAGTTAACCTTGTACTACTTACAACCCCTTTTTACCTCTTTTCTAGTCTTTGTGCATTATACTAGATTGACCCAATCAACCCTATATAGTTTTACAGTCCCTATTTTTGTGCTAGGTCAACTCGGTCGACCCTATATTATTTCAGTCACTTCTTAGTTCTTTGTCTTCTAATCTCTCTTTTTCTCCCTTCATCATGGACTTTTTGCATGATGAAAAAATTGAGTTTCAGTTAACATACATGATAAACTTTACTAATCCTCATAAGGTCTCCATAGATAGAGTAGGGCTCATCTCTTTGCTAGTAATGTTCATATTTCCACTCACACAATGAACTATGGGACCCTTCCTAATACCTATTTATAACATAATTCTCCTCTTTTCTTAGAGGATTAAATTGAGTTAGATTATACTCCTAAAATTCTCTTCTTTATCTCTAAATTTCCTCAACATTGAGGAAAGGATCCTTCTACCATTTACAATCTTATGATTAGTGATCAAACCAAAGAGCCTCATTCACCTACTCCTACATTCTCAACTAGATTTTGGGGTACCACTTTCTTTTATTCTTAGCATCTTCCTTCAATTTTGATCACTTATCATACCATGACTTCTTCTTCTCTAACTTCTTCCACCTCTATGCCTAATATCTTAACTAACATGGTCAATTATACATCTAGTGGGCATCTCTTGAGATCAACTATCTTTAATCCATCTACTAATCCTTCATTTTATACCCAAGGTAATCATGATTATAGTGTTTCTTACTCTCAACCATTCACTAGTCCATCTTTTTCTACACAAGCAAATTTTTCCACTAGTGCATCACACTCTCATAATTCTTCTCAAGCTCTTATCAACACCAATAGTGGTACCCAAGCCACTAATACTAAAACTAATACCAACCCTAATGATTTTAATAATCCTAATCAAACACATCAACTTTTATTAAAAAATCTTAATCAAATGAATATATTTCAAGCTTATAACACAAATCAAATTATGAGAATGCAAAACCATCTTCTCCACCTTCAATCTCATCCATAACTAATGGCTTGGGGCACACATAACTAAAATGTTTTGCCACCTCCTCTTTGATATTCTCAAGGCAATTTCATTCCTCAACCTCCTTTAATCAACAAAACCATTAAGCATATTCAAAATGAACCTCTCACTATTCAAATTATTAACATCGACATATGAGGTATAACACCTATAATTTCTTATAATGGATCTACTAATCCCACCCTTAATCTTAAGAGATTTGGAGATATTTATAAGGATTGGGACAAATTAAACACCTTTGATGCTACCAATTTCCTTTCTAGAACACTCACAGGTGATGCCATGGATTGGTACAATCAACCTAGACCTCATTCCATTACTATTTTGGAGGATTTAGTGAATGATTTAGTTCAAGAATTCCAAACTAGTGATCTTACCAAAAAAACTTTGGCCCATTTCATAGATTGTAAACAAAATGAAAATGAAACTGCTCAAGCCTTTGTTAAAAGTTAGAAGACTTTTTCAAATAAATGTGAACATAACATGGCCGATGATAATCTTTTCCATCTCTTTACCAATGCCCTTTTTCCTAAATTATAATTTGAGTCTACACTCTCTCTCCACATACCTTGGAGGAGACTATTAACCATGCTAATTAGTAAGATTTCCTAATGCATCAGTTTGAGCCACCCCAACCTTCTGTGGGTCCTCATCTATTACTAAAGAACAAAAACTGCAATGTTACCAATGATGGTGTTATAGATTCTTATGACACCATTCACAATGTTCAAGCTGTCATTCTTAGCCCTTTGTCGAAACTAGCTCCCCCTTCTCAACAATAGACCAATCCTAATTTCTCTTCCCTAAACAACATTAACATTCAAAAAATTCTATCCTTAGCTGAATTACTTAAGCATCTACCTAGGCCTCTTCCATGAGAACTTGACCCTACTCATCCTATGAAATTTTGGTTTGATCCTAACAAATTTTGTTAGTTTCACACTAGATGGGGTCATTATCATGAGATTTGTAGACAACTTTGTAATTTAGCTATGGATTTTCTTCTTGGTCCTAATTTTGATCATAATTCCATCATTCATAAGCATCAACAAGCTTATGAAATTGCTTTTAAGGACTATAAATCACATGATAAAACTAAAGCCTTAAATCAAGAAAACACTCATTTAGATATCTATAAAGACCCTCTTCCTAATCATCAACCAATTTAAGTTAACCAAGACAATCCCACCCCTTCCACCAACAATGTAGAAAGTCTTGTTGAACCAACTTTCAAAGAGAATGTGGTTAGCATGATTAATATGTGAAGGGTGGTTTCTTTTATTGATTCTCAACCTATCTACACTCCTCCATCTCAACCATATCATGTTATTTAAGATTCTTATGCAACTCATTTAAATGAGTTGGGGCAAGATGACGTTATTACTTTTGATGATTTAATTTCTAATTTTCCCTTAGATAATACTTTCCATTCTATTTATACCACTCTTCCACCATCTTCTAACACTAATGATAACCAAGTTTCTACTAACACTTCTTCCAATTCTCACAATCAACATAAAACAATTACTTCATCATCACAACATAATTTTCAACCTTGTCCCAAACCTTTTCATTCTTATCAACATAAATTACATTGCACTTTGGTTCTTCCTTTCAAAAATCTTCTTAACCATTATGCACCTATATCTAACAACATTCTTATGGGTTATGATGAGTGGGATCCCATAGCGGAGCTCACTAATATCCCATCACAAATTCCATTCCTTGAGCTTACGAGGACTTCTCCTCATCATATAAATCATCTTATGAAACTATTATTCAAGACGAATGTCCCTCATCCTCCCCTAGTAGGATGGAAGGCATTTTTACCTAGATCTAAGGATATTATATTATAAAAATGTGAAGAGATGTCTATAAATGTTGATGAAACTAAAGACACTTCTCTTTATTTAAAATTTCCCATAGCCTCTATGATTCCTGATGAGATTTTGCTTCATGTGGATGATCCTCCCTTATTTATTAACATCCAAATAAGTGATATCCAAGTTAAGCATGCATTGATTGATGAGGGTTTTGGAACATGTGTTACTTCTCTTGATTTCATTAAGACTCTTGGGTATTTCAAATTAAATCTTAAGTCTACATGCAACATTTGCCAAGGATATGATAGAAGGTAAATGCCTCCTCTAGGTTGTGTGTGGCTTCCCATTACTGTCCCACTTATCACCATTTGCATGAAGGTGTTGATCTTTCCCCCTTTCATATAACATCTTTCTTGATAGGCCATGGACTTAGTGCATAAGATCTATTGCTTCTTTTGCCTTCTAATATATTAAATTCCCTCATAATGAAGCCATTTACAGGATTCAAGGTGACACTAACCCTTAGAATTTTGAACAATTCTAAGATCATGGTGTCTTCAAGATTCCTACTTTTGAGCCTTTGCCAAGCATTCCATTTTGTGAGTCAGATTGTCTTAAATTTCTCATTAATTCAACCTGAGGTTATAATGGGCATCCTAAGCTCATTGGTAACATTCCTCCTAACCTCTTAGATTCTAATGATGATGATCTCGATGAGATTAACCTAAAGATCATGACTTTTGATATCTTTTCTCATCTCATCTCACAACTTCTTGCTTCCTTTCAAACCCTCTCTTGCAAGACTCCTTGTGATGACATTAATGTAGTCTTGACCAAGACTAGGCATTCTATTCAGCATACCTCATCAGATGATAAGGTCATCCCTACTTGCATCATTGACCTTTACACCCTAGATTATGAAGATGGTTATTCCTTAGATGATCCATTGTTAAACAGTCTTGTATAAGCTTGTGATGCCAAAATTATCTATTATCATTCTTATTTACTTGAGTCTTTTCATGCATCTCATCATTTTCCTTCACTTATAGTTCCTAATTTTTGTATTTTCCCCCTTTATCATAGGGTTGAGATGGTGCTAAGACCTCTAGTTTTTAAGGATCCATGTAGGACTATGCTCATGGATCATGCTATGATTGGGTCTTACCATTTTGATAGGTACCCTAAAATTTGTTGCTAGTATACCCCTGAGGTTAGTGTGACTCTCCTTAGACCTTATGTAGATCCTACTCCTCCCTCAATAGAGCCTACTATAGTCGAACCTATTTTTGCTCCTACTATTGCTAAGCTTACCCTATTTTTGATTTAATTGCTCCTTCCATTAAGCCTAGTTCTATTCCTTCCTCATCATCACCCTCCCTTAGTGATGGTTTACTTCCTTTGCCTAATATGGATCCTCTACCCACCAAATGGGCTGATGAGTGTTCTTTGGTTTCTTCCACTCCTTTGACACCTTCTTCTATGAGTGCTTTTACTAAAACCACTCATAAGCATATCTATTACTTCTATGGGATAGATAATCATTCTTCCAACCATTGTTGCAAGTTACAATAATATATTGATATATTGTGTCTTTATTTACCATCATCAGACAAAGCCACACCTCCCTTAAAGGTACTTCATAAATATCTACCCAAGTATGGTGAGGTATCTTATCTATGGCATCTATGTGGTATCCATCATACTGATCATTACTACATCCTTCAATAACATCTTAAGGATCACCTTATAGCCATTACCAGACTTTTTACCACTCCTCTAATAGGGTATTTCCCATAATAAACCTCCTCCTTCTTCTCCCATAGCTCCACCTCTAGTGGTTACATCACCCCCTATGGTCCCTTCACTATATTTTGTGCCTCCACCCATGATTCCTTCACCTGTGGACCTTCCCTCACCTGTGGATCCTTCTCCACTGGTGATTCTTGCATCTCTCATAAAGCCTACTCCCATGCACTCTCCTAACCATCCCTTGCCTAATTTACCTCCTCAGCATGAGCTTTTGAGCATTCCTACTTTTTTATGGAGGAGATTAGAAAAGAAACAATATACATTAAAGATTAATAAAACATTAGCAATAGTTCATATTCAACTTCATAGAGATTTATCCAATGTCTTAGATAATGTGTGTGGATAGATTTATCAGTATTTATGAGCACATGAATGGTGCTTTCACATTTTCATTTTATTGGATGTGTGCTCCAATATTATTTTTATCTATCTATTATATCATTTGACATTGTGTCAAAATTTTCCTTATCATATATGGTGATATTATTTTTACTATATCTTGCTTATCTTGTCATTTATATTTCACACATGATCATCTTTCTTTATCATTGCTTTCTCTCTCTTTCTTGAGTTTTTCTCAAAACTCTTTTCTTTCCTCTTTATGATAGTTTGCTTTCTTATCTCCATTTTTCATGGTTAATTATCATTGTAACTTGGTTATACAAACCCTATTCTCTTTGGTCATTATATCCCTTTTACCATGTGATCAGTTAGAACATAATCCTACTCATTACTATCTCCTTACACCGGTCCACTTTTTGGATCTCCTTTTTCCATTCTTCCTTTTATACAAACTAAACATATAAATGGTTGACGCTTGAGATCACATGCTAGTTCATTGTCAAGCCTAAGTGTCCTAGTCAATCTTTGTCTTTGGTTACTTAGCTTCCTTTAACCTTAGACTACAATTCATTTATGTGTATCACTACATCTCTCATGATTGGTCATTACAAGTCCATATGGAGGAGGAATCTTAAAAATTCATAAAAAGTTAAAATCCAAATCATTTAAGAAAAATGCAATGATATAAAAGGAAAAATTATTCTTAAAGTCCAATCACACTAAAAGATATGATTTAAAGCACATCTCCTTCTTCTAGTCAAAGATCAAACTCCACAGTTGGCCTCACAATAGAGTTGAGTCCTTTGGGGTGCGGTAGGCTAGTAGATTAGAAGAAGAGAATTAAAAAAATCTCTTTTAGTGCTACCTACTTTCTTAAGTAAGTACCCAATATTTGTAGTAGACTGATGGCTCTATAAGGGGTCCTAAAGAATGGGGAACACATCGTGGGAAGGTAGGTACATTTTTTTTTCTTATACCAATCTACCTTCATGAATTGATCTTAGTAGCATGCATATTTGCCTATAAAGCTTTATGTCTATAGCGAACATGTTTTCTTTGTATATAGATGGCCATTAGTCACTTAGTATCTTCTCATGTCCTTAGTATGCCTCTTGGATCCTAAGGTCTTCTCATAAGATGCCTAAGTCTTTCTTTTTACACTCCCTTTTTCATTCCCTATATCACTCATATTTCCTTTTGAGAAATATTATTTTGTCTACAAATCACTCGCCTTGGGATTTCATTTGTGAGTTGCATTAGAATGACCATAGATAAGATGTAACCATCCTCACAAATTACCATATTTTTCCTTCTTATTACCCACATCCTTGATTACTTTATTTTTCCTATTTATTCCACCCCAATGATGTTCTCTTTGTGAGTTGTAGTGTAAGACTGAGGATAAGACCTGACATTCCTCACACAATTTTCCAATACCCAAGTCACAATCCAAAATTACATGTGTCAAATATGAGATAAGATTCAATTAATTATGAATTTACACATCATTGACATGATTCCTAGCTTGATTTAGTGTGTTTTATGCTTACTTAATTTCTCTTTCATCTTCTTATCTTCTTATTTTTAGAGTGCATGTAAGAATACAACCATTTCTTGAATTTTTCATACTTCCCAGCTTGAATTAGTTTGATAAATTTAAGACCAATCTTTTGCCAATTTTGTTTTTTTTTATACTTCCTAGCACGATTTAGTATAATTGATTGACTTAATTGATTTGTTTTTATCCCATTTGTACCTTTTTATATACCTTCCATTTTATTACATTATTGTCATACTTCCCAATGTGAATTAATATGATTTTACTTGTTTTAATTTGGTGCAAAAATCTTTCACTTTAGTTTTTAAAAAAATTACTTTTTACCACCTTGTTTTACCATTTCTTGGTTCTTTATACTTAGTCATTTCTTGCTATTACATATTTCCCAGCTTGGAATAATGTGCAGTACATTTTCCTGATTGATTATATTTTTCCATGTCCTTTTTGCCTATTTATTTTTAACCATGCATGTATCCTACATAATGTTGGAAAAGAAACCACATCTCATATATTTCCTATAACATATACAACAAAGCTAAAATACATGTGCTAGAATAAAATATATCCAAATCATCCATAACCACAACCATAATAAACTATAATGACAACATACACAACCAACAACAATATGCCAAAATGATGATCCATATATATACATCTCATGAGTTTTGATATAATAAATAACCATATGCAATGCTCTAGTTCTATGGATGGGCTCCATCCTATCTATCTCATGGGATAGCCACACTACCTATTAAGGCCTCGATCTGACTGCTCCAAATAGTACATTGTAAAGAGGCCATTTGATATCTTAGTCCCTATACCTACACTTATGACTACATCAGTTGGGTCTGGATCTCTATCATCTACATCACTATGGCCAGATGCACAACTCTCTCCTTACCCAAGGCCTCTTGCATCTCACCTACACCCATATCTATTGGTGGTTGCCTCCTACTCATATATATCTTATTGCCTCCTCAGCTAGTCTAAATCTTCTTGCCTAAGTTGGGGAAGATGGTAGATTGGGGTCCTCTAATGTAGTTGGGTCATATGGCTGCAGAGTCTCATCCAAAATGTCATAGAGTGTTCCCCTTATCAGGGACCCCCATCTCTCCTCTGCATCCTCAACTATGTCTGCAAAATCATACCAGATGGATATTAGGTCGCTATTGTGTCTCAAAATATCTATCTCTACCTCCAAATAAAAACTTAAATAAATAATTTAACCATATTTTCTTACCTATTTGTGTCTTGGCTACTATGGTCTCACCATCTACATGACCACCTAACATAGTCTCCCATCTATGTGGCCTCCTAGTAACTCTTTTATAGGCCACCTCCTTATCTCAAATCCCTCTGTCATGGCTTACATCTATCTCAACCTACACTTGAGTGGTCTCTATATCATTCATCCCTCCTCTGCGTCCTTTATTGGCTCGTTAGGGATGGCATCGATCTCTTCTATTTCTTGCTACCTCCATTTCCATTGTGTCCTTAGTGGTTGAATCTCCTCTTACTAAGGAGATGGTATCAGTATATTTGGTATCTCTACTTTTACCTCCCTATCTTCTTTATCTACTCCCCATCATGCTCGACCAGTTCATGGTCACGCATGATGTGGTCTAAATGTCAATTTCATTATCAGTGGTCCTAGTCCTCTCCTCCCCCATGGATCTCTCACATGTTAAGCCAACTACTCAAGCATAAATATTAGTGTCACTAGATGAGGTAGGCCCATCTATCCTTGTACCCATGCCACCAGATATGGCTCTTTCCACTATGTGTAGTGTCCAACCACCTCTATCCTCACTATCACTAGTGCAACTATGTGGAAACTTTCTCATGTAGTCACTATGTACTCATATTGATACCACAATATGTATATGCATCTCACTAAATATAGTTCTAACATGTAGGGCATGACCCACACTACTTGGTCCTCTCTCCATCTCTGCACTCGAGGTAACCTATCAGTGACTACATGAGGTAACCCAACTAGTTGATACATAAAAAACCTCTCACATATTCAAGTTGTTAGTAATATGTCTAGTCTCATGGTATTCCACCCTTTAACTGACATCTCATATAGATCATGTATGAATTAGACCTAGATGATAGATCTTAGATCATTTAGAACTCACTCCTCTAGCATCATCCTACTCAAGGATACCATGAACAATGGTACCTTGCCATCTGACTTGTGACATAACACTCATTATGTCATAAGCCCTATCATAACTTTCTACATATATAGAATATATGATGCATATATATTATCCATACTGACTCTCCATCATCCCAAAATCATCTTTAAGCTTATAGCCCACATGGCTAAGGCTCTCCTCTCTTCTATTTTGTCTAGTATCCCTGTGGCATTGATGCTCTTGCTATGGGTGACCCAAGGATGGCATGGACATCCTCTAATTTGATGGCCACCTCTATCACATAACCATCCACCTCCCATTTGAAGGTGTTAATCAATCATTCCTAGTAACCAAGGAACATGACTAATAAATTAGCACTCATGGCGATCCTACACATATCAACTATGCCTCTTAGACTTATGGATACTAGTCTAGCCCAATCACCATATGAAAATCGATCCAATAATGCGAGTAACCAAGATACATCCACTATTCTATAGAACCTCTATTGTTTCTACAACCAAGAAACAACAAAGGATATATCAGTTCCTTCATGTCATGCATAGTCATAATATATTCTTTTTACATTTTTAAATTAAAAACAAGCCTATTTTTTTAAAAACTTATTCATTTTACCCTATTTCTAGCCTAGTTGGTCCTTCTTTCCCTCTTTTGGTAATTTCAAGCCATTTTATCCCTCTTTCAACTTTCTATACACTTTTTCATGCTTATTATGGTTCTTTGGTCAAACTAGTTTGACTAAAAAATCCCTATTTTTGCTCTAATTGACTCTAAAATCTTAGTCAAAACTCTTATTTCCCCCTTATTAGTGCTACATTACCATTTTAGACCTTTCAAATTAGTTTTCAAACTACATTCAGTTGGTAGCATATAGAATGTAAGGGTCGACCCATACCTACTAGGTTGATATTGTGGATTCTACCTAGTTTCATCCTACTGGGTTGACCCAATTCATTTTGCCTACCAACCCCTTGTATTTTCTTAAAAAAGTGATTTTTTTTTCACTTTATTTCTAATTCCTCTAAACTCATTTCCCATCTTGATATTTTATACCCCCAAAATCTAATTTTGTTTCATTTTGACATCTAGAAATGCTTAAAATTTAAAATTTCTAAAAATACACTTAATTCATTACAAATTTCAAAAACTAGTTTTAGATTCATAGTTGTATACCTATAGTGTACCCTCTACTACCTTTGGGCATCCCTCTTGTCTAGCTTGTTCTCTCCTCACCATCCTAGCTCTTTTGATCTCTAGAGATCTTTTCTTCTCTCCTTCACAAGTCAAAACAACAAATGACTTATCTTTTCCCCTATTTAAAAACACTTTTCAAAATTTAAAATTCTTTAATTATTTTCGGGTAGATTCCTTGTTTTGTATATATATATTTGTTTTTACTCATACATTTTTAAAATAGTAAAATAAATTAGATTCATGCTGATGTAGAGATTATTTTACACTATCATATGCTTATTTTTCAAAAATCTTGATTTTTGGCTATTTTTTGCACTAACTTTTACAGGTTCACCTAGTGTTCTACACATTGGATGCCTTCACTTTTTTTATAGTCTACTTATTTATCTACAACACTAAGGTAAGTAAAGGTATGTATTTTTCAATTTTGTCCTTTATTTTATCTTATTTAATACTCACTACACTTTATTTATCATCAATTTTGTGTATTATCATGTTCTATTTCTTGAAGCACCATCCTATGTTACACTTACGTGACACATGATGAGCTTCAAGTGGGGCATATGTATACACATAATATTTTCAAATTCTTATTGATTACTAACGCTTTGTATCTTTCAAGAATTATCGAGTCTCAATCTCTCTAAGTGCATGCCTTAAAGGGTGCATCAAGAAAGGGGTGAGTAGACCATTGGTGTTTCATAAGATTGTTGTCCTTTTTCGCCACTTGTCATCTACACACTCATCTCCTAAAAATAGTAACCCTAAGCTTATTATTCTCAACCTTACCCATTCCAATAATTTTCCTCTTTCCATCTTCCTTTTCTTGCCTTAAATCCTATTTAGACTATCAGCTATATTATGTTGACCATGGTCGGCCTTGTATAATTTAGGGTATTTTTCACTTTTTAGGTTTGTTAACCTTTTGGTCAACCTAGCTCAGACCTAGTGAATTATCCTTGAAAACATATATGGTCAACTAGGGTTAACCTTGTATAATCAACATTTTTGGGAGGATTTAGGGCAAGATATACCTATATATACAAGTTCATTTCCAACCATTTATAAGAAGAGAAGTAAAGAAGAATAAGTGTAGATGAACATCTGCTTATTGACCATTCTACTTGAGGAATAAAGCTTAGGGATCCATACTTTCTTTAGAGATACAAATCTTATCTTATGGAGAAGTATTTTGGATGCATAGATAGGTTGTGTATCCTAGAGCTGATTTGTCTTTGTTATCCTTACAGACCATAATAATCTCTTGTGAAGCACCTTGGCCAAGGGAGAGATTGAGGCTTGGTGGGTTTGTCTTCAAGGTAAGTATTCCTAACTTTGTTTTTCCATTGTAAGATTAGATAGATAATGCAATTGTGCTTCTTTTCCCATGCATTAGGATTTCATATACATTGATGTGAGTATATATATTCTATGCATGCTTAGTTTAGTTGTTTATTTTTCTTCTAACCCCGACTTTGTGCCATAAGCTTTGGTGTGCACTAGATTAGATTTACTTTGTTGTTTGTTAGAATAAGTGAATATTAAACCTTATGACTCTTTTAGGGTTATTACATGATTGTGTTAGACTGTAGGCTTTAAAACCCTAACTCACATGGTGTATTGTGATAAGTGATCCCCTAATTGGGTCTAGCAGATCCCTATATTGGTCATGCTCTTGCTTAACAAATGTATTCTCAATTACAAGTGTAGGTATGCTATATCTTCTCCAAGCCAAGATTGATTTATAGATATGATACATTTCTGATTGCAGACATTAATATTTAGATAGAACAAATAAAACACATTGAATGGAGTGGAAGTAGTTACTTGCAAGAAATGTAACTCATTAGCAAAAAATAGGGAAAAGAATACATAGTACAATGTCAAAAATGTGTGTATATAAAATAGATGCACATAGAAAGCTAATGATGTTATGACTATGTGTAATGTCATAGGTTTGGATTCAATCATTCTTGAACTAGACATGTATGTTACATATTTATTGTTTAGAATACAAGATAAGTCATAACTATTGTTTAGTTACCAAGGAAGATATCTACGATGCTCTAATCCTATCATGCATGGTAGTTGGTAATGGTTAGAATAATTAATGACCAAGCTATCAACCATTTGAATTCAAATATATGATTTTATTTTGTAGATAATAATAGGTGGACTATTGGGGTACCTGGATAAGGCGAGTTGACATGTGGATGTTCTATGGGGCCCAAAAAGTTGGCGGTCCATGAGTGGACACTAGCTAGGTGCACAAGATTATGAGGCATGCAAAGAAAATAAAATTCAATGAGTCTATAAGTGTGAGGCTTATAGGGCTATGAGATATGATGGGAATGAAAGGAGATGAGCAAACATAGGACTTGGCACAAAACTATGAAATATATAGTGCATAGTAGTCAGTATGCATAAGTTAGTGAGCTGGCATGAGGCTTGCATGTTTGGATTAGAGTGAACTTTAGGAAAGGAGTGGATAAGTTTGGGTGAGAGGTATATGCTATACATAACATAACAAACAAAAAATAAGCTTGGATATGGAAGGGGTGTACATAGATCATTCACCCTTTCTTGAAGATCAATAGTCTCCATTACACTAATGCATAATTAGGAAAACTATACCTGAAGTTACTATAAAGTCTACTAATTAGCTTGATCAGTGTATTACCCATCCTTTACTAATATGAGAAGTTGATGTGTGACATGGTGGGTGATGTGTCTGTAACTTCAATGATCTAGTCTTTTTCTATGGGGCAAAAGTGTTCAAGATCCAAAATTAAAAGGATGTTGTGTCACTGCTAGCTCAAGAAGTGGTGGAGCGTAAGGCTTGAGAAGCTCCACATTGAAGACTAAGTACTTGCCTAGGTATTGTAGTAGATCAAGAATAAAGGTGTTCTCACTAACAGTGTGTAGAATGGTGTAAAGACCATATTACATGGGATTGATTTTCTGATGTGGGCCTTTCAAGCACTATTTATGAAGTTGAAACCAACCTTATCACCAACTCAGAATGCATGAGGTGTGCGATGTGCATTGTGGAATTCCTTGTATTTAACTTAGATGTGAGATATAATCTACTAAAATTACTAGGGAATATATTGGATGTGGCACAACTTATTGGATTTATTTGCTTCCCATTCCTATGCATGTGACTCAGTGCCTGTTTATGTGTAGTAGGAGATATTTAGGGGTGCCAAAGGTTGGAACCAAAGAGATGTTTATAATGGACTATGTCTAGTAGAGCTATGGAGTGCTATGTTTTAGGCTTATTGAATGTACAAGATATTGTTATCCTAAGTTCAAGCATGCATGTGGTTGTACATTTATAGAAGATGAATAACTATGTGATTGATTACTTTAATTTGCCTATTTATTTGAGGAAGAAAAGCTATCGAATGATCCAATTATGTACCCATTAGATCCCATAATGCTTTCTAAAAGTGACTCACAAAATGTGGATCATGGTTGGAGATGATGGATGTTGGTAGCTCAAAATGAACCCAAACATGGTTGAAGAATACCTACATAGTGTCAACTATGTCAATGTCTTTATTGCATGTGACCATGATATCCATCTTAGAAAATCAATCTATTATAAAAAACACAATATCATGTTATAATCTTGTCATGGGTAGTCTAATCATGAAATCCATACCGATAGATTCCCATGGCCTAGATAGAACTGGTAGAGGTATGTAGAATCTTAGCGTCTTATTTATGGGCTTGGTGATGCAACAAAAAATACAAGACTTGATGTGGTACTCGATGTCTATGCATATGTGCAACCAGTATAAATGTGACTACAATGTGGATAAAGTCTTTATCACACTAAAGGGTCTTGAGGTCTTGGTATAGTGTGCCTCCTAGATGAGTCATTGGTGAGGTACACCAGAGGGAACATAAAGATGCCTGAGATTATAGAATATATGGTCATACAAGTAGAACTTTGGAACTTGTTTTTCTTGCATAAGGTTAGTGTAAGTACTATAAAGTCTTGGTCATATGAGTAGAGGGGAACCTAGTCTATAAAGTTGTGGTTAAATGGTCTAACACTATTATGAGTGCCCAAATTGGTGATCGGTTAAGGCAATATATGGCCTTGTTATCCTTCCCTTTCCTGTGATTGATCATGAGATAGAATTGATGCAAGTAAGTCATACACTGTGTGGCATGGATTTTCTAGCTTGTTTTATGACTACAAGAACTAAAGTGGTTTATGGTTCTAATGAATAACTATCTCTTTCCTCAGGATGTACTGTCACCATTACTTGATTATTTTCATAATAGTGTATAGTTCCTTATAATTGGTGGAGTACCTTTGTATAGTATCATTGAACATATCTAGATCTACTTTGATGCAAGTATGATCAAAGATGTAGCCTAGGTATTTGGTCTATGCTATGCTAAATATACACTTTGTTAAGTTGGTTTTTAAATTGTGCTAGTGTAAAGTGCCTAAGATGCATGAGATGTGCTCGATATGATCCTCCCAAGTATTATTGAAGATGGGGATGTCATCCAAGTAGATGATGATAGAGTTCAGGAAGGGCTTGAGTGGATCATCCACGAAGTGCAAGAATTTGGTTAGTGCATTGGTGAGGATAAAAGACATGACTAACCATTCATAAAATCTTTCCCATGTCTTGAAAGTTATCTTCTAGACATTTTTAGGATGAATTAGGACCTGATGGTAACTTGAATTCAAGTCAATCTTGGTGAAGTATTGTGCACCTTAGAGCTGGTTCAGAAGGTCATTATGCATGGTAGTGGGTACCAGCTCTTCACCATGATTTTATTAAGCATGCGATAGTCTATGTAGAGTATTCATGACCCATCCTTATTTGGTTCTAGGACTATCATGATTTTATAAAGTGAAGAGCTAGGCTTGATCTTGACTTAATCAAGGAGATCTTGTATGTTGTACCAAACTTCATCATTCTCCTAGACTGATCTGAGATAGAGGAAATATTTAGATTAGGGGATCTAAGGACAAAATCAATGTGGTACTTTACTATATACTATATTAGAAGGCATTTAAGTTCTATGAAGACATCACTTTACTAATTTAGTAACTTATTGAGTTACTTTTGCTATGATGATGTGTAAGCACTATACATTGTTAGGGTGCGCTTCATTATTTTTGACTGCATAGGTGTATGAGGGTGAACCATGAGTAACACAAACTTTTATGCATTCAAGAAAATCTTATGAATTTACTTAGTAGAGACTAAGGTGACTTTGGTTGAAGGCACTAACTCAAAAAGTCTATAGAAGTGATCTTGTACATGGATAACCCACTGTTGTGGCTTGGCCTGATATTTAACTTCACAGTCAAACATATATGTCTTCCCAGTAAAATGTTACATATTTCTAAAGGTGTAATGCCACAAGTGATGTCATCCTCCATAAAATTGACTTTATACTAAAAAGGGCATTGTCACCAGACTTATATATCCTTCCCTTGTAATAACCACCCAAAAGAATAAAGCTTAGGGTGGACAATTGAGGTAAGACCAAGGTACTATGCGATGTATTATGTAATGATGTTTTTTTGGCTACCATTATTGATGATGATGTGTAAAGGCTGAACCTTCACCTAAAACTTGGTATGGAGGAGATGTTCATGATTTTTAGAGATATTGATCATAGTGGAATGAGTGCTTAGACAAGAGGCATCTTCATCAATGTTATCCATCAACATGGGTCTTGACATAGATTATGCGAGCAGGGGCTATTATGTGTGGCATCTAGAGTCATCATGGGTGGTTAAGTGATGGCGATGGCACCAATTAACACCTAAATTATTTTTTCCTTTGTCTAAAATAGAAGGTATCAGATCCTTTTAGTGTTGTACAATCTTTTGAGGCTACACACTCTTGCACAAAAAGTGTCATTGCTTCAACATGGAAGGCTACAATGTGGAGTTGTGTGGTGGTAGGGTATTGCACACTATATTGGATACATATGTGACATATTGCTTCATATTTACCATGGATTTGAAATTGGAAACATTATAATATGACTGTCCCAATGTGTCATAAGTTAAGAAATCCATCTTTATGTGAAGATAAGGTGAGAGTCCATTGATGTGCTTCAACACCCTTTATTGGTAGCTCAATTTCCCTTGTAGGCATGTAGAGAAGTCATGGAAAATATTGGTGTAGTCTTCCATAGATTGATCATTACACTAGCAAAATTTTTGGAAGTTGATGTATTCATCTTCAAAGTGTCATAGAGGGTAGCATTCCTCATTCAATGCATCGATAAAAGTTTTCCAAGATGCTATTAGAACACACTCCTATGTGCACTACACACTGAAGCTTTCCCAATAGTGAATGATCAAAATGAACATCTTTAATACTGTAAAGATGATATTCTCATCATCAGTGAAGGAATTAATAGAGAAGTACACCTCAAGTTGTTTTATATAGGTATATATAAAGGGAAATACAATTTATCTATAAATCAACCATAGCTCAGAGAAGATAAATACTATTTACACTTTTGATTGTCGATACATTAGATATTCGAGGTCATGACCAAGATGGATCCACTAGACCTAGCCAATGGATCTCTTACCATACTAATATCACTAGGGAAGGTTACAAAGCCTCTAGTCAAGCAAAATTATGTAATAATCCTATCTAGGTCCTATGTTTTCATATTCACTAAACTAATAACAAGTAAAGTAAAGTCTAATCTAGTGTTCACCAAAGCTTATGGCACAAAGTGGGGGTAATAAACATTAAAATTAAACATGAATAGAAGACATATACTCACATAAATGTGTATGAAATCTTAATTCATGAGAGAGAAGTACATATGCAAATATATCTACTCTTACAAAGGAGGAAAAAAGTTATGAACACTTACCTTTGATGACAAACCCATCAAGCCTCAATGTCTCCCTTAGCCAAGGTGCATCAAAAGAGGTTGTTATGGTATGTAAGGATGACAAGGATAAATTAGATATAGGCCTAAAAGAATTCTCTAAAAGATAAGATCTGTATCTCTAAAGAAAGTATGAAATCCTAAGCTAAGTTCCTCAAGTAGAATGGTGGATAAATAGATGTGCAGTATATATCTCTTCTTCTTCTCTTCTATTTTAAATAATGAAATGAGTGTGTAAATATATCTTAATCTAACCCTACTCCTTTCTTAAAGTTTAGCTGATAGGGTCGACCTAATTGACTCTATCATTATTGATAAAAATAAATTAGGTCCTAGTCTATGTTGGCCAAGGGCCGACCTAGACCCTAAATGAGTTTTATCAATTAGAGTATAGAGTTGATGGGTTTGATAGTGTACTGTAAACTGTTAAAAAGGATTTTAGGCTAGGGAAGGGATAATGAAGGCCTAAAATGAATAGAAGAGGGTGACAAATAGGAGGCAAAGCTTAGGTAAATGTTTTTAGGAGATATTTGTGTAGATAACAAGTGGTAGCAAGGGACAACAATATTGCAAAGCACCAATGGTCTACCCACCCCTTTCTTAGTGCACCCCTTAAGGCATGCACTCAAACAAATTGAGAATTGACATTTTCTTGCAAGATAGAAAGCATCAATAATTGATAAAATTTGAAAATATTATATATATACATATGTCCCACTCGAATCTCATCATGTTTCATGTAGGTACAACATGATATAGTGCTTTAGGAAAAGAACATAGAAACACATAACACTGAAGCTGATTAAACTATAGTAAAGAGAAAATAAGATAAATACAAATACAAATTTAAAAAAACACATACCTTAGTGTTGTAAATTAAGAAGGATATGCAAGAATTGTGAAGGTGACCAATATAGGGAACGTCAGGTGAACCTATAGAAGTTAGTAGAAAAAGAGCAAAAAATTGAAAATTTTGTAACATAAACATATAATAGGTGAAAATATTCTCTATGATGTCAAGATTCTAGAACATTTTATGGTTTAGAAAAAGAGTTAGTAAAAATAAAGATATGATCAAAATATAGAATCTGACAGTAAATATTTGAATAGTAAATAAATTTTGAATGGAAAATATAAATAGGGTGAAAAATAATTCATTTGTTATTTTTATTGTTCTGAGAAAATAGAGCTCTAAGAGACCTAGTTGGAGATTAGAGAGCCATCATGGCAAGGAGATGACAACCGAGACAGGGAGGATGCATAGCAGCCATAATAAGTACAACATAAGTAAGCAATTGGAAATTTATATTTTTTGAGTATTTTTATTTAAAATTAAGCTAAAAATATAAAATTAACTGGTAGCCAAAATCTAGGCATCGAAATGAACACTAAGAATGTGTTAAGTAAACTAGGGGTAAAATAGGGTATTAGGTAGGAAGGAGTCAGACCAATAAATGGCCAAGGCATTTATGGTAAATGGGCAAAAATTCACCAGTATAGATGAATAGAGTTTACTTGGTTGACTTAGTCTTTAAATCAAGGGATAATGATAAGGTTGACTACATAGCAGTAGGTTGATTTATTATGCTAAAATGGGGCCAACTACATAGTAGTGGGCTGACTTAGTTGGTAAGGGGTAAAGGCTGAGTACATATGATAGGGATGATATAGTTTGCTTAAGAGGGATAATCTAGTATTGATATGAAAGGGATAATTTAGTATCACAAATAAATTATAAGATTGATTTAGTATTAAAGGGACTGATTCGATAAGAAATTGAGAAACTAAATCAAAGGTGGCTAATTTTTGAACTTTTAAGAATGTATTTTGAATATTAATGACATTGAGGTCTGATACATCTTTTGTTGTTTGATATTTTATAGAGACACTAGATTTATTTACAATTGAGAGATGTGTCATGTCTACTAGATCTACTAGAGTGATTGACTAATGTGGATAGAGTACAACTAGTCACATTGGGCTTTGGAGACATCACGGAGATGAAACACATCCCGTTTAGGTTTGATATTGTTGTCATATTCCTTAGATCATAGAAACATTTGAATAACACTTTCTTATGGGTGGTGAATGGGGATACCATTGAGGTGGGTATCATGCTAGAGGATGTCCATGTATTGCTAGGACTACTGATAGGAGGGACATTGGTGATCACAAGGACACTAAATGATCTAGAAGAGAGGTGAGAACTAACTTGGTGGGTGACATATTTAGATAGGACATACCTAAAATTAAGGATTAATTTGTTTGATATATATATCATTGAGATTTTAGACATCTATAAGGCTATGATCAAATTTGTGATAACACGAGTGTTGTGTGACAAGTCGAATGACAAGGTATTACTATATGTAATAGCTTTGTATTAGTATAATTTGGATTAGGGAGTACTATATGACTTTGGGGCTATCATCTAGGTCTAGTTCATACATGATATGTATGGGATGTTGTCTAGAGGGAAGAAGACCATGGGGCCTATTATTTTACTAAGCGCTTGGATAAATGAGAGGTTTCCTATATATCGACCACTTGGGTTGATCCATGTGGTCAATGATAGGTTACCTTAGGTGACAAGATAGAGATAAGACCATGTAATTAAGGATGTGCCTCATGTGATTATATTGTATACTATCACATGAGGGGAGATAATGTGGCATCCCTATATTGACATTACTATTGTATGGCCTAGTTGGTTGATCATGATGATAGAGCTAACTTGGGTGCAGATCATGGGACATTATACTTCATGGGTAGAGTCACATCTAGTGGCACACTTATTATAAAAGGTTAAACTCCCACACCTAATGACCCCTCTGGTAATGCTTTATTATTGGGCACAACATGTTAGAGAGCTTAGGGGAGAGGAGGAGGAGTACTAGTGGAGATACCTATGATTAGGCCATGATGTGTTAGACCGTGGATTGCTCAAGTATGGTAGTAGGTAGTTGGGAGAGGGGTTGACATGGATATTGATGTAGGGACATAATAAGAACCATAATAGGTACCATAATAGGCACCAAAATAGCAACAACCACTTCAACCATACCATATATGAAGGCACCACCAATGAGAGCAGGCATAGGCAAGGGTGATAGTGTAGGATGAACCAATAGACATTTTTGGACATAATTGGTCTATCGAGAAACCTCTTAGGAGAGGGTCATGACATGCATGAGTGGTGATTCTAGGCTTTGCACGGGTACAAAGGTGGTTTACATAGGAAGTGCTCAAGGATAAGCAGATGGAGAGACCATGCTCAATAGGTGAGTATATGGGGAGATGGTGGTTGGTGATAATAATACTAGTGAGAAGTATTGTGATTTTGATTTAAGTTTTTGATATAGAATACTAGTTGTATATGGTTATAGTAGATAAATAGACTTTGAGATATATATATGTGATCTAATATATATCTAGTTTTGGTTTTGTAGATCTAGAAATATAGGAGGTCAAATGGGGAGCTTTGATTATGGTTGCACATCATGACATTTTGGATGGAATGATGGTACCATATGACCCCACCACTTTAGATTTTCCTATGGAACTGTCTACCCCAACCCACATAGGCTAGTTTAGATTAGTGGGGGAGGATATGAGGTAGTTGTAGACATGCAAGGATGGATTACATCCATCAATAGGGATGGAAGGAGAGGCATAGACCTACCAAGCCTTGGCTCAAGAGAGAGTAAGGCATATAGATAGCATGGTCTAACTTGGATAGATGTAGGCCTAGGTGGCCAACTTATAGGGACATGTAGCAGGTTTGAGATCTTGAAATACCTCATTATAGCATACCATTCAAAGGGGACAATCAGAGGCATCTATGGGAAACATGGCTAGGCCACATGATATGCATGATGGATTCCAATCATAGATATCGAGCTATGTATTTTGTGTTTTATACCTTGTATTATAGAAAACACATAATATATATAGATATTGATTTTGATAGTTGGATTTGATCTCATGAGTTGTATTTGGTTGTGGATGTTGATGCATGGATATATTTATTTTTGGCACATGTTTTTAGCTTTTGGTATATATTCTATGGGAAATATATGTGGAGTGTTTTATTTTCTATCATTATATGATACACATGCATGGTTAAAAATAAAAATGCAAAAATGACTTGTAAAAGTATAAGTAATCAAAATAAATGCACTACACACTATATCATGATGAGAAATGTGAAATAACAAAAGATGACTACATACAAGAAACCAAAGTGGGTAAAATGGATAACAAAATGTTTTTAAACCATGAAAAATATTTGCACTAAATTAAAACAAGTAAAATCACACTATATCATGTTGGGAAGTATGAAAATAATGTAATAAAATAGAAGGCATAAGAAACACCAAATGGTATAGGGGAAAAAGAGAAAGAAAATATTTAAGTCAATCAATCATACTAAATCATGTTGGGAAGTATAAAAGAGAAACAAAATTGGAAAAATGAACTTAAATTAATCACACTAATTCAAGCTGAGAAGTATGAAAAACTTAAGAAAAATAGTTGTATTCTTACATTCAATCAAAAAATAAGAAGATAAAGGTGAAATATCAATGAAGTAAGCATGAAAAATACTATATCAAGATGGAAAGCATGTCAATGATGTGTAACTCATGATCAATCATTACTTATCTCAAATTTGACACATGTAATTTCATTATGACTTGGTATTCAAAAATTTTGTGAGGAAGGCTTGGTCCTATCCATGGTCTTACACTAAAACTCACAAAGGGAACACCAATGAGGTGGAAATGACTGGAAAAATATGTTAAAAGGAATGGTAATTTGGGAATTTGTGAGGAAATACTAGTCCTATCTAAGGTATTACACTGTAACTCACAAATGGACTCCCTAGGGGGGAGTGATTAGTGCACAAAATAGTATTTCTTAAGGGGAAATATTAAGATGATTGTAAATGAAAGAAGGAATGCAAAAAACACAAAATAGGCATATATGAGAATACCTTAGGAAACACGAGGCATACTAATGATATATAAAAGACATGAAGTGATTAATGACCAATAATATACAAAAGATACCTTGTTCATAATAAACATGAAGATGTATATGCAAATAAGTGAGGTACTAAGATCAAATCATGTTGGTTATTTGAACAAGAAATGCAAAATGGACCTACCTTCCCATAACATGTTCACCGTTCCTTAGGACCTCTTATAGAGTCATAGGTCTACTATAAATATTAGGTGCTTATGTGAGAAAGTAGGTAGTAGTAAAAGGTTTTTTATTCTCTTTTCCCAATCTACTACCCTACCACACCCTAATGGACCTAGACTCTATCATAAGGCCAATTATGGAGTTTTAGATTTGATTATAAAAAGGAGATGTGCTTTGAATCTCATCTTTTAGTGTGATTTGAATTTTGAAATATTAAATGTTGCCTTTTATATCATTGCCTTTTGTTAAAATGATTTGGATTTTGAATTTTTATGTATTTTAAGATTGCTTCTCCATATGGACTTAGAATAACCAATCATGAGAGACAAAGTGATACACATAAATGAGATTTAGAATTTCGTTAAAGGAGGATAAGTATTCAAAGACATGACTGAGTCAAACACTTAGGATTACTTATGAACCAGTATGTTAACTCAAGTTTCAAGCATGCATATGCTTAATTTGTAAAAAGAAATAATGGGAATAAAGGGAGATCCAAGATGGACTAGTAAAATGAGATTACTTGTTTGATAACTAATCACCTGGTAAATAAGGAGTACTAAGGGGATCAAATTTTGTATAACCAAGTCACAATAATGATTATCCTTATTATGGAGACAAGGTAGCAAATAATCATGAGAAAAGAACAAGACATCCATGAAAATGAAATAATATAGAAAAGCATGTAATCATGAAAATAATCCATAAGATATTAGAAGGAAATCAAATGACACCATAGACAACATATAATGCAAAATATAAATATCCATATAAGATAGATAAGTGAAGAAAAATTTGACAGAGTCAAACGATATAAAGTAGATAAATATAAACTTGGATCACACATCTAACTTAAAATGAAGAAGAAAGTGAAGGAATACCATATTGTGTTCATAGATACTACTAAATTTGTCCACAAACATTGTCCATAACATCTGATAGATCTATATAAAGCTAGACTCTAACTATAATGAGGGTCTCATCGATCTTTAGTGAAATCTATGAAACTACCTTGCATCAAATCTCCTTGATAGAAAATGTAGGCATGACTGAAGGATCATGCTCATGAGGGCCATCATGCATAGGATACTCATGAGAAGGAATATGAGTGGAATTTGTGGGACATGTAGGATCCACCAGTGGAGAGGGGACGATAGGTGAAGAAGGATCCACAAGTAGAGGGACCACAAGTGAAGGGATAACCAATGGACAAGGTACCATAGGTAGAGGAACCATGAGTGGATAAGGGACCACAGGTGGAGGAATCACTAGGGAAGAAGAGGGAGCTTTCTTTTAAGGGTGACCTATGGGAAGAGGGATAGTAGGCACATGAATGGTCATAAGGTGATCTTGGAGATGCTCCTAGAGGATGCAATAATGATTGGCATGATGGGTATCACATTGGTTCCATAGATAATATACCTCTCCATTTTTGGGAATATACTCAGGTAATAACTTGGGGGAGGTATAGACTTATCTATAGGTTGAGGAAGAGTAGGCTTCAAGGTATCTATATAATTTGAAAGTTTTTGACAATGGGTGGAGGATTGATTATCTATGCGATGGAAGCAACAAATACACTTGATAGTACACTTTGTGGGTGTACTAACAAAGGGAGTGGAAACAACATTAAGGGAAGGATGCTATAGTTTACAATATCTCATCTAATGATTGATAATTTTATGAATGCCATAGTATGATTGATTGGCCCATTAGACAGGAAGAGGAGCATATAATGGTAAAGGAAAAAGGCCATCACCAAGGGGAGGTGGGGTCGGTGGAGAGACTAGATGAGGCTTGAATGAAGGAGAAATAGAAGTAGAAGCAGGTAGAGATTTAACTAAAGGTAGAGTGGGAATAAGATATTGACTAGGCTTAACTGAAGGAGGAGTAGGATGCATAGAGGGTTTAAGGACAATTGCAAGCATCTCAAGGGGAATCCAACTATAAGAATCTTGGTATCTAGCAAAGTGATAGGGATTAGTCATAGCACAATCTATAAATATGCTCCTAATAGGTTCTTCAAAATCTAGATGTGTTCCATATGAATGCACCATTTATACCCTATAAATAAGAGGAATAATGCTAAAGTTAGGACCTATATAAGATAGATTGTGATAAGATAAATAGAAAGATTGAAATAAAGAAGAATGATAATGAAGGATCTCAACATATTTAGCTTGAGAAAGACCTCCTATAAATAGGTCATCTAAAGTATAACCATCATCATAGTCAGGTTTATTAAGATCAATTATACAAGTAGGTATGACCTTCTCATCGGAGGTGGCCTGATGAATAGAGTGCCTAGTCTTAGTTAAGACTACAAGTATATCATCACTAGGTGGTTTATGGGAACAGGGTATAAATATGGTTGAAGATGGGAAATGAGATGAGGAGAGAGATTATTATTTTTTATTTTGAGGGTGATCTCATCATGATTATCATCATCATAATCTAAAATATTAGGTGGTATATTCCTAATGAGTTAGGGGTGACCATGGTAACCTCACATAGAGTTGATAGAGAGATTAAAATGTTGAGATTCTCATAATGGAACACTTAGAAAAGGTTCAAGGGTTGGAATTTTGAATACACCATGATATTGGAATTATTCAAAATTCTAAGGTTTAGTGTTGTATTGAATTTTATAGATTGTACCATTATGAGGGAACTTGACACATTGACAGGTAGAAGATGCAACAACCCGCATATGATGAGTCCATGTCTTGCCAAGCAATATATTATAGGAAAGGGAAAAATTAAAGATCATAAACTTCACTCGAATAGTGATAGGTAGGATGGTAATAGGAAGCCACACACAACCTAAGGGAGGCATTTACCTTTAGTCATAACCTTGACACATGTTGTGTGTGGACTTAATATTACACTCAGAGTATCCTAGGCTTTTAATGAAGTTAAGAGAGGCAACACAAGTACCTAAACCCTCATCAATCAAGGCATGCTTGATTTGGATGTCATCAATTTGGATATTTATAAAGAGGGGAAGGTCATCCACACAAAGTAGAATCTCATCTAGAATCATAGAAGTAATAAGAAATTTGAGAGAAACAGAAGTGTCCATTGTTTCGTCAATGTGTATAAAAATCTCTTCGTATTACTTTAAGATGTTACCTGCTAACCCAAATAAGGTAGATTCACATATTTATATGGGAGGATGGGTGATGTTTATTTTGAATAGTAGTAACATAAGGTGGCTGCGATGACGTGTAGAAGTCTACATGAGTTTAGGAAAGGGAATTTGAGATGGGAGATTGCTAAGCTCCGTGATAGGGTCCCATTTATCATAACCTAAGAGTGGAATTTTAGATATGGGTGCATAATATTAGAGGAGCTCTTTGGAAGGAGGATTATAAGTACATGTAATTTTGTGTTGATAGGCTATGGGAGGTTTAATTGGTGGGATAAATTGGTTGATTATCATGAGAGGATGGGGAAGTTGATTTAGGTTTATTTTGTGATAGATTTGAAGAAGCAGTATTAGAAGGTTGAATATTATTAATGATGGGTAAAGAGGTTGGATAAATTATATAAATGGTATGAGATGTGTTATATAATGGAGGTGTTGGATTTTTTTCATTTAAAGAGATAAGGCCCTCTTGTCCCAACTCTCTAAGGTGAGTTGGGGAAGAATCTTGGATAACATAAAAAGTGCAAGATGATTGGTACATGTGGGTAGTATGAGAATCAATGAATGCAACTACCCTTATCATATTAGTCATATTAACCACACTATTTTTAGGAGTTGGGTCTATAAGACTTTCATTATTATTGGTGGACGGAGTAGGCTTATCATTATTGTCCCAATGGTTTGGAAGAGGATCTTTGTAAATGGCTAGAGAAGCATCAGCTTGGTTCAAATCTTGATTTTTACTTTGCATATCATGAGCTTTGAAGGTAATGTCATAGTCTTTTTGATGTTTACAAATGAGGGAATCATGATAAAAATTTGGACCAAGGAGGAAATCCATAACTAAGTTATACAATTGCCTACAATTCTCATGAGAGTGACCCCAACTAACATGAAACCAACATAATTTATTTGGATTGTACTGTGATTTAATAGGGCAAGTGGGATTAGGATCTCATGGAAGAGGCCTTGGTAGATGATTTTGGAGTTCAGCTAAGGATAATGGCTTATGAACATTGATGTTGTTTATTAGAGAAAATTGAGGATGAGAGGTGTGATTTAAAGGGGAAGATTATTATAGAGTAAGGTCAGGAGCAATAACTTGAATATTATGAATGGTATCATAAGAATCAGTGATACCATCATTAGTATCATGATGATTTTTATTTTTGATGAGCGTACAAGTACCCATAGGAGGTTGGGATGGATCTAAATGATGCATGAGAAAATCTTGGTGCTTAGCTTGGTCGAGATCCTATTCTAAAGTTCATGGAGAGAGAGTCCTAACTTGATATTACAACTTAGGATAGAGAGTGTTGGTGAATAGATGAAATAGGTTATCATCTACCATGTTATGTTCACACTTATTAAATAAGGTTTTCTATTGTTTGATGAAAGATTATTTAGTTTCCATCTCAAGCTGATTGTAATTAATAAAATGAGCCAAGGTATTTTTACTGAGGTCACTAGTTTGAAACTCTTATACTAGATTATTAACTATATCTTCCAAACTAGTGATGGAATGAGATTTGAGTTATTATACCAATATAAATCATCTTTGGAGAGGGTTTTCACTGAGATCTTGGTAGCAATAAAAGTATTTAAATTGACCCAATATTTGTATAGATTTCTAATGTTTTTAAGTGTAAGGTAGGACCAGTTATCCCATTACTACTAATGTTATGGGTGATATGTCCTATATCTATGTTGGTAATTTGAGGTGTAAAAGGTTTATTTTGAAGATGTTTAATCATTTTGTTAACAAGAGGTGGTTGAGGAATAAGGTTTCCATGGGAATCCCTAAGGGGGAGTGGCGGGGGGAATTTTAGTTATTCACTCCCCATGGAACCTATTGAGGGTTATTTTTGAGATGAATAAGGTGATTCTACATTTGCATCATTTGGTTGGCATTATTATTTTGGAAAGCATTCATTTGGTTAAGAGTTTGTAATAAAAGTTGATGGGTTTGAGTGGTGTTTTGATTAGTGTGCATAACATGTGAAGTATTAGTGGCTTGGGTACCATTGTGAATAGTAGAATGTGTGACACTAGTGGTTTGAGAGGTGTTGGTATAAAATGAGACACTAGTGGCATGATTAATATGTGTTGTAAAAGATGTACTAGTAGAGGGGTTAAAAGAAAAAGAAGCACTAGTGGCATGATTACCATGGGTAAAAAATTATGCACTAGTGGAGGGATTGAGAAGAGTGGGTCATGAAAAAGGCCCACTAGATGTTGAAATTGCCATATTAATAGAGATACTTGGCATGGAGTTAGAAGAAATTAAGGAAGAATAGGTCATAGTATGAGAAGGATTCAAAAGTTAAGGAAGAGGTTGAGAAAAAATAATCTATTACCCCCGAATCCATGTGAGAATGTGGGGGAAGGTGAATGGGGTTCTTCATCTTGACCACTTATCATAAGGTTATAAATAGTGGAAGGGTATTTTCCAAGATGTTGAGGAAATTCATTAATCAAGAAAAGCATTTTCATAGTATATTCTAATTTAGGTTGATCTTCTATGGAGAAAAGAGGGTTACGAATTGAGGATGCATGAGTAAGAGTCCCATAATTGGTAGTACGAGTAGATACATGCACCTTACTTTCATATAGAGTAGGAGCCATAAACTATTTATGGGGAAACCTATTTGGATTGGTAAAGTTCATCATATTTATTGAGTTCAAATCTGTGTTGTCCTTAAATAAGAAGTTCATGATGAGAGAAAAATACTACTAAAGATGATGATGATGCAAATACAAAGTAAAAAAATAAGATACATAATCAAATTAGTCAACTATGTTTTGTAACCAAACAAACAAATAAGAATACATAGTCATTTAGGTCGACTATGTATTATAGACAAGAAAGCTAAACAAGCTGATAAGGGTACACAATCATGTAGATTGATTATGTACTACTGAATAGAGAACTGAACAAGAGGGTAAGAAGACATAATCATGTAGATCAACTATATATTGCTAGAAGGAAGGTAAAACATAGTTTATAAGAGACTACATCGACTAAGATGACAATATTCTAGAATAGGGGAATTTTTTCACAAGATAGTTTGATGTAAGAATGAAAGTAAGCACACAAAAAATTAGATCTATGTGATTGATCAATTAGGGCATACCGCGCAAACCTTACACCAATGCTGGCCAATATAAGTTTTTCAATACAACCCATAATGATCAAAGAGAAAGCAATCAACTAAAAATTAAATGCTAACTAGTTGGTCACCCTAAATGTTATTAAATTATTAGAAAATTTTGATTTTAATGTGATAGGAATGTTGGCTGAAATAGGGAACTAGAAAGTAGTTTAAAGTTGGTTTCAGGACATTTAGGCTAAAGGGGATCTATATTGGCAATGGCATTGGCTTGGTATTAGGGCCTACCCCCTCACTTAATAATCTTGCAGAGATGACAGTGTTGGGTGTTTTGATAATATATATCATTAACCACATATTTATACTTAGCCAAAAAACCAAGACAACTTCCCCCTTGGTGATGCAATCCAAGTAGGTAGGCCTTGGGAAGACAAATGTTTAAATCTTTTTTGAATGTTAAGTGATTTGGTAGTGTGTGAAAAAGAGTAAAATAGTGTAAATAAAATGGTAATTTTTAAAAACCACCTATTTAGATTATGTGACTTACTCTAAGCATGCAAAAAATTGAAAAGGAAATTTGAATTAATTACTAGCAAACAGATGCTAATTCCTTGATTAAAAATAATATAGAGTGAATTCAGGGTACACTATATGTAAATAGTACATAACAAAGTTGACTAGGTCACTACTATTATGTATAATTAAGGTCTTTAAGAACATAGTCAAATAGGTGACTATGTCTCTCAGACAGAAGACAGACTATAGAACTAAGTCAACAAGGTTGGCCTAATTAGTTGTAGGGTTGTAGTTTTGAAGACTACCAACTTGTGAAAAATAAAATTGAAGGAAGAACCAAAATGATAGAGAGAGATGAGAAAGAAAAATTGGTGAGATTGAAGATGTTTTATCTTGTAAATTTTATGTGTAGTGGTTTAATTGTTGGTTTCAAATCCTGCAAACTAGGTCAACTAGTTTAACCAAGTTTTGTAAAACCCTATATGTTGAAGAAGAATAATTAATAGGGTCAACCTATTCGATAGTGTTTTTTGACCTATATATTTTTAGAAGAAATGAATAAATAGAGTTAACCTATTTAACTGTGTATGCTAATCTAGACCTAAATAAGAATATTATGTCAAACTACTCGATCTAGTAACCTGTAGTTGATGAACACCTACACAAACATAATAGAGTCATTTTGAAGTGCTATGTGTTACACCTATGCATATAAAGTTAGAACTATATCAACTAATTTGATATAGTACTAAAAATATAATAAAATGATAAAAAATGATGGCATGAAATAAAACTTGCAAGGGTTAGATTCATGTCAGGTTCATCAGAATGTATGCAAAGGGAAATGTAAATGATTTATAAATCAATCTTAGCTTGGAGAAGATAAATCATACTTACACTTTATATTGTCGATACGATAGATATTTTGGGTCATGACCAAGATGTATTTTTTAGACCTAACTAAGGGATATCTTACCACAATAATATCAATAGGGAGGGTTCCAAAGCCTCCAGTCAAGGAAAACTATGCAATAACCCTAACTAGGTCCTATGTTTTGATATTTAATAAACTAATAACAAGTAAAGTAAAGTATAATATAATGCTCACCAAAGCTTGTGGCATAAAGTGGGGGTAATAAAAAATAAAATTAAACATGCATAAATTACATATACTCATGTTAATGTATACGACATCCTAATACATGGGAGAGAAGTACAAATGCAAATCTATCTACTCTTATAAAAGAGGAACAAAGTTAGGAATACTCATCTTTGAAGATGAACCCATTGAGCCTCAATATCTCCCTTGGCCAAGGTAATTCATAAGAGGTTGTTATGGTCTGTAAGGATGACAAGGATAAATTATCTCTAGGTTACACAACCTATCAATGCATCCAAAAGACTTCTCCATAAGACAAGATATATATTTTCAAAGAAAGTATGAAACCCTAAGCTATGTTACTCAAGTAGAATCTTGGATAAGTAGATGCATAATATATACCTCTTATTATTCTTCTCTTATAATTTAAATGATAAAATGAGTGTGTATATATAACTAAATCTAACCCTAGACCTTTGTGAAAGTTTAGTCAATAAGATCAACCTAATAGATTCTGTATCATTATTGAAAAAAACAAATTAGGTCCCGGTATATATTAGCCAAGGTCCAACCTAGACCCTAAATGAGTTTTTTCAATTATAGTACAAGGTTGATAGGTTTGATAGTGTATCATAAACTTTCAAAAAGGATTTTAGGCTAGGGAAGGGCTAATGAAGGTGGAAAATGACTAGAGGAGTGAAATAAGAGGCAAAGCTTAGGGAAATATTTTTAAGAGATGGTTGTTTAGTTAATAAGTGTTAGTAAGGGATAAAAATCTTATAAAACACCAATGATCTACCCACCCCTTTCTTGGTACACCCCTTAAGGCATGCACTCAGAGAGATTGAGACTAGACACGTTCTTGTAAGAGAGAGAGCATCAGTAATTGATAAATTTTGAAAATATAATGTGTATACACTAGGTATAAAATGCTTTGGCATCAATTTTACCTTTGAATAGAGGAATTTTGATATAAAATTATATTTTGAAGGGGGTTTATTGCTAAAGCCATTGTGAAGTGTGATATTGAGATGAAGAGGAGGATATCGGGTTGAGCTGTATCATTAACTCACAAAAATAACCAAAAAGTTTAGTGTAATTAACCTCCAAAGTGTTGGTGATGAGCCTTCAAATCTTGGGAGATAACTCAAGTTTATTATGTTCATCAACCATCTTAATTTTGTTATGATGTTCTGATGGAGTCTCTAAAATAGAATTGACTAATAAATCTTCTCTCTCTCATTACACTCGCATGGTTATAGGCATAGAAAATAGAATAGAGTAGATCTCTAATACCAATCAATCCATTCCATGGGGCCCAAGATTGAGGTTCATGGGGGAAAATTGAGCTATGGCTATGCAGAGTGAATGCATAGTGTAATATTTAGACAAAATAAATAAAACACATTCAATCGATAGGATGTATTTACTTGCAAGAAATGCAAGTGATATTCCTTATAAAATAATAGGGAAAATAATATATTATATAATGTCAAAAGTGAGTTTATATCAAGTATATGTGTAGAGCAAGTTAATGATGTTACGACTATGTGTAATGGCATAGGTCTGGATTCAAGCATTCTTGAACTAGATGCATATGTTACATATTTATAGTGTAGAATACAAGAGAAATCATAACTATTATTTAGTTACCAAGGAATATATCCATGATGCTCTGATCCTACCAAGAATGGTAGTTAGTAATATTTAGAACAATTAATGTCTAGGCTATCAACCATTTGAATTTGAATATAGGGTCTCCTTTTATAAATAACATTAGGTGGACTATTTAGAGCATGTGGCTAAGGTAGGTTGACATATAAATGTGATGTGGGGCCCAAATTTTTAGTGATCCATGAGTGGATGCCAACTAGGTGCATAAGACTGTGAGGTGCATGAAGAGCACATGAGTCAACAAGTCCACAAGTGTTAGGTGCATAGGGTTGAAAGCTATGATGGGCACAAAAGTGAGTGAGTAGGTACAAGACTTGGCATGAAACTATGAAATATGTAGTGAATAGTGAAGAGTGAAGAGTTCATAGTGTTTAGTGCGTAAAATATGGTGAGTTATCATGGGACTTGCATGTTTAGCTTAGAGAAAAATTTAGGCAAGGAGTACACAAGTTTGGGTGAGAGGTGCATATTTTTTGTAATAGAGTGAATGAGAAGTAAGATTGACTATATAGGGGGTATACACATATTAGAAAATCCCCCATTTGGAAGTAAAGGTAGTCTTGGGTTCATCTTCCTCTTCTATTTGCACCTAGTGATATCCAAAAAATCCATTAGTGAAGGTGTAAATTTCAAAACCATCTACCCCCTCAAGTACATCTTTAATAAACAGGGTAGGAAATGGGTCTATTACGCATGCCATGTTCAATATCCAAAAGTTGTCATAAATACAAATGCACCCATCATTCTTGATACTAATGACTAAGGGGCTTACCAATCTAATTCTTCAACATGATAGATGATTTTAGCTAAAAGTATGCCATTAATTTGCTATTTTACCTTAGTACACAAGTTTGGGTTCATACTAAATGGTCTCTTCTTGACATGATTTGCATCTTTAAATAGTTTTATTCTCATTTTACCCATGGAGGGATGCACACCATTCATGCCTTGTAGCTCAATGGGAAGAGGTCCTGGAATTCATGAAGTAATTCCATAATGCATTCTAGTTATTCATTAAACCAATAGTCCCTAATGGTTTCAATATTTGGCACCTCATATGTGCTGATGTTAATTTTAGGGGTCTTTAGGGGTTATCAGTACTTGTTATACTTATCATCTAGTGCATCAACCACATCACATCGACCATATAATATCTCAAATCTCAAATTACTCAAATTATCCTAATTAGGCATTTCATTCACTTGACACACAAACTTTTATTTTGTAGTTTTATATTACCAAATTTTATTCATGTATATTACATCATATTCTTCTCTTGTATCACTATTAACATTGCACTCTTCATCAAAATTTGGCAAGTCTAGCCCATTTTCACGATAAAATTTTTGTGCCCTTTCCTCCATGATAATGCCATATTATAAGATAACATGATAGATGATTTTTAAAGGCTCAATGAGCTCTAAAGTAGATGAGTTAAAATAAAAGGTGTGAGTGAAACTATTTTTTAGGGTTCTCTAGTCGATAGTCTCCAACTGCATCTCATTTATAATATACCATGCATAGGGTTAGGTCTTCAAAGTTTAGTAAAAAGCATGAATCTAAAACCTCTCTGGAAGATTTATGCTTTCCATACATACTCATTCACACATGTGAACATGTGTCCATGGGTCTCAATCACCACTATATATAGGTATACCATGATGATCATTATTTTACTAAAACTTAGTACACATTGCCTCTTTGATTTATGTCTACTTAGATAGGTTTTGCTAATGAGTGGACCATTAGCATGTGGTAGTATTCCTAAGAAAATAGACTAATGCATTAACATAATCATATTCCTTTAGATTAAAATCCTTTAGAGTATTCAAAAACACATCCATATCTTTAAAACCTTCTACCAAGGTAAAGGTGCCAACTTTCCTCGACTTAAATGAAACACATTATTTACTTTCAAATAAATATGTGGTGTATGTAATGATCTAAGATTTGAACTACAACTATCATATCTAAAGATATGAAATTGAATAAGGTAAATCAAATAGAGCCCACTGATACTTAATAAAATCAAGATATGAACAGTGGATCCACTAAACCTATCAAGAGGAACACCTAAAACACAATGTCAAGAGAAGGGTTTCAAAAGCCTCTAGGCAATCAATGCAATGCTATAGCCCTAACTAGGTCTCTAATTAGAAAGTAATCAATTATCATAATTAATCAATGTAAGTAAAGGGATGGGTTAGAAACATATTTAAAATAGACAAATAGCCATAGTATGAAAACGGGGGCTTAGGCTACCTAAGGTGTATAAATGGCAAGTTTGAATAATCATATGGCCACACTAAGTTTAAATGTAGAGAGAATTCAAACAAGGAGACATAAATTCATTAACCAAGTGATTTTAAAACTTCTATATATCAAAATAAAAGAGATGCAATTATAAAATGATTACCTTGAATAAGACCTATCAAATCTCAATCTATCCCTTAGCCAATGGTGCTTTGCAAGAGATTGTTCTGGTTGTAAGGACCTCAATGGCTGAATCAAACTCTAGGCTAAAATGAATCCTCCTATTGCAACCAATATTCCAAAAGACAAAATTTTCCCTCCAAGACAAGATATAAGCAATAAATCCTCCAAATGTAGACTTAGGGTAGAAGTGTGAGTAATAGCAATTGAAAATTAATGTTCCTTCCTATTAGATTAAAATGGTGTCTTATATTTATAATGATGAGTGACCCTAATCCCTCTTAGATAATTAGATGAGAATATCAACCAACTCAATTTAGTCTAAATGTGTAGACTAGCCTCAAACTAGGTTAGTTATGTTAACTTAATTATAAATTGTGCACTTGAACATTTGAAACTACATCAATCTGATCAATGTAGTTGGGATGGGGTGGATAGTGTTTATAACTACATTGAACATGATGACATAGTTGGAGAATATAGGTCTTAGTATATTTATAATATGAAAGATGGAATGAGATATCTTAGGGGATCAAGTTTGGGGAAGCTTTAATAGATATGGGAATGATAAATAAATGAAAATGTCTCTCACAAAGTACCATCGGTCTACCCACCCCTTTTTTGGTGCACCCTTTAAGGTGTGTACTTAGAGAGATTGAAACTTGATAAGTTTTTACAAGAGATAAATGTTGGCAATTTGGGATGCTTTAATGTCAAGAAGTCCAATGAAGAAGGTTCAATGCTCCATTATCATAGGTTGTCATGGATGTCAAAAATGTAATCATTAATGACAATAGCTTAGTGGTTTTGTAGAAGGATTTTGACCCAAGGTTTTTTTATAAGGCAAAAGTTAAGTTTTGGAAAAGTCACTTGTAGTGTAAATCAAGCTTGTAAACTTCATTTAATTTTACTTATTTCATAAGTAATAAGTAAATGGCCTTTGAAAAATTGAATGAATCTTGCAGTGCAAGTCAGGTTTGTGAAGCTCCACTGCTTTTACTTATTTCATAAGTAATAAGTAACTAGCATTTGAAACCCTGAATTAGTCTTGTGGTGCTAATTGCGTTTCTAGAATGACTTTACTTTGTTCAAATTCACAAGTGAAGAAACTTGAAGAACCCAATTTGGTCTTGGTGTGTAGAAAAGGTTTATGAAACAACTTAAACTTATTTCATTTTTATAAGTTAAGTAGGCTGAAGAATCTGAATTGGTCTAGACAGGTGGATTGGGGTTGCAAATTGACTTAACTTATTTCATTTTTATAAGTTAAGTAGGTTGAAGAACGCAAATTGGTCTAGATGGATGGATTGAGATTAGAAATTAACTTAACGTATTTCATTTTTATAAGTTAAGTAGGTTGAAGAACCCAAATTGGTCTAGATGAGTGAATCAGGGTTTTAGAATGACTTTACTTCTTTCAATCTTATAAGTCATGTAGTCTAGAGAACCCGAAATGGTCTTGGAGAATTCTTTCAAATTTTTTTTTAAGTCCTCGTCGGGAAAATTATCCTGAATAAAATGCCAAAGGGATGGTTTCAAAAAGTCCGAAGGGTATGTGGTCACTTGCAAAGTTTTTGAAGGGTATATTTTAAAAAGTTTGAAGGGCAAGTGGACCAATCGAGAAAGCCGAAGGGATGGTTTCAAATTTTTTGAAGGGTATGTGGTCACCTGCAAAGTTCTTGAAGGGTATATTTTAAAAAATCTAAGGGGCAACTGGACCAATCAAGAAAGATGAAGGGTGCTTTTGAAAAAGTTTGAAGGGAAAGTGGACCATTAAAGAAAGTTGAAGGATCATTTTAGGAAATCTGAAGGACAATTAGATCATTTAAGCATTATTTCAAAAATATCAAAGGGTATGAGGACCTTTATAGAGAAGTTGAAGGGTAGTTTTTAGAAAGGATGAAGGGTATATATACCATTCAAATACTTCCAAGGGGATGTTTAGTAAATGCCAAAGGGTATGTTGAAAAAACTTTAAGGGTAAGTAGTCCATTACAAAAGTTTTTGAAGGGCACTTGTTCCAAACAAAAAAATTGAAACAATTATCCTGAAATAATTATTCTGAGAGTAAAAAGACTAAGCATAAAATAATTGTGGAGGAGTTGAAAATCACAGTGGAAGACACAAGAATAAGTCATGCACTTTTGAAAACTTGATAAACTCTAAAAGTAAGTTATTGGTTTTGGAAAACCTGATAAGCTTCAAAAGTAACTTGGTGGACTTGGAGAACCTGATAAGCTCATCAAGTAAGACTTTCAAAATTAAGAACCTGGTGAGGTTAGTAAGCTCAAAATTCTGGCTTGTCAGTTATAAGAATTCAAATTGGTTCCTCTTGAAAAATTGTTATTTTTTTGAATCATCTATATATTCAAGTGTTATAAATAAAGTTTTTTGAGATGTGAAATTCTAAATTGATGAAGATCAGGGAAGACAAACAATTATACACATTTTGGAATGAGAAAAGTTTAAGCCTATGATGTAGAGATATGAAACTCATCTAAGCATGAAGAAGTAAGATTGAATTAGTACATTTCAAAGTTTCAATCAGATAAATTCAGACATAAAAAAGGGGTGTAAGAGAAATGAAGATCACACAAAAGTATGTTGAAGAATAAATGAGCAGTTGCAGATAGGACTTGTAATAAAAAACATATTTGGATTCTTGTAAGAATCTAACTAGAATTGTAATTCACTTTGTCTGATAGGTTGGTGCCATTAGATTGAATTGGGTTGGTCCTCAGAATAGGGAGTAGGTGTTTCATGAGAGTTGGTACTCTTAAAATAGGGGATTAGTGTCTCCATGGGATGGGTTTCCTAAAATGTAATCAGTGAGATTATGTCAGTGAGACAAATTTTGTGAAGCTGGATTAGAACAATAGATTCTAGCAGCTTTCTCACTGTGGTTTTTCCTTTTGGGTTTCCATGTATAAATATTGTGTTGTGTGATGTGCTTTTGTGATTGTGTTATTTCTCTTTCATGTGTTTTTGTTTTCCATTCATCTTAGAAGGTATAATAAATTAGGTTTTCAAGATCTACTGATTCACCCCCCTCTTAGTAGATAGGTGTGTTCAATAATAAAGTGTTAGTAAATGTTAAAGTTTAAAAATATTATGTGTACACATATGACCCACCCAAAACTCATCACATGTCCCCAGAGTGTAACATGGGATGCTATTTTGGGAATAACATAGAAACAAAGTAACTAAGTGAACAAAAATGCATTAGATAGCAGAAAAGAAGTGAAAGTAAATGAAATGATTTCAAGTACCATATACATACCTTGAATTAACTTATTGTTGTTAAAAATAAATTTCATGTATAGTAGATGATGTTAGGCACCCTTTGTGTGGAGTAGAAGGCAAACCTAAAAAAATGAGAAAAAACAAAAAATTGAAAAAATACTCTATTAGTATTGAAAAAAATCTATCTTTCTAGGATTCTAATGCTTCTTTCAATTTGTAAAAATTACTTATGGAAATAAAGATATGAGTGAAATACTGAAATTCTTAGTAAATAATTGAACGCTAAAAAATTCAAAAAAATAAAAATAAAAGGGGAAATTACTATTCATTTGTGTATTTGTTGTTTTTGGAAACTAGAGCTTTGTGTATCCAAATCTAGTAGATTGAAAGATGATAACCCAAAGATGAGGATGTAAATGCACTGGTGGAGTATCATAACTACAACCCATGTGGTTTAAGTACAAGGTGCATTTATTGTAAATTTTAGTATTTTGGATAAAAATGGAGTAGATTAGGAAAAGAAGGCATCAAGAAAAATTTATATACTATATTTTCCCCAATAAGTGTAGATTTAGATTTAAAAATAGAATGAGAAATAGGTAGGCAATGAAAAGTCAAAATGTAGGTCTAGGGCATTTATTATGGCCTAGTGAAAGATTACCACCTAGTTTGAATGGTATCAACGAAGCCAATGAAGTTAGAAATTGATGGTAGTTGAAAATTATTGATGCCATATAAGTTGGCCAATGTCATGGGATGTGGTCAATACAATTGAAAATAGTAAAGTGGTCAATGACTTACATCTTGGCTAATGGTGGAAGAAATTAGCCTAGCCAATGTAATTAAACATATGGCCAATGGCATATGATATTTTGAGGAGATAACTGATGGTATGTATGTAGACTAATGTAGTATAGTAAAATACCTATATAGTAGGTCATGGATGATATAGTTTATATTTATAGATGGTTGATATAGTAAGACACATGGCTGATATAATTTAAAAATATAAGATGACTAACGTAGTAAGGTACATGACCAGTGCAATAGATAAAAAGTGATTTTGTGTCTAGCTTATTTCTATTTTAGATAGAGATCTAATTTTTACTCTATTATTTGATATTTTATAGAGGTGTTAGAGATTTTGGAGATTGTTAGATGTTATATGGCTATTATTCTATGGTATTATGGGGATGTAACATATCCCACATAGTGTAGTGTTAGTGTCCATGTTCCTATAACTTGTCAAGTATAAATATTCTAGGCCCATGTGGCCAATCTATTGGAACATGTGGATGGCTTGTGATCACATACCATTCATTACAATAAACTATATAGAGAGGGAAATCTCAAGTTTATATGGGTAGTGTAACACATCTTCCACTGGGTAGACATAATGGACCTCAACCTTATATCTTTTTTTGTTCTATGTTTCATTGTATATCATGATGTATATATTTTTTTTGAGCTATATAAATAGAGAGATTTCATTCAATATGACTCAAGGATGTTATCTATTGATGTATTTTCTTTCTAGCACATGTGATTGTGATTTATTATGCGATGGTAAAATGTATGATGTATGTTTGATTATTTTTTAGTAGATGTGATCAAATACTTGGTTAAAAAAAATTAAAAATTCAAAATGACAAAGTTAAAAAACAAAATAAAGTGGTAAAAATGAATGTAAAACACATCACAAAAAATAAGACATGTAAAACACTATAATAAAATAAATGATAAATTTCAATCAAAGATGTAAATGATAAAATAATGGATGATCAAAAATTCAAACCAGAAATAATAAATACTCAATGAAAACTAGAGGAAGATCTAAATGAATGAAAATTTTAAATTTAGTGCTTGTGTTAGTGTGTGATGTAAGAAAGTATGACCATCTAATGACATATGAATGGTGACAATAAGATGGTATGAAAAAGTGGTTTAAATATGTTTATGAGGAAATCTTATTCCTATCCAAGGTCTTAAACTATAACTCAAAAACTAATCCATAAGGAGTGATAAGGTGGATATTTGTGAAGAAATCCAAGTCCTATCTAAGGTCTTACATTGCAACTCACAAAGGAATGCCAAAAAGTGTAAAATAAGAAGTGTGATCAGAGATATGATCAAATTTAAGTGATATCCATCAAGGGAAAATATTAGAGATAATAAATTGTGAAAAAGGTGTGTGAGGCACCACATGGGTGATGTGGAAATCCTTAGCAATGATGAGACACATTAGACAAATGTGCAAATGCTAAAAATGTTGACATTAAGGACCTAAGGTAATCCAAATAGTGAACAATTTTTTTGGGCTAACAAGTGCAGTAATTGAATAATTATATGAAGGTCACATGTAGGAAAATTAAAAATGGTCCTACCTTCCCACAACATGTTCCCCATTCCTCAAGACCCCTTACAGAGTTGTCAGTCTACTACAAAGATTGGGTACTTGTGTGAGAAATTAGGTGACACTATATGATACAATGAGACCTCTTATCCCATTCTATTGGTATATGACACCCTAATGTACCTTGGCTCTATCATGAGACCAACTATGGAGTTTGAGCTTCAACTAGAATAAGAGATGTGTCAAAGATCATGTATTTTAGTGTGATTTGACTTTTAATATTGTAATTTCCTTTTGATATTTGCCTTTTATTTATTTTATGGTATGGATTTTTTATATTCCTCATAAATACACATTTGGGTAACCAATCATGGGGGAAATAAGTGAAAAAAGAGAGAGTTTACACTTGGTTAGTCGAGAAGATTAGCCATAAACCATGGTATCAAAAATTCCTAGACTTGCCCATAAATAAGTGTGTAATCTCATTATTGACCTATGTATGCCTCAAATTAAGAGAAGTAAAAAGGGAAGATGAAGATCATATAAGACACATTCATGTAATAATTGGTACAATTATAGATATACTTGTATCTAATCATGAAGATGTAAGGTAGTGTAATGAAAATGACATGGGCTATGTTTAATATATCCAAGTCACTAGGAGGTTGTACCATCTTAAAACATAACTAGCAAAGGTACTTATAAAAGTAATGATCATCCAAAAAATATGGTGAATAAAAGTAGGTATTTGAAATTACCACCAATAAACATACAAAAGACTCAAATATTTTACCTAAGTTTTAATATTAAAATTAAGGTTGAAAATAAGTACAATGACTGACAGGATAATAAGAACAAAATGTCATAAATGTGAAGTGTGGAAAAGTAAAATACTTAAAAATGAAATATAATCATTAGATAAGTGAGATATAAATAAAAGGGTATCACTAATGCTCATAATAAAATATAAATATCAAATTCAATGATAATATAATGTGAAAAATAATATGATACATTGTACAAAGATGTACTCACAAATGTTGATCTATATATCTTGACATACATCATCAATAACATCCAAGAAGTCCTATTGTAATTGACATATATCTCTAATAATGGTCTGATTTAAATTTACAGAGAGTTGTGTAAGGACTTCCTGATGCACAAGATCTATGGAAAAATTAGGAGAGTGAGAAGAATAAGGAGGACATGGTGCCTTCTATAAGGGATAATCAATTCAAAGAACCTGTACTAGGGTATGAATGATATCCTATAATATATGAGAATGTATGGGTTTAGGAGAAGGATGATCCTTCATCTAAGAATGATCCTAATGATTCTGATGTGAAGGTGAAGGTGTAGGCCATGGAAAATCATGGAAATTATGTTAGAGTAATCTACATCTTTATGTATGATGTGTGGCACACTGATGCGAAAGGAAATATACTTCCCTATGCTTGGGAATATATTTTGGAGATATTTTAGGAGGTGGTAAAATCTTATCACTAGAGGGTTGCATCAATTTAGAATGAAGCACATCAATGTACTATCCAAGTCATTAGTAGTGTGTCAAAGTATGCATAGTCATGCCTTGGAAACAATAAGTGTACCTATGAGTAGTTGAGTGGGAACATCTACTGTCCATAATAGGGATAAATTTATGTGTCTATTTTTATGCTAAGAATCTTTGGTATGCTCAAAAATATTTTACCCAATGATCAGTTATCTTATGAAACTCACAATATGTCTCATTTGACCATTTTATAGGTGGAGAGTTAAGCTTTGACATGGTTAAGATTGTATTAAATAGATCATTATGATCCATGCATCTATGAATAAGCTCTTGAGTAGATTCTATCACTATAAGAGATAAATTCAACACAAGTCAGAGTAATGGGAATGACATCTCAATGGAAGGCTGCTCTAAGGATCATAAACTCTAGAAAATTGGTATGGTCCTATCATGGAGTGATCAAGGAACACACTCTTAAGAGGATCAAAGGTGACTAGGGTATATTGGGAAGCAATTGGTACCTACTCCATCTTATACCTATGAACATCAATGGAATAAGAAATAATGTCAGGCATAATATAAAGAGAAGGAATTAATTTTTTTAAGTGAATGATATGTACATGTAAAGTATACTCTTAAGAATATTGTAAAAAATATCAATAATAAAGAATTTATGCATCCTTAGATTGAGCATAGCTAGCTAAGAATGGGTCATCTAGGGAATGGACATCATCATAATTAGGTATATAGAAATAAATTTGGAAGGCATAAATTAATCTATTGGTTAAATAAGAATGAGGAATTGACTATTTAGGCCTAAATATTGAAGCACATATTTTATCAATCAACTTATGTGAAGAAAGAGGTCATAAAGAAGGGGGTAACTGAGTGATAATTATAGAAGGTAGATTCAAGATTTTGATCTTATCACTAATTTCATTAGGTTCATCATCATCATAATCTAATAGTGTATGGGGTATTTTACCCACAAGCTTGGTGTACCTTATGTGTTTGAAGAGTAAACAATATATATATTATTCCCTTGTTAGTTCAAATGAGAAAAAATCAAACATAATAATACACTAGGACTAAACACTCCTGCTTGAGAACTAGGGGCAACATAACATAATAATCAAGATAAAAAAATAGAGATGAAGAAAATACAAATTACTTACTTCTTTGTCAAATTATATGCTTACTTATTGGAATAAGGATGTTCATGCTCAGCCTATGATGACTAGAGTCTTCTATCAATTCTCTTTCATGGTGGTATCATCTCTCCAATATTCACTTGTGGCTTGGTGTGAATCTTGGCATACATTGGGCATTATCACTACTATCAAAGGCTTCAAGAAGGTATTAACATAATAAACTTACACATAAAAGCTTGCTAAATAATGTTGTGGGCACTTGTATTTATATCTCAAAGAATTAACTTTAACCCTAGGGAGGTTAGGTTAAATTTTAATTTGGGTTGAGTTTAAATTAACCTAGGTTGAGTTAGTTTAACTCTGGGTGGCGTTAAGGCACTCATGAAATATTGACACCTTAGTTTCTAATATTTATGAGGCATGACAACTCACATTATATATTTATGAAGTGTGACTCATATTTTTGAATATTTAGGAGATAATAAATCACTTTATTAGCTCACTTTACCTTCAACTTCATATTTGGCTAAAAATTCCTTTTTTGTTAAATAAAATTCACTAATTTGATTTAGAGTTTTTGTTTCAGCAAGTTAATTAGGATTTATAATATAATTAGTCTTTCTTAGTGCTTTTTGGATTTTAGAAATGATTTTAAGTTTTATGAATTAATAGCTTGATAGGCCAAACATGTCAAATTACTAGGTCATAATTTGACTAGGGTTAGAACTAAACTAGGTTAGTGATGCATATAAGGTAATACACCAAATAAACTAGCCTCATCAAATTTCTAGGTAATTAAAAGCCCTTATGAAAATAAATTTGGGAAATTTAAGTGATTTTTAGGCTTAAAATGTGTCATTTTCTAGAAATTGAACTTAATTCTAGTTTAGGCACAAAATTGGCCAAAACTAAGTGTCTATAGTTTGCCCCTATTTATGAAGGCATTGCAAGACACATTCATAATAACATCTCTTAAAAGAATGAAAAAGTTGTTAATCTGAATGGTTCATTCCCCAAAGGGTGATGGATAAGCTCTTGATGCCCCCTCAAGGGAGTGGGTGATAAAATAGAATCATCAAATATTCTCTTAAAATGAAGAAAATGACATGATCTAAATGGTAATAGGGGTGAGATTATTGCATTGCTTAAAGGTGGTTATAAATATTAATATCGATAGATTCACTAATTTACCTAAAGGTAGTTATAATCAGTAATGAAGGGTATGACACTAGTTTTCCCAAATTTATTTATAAGAAATAGAATGAATAGATACCCTAGTAGGGTTGTGGAACAAATACTGATTTGCCCAAAGGCAATTATAATCAGTAATAAAAAGTGGGTAAAACACTAATTTTCCAAAAGGTAATTATAATCAAGAATAAAATAGGAAACACTAATTTACCAAAAATTAGTTATAATCAGGAATAGAAAAATGAGAAACACTGATTTACCCAAAGGTAGATATAATCAAGAATAAAATTTGGAAACACACTTATTTGCCTAAAGGTGGTTATAATCAAGAACACAAGCATTTGCCTTAGAAGGGTGGGTGGAGAAGTGAAAAATAATGATTTTCCCAAAGGCAATTATAATCATTAACATGGGATGTAAAAATAATGATTTGCCCATATGTGGTTATAATCATTAAATTGGTCAAAAAATAGAATTTGCTATAATGGGGTAAATTGGCAAGGGTAGCTTATACAAAAAATGCATAAAACATATTTATGATGAGATTAAAAAGGATAAAAACATATTTTTATCCTAAATGTGAGTTCAAAGATGCACATTTGAATAAACATGGGATACAATTTGAAAAATTATGTTGTTAAATGGGTCTCAAGGGAGGCCTAGAAAGATGGTCTAGTTAACGAGATATTCCTTGGAGATTATCATCTGATTATGTTGTATGACTCATATGTATGCTTATTCAGAGATGTTCATCTATATAAACATGTAATAAATCATTTGGTTTTCTTATTTATTACTCATGGATTTATGCATGTGTTATGGTAGGTGGTTAGTTTTTGATATATCAGAGAGATGTTGCCATTGCTAGAATAGACTCATGTGAGCATGATTTTGCTTTAGTTTGTATTATTATGCACAATAGTTATGGATAAATAAAATGGAAATATATATACTCTAAACATGGAAATCTTAATTTAGATGTAAATATAAACAACATAGGAATAAGATATGGATAATAAAATATTGAGTGTAAATATAACAAATAAATCAAGTGCAAGAATAAATATAAAAAATCACAACTAAAGTACATGATGTAGATAATCAAGACTTAAGTGTAAATAAAGTGTAATAATATTATAGCTAACAAGAAATAAGAAATCCAATAACAAAACAAACAAATAAATTAAAAAAACAAAAAGATAAAAATAAAACAAACAAACAAATAAAAATAAAGAAAGAAACAAAACACCAATAAAAACAAAACACCAACAAAAAACTAAATAAACACAAACAAAATAATAAAAAAATAACAACAAACAAACAACAAACACCAATAAAAAATAGACATGATACAAACAAATAAAATAACATATGAATAAATTGAAAAAAATAATTAAAAATAACTAAACAATCCAAATCAAAGAAAAGTGCAAGAAACAAACTAATCTAAACACACAAAATAAATAAACTAAGCTAAACAAATAATAATATAAAAATAATGGCTAATCACAATGTTAATGCAGACATAAAATAAATTATCCATGCGTGTGTAATAGAGGTGTTACTCTTGGATACATGGTGACCCCTAAACTAGGTAGCAATGACATAGGTACAAAATCATAAGAACAATTGGCATAAGGTTGCCTGTCATTTAGAAATAATGACACAAATATGACAAACAAAATGGGGGGGAATAGAAGAAAGGGAAGGGGTAGACAAGATGACTCCATATGCATTCAGAAAGTAGACACTGCCTATATAGTTTCATGGACACAAGATCCAATATGAACTTTAGGCCACATGTAGTTCTCCCAAGATATGGGATAGAAGAAAATGGATGATAAGAAAACATGATTAATGTTGTAGATAAAAATAGGAATGATCTTTTAAAATGGAAAGTACATGAGAAAAGAGGGGATGACATTTCACAATCATGAAAACATCAACATAAATAAATCATGTAAGTGTGAGAGTATGGTTTAGGCTAAAAACACACTAAAAGTCAAGAGATGAGTAGTCACAAATAAACTAAATTAGTAATTCATAGTGTCTACAACATCTAAGGCTTGGAATGAGAATAAAATCACAAAATCTTAAGAGAGTAAGATGAAGGTGCTCATAAAATGATGAGAGTGTAAGATGAAGGCAAGTAGTCATTAGTGTATCAAAGTTGAGTACATAATATTCACAACATGAACTCATAAAATAATGAGAGCATATGACTTAAGGCCAATAAGGATGGGGAAACTAAATGATAAGTGGTTACTCATGAAATAGTTAGGGGTCCTAGGATCTTTAAGGCAAATAAGTGGTCAAAAAAGAAAGGAAAATGCGGTCGAGCTGACTCGAGATACCCCATATATCTAGGTGTTGCCTACATAGTCTGTGCAAACCTTATGTTGATGTAGTTCTGCTAGAAATGGGAGGAAAAAGACCAAGGTGGTCTAAAAATAAATTACATATATAAGATGGCCCATCCTAGAAATTTTTGATGGATGTACATCTCGTGTGGAAATTATAAGCCAATTTTCATGATTTTGTGATTTTTAGGTTTTTTAGGATATTTTATAAATGTTTAGGGGTTTTAAAATTATTTTAAATGTTTTTAGAAATTTCTAGGCATCTCAAATCAATCAAGAATTATGAGACATAGAATGGTCCAACTCAAAAAATAGAGAGAACTTGGCTTGGGGGTGACTAAGCTGACCTCAACATGAATCAAGTGCTACCTACATAGTCTCATAAGACCTCAAGTCACCATAGTTCTACCTTCAGTAGAGAAGGTGATGAAATGCTTCTAATATTTTTAGTATCTCCACTCAATAGAGAATTATGAAACACAACATGGTTTAAAATTGTTAAATGGTAATAATGCATGGCATAAAAAATGCTCCTAAAATGATAAGAGTATGGTAAAGGGGTGCCTGAGCTGACCTAAATTTGAATCAAGTGCTTCCTACATAGTCCTAATGGACCTAAAGTCACTATATTTCTTCCTTCACAAATGATGGTGAATTGCTTCCAATGTTTTTGGTGTTTTTGGCATCTCAAATTAATAAAAGACTATGAGATATAACATGGTACAAACTCATAAAATGGAAATATCATTGAAAAGGGTGATCGAGTTAAACTCAATGATAATCAAACACTACTTACATAGTTCTATATGACCTCAAGTCACTGTAGTTCTACCTTCAATGATAAAGGTGGTAAATTGATTCCAATGTTTTATTATTTTTGGTATCTCAACTTAATATAAGATTATGAGATACAACATGGTCCAAACTTATAATATGGTGAGAGCATGGTGAAGGAGGTGATTAACTTGCCTCAATATGAATCAAGCACTACCTACATAGTCCTTTTAGGACCTCAAGTCACTATAGCTCCACCTATAAAAAAATCACCCAATTAAGTATTGACAAGTTCATGTAAAGACAAATGGTAAAGCAACATGATAACAATAATGAAAAGGCAATGTGGTAATTCATGGTCAAGGTGTTATCCCTAATTTTTCCATAGGTGGTTATAATTAGGAAATAATGACAAAGGGTTAGTGGTACTAATTTGCCCATAGGTGGTTATAATTAGTATCACAAGGTGAAAATGTAACAATAAATGAAGGATGTAATTCTTAGTACCACTATCATAAAGTTTTCATAGACTACCATTTGAACATGTAATTCTAAAAAGATTGATAGAGTGAATCCAGCATTAACCACTAAATGTGTTTGAAGTTCAAATGAATTAGAACTAAGGCCAAACATGATATATGGGGTTAGGTAGAAAGAATTGGTTCGTAAAGGGTTAAGGGTATGTTAAAATGGAAAGGGATAGCGAAAGGATAGGGAAATGGTAAGGAAAAGGGAAAGGACCAATAAATGATTATGTTTTTCTTACTGATGTGGAGATGCATGTCCTAATTAAAATATGATACAATAATAATGGATAATGGGATATAATGGTAATAGGGTTACTCCCGAGTGATAAGGTAAGGTAAATGGCAGGGTATGAAACAATGATAAGGGTAAGACAAAGTAAATGATTCTATTGTTCCTTATAATGTGGATATGCTCTTCTTGATCAACATATGATACAATTGGAATGGTTAAATGTTTAAATCACTATCTCACATCCCTTCTAAATAGCTACTCTATCAAGAACTTGCTACTGATTTGGACTTCAATTATGTTGTTGTGATCTTCATTAGTCATTGATTTTGTTTCCTCCAAACTTTGAGACAAGATGTCTTTGTATCCTCTGGAAAGGAAAGTGTAGCTAGGGATGGTAAATAGAAATAAACATTGGCTAAAAGGTCTAATATAATAATGTAATATAGGTCTTAAGTGAATAAATGGATTATAATAGAATGTATAATAATTGGGTAACAAATGAAGATTTGGATTTTTTAGGCACACATAATGTTGCTGATTCTAGATTAAAAATAATTATGTTTGTGGTAGGGCCAAAGAATTATAAATATTCTCTTAATAGGACCATCAAAATTTTCTATTGTTTGGGCCTAAGAGATGGTACCATCTGATTATGCTATAGAGTGGAAGCTATACTAATGTTATCTCTAATAATGTCTTCATCAAGTAGTGAATAAATCTTGTGCTAAAAAATTGATGCCTATTTATTCTTAAATTTTCACCCTTGAGGAGATGTTTAGCTATCCTCATCCAAGTGGTAAAATGGAATCATCTCTCTTGCTGTGGGTGATAATTTCATTGAGCTGAATCTCTAGATTAGGGGATAGCTCCCCTTGATGCACATTTCAAGTTTTTATTCCTACTATTAACAACTTAGGGAGATGAAAAGCGTTAAAATAGATAGAATTTAAACCTATTCTACTAGGGGTGATGCACCAAAAGATTTTCTCTACTCATACCTTAAACATACACTTGTAATAAGGACAATTTATATATACACTTCGCTCAATATCGACTCTCTCTCTCACATCAGTGTTTCAACATGGGGTCCAAAATATGGCATAGATTTAGGAATACTTAAGCAATAGGCATTCCAAGACACTCTATTGAATTAGCTGTTCACTATATCTGCAATCTCTTTAGACACTTCTTATGGACCTATAAGAAGGAAATCACAATACACTAGGTACTAATGGAATTAACATGTGAAGGTAAATGGAAATTACACTTGCACAAGACTAATACCAAGAATGTACACTTAATGCACTCTTTGAATAAGGTAAAACACTTGTCCTTATTGATTCAAGGTAAAATTTTGGTAGGGCTTCACCATACTAGGCAAAGAGATGCTCAGATGAGCCAAGAGAATCTATATTTATAGCCTTTGGGAGGGAGCCTGAGCAAAGGGAGTCCAAGAGTCACTTGGACATGTGTCACCCTAAGAATAGAAACAATTATGTTACATTTTGTAAGATATTTTCCCCATGGTTACATCAACATAATCAAGATATTTTGAACTATATTTTTTTATATATGAGTCCATCTGTTGGAATTTTATTTCAATGCTAGCTACTCTTTACTGGCTCATTAAGCTATGTAATAGTGCAATAACTTAAACTATCAACCTATCTATTTATGCTCATTATGCACCAGATGCTTAGGATCCTACCATTTATCATTTCCACATTTGTTTTTAGGTTCTCACCAAATTTATTTGACTCTAACAGTGAGTTTTTATAGTTTGAAATTGACGTCTTGTGGGCCATCACCTTTTAGGTATTTATTTCAGATAATTTATCCATGGCCATTTATATTTCAAACTTTTCTATCAATAAATGTATTATGGCCTTTTTTCTTGAAGGAAATCTACTCATATATATTTTCCCACATACCATTCTCCTAAACAGTCCCTTCAGAATTTCTATTTGGCCCTTCAGATTTTTGGAAGTGGACCTTCATAAAAGTGAAATGACCCTTTGAAAATGCAAGTTCCCCTTCAGAAAAAATGCAACTGACCATTCAGAAGAATGAAAGTAACCATTTAAAATATTTTTAAGTGTCTACTTTCTAAGTAAAATACCCTTCGGGAAAGTTACAAATGTTCCTTAAAAAAAAATGAAGTGGACCTTTTCTTGACAAAAGATACCCTTCAAAAAATTTGTAACATACCCTTCAAAAATTTGCCTTAGACAATTTTTTTGAAAGAATTCTACCGAATGAAAAGTCCAAAAAATAACCCTTCAAGAAAATTACTTCAGACAATTTCTCTAAAAGAATTATGACACAAACAAAAACCCAAAAATAAGACTTCTAAAAGAATTAACACTTAGCAAAAGACCAAAAAAAACCTTCCAAAAGAATTAGACTTATAAAGTTATTGTGGCTTGTTTAGAACACTTGTTGCATACTAGACTTGACCAAAAATATTGAATTAGGTAGCTAAGTTTTGAAATAGGGGGTGACTAATTTTGGCTTGAAGAGCCAAAATTGGGTCAACAAATTGGTGACTCACAGGGGTAGTATGCCTATTATACTGACCAGACTAGTAGCCTAAATAGTCCATTGGGTATGGAGTCAATTAAGGACTAAAATAAACTAGAAACCTTCACCATGATTCAGAACTTGATCAATAAGACAACCATTGACTACCTCTAACATGCAAAGGAAAGAGACACACAACAAAGACCAAAGCAAACACACATGTGTTACTTAGTACTTAGGAAAAATCAAGACACAATAGAAAGAAAACTAATTATGTACAACTAACTAGATATGATCTTCCCCCTCTTGGATCAAAGGGAAAACTTCTTAGGTTTCTTCTATGGTAAGAAACCTCATGATGCCAGACAAGTGGTTAGTTAGAGTAGGAGCTTAGTGACTCATCCTTCTTACTTGCCACCTTGATTGGCATGTATCCAAGTGGATTAGGTTCAAACATGTCTCCAACGTACATGTACTCATCTTTCTCTTTGAAGCATGTCTCATGCTGGTCCTTCATGCTAGTGTAGTCCATCAATAGATCAATGGCTACTATCTCATCATCATAGGGTTTATTTGGCTCATGGCCCTCTTGGTATGCATCACAGACCAACTTGTTCTTTTATATCTCTCTGAGAAGCTTGTCAAACTGATCTCTTGCTTCATCATGGCTCTCTTAAATAAGGGTGGTTGGTGTGATGTTTTAGCTGAGATAAATTTTTTCTAGGTCATTTCAAAAATCATCATTTTCTCACTCAAGAGATCCTTCAAATCCCCTATCAAAAAAATTAGACCTCTCTCCTTATTGATCAAAAACAAAAAATTCTAGCTACTCGAAAACAAGGGTTTCTATCTACTCAAAAACATGATCTTGAATCTCATTCAACTCAGGTCCCATGGCTCGGTCATTATCCTCATCAAATCAACAAGAAGGTTTATTAAATAAAGGGAAAGAGAGCTCACCATGCTTACATTCTCCATCCAACATTGACAAGTGAAGTTTGTCAATATCATCTTCATATTGCTAGAACATTTGCATGTATGTGTGACCTATATCTTCTCCTTGAATCATGTCACCTTCAAGAGTCACTTCTTCAACCTTATTTTAATGAAAACCTTCTAGAACAACCACCTCTTGAGATATGATTTGACCATGTTCTTCATCTTTTATAATGCTTTCCACTTCATGCTTAAGATGGTAATCACCATGATGATGTTTATATGGAGTACCTATGATGATCTCATCTTCATTCTCACTCATGATAGTCTCTTGATCAACCAATAATTGTATTTTTTCTTGCTCACTTGCCTCCCTTAAAACAGGTTCCTCTTTAGGATGGAATGAAATGAAGGGTGAATGGATAGGTTCATGAGTCTAAAATGTAGGAGTTGGAGTATGGAAGGTAATGGAAGGTGAAGGGTGTGAAAAAAGAGTATGGGATGAAGGATAAGACTTAGGAATGGACTTTGGAAAGAGGCAAACATTAGTGAGCTTAACATCAGATTGGAAATGAGAAGTGGGGTTTTCTTTGAGAAGCTCATGCGGAAGAGGAGGTAAACCTTGGGATAAAATCAATTAATTCTTTTCTTTTCACTTGATTATCACTTCATCCACATCATATATAGATTGATAACTCTCTTGAATGGGTGTGTTTAGACATGGGATCTTCTATTGGGTCTAAACCATCCATTACACCTTGACTAAAGAACCTTATTCTTGACTCTAATTCTTTAATCTATTTAGCTAGATTCTCTTGGAAGAGTCTTTATTAGAGGTCATGTTCATCATCATGATGAGGAGGAATAGCTTCATACTCTTGAAAAATACTCCTCTTCTTTCTTACCCCATGATTCCACTATTTCATTCTAACTCATGATCTTAAGATTGGAACTCTCTTCTTGAGGATAGGTGGAAACTTAATCTTTCTCAAAGTCTTGAGCTGGTTCATGATATACATTTCTCCAGCTTGGAATCTTGACATCATGTTGAGGGGATTGAGAAGATTGAGGGGGACTAGGAAGAGTTTTCGCATGCATAGAAAGAGTTACTTGAGGATAGACATGTTGTTTTCCAAAAGAAGTAGGATGATTTTATCCAAAGGAGGGCTCAAAATCTAAGGAATTAAAATAATTAGTTTCTATAGAAGGCTATTCTAATGTCCTTTGGTGTTGGGTTGCTAGGTTTAAAGGATTAACAATAAGAGTAGTTAATGCATTAGATGGGTTAAAAGGTTGGCTTAATCTATTTTGGTGAGCAAGTGCTATTTGATAAAAAGGATTTGGTGTATAGGGGGAGGGTTTCTTTTGTATGGGAGAAGGCTATTTTGGGATGGAAGAAGGGGTATAAGGCTGATTGCCTTGAGTGGATTGATTTCTCCACCTTACTAGTTTCTCCACCATGGATTTCATGACTTGAGCTTGCTTAAACAAGCATTCCTTCTTATACATAAGCTCTTGCTGATATCTATTTTACTCATTTAACCTATCTATTTCCAACATTTACTTCTCAAACTCCAACATTATCTCCCTAACACTCTTGGATTTGATAAAAGAAGGACAACTAGGAGGGCTGCTTGAGGTGATTCCATGAACATGAGATTGATCAAAACTATATGAAGGAACACAAGATCCATACTGCTCAACAATGGGATTATACATACCAAATATGATTTCTTGATGCACTAGGGCAGCTTGACCAGATGATTCAACTTAGAGTCACCATTGGTGTTGATTAAAATGCCTCCAAAAGGATGATTAATCGAAGAACACACCAAGAATTCTTCAACTCCTTGGACAAATGGTCCCACTAGGCATGCCAAAAACTTTTGATGATAGATTTGCACCCTTGAGGAGATGTTCAACTCTCTTCATCCAAGTGGAAAAATAGAATCATCTCTCTTGATATGGGTGACAATTTTGTTGAGATGAATCTCCAGATTATGGGCTAGCTCCCCTTGATACACCTTTCAAGTTCGTATTCTTACTATTAATAAATTGGGGGGGATGAAAAGGGTTAAAATAGATAGAATTTAAACCTATTCTACTGGGGGTGATGTAATAAAAGATTTTATCTACTCATACCTTGAACATACACTTGAAACAAGGACAAGTTACATATACACTTCACTCAATATCAACTCTCTCTCTCTCACATCAGTGTTTCATCATGGGGTCCAAAAGATGGCATAGATTTAGGAAGACTTAAGTAATAGGCATTCTAAGACACTCTATTGAATTAGCTATTCACTGTATCTACAATCTTAGACACTTCTTGTTGACATGCAAGAAGGAAATCACAATACACCAGGTACTAATCGAATTAACATGTGAAGGTAAACACAAATTACACTTGCACAAGACTAATACCAAGCATGTACAATTAATACACACTTTTAATGAGTTAAAACACTTTTCTTTATCAATTCAAGGTAAAATTTTGGTAGGGATTCACCATACCAAGCAAAGAGATGCTCAAATGAGCCAAGAGAATTCATATTTATAGCCTTTGGGAGGGAGATCGAGTAAAGGGAGTCCAAGAGTCACTTGGACATGTGTCACCCTAAGAATAGAAATAATTATGTTATATTTTGTATGATGCTTTCCTCATGGTTACATCAATAGAATCAAGATATTTTAAACTACATTTTGCTATAGATGAGTCCATTTGTTAGAATTTCATTTTGATGCTAGCTACTCTTTACTAGCTTATCAAGCTATGTAATGGTGTAAAAACTTGAATTGTTGACCTATCTATTTATGCTTGCTATGCACTAGATGCTTAAGATCTTACCATTTGTCATTTCCACATTTATCTTTAGGTTCTCGCTAAACTTCTTTGACTCCAAACAACTAGTTCTTGTAGTTTGAAATTGACGTCTTGTAGGTTATCACCTTTTAGGTATTTATTTTAGACAATTTGTCCATGGCCATTTATCTTCAGAATTTTCTATCAGGAAATTTCTTTCATCATTTTTTTCTTGAAGGAAATCTACTCCTTAGATATATTTTCCCATGGACAATTCTCTTAAACAATCCCTTCAAACTTTCTATTTGGACCTTTGGATTTTTTGAAGTGGACCTTCAAAAAAATGAAATGATCATTTAAAAATGCAAGTTCCCCTTTGAAAAAAATGCACGTGACCATTTGAAAGAATGAAAGTGACCATTCGAAAGATTTTTAAGTGTCTACTTTCCAAAGAAAATACCCTTTGAGAAAGTTGCAAATGATCCTTTAGAAAAATTGAAGTGGACATTTTCCCGACAAAAGATACCTTTTAGAACTGTTGTAACATACCCTTTAGAAAAGTTGCCTCGGATAATTTTTCTAAAAGAATTTTGTTGAATGAAAAGTCTAAAAAATAACCCTTCGAGAAAATTACTTTAGACAATTTATCTGAAAGAATTCTGACACTTAAAAAAAAACCCAAAAATAAGACTTCCAAAAGAATTAACACTTAGAAAAATACCAAAAAAAACCTTCCAAAATAATTAGACTTGTTAATTTTTTGTGGCTTGTATAGAACACTTCTTGCATACTAGACTTGACCAAAAATATAGACTTAAGTAGGTAGTTTTTTATATAGGGGGTGACTAATTTTGTCTTGAAGAGCCAAAATTGGGTCAAGAATGCCTCGAAGAGATTTTCGCCATTAAATTTGTCTTGATTATCCCATAGTGCCTTCGAGAAGGTTTCACTAAAGAACATTGAATTTTAAATTTGATTGTCTTCTATCACCTCAAATAAGGTTTCATTAGAAGATGTTGAGTTTGGACTTTGATTGCCTCCTAGTGCCTCTAAAAAGGTTTTTATAGGAGATTGTTCTTCTTATACATGAATGTGGTCTTGGTCCCCTTGATATTTTGTAATTGATATGTCATCATGGATGAAGTTCAATAAGGTGTGATTCTGTCGGCCTCAATCGACACTTATGAGAGGTGGAATGCCAAAATAATGGCTATGTTGGTTGGTGTTAATGGAATGTGGAATGATAATGGAATGGTAAGAGAAAACACAATCGTCATAGAATATATTAAGATAACTTGTGTCGATGCTGAAGTAATCATCCTCAAATATTATGGAAAGATCACAAGTATATTCAAATTGTTCTACAAGGCATGTGTAACCAATGCAATAATAACCAAAAATGTATTCTAATTCTAAATCTAAGTCTGACTCAAGGGACTTTATATCTAATTTTGAGATTGATATTGATTATTATTCTAATGCTAAATCTGATATCAATTTAAAAATAGAACTTGACTTTAATTTTGATTCTTCATCTGGTGCGGTAGCAAAGATGTTATGTTGAATGTTTGGTATTATATGATTAATGGCTTATGGTTGAATAATGGGATCTTAAAAAATAGGATTAGTTAAGGACTCCACAAAGATTGGCTGGTCAAAGTGAGGCTTCTCAATAAAAGGGAAATAGTTAACATGCAACACCATAGAGATTAACTTGTCAAAGTGAGGCTCCTGAAAAATAAGTCAATTGTCAAAATAATGATTTATCTAAAGGTGGTTATAATAATTAATGGGTGACTCAAAAAATATTGGATTATCAAAGTGAGACTCCTAAACTAAAGAAAAAAGGTCAATAGACAACTCCACAGAGACTAGCTTTTCAAAGTGAGGCTCCTCAACTAAAGGGAAAGGGTCAACATGCAAATCCATAGAGTCTAGCTTTTTAAAGTGAGTCTATTCAAATAAATGGAAAGGGTAAAAGGATAATTAAACATGAGTTAACCCATCACAAATAGGTGCTTCAACAAAAACATATGGATTGGTTGATTCTCTTGGCCTTGGCTTACACTTGGTTGTAAAACCTTAGATTTAGACACATCTTGTTTTTTAAATGATGGATCTTTGAGAGGTAATGATTGGCTCTATTGTGGTTTGAAGACTAAATTAGATTTTATAAATTATGGGAATATTGGAAATGGATGAAGAATGATTTATGGTTCAATAATGAACTCTTTATAAATAGGCTCATCTAATATGGGCTCAACAAAGACTAGCTACGGGTCGAAGATGGTAATTATGTTATCTCTAATCGTAATTACGCAACCTTGTTGGGATAATGAGCTACTAAATTTGGAAGGGATTAGAATGGTAATTAATTGGTGATGTAGAGTTTGGTTGCTAAAGTAGACTAAAGGATGAAGTCTTGGAATGGTAATTCTTGGGTGTTGTGAAGCTTGGTTGCTAATGCATGCCAAAGGATAAGGGCCTAAAATGGTAATCCTTGGGCACTATGGATCTTGGTTACCAATGCATGCCAAAATAAGAGGGACTAGAATGGTAATCCTTGGGTGAAATGGATCTTGATTGCTAATACAAGCCAAAGGATGAGGGCTAAGGATGGTAATCTTTGGGTGTTGTGGAGTTTGGTTGCTAACATAGGCCAAAGGATGAGGGCTTGGGATGGTAATCCTTGGTCACTATGGAGATTGGTTAATAACATAGGTCAAAAGATGAGGGCCTATGATGGTAATCCTTAGGTTTTGAAGAGCTTGGTTACTAATACAGGCTAAAGGATGAGGGCTTGGGATGGTAATCCTTGGGTACTATTAAGCTTGGTTGCTAACGTAGGCCAAAGGATGAGGACCTGGATAAGAAGGTAGTGTCACCAAATACTATGCTAAAGGGTCATTCCTTTGTTTAACATATGGGATGTTATAATATAGATAAGGATCCATCTCATATGCTACATTATCATACAACTCTTGAATAAAAGGGTCATTGGTCACAAAGTTATCATATCCTGGATTACACATGGGCCTTCTATGTGTGTAATGAGGCATGTTCAGATCTATGGATAGGTCATGTGAAAAACAAAGGGTCTAGAGGTAAAAAAAAATAAAGTCTAAAAACAAAGGACCTTTGGCTCTATAAAAGAGGCACAAAGGGATAAACAAATAAATTAGGCAAGGGTAGAACAAAATAATCATGAGACCAGTCAAACAAAATGATACTGATTTGTCCAAAGGTGGTTATAATCAATGATAAAAGTAAACAAAGGCTCAAACTCATTTATGCTTAAAGAACTAATTTAACCAAAGGCATTTATAATCAATGACAAGAGTGTCTAAACAAAGTAGAATACTTATGAACTAGGATCAAAAGATAATAATGATTTACCCAAAGGCAGTTATAATCATTCTAATGTGAAAAACAAGGCTAAAATCATAAAAAAGAACTCACAAAATAGCTCAAAACTAAATTAAACTAAGGGAATTGGATTGGATGACACTCGATAATTAGTTCACTAAGATTCAAAGTTTTATTCACAAGAGACTATTTAAAACAATGGAACTTGGATACTAAAAAATTCAGCACAATAAACTTAAAATAAAGTACATGGTAACCACTTGGATCAAAAGGACACTCTAAATGAGGTACAAAACAAACCACAACCTCTAGGTCTAGGCAAGGGGTCTTTTTATATCAAATAGGAAATTAACCCAAGTAACACAATCCAAACACAAAAGGTAGACAACTTAAGCCCAAATTAAAGGAAGCTTTGACATAACCTGATTAGTTTGGGATTTACACTTCAAAAGGTTGAGTTTTATATTTAATTAAAAAAGAATCGGATGTTCTAATGCAAAATAGCTAGACCAAATTGGGAAGTGTAACCACACATTTGAAACAAGAGAGGTATAGCAATGATTTTGAACTTGGTTTCAAAAAGAGATAAAAGATTAGAACAATTTAGGTAGCATAATAATGCTCCTTCAAACAAATGTCATAATAAATGATTTTGGACTCAAAAATTCAAGGCAAAAGTTTGAGACAAAATGGGTAGCATAATGATGCCCTATTTAAATAAATGACACATAAATGGTTTGGGAACATATCTCTAAGGCAAAAATCATTACACAAATAAACAAAGTAACACATTTTAGGCTAAAAGGGTGTAAGAACAACATGATAGTTTTGGACTTGTTTTGACATGATAACACAAAAAAATAGTTTTAGTCTAAAACACTCATGTAAATTAAAGAAAACATAAGTAACACTAATGGATTTTCCTATATCTAAAAATGACATGGGTGTGCATAGCTTTTGCCAAATTTTTCATTGATATACCAATGCTTGTGAGGAATTAAGTGGTAATCCAAAAATTAAAGGACAAGTGTAGGTAGAGTTTTTACACCCCCTCTATCTCTCAAACATTAATATGTGGCATGAACTTAGAGTAAGGAACACTTAGTATTTGGCAAGAAATTCTGTGACAAGTGGGGTTTTGACTAAAATATATAAATCTTTCATGTACTAGATGGTCCTAAGTATGGTTAACACAAGGGTGAAATCATGTAAATTAAATCCAAACTACCTAGCTTACTATGCAAGGGTTTATTCCTTTACATAGTGAATCCATCAGTGTAATACTTAGTGGAGTTTGATGTTTGGTTGCCAAATGGTCTGGGTACCTATTGAGATGGTCAAGCTAACCGTTCACCACTATCTTATCCAATGGTTTAACCAATTTATATACCCCACCATAGATTAGGGTTGGTACAATGTTGGGATATGAAACCCTAGGTCAATATAACCCTAAAGAACTTATCGAGAGGTGATGAAATCATATCCACAAGCCAAATGCATAGAAAAAAATAAATGAAAAATGGAAAGACTTTAGAGGTCTTTTTTGAGTCACCCAAATCACTCAAATCTTGGGGAGAGCACATGGGACATTATTTATGACATAAATTTTGAAACAATGATAATAAACTAAGAACTTTTGGTCACCTAATTTCCCTAAAGGGGATGGGGGGAAAGCATACATGAAATAGTTTCTAATTTTCCACAAACAAAGAAACTAGTCTAATGAACTTTAAAATTTAACTAATAATGAAAAACAAAATGTAGAGTGAAAAATCTATTAAGATATCTAAATAAAATGTGTGCTATTTTTAATAGAACTAAATTGAAGTTTGATTCAAAATCTTATCCCCCTTGACCTTGTTTACACTTGTAAAAATTTCAAAAACAATTAAAAGACAAATAAAACTAGGTAGATTTTAAAAACCAAATGAAATGTATATGAGATTTTAACAATGCTTAAGCTTTTATCTCTATACATTAAATCCTAAATTTTTTTATGGGGCTTGCATTAGTATAAGCCCAAAAATGAGTGAGTAAACAATAATTTATTTCAAGCTCTTGGGTTTCTATTTTTGTCTCAGAGAAAATCATCACTGATCATAGCAAAGATCGATGTTGATTCCTAAAATTGACGTCAATTTGGTGAGATTGTCTATGTTTCCTACAAAAAAAAAATCAAATGTGTTCCAAAATAAAAATGGTTTATAAACAAGTTTGAAACTCAAACTTCTCATGACTCTACAAGGAAAAGGCTACAAAGGCAATAAACAGGTTGTTAAGCACAAAAATGAAAGCAATAAAAATCAACTTTCACTATGTTCTTGGCTTGATTTATTTTGACATAAATATCATCATCGATACCTATAATCATAAATTATTTTCCATAATCATCATTTATCCCTATAACCTTTTTAAAAAAAGACTTGAATTTCAAATCTAAAACTCTAAACTTGAAGATTTAAATGCATTTGTTAGAAAAAATAAAGCTAGCATGTCTATCTCCTTGGCCATATGGGATGTTTGTTCCCACTAGTCATGCCATTATGTACCTTAGGAGTTTTTAGAGTAAAAAATATGTAGATTAGTCCCTTGTTAGTCTAAATGAGAAAACATCAAGCATGATAATACACTAGGACTAAACACTCTTGCCTAACAATTAGGGGGAGCATAACATAATAAGTAAGATCACAAAATAAAGATGAATAAAATACAAATTTCTTACCTCCTTTATCAAATTTTATTCTTACTTATTGTCATAAGGATGTTTGTGTTCAACCTATGAAATTAGAGTCTTCTAGTAATTCTCTTCTATGGTGGTAGCATCTATCCAATAGTCATTAATGGTTTGGTGTGAAACTTGGAATAAATAGGGAATTATAGCACTACTCTCAAAGGCTTCAAGAAGGTATTCTAGTAGAATAACCTTACACACAAAATCTTGTTTAACAATGGTGTGGGCACTTGTATTTATATCTTAAATAATTAACTCTAACCCTAGGGAGATTAAGTTAAATTATAACTTTGGTTGGGTCTAAATTAACCTAGGTTGAGTCAAGCTAACTCTGGGTTGGGTCAAGGCACTCATGAAATCTTCACACCTTACTTTCATATATTTGTGATGCATGAAAACTAATTTTAGATATTTTTGAGGTGTGACTCAAATTTTTGAATATTTAGGAGATAATAAATCACTTTATTAGCTCACTTTACCTTTCACTTCATATTTGGCTAAAAATTTCTTTTTTGGTAAATGAAATTCATTAATTTGATTAAGATTTTTTTTAGGCAAGTTAATTAGGATTTTTAATATAATTACTCTTGCTTAGTGCTTTTTATCTTTTGGAAATTATTTTAAATGTTATGAATTAATAGCTTGATAGGCCAAAAGTGTCAAATTACTAGGTTGTAATTAGATTAGGGTTAGAACTAAATTAGGTTAGTGATACATATAGGGTAATACACCAAATAAGCTAGCCTCATCATGTTTTTGGGCAATTAAATTCCTTACACAATTTTTTTTTGGCAATTTAAGTTATTTCTAGGCTTAAAATGTGTTGTTTACTAGAAATTGAACTAAATGCTAGTTTAGGCACAAAAGTGGCCAAAACTAAGTGTATACATTCAAGACATCATTATAAACATGATTATAATTGATAGGATAGTTAAATAGTTGATATTCATGAAAGAGCATTATAGGCAAAGGTTCAAAGGTAAGTATTTTAAAAACACTATGATCTTGGAATTATTTAAAATTACAAGGATTAATGTCTCCCTCAATTTTATATATAACACTGTTATGGGTAAATTTGACACATTAGATTGTACAAGAGGCAATGGATCTCATGAAATGTGTCTGGGTCATCTAAGTAAAATATTTTAGAATAGAGGAAAATTAAACACCATGATATTAACTCTAACTATGATGGGAGGGGTAATGATGGGGATCCAAACACAACTAAGAGGTGAAATTTATTTTCTATCATAAACTTGGAATGTAATTTGGGTTGATTTAAGATTACATTTGGAGTATCTAAGAGTCTTAATGAAGTTAAGGGAAGTGACATAAGTTCCTAACCCTTCATCAATCAAAGCACACTTGACTTGAATATCACCCCTTTAAACACTAAGAAATAAAGGAGGATCATCTACATGAAGTAATATTCATCAGGAATCATAGCAGCTATAGGAAATTTAAGTGAAAGTGAAAGTGGTGTAAGTGAATTCCTATAGGGTCTTAACACCTAAAAAGATGGTCTCTTTCAATAGGCTTATAGTTTAACTTTTAGGTCTACCAAAGATCTTTTGTAATTTAATATATGGAATCAAAATTTATTCATCCTAAATTGATCTCAAACATTCATGAACATGTTATAATTCATAAACAACAAATTATCTAAACCTCTGTAACTTTGGTCTTGAATAAACCCAAATTTTAACCTTATTTTAGGTCTAATTATAGGTCTGTTCTGACACAATTATCTATATCTCATGATTAAAGAGACTTTAAAGTTTAAAACCAATTAAAACATATAAATCATGTCATTGAAAAAATAACTAAAAAGTTGGAATAAATTTTTATGGTTCATTTGGATATTATGGCAATTTTAGTAATCTAAACCTTGACCTAGGGTTTTAACTTAGAACTTAGACCTAAGAGAAAATAAATAAGGAAATATGGAGTTATAAGGACTTTAAAAACCTGATTCAACTTGAAATAGATCCTACTAATATTTATTCACCTATATTAATCATTATAAGAGTCTCATACTCTTAAAAGTATGTGAAAGTAACTAGTTTTTCTGACTGTGTTCTCCAAAATCCCTGTTTCAGTCCTCTATTAACTTGCATGATTAATAGAAGCATGAAAAAATATCCAAATAAATTAAAGTCATAAATACATAGCTTAAATAGACCTAATAAATTATACCAAGATCATAATAAAGTATTATTTATTCATATATGATTGAAATGCACATACAAACCTCTGTTATCTTGGAAAGACCATCAACAACCTTGTAAAAACACATACAACTTGATTTTATCCTTGGTTCCATTATTTTCATAGCTCATTAATGCTTGGATAAAGGATTATATTATAAATAAACTAGGGTTATTATTGTTTCATACACCAAGATTTGTTGAACTGACCTTAGGACTCTTCTAACATACTTAATTTAGTCATTTTCCTACATTGAATAAAACTTATCATAATAGAAGACATATTTGAAGACATTTATATCAAGTGTAAGAATAAAAACATATTTAAAAAATGCTACTATACCCACATATCACATGAATAAGGATCATGACCCTTCAAACCACTGATAAAACTCTTTCAATAGTCTAAAAATAATTAAAAAAATTGAATTTTCTAGTTTTGGTAGGAAATTCCTAAACACCCTAAATGATCAAAATTTAACAATCAAAGCCTAGATAAGACTTATTATTGATAAAATATGACTTATAATACCTCCTAAAACCATAAAATAACACAATTAAACTATTTATAGAGATACACCTACATTAGAAAAAGAATCATCCAAGTTTTATCAACTTGTATGGACATTTCTTCACACTGTTGGAAAATACTATCCTTAGACCTAGACAAGGTGACTTATTTATTTCCCTATAGGTGGAGGTTGAGGAATATTTATTTCAAACAAAATTTGAACTCAGTGATTACAATGATGAGGGGAATTCCTCATGAATTTAAGCAAAATAATTTGAGAGGGAAGGTAAAAGAGTTATGTGATTAGATTCCACTCACCATATCATATGGGTATTGAATCAGAATAAGATAAAGGTGCATAAAATTGAATTAATTTAGGTCATGGAAGCACTGAAGTTCATTTATATGGAGATGAATTATGTTATTTTGGTTTGAATGATGTAGTTTTATTGGGTGGATAAAATTACATCAATTTTTTTGATATAGTTCATTGCATAAGAGAGCTATAAATTACCTATATCAAATTGGTCGATGTAGTAGTAATAGAATAGGGAATAAAATTATACTACATTTAGTTGGTTGATTTAGTTTCAATAGAATAAGGAATAAAAATAGACTACATCAAGTTGGTTGATTCAATTAATGAAATAAAGAATAGAAATAGACGACATTAAGCTGATTTATGTAATGTGTTCACATTTATGAATAACAAATTGAATCTATATGCAATTTGAAATGCATCATGTCTATAAATCAATCTTGGATTAGAGAAGATAGATCATACCTACACTTTCAATTGGGGATACCCTTGTAAAGTAGGAGCATGACCAATATAGGGATATGCTAGACTTGATTAGGGGATCACGTGTATCACTTATCACAACACATCATGCTAAGAAGGGTTATAAAGCCTACAGTATTACATAATCATAAAACAACCCTAATGGAGTCCTAAGATTTAAAACATTTCACTTATTCTAATAACAAGAGATTAAATCTAATCTAGTGCATACCAAAGCTTTTGGCACAAAGTGGGGGTTAGAAATAATAGAACAAACAACTAAACTAAACATGTATTATAATAAACATACTCACGTCAATGTATACATAATATTAATACATGGGAGAAGAATACAAATGCATTATCTATCTACTCTTACAAAAGATAAATAAAGTTAGAAATAATTACCTTTGAAGACGAACTTGTCGAGCCTCAATCTCTCCCTTGGCCAAAGTGCTTTGCAAGAGATTATTGTGGTATGTAAGGATAACCAAGATAAATTAGCTCTAGGATACACAAATTATCTAAGCATCCAAAATAATTCTACACAAGACAAGATCCATATCTCCAAAGAAAGTATGGAACCCTAAGTTTATTCTTAAAGTATAATGGTCAATTAGTAGATGTTCATTTGTACTTCTTCACTTATAATTTTTTTCTTATGAAATGGTGGGAAATGAACTTGTATATATAGGTGGATCTTGTCTTAAATCCTCCTAGGAATATCAACTATACAGGGTTGACCCAGTTGACCCAATGTGTTTTCAGGGATAAATCACTAGGTCTATGCTAGGTCGATCAAAAGGCTAACAAACCAAGAAAGTGAAAAATACCCCTAAATTATACTAGATCAACCCAGTTGACCTAGTATAGTCTATAGTCCAAAAGGATGTTAAGGAAAGAAAAGGAGGATATAAAGAGGATAAATACTGGAGGAGGAAGGACTAAGAAGAATAAGCTTAGGGTAAATCGTTTTAGGAGACAAGTATGTATATGGTAAGTGGTAAAAGGCACAAAAATCTTATGAAGCATTGATGGTCTGCCCACCCCTTTTTTGGTGCAACCCTTAAGGCATGAAATTAGAGAGATTTAGACTTGATAGGTTCCTACAAGATACATAGTGTCAGTAATCAATAAAATTTTGAAAATATTATGTGTATATATATGACCCACTCGAAGCTCATCACATGTCATGTAAGTACAAAATGGGATGGTGCTTAGAGATAAAACATGATAATAGACAATGTTGATGCTAAGTAAAGTGCAGCAAGTAGCAAATAAGATAAATGAAAGGACTAAATTGAAAAGCACATACCTTTAACTTAATTTAGTGTTGTAGATAAAGAAGTGGACTGTAAGAAATGTGAAGGTGTCCAATGTAGAGAACACTAGATGAACCTATATAAGTTAGTGCAAAAAATAGTCATAAATCAATTTTTTTGGAATATAGGCATATGGTAGTGGAAAATAATCTCTATGTCATCATGAATCTAAGGTATTTTATGGTTTAAAAAATGGATGTGTAGAAACAAAGATAAAAGCAAAATAAGGAATCTGCAAGATAATAATTGAACGATTTGAATTTTGAAGTGTTTTAAAATATGGGAAAAGACAAGTCATTTGTCATTTTGACTTGTGAAGGAGAGAAAAGGAGTTCTAGAGATAAATAAACTAGGATGGTAAGGAGATGACATGATAGATAGGGAGAGGCTCTAGAGGTAGCAACATGTGTACTACAGATATGTAACTAAGAATCTCAAACCAATTTTTGAAATTCGTATTGAATTAAGTGAATTTTTAGTAATTTTGAATTTCAATCATTTTTAGATGTCAAAATGAAGCAAAATCAGGTTCTAGGGGTAGTAAATAAGAAGATGAGAAATGGGTTTATAAGGTTTCAGAAAAAGCAAGAAAATTGCACTTTTTCAAAAAAAGCAAGAGGTTGGTAGGCAAAAAGTATTGGGTTGACCCAGTTGACCTAGTAGGATAGAAAAAAAGTAGAATCCATAGTGTTGACCCTATATAATCTATATGCTGAAGGCCTAGTTTGGAATTGCCAAGTGGTCTAAAAGGTCTAAAATGGAAACTTAGCACTAGGGAGGGGAAAATAAGGGCAACCAAGTGAAAAGATAGGAAAATTTTGGTCAAATTAGGTTGACTAAAGGGCTAGAATGATACAAAAAAACATGCAAAAGGTCGAAAGAGGGCTAAAATGGCGTAAAATGATCAAGTAAGATCAAGTTTTAATGATAAGGCTAAAAGTAAGCTAATGAGAATAAAATAAAGTAATTTTAGGCTTGTTTTTGATTTAAAATGTAAAAATAATATATTCAAGAATGTATTATGACCATACATGACATGGAAGAATGGATGCATCCTTTATTGTTTTTTGGGTGTAGGGACAGTATAGATTTTAGAGACTTGTAGATGTGACATGGTTACCAGACTTATTAGATAGGTTGTCAGATGGAGGTAAGGCTAGACTAGGATCCATAGGTCAAGGCGAGATAACATAGGTGTGATAGATCCCCCTTAGTTTTGACTTGTTAGTCATCTTCTTCCATTTTTGGGAATGATTAACTAACACCTTTAGATGGGAGGTGCATGTGAATATAGTAGAGGCGGTTATCATGATAGAGGATGTCCCTACCATCCTAGGGCTACTTATAGTAGGAGCATAGGTGACCGTAGGGATATCAGATAGTCTAAAGGAGAGGAGATCCTTATCCATGTGGGATATAGGCTTAGAGATGATATTAATAGGTAGGAGAGTGAGTATGTTTGATGTATATATATCATAGATTCTAGATATCTAAAAATCTATGATAGGCCTTGTGACATAGTAGGTACTATGTCACGAGTCAGATAATAAGGTACTACTATTTATGGCAGCCCTTAAGCATGATGATCTTGGTAGAGTGAGTTTTATATGGCCTAGGCTCAATCATCTAGGTCTAACTAGTAAATGATATGTACAAAATGCTAGTCAAAGGGTAGAGGACCATGGGATTGATCATATTGATGATAACTTGGATATATGAGAGGTTTTCTATGTACCAATCAATTGGGTTGCCCTATATGGTTAATGATAGGTCACCTCAGGTGTAAAGATGGAGGGAATAATAGGTAGCATGGGCTATGCCCCATATGCTAGCACTATAGTTAGTGAGACATATAGACATCATGTGGTAGCCATATGAACACATAATAGCTACATGGGTAGGTTGGGACACAATTTTACTAGCAAAAGAGAGGATAGAGGTGATTAGATACTATTTTTGGTGTAAATATCCACATCTAGTGGCATAAGTGCTAGGGAAAATGGGACTAACTCATCTGGTGACACTAATATTGATGCCTAAATAGTGGGCTCAGTATGTGAGGGAGTCATGGGGGAGGAGAGGACTAGGGCCATTAGTAGTGAGGCCACTTCAAGAGTGACCATGGATTGGTTGAGTATGATGAGGTGAAAAGCAAGAGGATAGGAATGCATAGGTAGAAATACTAGATATACCAGTACCAGCTCCACACTGAGATGAGCAACAACCACTGAAGACATGACATCAATAGAGGTAGGAGGTAGAGGAGTGAGTGGAGACTTTTACCATCTTAGAGGACCCCATAGGTGAGCTAGAAGAGATGATAGAGAGACCACTCAAATGTAAGCTGAGATAGACATGAGCCATGACAACTAGGTTTGAGATGAGAAGGTGACCTATAGATGAGGTGCTAGAAGGCTGCATAGATGGAGAGACTATGCTAAGTACTCATGCAAATGGTGAGACCATAGTAGTTGAGACACAAATAGGTAAAAAGAGATGGTTAAATTATTGCTTATATTTTATTTGGAAGAAACATAGATATTATGAGATATAACAATGATCTAATATCTATGTAGGTATAGGTGAGGATGAGGAAGAGAGATGGGGGTCCCTAATGAGGGGAACACTCCATGATGTCCTGGATGAGACTCTACAACCATAGAACTCCATGACACTAGAGGATTAGAGTGTACCATTTGCCCCAACTCAGGTGAGCTAGTTTAGATTAGTTAGAGAGGTAGCGAGGTAGATACAGGTGCAGAGAGAGAGGATGTAGCCACTAGTAGTGATGGGTATAGGGGAGCTACATGCATGGTGGGCTCTAGAAAATGAGAGAGTTGTGCATCTAGATATAGTAGTGTAGATGACATAGATTCAGACCCAAGTGGTGGAGTCACATATGTGAACAACACACCTATATGGATAGGTAGAGGGATTGAGATCTTAGAGGACCTTGTTACAGTGTACCTTTCAAAGGAGTTAGATCAAGGCCTCAATAAGAATCATGGCTAAGCTATGAGATAGATAGGATGTGACCCAACCATAGAGCTATGGCATTGTCTATGGTTGTATTTGTTGTATAAAACTCATGAAATATATATATATATATATATATATAGATCATTTTGGCATATTTATTGTTAGATGCATATGCTATCATCATGGTTGATTCTAGATGTTTATTATGGTTGAGGCTGTGGATGCTTAGGATATATTTATTTCTAGCACATGTATTTAGCTTTGTTGTATATGCTATAGGAAATATATGAGATGTGGTTTCTTTTCTAGCATTATGAAAAACACATACATGGTTAATAAGAAACAGGTGAAAAGGACTTGGAAAAATATAATCAATCAATAAAATGTACTACACACTATTTCAAGATGTGAAGTGTGTAATAAAAATAAATGATTAAGTATAAATAACCAAGAAATGGAAAAATAAGATGGTAAAAAAAAGAATTTGTTTTTAAACCAATGTGAAAGATTTTTGCACCAAATTAAAACAAGTAAAACCATACTAATATCGCATTGGGAAGTATGAAAAATAAATTAATAAAATGGAAGATATGTAAAAAGACACAAATGATGATAAAAAAAATTAATTAAGTGAATCAATCATACTAAATCATGTTGGAAAGAAAAACAAAATTACAAAAGATTGGTCTTAAATTAATCATACTAATTCAAGTTGGAAAGTATGAAAAATTCAAGAAATGATTAAAATCTTACACACAATCAAAAAATAAGAAGATAAAAAGGCAAAATAAAAATGAAGTAACCATAAAACATACTAAATAAAGATGGTAAGCATGTCAAATGATGTGTAACTTCATAATCGATTGAATCTTATCTCAAATTTGACACATGTAATTTAGATGGTGACTTGGGTATTGGAAAATTTTGTGAGGAGGGCCAGGTTCTATCCATGGTCTTACACTATAGCTCGACAAAGATAACACCAATGGGTGGAATAAACAAGAAAATTAGGTAATCAAGGATGTGGGTAATAGGAAGGAAAATATAATAATTTGTGAGGATGGCCAAATCCTATCCACGGTCTTACAAAACAACTCATAAATGAAATCCTAAGGGGAGTGATTAGTAGATAAAATAATCTTTCTCAAGAGGAAATATAAGGGAAATAAGGAGTGAAAAAGGGAGTGTAAGAATCAAGACTTAGGCATTTTATGAGAAGACCTTAGGAGGCAAGAGGCATGCTAAGAACATGAAAAGACACTAAGTGACTAGTGGTCATCTATATACAAAAGAAACTTGTTCACTATAGACACAAAGCTTTGTAGGCAAATAAGTGTGATAATAAGTGTGCTAATTTCTCATGCAAGATTGGGTACTTGCATGAGAAAGTAGGTATCACTAAAATATTTTTTTATTCTCCTCTTCTAATCTACTAGCCTATCACACCCCAAAAGACCTCAGCTCTACTATGAGGCCAACTATGGATTTTAAGCTTTGACTAGAAGAAGGAGATGTGATTTGAATCACATCTTTTAGTGTGATTAGACATTTAAGAATATTTTTGCCTTTTGATATCATTGCCTTTTGTTTAAGTGATTTAGATTTTAATGTTATTTTGAAGGCTTTTTAAGATTCCTCGTCCATATGAAATTGGAGTGACCAATCATAAGAGAGATAATGATATACATGAATGAGCTATAGGCTAAGGTTAAAGGAAACTAAGTAACTAAAGATAAAGATTGACTAAGACACTTAGGCTTAATAATGAACTAATATGTGATCTCAAGTCTCAACTGTGTATATGATTAGTTTGTATAAAAAGTAAGAAAGGAAAAATGAGATCCAAAGTGGACCAGTAAAAGGAGATAGTAATGAGATAGATTGTTTTCTACTTGATCACATGGTAAAAGGAGATAATAAGGGGAATAAGGTAGGTATAACCAAATCACCATGACAAATTATCTGTGAAAAATAAGGATAAGAAAGTAAAACAATCATAAAGATACAAGAAGATATTTTTGAGAAAAACTCTAAGAAAAAGGGAAGGGAAATCAATGATAAAAAAAGATAATTATATGCAAAATATAAAAGACAAGTAATATATATTACAATAAGTAATAAATCATGATAAAAGATAAGCAAAAATTTGACATAGTGTCAAATGATTTAAAAAATAGAAATACGATTGGAGCACATGTCCAATCTAATATAAATGTGAAAGCACATTTCATGTGCTCATAAATATTGGTAAACCTATCCACACATATTATCTAATACATCAGATAAGTTTCTATGAAGCTATGATCAAACTACTACTAAGGTCTCATCAATCTTCAATTAATACTAGGCAAATACTTCTTTTCTAATATTCTTAATTGAAAAGTAGGAATACTCAAAGGATCATCCTAAGGAGGAAAATTAGGAAAAGGTTAGTTAGGAGAATACATGGGAGCAATATCTATGGGAAGATAAGGAATCATTGATGGAGAAGGATCCACAGGTGAAGGACTCATAGGTGGAAAAAGATCTATAGGTGAGGGAAGGTCCATAGGAGAAGGAAACATAGGTGGAGGCATAGAAGGTGGTGAAGGGGCCATAGGAGGTGATGGAACCATTGGAGGTAGAGCCATAGGAAAATAAGGAGGAGATTTATTATGATAATGACCTATGAGAGGAGTTGAAGAAGGTCTAAGAATGGATATAAGATGATCTTTGAGATGTTGTTGTAGGATGTGACAATGATCAATGTGATGGGTGCCATAGAGATGCCATAGATAATATACCTCATCATACTTGGGAAAATATTTAGGAATTACCTTTAAGAGAGGTATGACTTCATCTAATGACAAGGAAGAAGGATGCAAGGTATGAAGATATTGTCGTAACTTGTGACAATGGGTGGAAGAATGGTTATCTGTCCCATGGAAGCAACATTTATGCTTGTGAGTGGTTTTAGTAGAAACACTCATGGAAGGAGGTAAAATAGGAGTAGAAGAAGCTGAATAACACTCCCTGACCCATTTGGTGGGCAAAGCAACTATCTTAATTAAAGGAAGCAAACCATCACCAAGAGAAGGTGAAGATGAGGTAGGAACAAAATTAGACTCAATAAAAAGAGTAATGGCATCAAAAATAGGGCTAGGCTTAACAACAGTAGGAGTGAAAACAAGATTAACTATAGCATAAGCAGGAAGAAACTCAACTATAACCATCTCTATTAAAGGAGAAGCATGATCTACATGGGGTCTAAGGAGAGTTTCACTAACCTCAGGGGTAAAATAACTATGAGGGTCAGGGTACCTAGCAAAATGCTAAGGCCCAACCATAGTATGATCCATGAGCATAGTCCTACATGGATCTCTTAGAAACTGGAGGTGTTGGTGCCATCTTTACCCTATAATAAAGGGGAAAAATTAAAAAATTATGAACTATAAGTGAAAGAAAATGATAAGATGCATGATAAGACTCAAGTAAAGAAGAATGATAATGGACAATCTCAACATCATAGGCCTAGACAAGACCACCTAATAATGGATTATCTAAGGAATAACCATCATCATAATCCAAGGTATGAAGATTAATGACATAGGTAAGGATAACATTGTCATCCAATGAAGTATGGTGAATAGAATGCCTAGTCTTGGTCAAGACTACAAGAATTTCATCACAAGGAGGTTTGTAAGAATGAGGTTGCTAGGAAGCAAGAAGCTATGAGGTGAGATGAGGTGAGAGATCAAAATATTTGATAATTAAATTAATCTCATTAAGCTCATCATCATCAAAATCTAAAAGATTAGGAGGAATGTTACCAATGAGCTCAAGATGCCCATTATAATCATAGGCTAAATTAATAGGAAAGTTGATACATTAAGACTCATATAATGGAACACTTGGCAAGGTTCAAGAGTAGGAATCTTGAAGACACCATGATCTTGGAATTGTTTAAAATTCTAAAGGTTAGTGGCACCTTGAATCCTATAAATGGATCCATTGTGAGGGAATTTAATGCATTGATAGGTAGAAGAAGTGATAGCTCTCATGAGATGAGTCCACAACCTACCAAGCAAGATGTTATAAGAAAGGGGGAAGTTAAAGATCATCACCTTTATGTAGATGGTGATAGGTGAGATGGTAATGAGAAGCCATACATAACTTAGAGGAGACATTTTCCTTCTATCATATCCTTGGCATGTGTTGTGTGTAGACTTGAGATTGCATTCAAAATATTCAAGAGTCTTAATGAAATCAAAATAAGTGACACAGGTGCCAAAAATATCATCAATAAATGCACGCTTGACTTGGATATCACTGATTTTGATGCTAATAAATAAGGGAGGATTATCTAAATGAATTATAATCTCATCAAGAATCATAGATGTGATAGGAAATCATAGAGAAAGAGAAGTGTATATATTTTTGTCAACATTGAAAGACATCTCTTCACATTATTGAAAAATACTATCCTCCAAATAAAGCTACCTCCCATCATGCTAGGGGAGTATGAGGGACATTCATCTCAAATAAGAATTGCATGAGGTGGTTTCTATGACGTGGGGAAGTCCTCATAAGCTCAAGAAATGGAATTTGGGATGGGAGATTAGTGAGTTACATAATAGGATCCCACTCATCATAGCCCATAATAATGTTATTAGATATAGGTGCATAATGGTTAAGGAGATCCTTGGAAGGAGGAACTGAAGTACATTGGAATTTTTGTTGATAAGAAGAAGGTTTGGAACATGGTTGTAAATCACATTGAGATGATGAACTAGTTGGTTTAAGTTGATTTTGAGAAGGGAAAGAAGAAGTGTTAGTAGAAGCTTGATTATCATTAACATTGGAAGATGATGGAAGAGTGGTAGAAATAGAATGGGATGTGTTATCCAAGGGAGAATAAAAAATTATATCATCAAAAGTGATAAGACATGCTTTCCCCAACTCATTTAAATGAGTTAGACAAGGATCTTGGATAACACGATATGTCTTATGGGAAGGAAGAGTGTAGATAGGTTTGGGAATCAATGAAATCCACCACCCTTCACATATTAGTCATGATAATGACATTCCCTTTGGAAGTTGGTTCAACAAGACTTTCTACATTATTGGTGGAAGGGGTGGGCTTATCTTAATTCGCTTGGGTAGGTTGATGATTAGGTAAAGGATCCTTATAGATAGCCAAATGAGCATTTGATTGATTCAAGGCTTGAGTTTTGTCATTTGATTTATAGTCCTTGAAAGCAATCTCATAGGATTGTTAACACTTATAAATAATAGAATCATGATTAAAATTAGGTCCAAGAAGAAAATCCATTGCTAATACGAAGTTGTTTACAGGTCTCATGAGAATGACCCTAACTATTGTGAAACCAAAAAAACTTGTTAGGATCATACCAAGATTTTATAGGATGGGTAGGGTTAAGTTCTCATGGAAGAGGCCTGGGTAGACACTTAAGCAATTCAACCAAGGATAGATGTTTGTGAACGTTGATGTTAATGGGTGAAGAGAAATGAGGATTAGTATATTGTTGAGAAGAAGGAGTTGGTTCTGAAGAAGGGTTATGAATGACAACTTGAACATTGTGAATGGTATCATAAGAATTGGTAACACCATCATTGGTGATATTATGAATTTTGTTCTTAAGTAATAAATGAGGACCCACATAAGGTTGAGGTGGCTTGAATTGATGCATTAGGAAATATTGTAGTTGAGGTTGATTAGTATCCTCCTCCAAGGTACATGGAGAGAGTGCATACTTGATATTGTAATTTGGGAAAGAGAACATTTGTAAAGAGATGAAAAATATTATCATCCGTCATGTTATGTTCACATTTATTTGACAAAGTTTTCCATATCTTAACAAAAGCTTGGGTAGTTTCATTCTCATGTTGTTTGCAATTAATGAAATGGGCCAAAGTGTTTTTAGTAAGACCATTAGTTTGGAATTATTGAACTAAATAACTTACTAAGTCCTCCAAACTAGAATTGGAATGAGCTCTAAGTTGATTATACCAATCCAAGGCATCACCCATGAGGGTTTTGGATAGGAGCTTGGTAACAACAAAGGTGTTTAATTTGACCCAATCCTTGTAAATATTTGCAAATGTTTTAAGGTGAAGGGTGGGATCAGTTGATCCATTATAAGAAATTGTAGGTGTTATACCTCCTATATCAATGTTGATAATTTGAGTAGTGAGAGGTTCATTTTATAGATGCTTAATGGTTTTATTAACTAAAAGAGGTTTATTAATGAGATTGCCCTGAGAATCTCAAAGAGGAGGCGGGGGAACAATCTGGTTATGTGTGCCCCAAACCATTGGTTGTAGATGAAATTGAAGATTAAAGAGGTGGTTTTGCATTCTCATCATTTGATTTGTGTTATGATCTTGAAAGGTATTAATTTGATTAAGAGTTTGTAACAAAATTTAGCATGTTTGATTAACATTAAAAACATTAGAATTTGTATTTGTGTTGGTATTAGTGGTTTGGTTACCATTATTAGTGTTGGTATGATCTTGAGAAGAATTGTGAGATTTAAGGCACTAGTGGAGAAATTTGCTTGTGAAGCAAAAGATGGACTAGTGAATGGTTGAGAGGAAGAAACACTAGAAGCACAATTGCATTGGTTAGAAAAAAATGAACTAGTGTAAGGATTAAGGATAATGGATCTTATGAGAGGTCCACTAGATCTAGAACCCACCATGTTAGTTGAAAAACTAGGCATGGAGGTAGAAGAGGTTAGAGAAGAAGATGTCATGGCATAAGGAGTTGAAATTTAAGGAAGAGGTTGAGCACCAAAGAAAGTGGTACCTCCAAACCCTATATTGAATATAGGAGTAGGTGAATGAGGCTCTTCAATTTGATCACTAAGAAGGATCCTTTCCTCTATGTTGAGGAAATTTATAGATAAAGAAAAGCATTTCAGGAGTATACTCTAACTCAAGTTGGTCTTCTAATGAGAAAAAAGGATTATGATGTGAAGAGGTATGAGGAGGGGTCCCATAGTTCATTGTGAGAGTGGAAATATGAACATTACTAGAATCCAAAAGAGGATCCCTACTCTATCTATGGGAGACCCGATTAGAATTGGTAAAGTTTATCATGTCTATTGACTATAACTCAATGTCATTATCCAAAAAAATTCCATGATGAAGGGAAAAGAAGAGAGATGAGAAAACAAATGTCAAAGAGGTGACTGAAACTATATAGGGTTGACTAGGTTGATCCACTATAGTGTATAGAAGGCATACAAAGCACTGGGTCAACTAGGTCAATCTAGTATAAAAGATAGGGAATTTGAGAAGCCTAAAAATAGATTTGAAAATGAAATAAGATAACTTTACAAGTAATGAAAAGTAGTAAGTACTAAAAGGAAATAGACAATCAATTAGATTAACAGTGGCCAATCCAATTGAAACACAAATAAAAATCTTACACTAACTCTAGATAATGCAAGTTTTTGTGCACATAATTGAACAAAGAGAAATAAAACAAATTGAAAAGTAAATATAACTAATTATTCAACCTAATTTTTTAATTAGATTTTTAAGAATGATTTTAAATGTGAGTGGAAGTTGGCTATAAGCAAGGTACTAGATAACAATCTAAGGATGGTTTCAGGTAGTTTGGGCTGAAAGGGATTGTAGTGGAAATGATAAAATCTTGATATTGGGGCCTACCCCCTCAATTCACACACCAAAATGATAATGGTGTTAGGTTCTTAGCCAAAATATATCATTAACCCTACTTTATACTTGACCAGAGCATCAAGTCGGCTTCCCCCTTGGTGATGAAATCCAAGTAGGTTGGCCTAAGGTAGATAAAATATTAAAGTGCTTGTTTAGATTATGAAATTTGGCTATGTGTACATAAAATATAAATAGTAAAACTAAGTGATTAATTAAAAATCCCCTAATTAAACTATATGAACTATTCTAAGCATGCAAACAACAAGAAAATAAAGGTGTGAACTAATTACTAATAGATTTGAAGTTAATTCCAACTTTGAAATAAGGTATAGTGTTGACACTATATGCAAAAAATACAAAATAGGGTTGATAGGGTTAAACTTATACTATGGAAGAAAACTCTAAAAATGAACTGGGTCAACAGTGTCGATCTAGTTATTTCAAACAACACACAAAACATAGAACTGGGTTGGTAGTGTTGATCTAATTGACTATGCAAGGGTAGTTTTAAAGGCTAAAAACTATGAAAGGAAAGATCAAAACGAAATGAATAGAGAGGTAGAAAGGAACCTTGGTGTATTAAAGATGCAATGAATAAATATTACTAATGAAGAACCTTGAAGTATGCTTGAGAAACTTGCAAACTGGGTTGACAGAATCAATCAAGCTGTACAGGAAGCTACTAAAATAATGTTGAAACTATAAGGGGTAAATTGGGTCAACCTTGTAGGTTGAACTAGGTATTTTAAAGGTTGGAAACCTATATTGGGTTGATCCAGTTGGTTTTTCTTGGAAACCTACACATAGATAAAAATAACTAGGTCGACATAATTGATCAAATATGTCAAAATATATGATAAAAATGATGATCCAAAGAATGAAATAAGTGAAGGAAATTCTACAATGGTTAGTTTCATGTTGGGTTCACTAGAATGTATGAAATTATAAATTCATCATGTCTATAAATCAATCATGGCTTGGAGAAGATAGGGAATACCTACACTCCCAATTGGGGATACACTTGTTAAGTTGGAACATGACCAATATGGGGATCTGCTAGACCTGATTAAGGGATCAAATATATCACTTATCACAACACATCATGCTAGGAAGGGTTCCAAAGCCTATAGTCTAACACAATCACACAATAACCCTAATGGATTCTTAAGGTTTAAAACATTCACTTATTCTAATAACAATAAAGTAAATCTAATCTAGTGCACACCAAAACTTGTGGCATAATGTGGGGATTAGAAATAATAAAACAAACAACTAAACTAAACATATATTAGAAGACATATACTCATGTCAATGTATATAGAATCATAATACATGGGAGAATTAAAAAAAATCATTATCTATCTACTCTTATAAAGGAGAAATAAAGTTAGGAATACTTACCTTTGAAGACAAATCCATCAAGCCTCAATCTCTCCTTTGGCCAAGGTGCTTCGCAAGAGATTATTGTAGTATGTAAAGATAAACAAGATAAATCAGATATAGGATACATGACCTATCTAAGCATATAAAATATTTCTCCACAAGAGAAGATCTGTATCTCCAAAGAAATTATGGAACCCTAAGATTTATTCCTCAAGTAAAATGGTTAATAAGTAGATGTTCATTCGTATTTTTTTGCTAATAATTATTCTCTTATAAAATGGTGGGAAATGAACTTGTATATATAGGTGGATTTTTCCCTAAATAATCCTAGGAACATTAGATATATAGGGTCAACCCAATCAACCCAGTGTGTTTTTGGGGATAAATCACTAGGTCTATGCTAGGTTGGTCAAAAGGCTAATAAACCAAGAAAGTGAAAAATACCCCTAACTATATTGGGTTGATCCAATATAGTTGTTATTCCAAAATTATGTTAAGGAAATAAAAGGAGGATGAAAAGAGGAAAAACATTAGAGGAGGTAGGACTAATAAGAATAAGGTTAGGGTAAATGGTTTTAGGAGACAAGTGTGTAGATGGAAAGTAGCAAAAGGAACAACAATCTTATGAAGCACCAATGGTCTGCCCACCCCTTTCTCGATGTACCCCTTAAGGCATGCACTCAAAGATATTAAGACTCAATAGGTTATTGCAAGATAAAAAGTGTCAGTAATCAATAATTTTTTTAAAATATTATGTGTATATGGAATCAAATTGATTGATGTTATTATTTTTGATCTAGCTAATTATATCGAGTTGGCTGATGCAACAAAAATATAAGGATGAAATATAACAAAATATATTGGTTTGGTTGATATAGTTTGGAGATGATTGTTAGATTAGATTGAAGTGGATGATATAATTTGTATTGTTGAATGTGTGGGTGACTGTGTGAGGTTGATTGATGTAATTACAAGAGATGAGTTGGTATTGACTTCAATATACTCAATATATATAAAATGAGATATATATGCTTCTTGCACATTTTTGTATGTGGGAAAAGAATTATAAGTAGAATGTGGATAAGGGTCAATGTAAGATACTACATTCCTGATGTTATTCATGTTGACCACATTTTCATCATTGGTTAAAGAATTAATATCAATTGAGGCTTCCAAAACTCTAGAGGAAGGAGGTTGAGTAGTAATAGGTTGATGATTTGGAAGTGGCTCTTTATAAATGATAAATTGAACATTATTTTGATTTAGAGAATAATTATTTACTTTATAATCATGGGCTTTAGATACCTTATCATAGGTTGGTTAACATTCATGGATCATGGTTTCATGATTTAAAATAGGACCAAGGAGAAATCAAGAGAAAAATTCTTAAGTTACCTACATGTTTCATGAGAATGTCCCAAACTTGCATGATACAATTTTTTTTAATGGATATTATTATTAGTATGGTGAGAAGGGTTAGGATCTCTTTTTGAAGGTTTAGGAATAACTTTTTGAATTTATACTAGAGAAATATGTTTATGATTGTAAACATTGTATACGTATGATGATGAAGAGGGAAGAGGTTGGGAAAGACTTTTTGTGAAAGGTTATGAGAGAGTTACCTCACTGGAGCCATCGAGAAGAATAACATGAATGACATGTATAAAATTATAAGTGTCTATAACAACATTATCAGTAGTATGTTTTTTTTTATATCTCATAAGCATATGAGTTCCTAAGGTAAATTGGGATGGCCTAAGCTATCTTATGAGAACATCTTGGACTTTAGATTGATCAAGGGATTCCTCCAAATATTTTGGAGAGTGAGTCTAGACTATATTAGAGTTTAGGATGAAGATAATTAGTAAATAAATGGAAAAGGTTATCTTTCAACATTTTCTATTTAACTTTGTTAGATAAGGCCTTCCAATGCCTAATGAAAGTTTGGGCAGTTTCAAATTTTGCCTGTTTATAATTAATGAAATGGGCTAAACTATTTTTAGGAATATCATTGGTTTTAAATTATTGAACCAAAACATTAAATACATATTATAATCTAGAGATAATATTAGAATTAAGTTTATTATACCAATCTAGGGCATCACATAAAAAGGTTTTGGCTATAGGTTTGGTATCAATAAAGGTATTTAGCTTAATCCAATCTTTATAAATGTTACCAAAATATTTAAAATGTAAAACATGATCCATAGATCCATTATAAGTGATAGGAGTGATGCCTCTTATGTCTATGTTTGAATTTGAGGAATTAATGGTTCATTTTGAATATGTTTGATGACTATATTAAGAAGTGTGAGTTGAGGAATAAGATTACCTTATACATATCTTGGGGGGGGCATGGGCGAGCATTTCAAATTTTCACTCCTCATTGAGGCTATTACTATTTTTTTAAAAATAATATAAGTTGATTGTGAATTTGCATTATTTTTTTTTCAATATAAGTTTTAAAGGTATCCTTTTAATTCATGTATTGCAATAAGATTTGATTAGTATTTAGAGTTTGTTGACTAGTAGAGGTAGTTTGAGATGTAATAGTGGTAAAAATAAAATGAGTATTACTATGAGCACTTTGAGGGGTCCCATTGGAGGAAATAAATGCCATAATAGTGGATATAACATACATTATATAATAAGGAAAATAGAAGTTATGTATTAAATTACACCAAATCCTGTTAGAATGGTATGTGAAGGTGGAGAAGAAAATCCTATGTGGGGTCCCATAATGAATTTATAAATGACCATAATATACTTTCCATTATGTTGAGGATGATGAAAAGGATGATTTAAATAGTCTACTCAAGATCACTTTCATCCTCAATTGTAGGCACGCGAGGAGGATAGTTAAAAGGATCTTGAGGTTGAGAGGTAGAGAATGAATTATAATTCATTGTTCTAGTGTTTACATGGATATTATTTTTAATTTGGTTTTTGATCATATTAAAATTATATTTGGGAACTTTATGGGAGTTATTTAAATCCATCATATCATGTTCTATTCTCTATTTAAAAATGTTAAAGATACACTGTATGATGGATGGTTGAAGCTGAATTAGGCTAGCCAAAAAAATTAAAATACAAAAAAGTAACTACATTAGCCAAGTCAGTAAATCAAAGGAAATGAAACTATATTAGACAATTTGAAAAATTTTCTAGTCAATGTATTTTTAGATATAGGTTGTATCAAACAATATGATCTTTTCTGATAGAAAAGTTAAGATATAATCTATAAGTAAAATATATAAAAATATTAGATGAAGTTACATTAGAAATAAACATTATTGATTTGGTCAATATGGTTTATTCTAAGGAGATTAGAAATGACAAGAAATAGACTAAGCCAATCTATTTGATGTAGTTTATAGGATAAAAATATGAGAACAATAGGTGCGATGTGAACCGTATATAAATGTTTGGTAATAGACTATGTCAAACTATTTGATACAATTAGGGATGTAAACATAAGAGATTGTATCAAGCTGGTTGATGTAATCTACAAACAAATGAGATTGTATTAAGCTAGTTGATGTAGTATACAAACATAGGTAACTATATTGACACTGACTGATGTAATTACTATTGTCACTAAATATTACACCCTAGAAGAGGGTATTCAAACCTCTTCTATATTTGAGCAACATAGAAACACTTCCAAGTATATGGGTGTACCTATAGTGGAAGTGAGTCTCTAGATTTAAGGGCTAGCTCCCTAAATGTATCTTGAAATGCTCACACCTACTTGATGAGTTGCTTATGGGGGAAAGAGTTATAAGTTGCATGAAATGAACATAACCTAAGGGGGTGATATACCAAGATGTCTTTTCTATGACCATCATAATTTCCTGCATTAAGAAACAAGGCACACAAACTAACTTCTAAGTCCTATGGATTATAACATGAGTATTTCAATATGGAGGTGAGATGCATGAGAGCTATCTAAGGTAAGTCAATCATAGGCTAGTTGTAGATACTAAGGCTCATTGTAAACTTAAAAGATAGACTCATACACTTGATAAAAATTCATATGACCTATGAGAACAAGAAATCTCACACAAACATGAAAGGATAAGGGAATAAAGGATAACAAATTATCACTTTGCATCACCATAAATCACTTCAACACTTAGACAATTGTTCTAGAACTCAAAAATTAGATTTGTATTAATGTTCAAAGGTCGAATATGATATCATTCCCATAGGGCTTCACCATACATGTAGTGGAATTTTATTAAAAAGGCCAAAGTGGTAACTACTTATATAAATTGAGAGAGAAGTGGGAAAAGAGAAGTCCAAAGGGGAATCAAATGAGTTTAACTTTAATTAAACCATAATTATAATTACTTCTACAATTATGCTCATTCAAGCTTCCTAATTGATCCAGGTCACTTCAATCCATTGCACAATTATATTATTCCTTCATTGATGCTCCCTATTGGTTGTAATGATGGGTTAAATTTGTTTTGACCTAAGTTTTAGCATTAATATAGTTACAATAATCAGATCCATCTATTAGAATTTTGTCTTATTGATAACTAATCCTAACTAGTTTGTCATGACATGTAAAAGTGGAGAGAAGGGTCCTTTTCATGTAGTTAGTCTTGGATATATAACCATTGGGGTTTACATGTATGCCTTCATGGCATCCTTTGAAATGCTAGATCTTGTTCAAAATGGATCACGCTCGAACTCATCCCCATGTTCATAGGTCCACTATAGATGGAAAACTAATCTTAGACTATTAGTTTTCCTATATTAATTATATTAATGATACTCTGCTTGATGTCTGGTTCCTATTAGGTTCACATAGACCCATTTTTGCCTTTGAACATCCATATAAATTGAGAACTCATCATGTACATAGGTCCTTATAATAATGGTGAACACAGTCATAGAATGAACCTTGCATGACACAACCCTTGAGCCAGAGGTCCATATTAAGCTTTAATGGTGGTCCCTTTATGTCCTTGATCATCGTAGCTGAATCAATGCATCTTTTTAATGGTGTTTAATTGAGATTTATTGGCAGAATGATGACCTTATAGGACCTATTTGCTTTGATAAAAAAATTCTCCTTTGGTTTGACCTTTCCTATTGAAAATCAACTTGAACCAATCAAATTATGCCTAGTTATCTCTATTTTTATTGGTCCCATAGATTCTCACTATCAAATCTTGACTATTTGACTCATCTTGCATCATTAATCTTGATCATTATGATTGAGTAAGATCCATAGATCCTGCCCTTGACTTTTCAACTCTTTACAAATTAGTACCACTTGACAGTCCCACATTTGTACTCAAGATCCATTGTTAGTCTATCATTTCATGCACTTGTGCCATGTGGTGGCCTCTCGATCCCCTTTAATTTTTGACTCATATTGAATCATCAGATCAAGATGTATGATGTAATGTGAACTATCAAATTTATTGGGACACATTATTTGAAATATAATGGTTAATTTATGAGATCAAAATTGACATCTACACACCCATCATTTGATGTTCATGCACCCATCATTTGACATTTACATGACTATCATTGATGTTCACGTAACCATCATTAATGTTCATACAACCATCAAATTTAAGCTCCAATGTATTTTTGCTATGTATTAAGTTTGATGTTTGTGTGAATGTCAAATACATCCACATGATCATCAATGACATTTGCATGACCATCAATTTTTGGATTTAAATGGTTTTTTGTTGTAGCTTGAGTTTGATGTTTGCACGAATGTCCTATCCTGCTAGTCTAACTTTGCATGCTTATAACTTGCACTAAAAACCTCACATGTGCATGCAATTTTAAGGATATGATCTAAGCATGAATATATCCATGGCACTATAATCCTTTGGATTTCATGGATTTCTTGAGTGAAGATAAAAATTTCTCAAACAAGCTAGTTTGCTCATTTCCATGTGACATACAGGATGGCCTGGTGCCTTAGACTCGACAAGCTAAACTTTAAAGGCTTAGATTTAGAGATAGAAGACTCATTAAGATATGAAACTTGTAGAGAATGATCTTGGAACTAATAAGATTTATCATGCATAATATGATGGTCATGTGAGCTTTCTGAGCATATTTAAAAAATGGCCAAGTGAATTGGTCTATTCTAGTTCTTCATGATGTCTTGGTGATAGTCTAGCTTCAAAAATATTGTTCCTAAACTTTTATAGCTTTGAATGAAATCCTTGAGGCCTATGCATACCCTTTCCATGATATTGACTACTTGAACACCATGAAAACTTTCCACTTGCATAGATGACTCTAAAATGACCCCCAAGACACCAAATAACACAAGGACTAAACTAGACTATGACCAAAGCTAGAATGGCGTATGAAATGGCATCAAATGAACAAAATCATACCCTATGACATTATAAAAAATCCCCTATATAAAATTCTAACTATAGGGGGTTAACCCATTTTGGCTTGGGGTAAAAATGGTCAACATCTTTAATGATTTCCCAAGGGTAGCATGCTTGCTATGCCATGACTAGTTACCTAATATTGTCCATTGGGATATGGAGGCACATGTACAATAGGTTTGACATACAAATTTCCTTGAATAAAAAACAAAAAACAAGGAAAGACAAAGAATAAGAAACACACAAAATAAAAAACTAAGCAAAAACACACCTGTGCTTCATGAGCACTTAGGGAACACAACACACACAACTAAACAAATTGACCTAAGCACTAACTAACCTGAGATGAAAAATTCCTCCAGGATCAAAGGGAAAGTTTGAAAACTCTCTTGATTTATGACATGAAGGGTTGAATGAGACATTTAGCCTTTTGATCCTTGACATTAATACCTCCATCTTCCTCATGGTGTTTTCCAAGTTCATTAGCATGACATTAAATGAGAACCAAGCAACTCCAAATAGGTTAGCTATGGAAATTAACTCTTCTTGCATCCCAATAGCTTTAAATTTCTCATATGGTTCCTCAATTATGACCTCTAATGGTGGTTGAATAATGCTTTCTTTCATAATTTCTATAGTTTCTTCAATAAGATTGGGTTTCTCTTTAGTTGTAAGCTCTTCAAGCTCATCAAAGAGCTCTAAATATTCCACCCAATCTTGGTCATTTTCCTCCATGGAATACTCTTTCTTCACCTTGTCATGTACTTGGATTTTAATGTGCAAATTTGAAGATATGACAATCTTCTTAACCTTACTCTCGTCCTTAATAGATTGTACTTGATATTTGGAAGCATCAAGCTCTTCTTCTTCATGATCTAATACCTTTGGATATGAATCAATATCAAATGGGTATCTTGACTATTATTGAGGTGCAATAACTTCCACCTTAACCTCACTTTTCATGTCTACAATCACTTGGACACTAACATCATCAGATTACTTTATGACAAAAAATTCTTGATCAACATAATGACCTTCATCTTTATACTTGATTGAATACTTGTCAACTTGATCCTTAGTATCATTAGTAACCTTGTCATTAGACATATACTCTCTTGAAGAAAAAAGAGACTTACCCAACTTGTCAAAATCTTTGAATATGGAATAGTCTTTTGCCATAGTTCCTCTTCATTCATAACATGAGACCTTTCTCCACGCTTATTAAGATATTAATCAACATGATTTTTAGAGGCATTATCCAAATCAGATGTAGACTTCTTGGGAGGAGGAGTAACCTTACTGAGTTGATCAAACTCATGACATATAAAATAAAACTTTTCCCACAAGTCATTTTCATCCACCTCATGAGTGTCATCTTCAAGAGCCATTTAATCTATCTTAGTCTCATGACACTCTCTTAGGAATACAACTTGTTGAGGATTGACTTTACCTTCTTCCTTGATAGCACAGTCCACTTCATACTTGAGATGGTCATCCAAAAATTCATGATTAGACATGGAGTATTCTTCAAATGCCTCTCTCTTCAAGTCTTGGACACATTCCTCATGGACAACTACAATAGGATCTTTAATATGATTCTTTTCATCTAAGAAGGTAGGATTTCCCTTTTTTTCACCAAAGGGAGTCCCTATGGTGATTTATTCCTCATAGTCACTCATGACATCCTTTTTCTCAACCATAGCTTAGATTTTATCCTATTCACTTGCTTCTCTCAAGATGGGTTCTTCCTCAAGAAGGGGTGAGGTGGAAGGTTGATGGATAGGCTCATGTTAAAGAGATGGAATATGAGGTTAAGGATAAGGATTATGAATTGGATATGGAGTGTGAGGGGTAGGAGAGGGGTTGTGAGTGGATTTAGGAAAGAGGAATACACTGGTAAGCTTATAGGGAAGTGACTTCTTAGGCTGATTAGAATGCCAAACATCTAAATAAGTAGGAGTTACATCTTTCCCATAGTCTCCTTGAGTTTTTTCAATAACAACATGTTCATTTTTGAGCTCTTTATCCTCCCACATACTTAGTATATCTATTAAACATTGAAGGCACTTCTTTTTTGAGTCCATTTGTTCTTTGATTTCCCATTGAGTTCCTTTTAGATCTTCAAACATTTCCCACATCTACATACAACTTTGGGTAACACAACTTTGTCTTTTTTACCAATCCATGATATGATTAAGGAGCACATCATACTCATTATCCCATGTTCCCATATTATCTTCACTATCTATCAACTCTAGTATGGATGCCAATAAGGATTAAACATGAGGTGGGGCTAATGGAGGAGGAGGAAAGTAATAATGGGGATCAATACCAACCTCATCTTGTTGCATTATCACTTGCAAGAATCCACATCTTGCCATGTAATATATTTGTGTACGATCCATGGAATATTTTGATTTCTCATAACAAGATTCATAAGGACCCTATTGGGACTGATAGGGAGGAATTTATTGATAGGGTTCTTGGTATCCTTCCTCATAGGTCTATCCAATAACATGATGTATATAAGGGGGAAGATAAAGGATTATAGGGCTACCATGGCTCATAGGGTTGGTATCCATTTTGATAAGACTGTTGGAGAGTATATTGTGGTTTATAACAAGGATGATAAGGAGGTCCATGATAGGGATATTCACCATAGATGTTGATGTAAACCTCATGTATCAAATGAGATGTAAAAAATTGATCAAAAATTAAATGACATATACTTGGATTGCTTAAAACTAAAATTTATCATTTGGAGTCACCATCGGTGCTAGGTTGCTTGCTTCTAAAAGCTGATAAAGGAAAGGCACACCAAAAATCTTTACACTTTCTTGGACCTATACCACTAGGTGTGCCAAAACTATTGGCACCAAATATTACACCCTAGAAGAGGGTGTTTAATCCTCTTCTAGATTTGGGAAATAAGGGAACACTTATAGGTATGTGGGTATACCTATAATAGAAGTGAACATCTAGATTTAAAGGCTAACTCCCTAAATGTATCTTGAAATACTCACACCTATTTGACTAGTTACTTATGGGGAAAAGAGTTAGAAGTTGCATGAAATAAACCTAATATAAGGGGGTGATACACCAAGATGTCTTCCATATGAGCATCATACTTTTCTATACTAATAACAAGGCACATAAACTAACTTCCAAGTCCTATGGATTCTAACATGAGTATTTCAATATGGAGGTGAGATGCATGAGAACTATCAAAGGTAAGTGAACCATAGGCTAGTTGAAAACATGAAGGCTCATTATACACTTAAAAGATAGGTTCATACACCTGAAAACACTTCATATGACCTATTAAAATATGAACTCTCACACAAACATGAAAGGATAAGGGAAGAAAGGATAGAGAATTATCACTTTGCATCACCATACATCACTTTCATACTTAGACAATTATTTTAGAACTCAAAAATAAGATTTACATTAATGTTAAAAGGTAGAATATGATATCATTCCTATAGGGCTTCACCATACACAGAGTGGAATTTTATTACAAAGGCCAAAATGGTAGCTACTTATAATATTTAAGAGAGAAGTGAGATAAGAGAAGTCCAAAGGGGAATCAAATGAGTTCAACTTCACTTGAACCATAGTTACAATTGATTATATAATTATGCTTATTCAATCTTCTTGATTAATCTAGGTTAGTTCAGTCTATTTCATAGTTACATTATTCCTTCATTGATGCTCCTTGATGGTTGCAATGATGGGATCAAGTTATTTCAAGCTATGTTACAACATCAATGCAATTATAACAATTGGATCCATATGTTAGAATTTTGTCTTATTGATAAGTGCCCCTAACTAGTTTATCATGGTGTGCAAAAGTGGAAAGAAAGGTCCTTTTCATGTAGTTGGTCCTGGACATGGAACCATTGGGGTCTACATGTATGCCTTCATGGAATCCTTTAAAATGCTAGATATTATTAAAATTGGATCATGCTCAAATTCATACCCATGGTCATAGGTCCACTATAGATAGAAAATAAATCTTAGACTATTGGTTTTTCTATAGTCATTATATTAATGACACTCTGCTTGATGCCTGGTTCTTATTAGGTCTACATAGACCCATTTTTGCCTTTGAGCATCCATAAAAATTGGGAACTCATCATGTATGTAGGTATTTATTTTAACAATGGAAAACATAGTCATAGAATAAACCTTGCATGACACAACCCCTGAGCTAGAGGTCCATATTAAGATTTAATGTTGGTCCCTTTATGTCCTTGATCATCTTGGTTGCATCAATATGTCCTTTTAATGGCATTTGATTGAGCTTCAATGATAGAATGATGACCCTGCAGGACCTATTTGATTTGGTCAAAAACTACTCCTTTGGTTTGACCTTGACTATCAAAAAATAACTCAAACCAATCAAATTATGCCTAGCTATCTCTATTTTTATTGGTCATATAGATCTTAACTATCATATATTGACCCTTTGAAGCATATCACATGATAGATATTGATCAGTACAATCGAGTAAGATCCATCGATCCTACCCTTGAATTGTTAACTCTTTATAATATGGTACCACTTGGCATCCCTATATTTATACTCAAGATCCACTGTCAGTCTACCACTTCATGTGCTTGCACTCATGGTGGCCTCTCAAGCCCCTTAACCTTTTGAATCATCTCACACTATTGAATCAATTTGTACGATGTAACATAGACCATAAAATTTGTTGAGTCCCACTATTTGAAATTGAATGACTACTTTACGAGATCAAAATTGATGTGTATGTGCCCATCATTTGATATTTACATGATTATCATTGACATTCATGCAACCTTAAAATTTAAAATCCAATAGATTTTTATTGTCTTAAGTTTGACATTCACATAAACATCAAATATCTCTATGCGACCATTAATGATGTTGGCATGACCATCACATTTTGGACTCAAATGCTTTTTTATTGTAGCTTGATTTTGATGTTTGCATGAATGTCCCATCTTATAGGTCTAACTTTACATGGTTATAAATTGAACTAGAAATATTATGCGGGCATGAAATTTTTGGGATATGATATAGGCATGAATAGATCCATGACACTAAAATCCTTTAGCTCTTGTACCTTTCCTTAGTGAAGATAAAAATGCCCAAATAAGCTGGTTTGCTCATTTCCATGTGATGTGTAGGACGACTTGACACCTTAGACTTGATAAGATGAAATTTAAAGGCTTAGATCTTGAGATAGAAGACTCATCAAGATATGAAACTTGTATATAATGATCTTGGTACTAAGGACATTGATTGTGCATGGTTTGATGGTCATGCAAGGCTTTTTGAGCATATTTATAAAATGCCTAAGTGAACTGGTCCATTTTGGTTCTTCATGACATCATGGTGATGGTCTGGTTTCACAAAGCTTGTTCCTAAACTTTTGTATCTCCAAATGAACTCCTTGAGGCATGTGTAGATCCTTTACATGATCCTAATTACTTAAACACCATGAAAACCTACTACTTGCATATATGACAAGACACCAAATGACACAAGGACTAAAGTAGACTATGAACAAAGCTAGAATGACATATGAAATGACATGAAATGAACAACATACCTTATGACATTATAAAAAAGCCCCTATATAAGATTATGACTATAAGGGGTTGACCCATTTTGGACTAGGTAAAAATAGTCAATAATTACTACATAAATTTTTTTTTATTGACAATAGTTGATGCATTCTGTAATAAAAATATAATAGCAAGTATTTTTTTTTGAAAACTAATTATTTTGTTAAATATTTTCCAAAAAGAAGATCATGTAGATGTACTAAAAGGATTTGAATAATTTTAAGACTCTTATATATACTAACTCATCCATTAGATAGTGTCAAATAAATGTTTTATAGAACTGACTATGGAAGAAGTACCATGCCCATAGCCCACTAAAACTGATTTTAAGGGTAAGCTGAGAGTAACTTCTTAGTGTTAAAAACTAACCAGTGCACTAAAGAATTAGATGGATGAATGGCTTATTAAAGTTTAGTAAAAAATGAATCCTATGCATTTATGATATACCACAAGGCACATGAAACTAAAATCTATGTTATAACTGTACCATGGCTATGAGTATTAGGTCAAGCCCCTCACACCACAATGTTTGTAAATAAGAGACAATGCTTGTAAATATAACACTGCGTAGCCCTTTATGACTGTAGCTAAGTAGTTTAAAAACTATTAGAAGAAAGTTTAAATGGAAAAGTAAACAAATAGAAAATAAAGTTTGAAAATAAAAATAAAAAACTAATTTACAACATTTAATGAATTGAAATAAACAAATAATCAACTTGAGATGAAATGTGTGGTTAAATTTGAAAATAAAAGTTAATTTTCCTTACTTATGCTTGAAAAATGAAATAAATAGAACTATATTAGTGATAGCTGATGTAGTTGTGCACTTAATGTATAATGATATCAAGTAAATCAATATAATATATGTAAATCATAATTAAAGACATAAAGAGATTACTAGATTGAACAATCTGATTTAGTTTATTGGTAATAATTATAATTTTAAAACTAAGTCAAGGAGTCAACATAATTTATTAGAAATAAGTGAAATACATAATTATATTAAATAACTTGATGTAGTTTACTAAAAAATAAATGCATTATAAAACTAAATCAACCCGATCAATATTATTTACTAAGAATAAGAAATAAAAATGAAAATACTGAACTATGTTGGGTAGATTGATCTAGTTTATTGGAAAAATGAGTCTAAAATAAAACTATATCAGCTTGTTTGATATCATTGTGTGGATATATGGCTAAACAAAACTAAATTGATTAGGTTGATATATTTTTTTGGAGAAAATAAGAATCAAATTTAAAAATAAAACTATATCACACTGGCTGAAGTAGTTCACTGGGAATTACATAAAGATGTAACTATATCACATTGTTTGATGTAGTTTATTATAGGTAAAAATTATGATTGATATATATCATCCTATTTGATAAAGCGTGATGATATAAAAAATTAAAACATAATTTTATTGAACTATTTGGTACAATTCATTATAGAGGTGAAATTAATGGTTAGCTTCTTGTTAGATTCACTAGTATGTATGCAATGAACTAGGATTTGACCTATAAATATCCTATCTAAAGATATCAAATAGAAGAAGGTAAATCAAATAGAGCCTATTGATACTTAATGAAATCATGATATGAATAATGGATCTACTAAACCTAGCAAGAGGAGCACCTACAAAATAATGTTAAGAGAAAGGGTTTTAAAGCCTCTAGGCAATCAACACAATGTAGTATCCCTACCTAGGTCTCTAAATAAAAAGTAATCAAATATTGCAATAAAAAAATATAATGGGATGGGTTAGAAACATATTTAAAATATGAAATGAGCCATGGTAGGTAAATGGGGGCCTAGGCTACCTAAGATGTATGAATAACAAGTTTGAATAATCCTATGGACATATTAAGTTTAAGTGTAGAGAGAATTCGAACAAGGAGACATACATTCATTGACCAAGTAATATGAAACTTATATCTATCAAAAGGAAAGAGTTAGGGTTAAAAAATACTTACCTTTAATAAGACCTATTAAGGTTTATGTCTACCTTGGATAATGGTGATTTGTAATATATTATTATGGTTATAAAGATATAAATGGCTGAATCAAGATCTAGGATAAAATCAATCCTCTTATTACATATAAGATTCCACAAGACAATTTTTTCCCTCCAAAATAAGAGATAAGAAATAACTTCTCCAAATATAGACTTAGGAAAAGAGTGTGAGTAATAGCGATTGAAAATGAATGCTATTCCTTATTGGATTAAAATGGTGGCTTGTATTTATAATGATGAATGAAGTTAATCCCTCTCAGATATTTATTCAATAATATTGGTCAACTTAATTTAGTCTTAAATAGGTAGGCTAGCCTCAAACTAGATGATCAATCTAACTTAGTTATAAAGTGTGTACCTAAACACTTAAAACTACATCGATCTGATTAATGTGGTCAGGATGGGGTGGATAACTATTATAAATACATTGAAAAAGTTGACATAATTGGAAGATATATGTCTTGATGTAGTTAGAAGATGTTAGATGGAAGGACATAACTTAGGGGATAAAATCTAGGAAAGCTAGAATGGATATGGGAATGATAGATAAACAATAATGTCTCTCATAAATCACCATTGGCTCCCCACCCCTTTCCTAGTACACCTAAGGTGTGTAATTAGAGACATTGAAATTGATAGGTTACTACAAGAGAGAAAATGTTATTAAAGGATAAAATTTAAAAATATTGTGTGTACATGCATGACCCAACTTGTTGTTTTATCTAGCTAGTGTCATCTGGGTCTGATGTAGAAAATTTGACATAGGATAATGTTTGGGATATAATCCCATAATTCCATAATTTTGATTAATAACCTCCTATGATTCTTTCACCCATTGGTTGCAAGTGACATTTATAGTGTTTTACTTTCACTACATGTTATACCAATAAAACACCCATTCCTAATTTATCTCTAATGATTACATGCCTTATGTAGTAATGTTATATATTTGGTTAACTTCCTCATCCAAATCTTTACTCTACACATTAAGAGGCCCTTGGTCAATATCCAAAGGAATGACCATGTGTTCCTTCCCATTTTCAAAACTCATGTAGTACTTAGTGAAGCACATATCTACATTATTCACATATCACTATGGTTGACCTAACAAATCATGGTAGTTATCATCTTTGTTAAGATTCAAAACCTCAAAATACATGTATAAATTTTCAACCAAAATATCTACCATGAAATTCTTCAGTATACCCAAAGGTTGTGTATGATTCTTGTTTTACATGAATAATATATATGGGGAAGGGTGAATAACCCAACTTATCATCTTATGATCTACATTATGGGTAAGAATGTTAACCTCAATGTTTGTATCTATTATATTATTATATATATTGACCATTCATCCATAGTTACATCGATCAACAATTCTTGGCCATACCCTATGTTTTGGGTGATTCTAATTTCTTGGCCTTGAGTTAGATGGGGTGTGGGTACTATAATTAGTACCTTATCTTCATAATGTAACATTTGTTTTTAATATAGGTATCATTCCATCAGAATGAAAAAGATACAAATGTTTAACAAGATCATATTTTTTTTAAGAACTTGTACCTTATGTTGAAGGTATACATTGGCTTTAACTTTTAGGTCTGGAATGAGTTAAAATTTATCTTTGTAAATTTTGGATTACTTCCATCAACTCTTGTATTATATCCTTATGGCATGAACCTTCAAGTTACTATCCATAGATGTATCAATGTATGAAACATTTTATTTTGGCCTCAATAACTCATAACAAATCTAATTTTTTTCCTTTAGGACTACAAGTGGCTACGTAGTGGTACTACTACATGTTGTTTCTTGCACTTTAGGCCCTTTGCATATAAGGGAAAGTGAATTTTATCTACAAGCTAATATTAAATCAAAGAAGATAAATCACACTTACCCTTCCACTTTTTGGTACATTTATAAAATTAGAGTCATGACCAAGATGGATCAGCTAAACCTAACTAAGGGGTCCCTTACCACACAATATCACTAGAGAGGGTTCTAAAGCATCTAGTCAAGTAACAGCATGTGATAACCCTAGCTAGGTCCTATGTTTTATTATTCATAAAATAAATGATAAATTAAAGTAAAATCTTACCTAGTGCTCACCAAAGCATGTGGCACAAAATGGGAGTAATAAACATAAAAGTAAACATGCATAGAAGATATCTACTAAAGTTAATATAGAGGAAATACTAATACATTAAGAGAGAAGCATATGAGATAACAAATGTAAATATATCTAATTTAAAAAGGAGGATCAAGAGTTAGGAATACTTATATTTGAAGATTAACCCTTTGAGCCTCAATATCTCCCTTGGCCAAGGTGATTCACAAGAGGTTGTTGTGGTTTGTAAGGATAACAAAGATATGTTAGATCTAGGCTACATGACTTTTCCTATGCATCTAAAATACTTATCCACAAGACAAGATCCGTATCTCCAAGTGTATTATTAAAACCCTAAGTAATGCTCCTCAAGTAGAATGGTGGATAAATAGATGTGAAAATAATGACTTTCTTCTTTTCTCTCTTTGAAATGGAAAAAAGGATGTGTATATATAGTTAGATCTAACCCTAAACCTTTATGAAAGTTTAGCTGGTAGAGTCAACCCAATTGACCCTATATCATTAATTAATAAAATCAATTAGGTTTCAGACTGGGTCGGTTGAGGCTAACCCAGTCCCATAATGTGCTCATATATTTTAAGTATAGGGTCAACCCAGGTTGAATTTATTTGATAAATGTCATAAAGATTTTTTTATTAGTTAGGTTTTATTTAAGGTGGTGAATTACTTGGAAGAGTGTGTAATGGAGGTGTATAGGATATGTTTTTGTTGGTTTCAAGTGGTGGTATAGGGGACAACAATATTTCAAAACACTAATGGTCTTCCCATACCTTTTTTGGTGAACCCTTTAAGGCATGCACTTGTAGAGATTGTGAATTGAGGGGTTCTTAGAAGAGAGAAAGCATAACTAATTGATAAAGTTTAAAATATTATGTGTATACATATGCCCCACTCAAAGTTAATCACATGTCATACAGGTGTAACATGAGATGGTCCTTTGAGAAAAGAACATAACAACACACAATGTTAAGCTAAAGAAATTGTTAAAAGAAGTGAATAAGATAAATGAAAGGGTAGAATTGAAAAATACATACCTTTACTTACCTTAGTGCTGTAGAAGAGTAAGAAAGTGAGAGAAATATGAAAGTGTCCAATGTATGGAACATTAGGTAAACCTATAAAAATAAGTGAAAAATTATTTTTTTGTAAAATATACATGTAATATGTGAAAATATTCTCTACAACATTAGGATTCTAGAACATCTTATGGTTTATAAAAAGAGATAGTAGAAACAAAGTTATGATTGAAAAATAAAATCTAGTTGTAAATAATTGACAGATAAATAAATTTGAATAATAAATATAAATAGGTGAAAATTAATTCATTTTGTATTTTATCATTCTAAGAAAATATTGTTCTAAGAGACCTAATTGAGCCCAAAGAGTGACCATGGTGAGGAGATGACAACTATGATGTGGAGGATGCCTCATGATCACGACGGGTGCAACCCCAATAAGTAGAGAAATAATTTTAAAATTTTGAGTGATTTTAATTGAAATTAAGATAAATATAGAAAATTAGATGTTAGGAAAATTGTAGATACCAAAAATGACCCTAGGAAATTTTAAAGTAGACTAGGGATAAAATGGGGTATTGGGTAGGAAAATATCAAACCAATAAACGCCCAATGCATTTATGGTATATGGTCAAAAATTCATTGTAAACTAAGAATAGATTTGGCCTTGTCGACTTAGTTTTCAAGGTGAGATAAATCCAAGGGGATGATTATGTAGCAGTGGGTTGATGTAGTATTGCTGAAGGTGTTTAAATGTGTAGTAGAGGGCCAATTTAGTTATAAAATAATAAATGGTCAACATAATATATTTTGACTGATATAGTATGTTGAATGAGGTCAAATATATGGTAGAGGGTCGATGTAGTATGATAAAAATAGGAAGGGGATGATTTTGTATCAAAGAGGTTGATTGTGTTTGTAAGAATGGGCTGATTATGTAATAGAAGATATAGGCAATATGGTAAATGATTGATAGGGCTGATTTAGTATCAAATGGGTCAATTGTGTAGGAAAAAGGTGAAAAATAAAAAAATAGGCCAAACAAGCTGATGAAGTAGTTAATTTTTAGTTTTTTGAAAATATTTAAGAATGTATTTTATTATTATGACATCGAGATCTAATACGTTCTTTATTATTTGATATTTTTTAGAAGTGACAAATATTTTGGTGCCTTGTAGATGTGTCCTAACTACCAAATTTGTTGGAGCATTTGTCAAACTTTGATCAAGCTTGATTGATTGCCTTAGGGTTTGGAGGCATCATGAAGATGAGGTGGATCCCACTAAGTGTTTATCTCATTATCATGTTACTTGAAGCATGGGAGAGACTGACCAACACTTTTTGGTGGGAGGTGGATGGGGAAATATAAAGGTAGATATCACCTTAGAGGATGTCCATGCCTTATTTGAAATTTCTATCATCAGGATGCTAGTGATATGTGATACACTGGAGGTGGAGGATGAGAGACTAGCCCTAGCCTAGTGGGTAATAAGCTCATATAGGATATATCTGGGTTTACATATTACCTTGTTTTATGTTTATATCATGGCCATTTTGGATGTCTAGAAGGCCTTGATAAGGCTTGTGATTGTGAGGATCTTTCATGAACAAATTAGCATATAATTGTAAATACACAAAATAAACTATGAAAAATTAGCAATATATTGAATGAAATAAATAAAACTAAATAAAATAGCAAAATTGAAGAATAACTAGCCTCTTCAAGGGGGAAACCTCCTTTGAGAAAGCTAAATTTAATACAATTCATGTCCTTCATACTAGAATAAGCTCCTATTTAATGTAATCTATCACTAAATAACTACTAATTCCCATGAATGTGGGATTAATCTACTATTACACTATTACATTATACTATTATAATGAGCTTGAGGGATGACTTATAAAGTATATGAATCCATAGCCTTTTATTAAATAAATAAACTACAAATAGATGGTTAGGATGAAGGGTCCTAACATGCCCTCCCCTTTCAAATCTTTGAGCTCAAATCTTGAAGTGAGGAAAATGTTGTTGAATGGAAAGAAGAGGTTCCCAAGTCACATCATCTAGGTGCATCCCTTGCCATTGGATGAGAACTTTCATGATGACCTGATTGTAGAGGAAGTGAGAGTGCTTGCTGATGATAGATTTAGGTTGTAAAATGAGAGACCCTTTTGCATCAATTTTAGGAAGTACTATCTGAGTGTTGACATTACATCCAAGTACCTTCTTTAAGTAAGAGACATGAAAAATAGGGTGCACACATGATGAAGGTGGTAGTTCTAACTTATAGGTGATAGGTCCAATTTGTTGGAGAATTTTATAAGGCCCATAAGATTTTGGAGCTAATTTATGATGGTCTTTGAGCTTTAAAGAGGATTTCTTGTAAGGTTACAGACAAATAAAAACCAAGTATCCAATTTGAAAGGATTGCTTAGAGTGGTGTTGGTTTGCTTATTTTTTCATGTGATTTTATGCCATGTGAAGATTATTCTTAAGGAGGGAAAGGATATTGTCACATGTACTAAGGGTAGAATCAACAACTTGGATGATGGAGCTTCCTATTAAATATGAAATAAGATAAGGTGGATTTTGACCATAAATAACCTCATATGGGGTGAGTTTGGTAGCTATGTGGTAGGAGGTGCTGTACCACCATTCTATAAGAGGTAACCATTTAATCCATTGATTGCTACTGAATGAAAAAATAATGAAGATAGGTTTCCAAACACTTATTGATAAACTCAGTCTAGCCATCAATCTATGGATGATATCCTAAGCTCATTTTCAAATGTGTACCTAGATGCGTGAAGAGTTTTTGCCAAAAATAGCTTGTGAAGGTAGGATTTTGATCTAAGACAATAGAGGTAGGAACACCATGGAGTCTAAATATTTGATCAATAAATATTTAAGCAATAGTGGAAGTAGTGTAGGGATAGGCAAGAGTACAAAAATGGGCATATTTGGAAAGGTTATCAACTATAATAAGAATCACTAATTTGCTTCCAAATTTTTGGAGACCATAAATAAAATCTAAGGAAATGTTTGTTCAAATATGTGTTAGAATCAGAAGTGGTTGGAGTAGACCAGGTGGAGTGATTGTGTCACCTTTATTGTGTTGGCAAATATCACATTTAGTAATTTTTTTTTAATATCTTGATTAATTTTGGCTTAAAATAAATTATAGTGAACCCACTCATATGTTTTTAGAAACCTTGAGTGTCCAGCTAAAGGGGATGCATGCATCTTTTGTAAAATGGCATGTTTGAACTTGGATCTAGCTGTCAACAAAAGGTGACCTTTATATCGTAATGTCTGACCATCCCAAGTATAATGAGGTTTAAAAAATGAATCAATAGATAATTAAAGAATGAGCTATTGGGTTGGAATGTCCTTATGCCATTCTTTTTGAATATCATGGAGCCATGTGGAAATGGGAAAAAAGATAGCATATACGTGCACTAGGTCTTCAAATTGGCAAGAGAGCATTAACCACCACATTTTCCTTACCTTTTTTTATAACTAATCTCATAGTCATATCCCATGAGTTTAGATACCTAATTTTGTTGATCAAGGGAAGATAACCATTATTCTAAAATTATTTAAGACTCTGGTGATCTCTTTTGATACAAAAATTGCTAGCCAATCAAGTATGGATGACATTTATGAATTGAATGGAGAATATCCATCATCTCCTTATCATATGTGGATTGTGATAAATTACACCCAATGAGTGCCTTGCTAGTGAAGGAAATGGGATGATCTTGCTGCATGAGTACCACACCAAGACCTGTGCCACATGCACTACACTCAATAATAAATGGTTATGAGAAATCAGGCATGGCCAAGATGGGGGTGGTACACATTGTGTGTTTGAGGCTATTGAATGCTATAGTAGATGTAGGTGACTAGACAAAGGAGAATTTTTTTAGCATAACTGTTAGTGGTGCTATAATTTTTCCATAATCTTTGACAAATTTATTTTAGTACCTTGTGAGACCAAGAAATCCTTGTAGACTTTTGAGTGTGGAAGGTATTAGCCAAGTTGTCATAGCTTCAATTTTATTGGGGTTAACATGAACACCATCATAAGAAACAATATGTCCTAAGTACTCAACTTTTGATTTCCCAAAATAACATTTAGAATGTTTAGCACATAAGTGGTTCACACCTAGAATGCCCAAAGCTATATCTAAGTGGTGGAGATGGTCCTCCCATGTGTGGCTATAGATGAGCATGCCATCAAAGAAGACCAAGATAAATTTTTGCAAAAATGGCTGAAATACTTGGTTCATTAAGCTCTGGAAGGTGGAGGGGGAATTAGTAAGCCCAAATGGCATGACAAAGAACTCATAATGACCATCATGTGTGAAAAATGCTATTTTGGGAATGTCTGCATCATGAACATGAATTTGATGATAGCCAAAGCAAAGGTCCAATTTGGAGAAAAATTATGCACATGTAGTTCATCAAGGAGATCATTGATAATTGGAATGGGGAATTTGTCTTTGATTACTAGATTTTTCAAGTCCTGATAGTCAATGTAGAGTCTCTAGGAACCATCTTTATTATGAATGAGCAAGATTGATGAGCAATAGGGACTAGTGCTGGGTTGAATGACACTTGCCTGGAGAAGGTCATGAACCATCTTGTCAATCTCAACCTTATGATGAAATGGGTAGTAGTAGGGCTAAATGTTGGGGGTGTACTACCAAGAAAAATCTAAATACAATGGTATTTAGGGTGGTGAGGTGGTAATCCTATTGAATCTATACATATAGATATATGCTTGAACAAATGTCTTGTAAATCTAAAGGTTGGCTAGAATCCAATGGAGGAGTAGTGTGTAAAGAGAACAAGTGGAAAATGATGCCATGAGACTTGTGTTTAAAAAGTTTCTCTATGTGATGAGAGCTGATAACACTCATAGATCTAGGAAGAAGGCCTTTCAGAGTGTATTGATGACCATTCTCAGTGAACTGCATCCATAGTTCAAAAAAATCCCAAAGAATTGGGCCAAGAGTGCATAACCATTGGGTACCCAATACAACATCACATCCACCTAAGGATAAAGCAAACATGTCATCCCTAAGGTTATAGTCACCCACATAAATGTGAACATTGTAACACCTACCTTTGAATGGTAGGGTTCCACCATTGGCAATGATTAATTTAAAGTTGGAACAAGGGTGTATAAAATAGTCTACTTATTTAGCCAACTGAGGGTCAATGAAGTTGTGAGTGCTACCATAATTGATGAGAATGGTAAGTGGTTATTTCTTAAAAAACCCTTTGACATGCATTTTTTGGGGAGTGGTGACTCCTACCAAAGCATGAATTGAGATCTCAGGAGTAGAATCTGATTGTTTGAAATAATTAGCTTTTAGTGTGATCTCTTTGGTGGTATTCTCATAATCTTCTATATCTGGTGGAGAATAAACATCTAGTAGATATAATTTTTTCTCTATACATTTATGCTTGAGAACCCATTTATCATCACAATTGTAATAAAGACATTTTTCATGATGTGCATGCATTTCAACTCCTGTGAGGCATTTGATGGGGGTTATTATAGGGTTGGGTTATTAGAAAGAGGGTTTGGAGGGTGCCCAATTAGAAGTGCAATGTTGGGAGGTGATTTTTTCTTCAGTGAGTTTTGTGAGACCTAAGGCTGCCATCATGGTCTAAGGTTGGAACATTTTGACCTCAAAATGGATGGGATTTTTGAGGCCACTAATAAAACAACTCTTGAAGAAATCATCAGGTAACCCTTTAGTGTGATTAGCCAGCTTCTCAAATTTAATTTAATAATCACAAATGGTGCCTGTCTGATGAAGTTTGGTGAGGGATCCCATAAAATCCTTAAATTCTAAGGGACCAGACCTATCCAAAAGTAGGGATACAAAAGTTATCCAATCAGGTTCAATATTAGATTTGAGACACCAATGGTACCATTAGAGTGCCTCTAATTCCCAGTGGAAGGAAGAAATGGGGACTTTGTTGATGTGATATGTATTATGAAGGTTGAAGTATTGATTAGCATGATAGATCCAACCTATCAGGTTTGTACCATTGAATTTTGGAAAGTCTAGTTTGGGTCCACATTGTGGGTGGTTGGATGAAAAAGTATTCTCAAAAGAAAACTCCTATAATTTGTTGAGCAAAAGGGCATGGGTGTCATTCATTACATGTACCATATCAGCTAAGTCAATGACCTAGGTTATCAAAGCAATGATTTGTTCCTCCATGATCTTGGTGCCTGCATGTGTGGCTACCATAACCTATTTTTTTTTGAAATGGATGGGAAAACTAAAGTTAAGATGTATAGTAAGGGAATTTTCTGATTTGGATGAAATTGGGAGGGGTAAAGGTACTTTTACTATTTTTTTTGAAAAGTAGGAGTATGATTGACAAAGACAAAGGCAATTTGAGAAGAGAAAATGAAAAAACTAAAAAAATTATCAAAGAGGGATGAAGAATTAGAAAAGGGAGATGAACACTGTGTAATTTTTTTGAGGCAAATAGACAAAAAATTGAAAAAGTTATGATAAGACCCAAAAAAAAGGAAAAATGAGATCTGTGGGAATTAGGTGTGGAATCAGAATATGGGACCCCAAGGAAAAAAATGTGGAAAATTAAATTTTAGGTTTCCTGGTAAATTTTTAGTAGGAATAGGGTTATAGAAAGGGAGATATTACAAAAAAAAAAAATTCCAACACTGGTTTTTGGTTTTCTTCTACTTTACTGAGGTTTCTAATTTATGCTCTACTGATAATTTTATGATTTCAAGGATAATATGTTGTGTAAATATGGGATTAATATTATCATATAGTTAAATGTGGGAATTTATGGGGGAATTTCTCTACACATTCATCATCTGCAGTATATCCTTCCTCGAGCATTTTTCAAAATTTCTATGCCTGACACTTCATGTCAAAAAAGAAATATTTGAGTAGGCCTTGGCATAATAGTTCATATAATTAAATATTCCCAATTTTATGGAAGGTAGCTTATAGAGCACAATAAAATTTGGTGTAATTCATCTAGTACACTCACTCTTTGCCAGTCACTTCTACACTCACTCCACACTTTTGTTGGCATCAATAAGCTTTCTTGGCTGCTTCTTCAGGTTTCACTGTAAGGTTTTGCACCTTTTCCTTGTAGAAAATGGAAAGTAGAATAAAATTCAATAAACAACTTCTAACTATCTTGACCAAGCATTTTCTTTCCAAGCTTCTACAACACATGCTAGTGTTTTACTCTATCTGGTAGAAATGGACCCCAAGTTTGAGCAGCTACTTAAGGGTTTTTAGAAATATCTTTGGCCACCATTTCCATCTAAGTGATTATTTCTCTCTAAAAATTTTTTGGCCATGGATTTACCTCTTAGAGACAACTCTTGGTTTTCCTCACGGGTGGGAACTAGTCAACTGGGAAGCATCATTACTCGTTTCACTGATAGCTCCTCTTAATGGGCCATCTACTTTGGGGTTCTTATGGTACTCCTCACAATGAGTTTAGGGTTTTCACCCAAACACTTACCATAGTTATGTAGATAGGTTTTACCCTAATCCAAATTAGGTGATAAAATCTAAAGTAGAACAAAATCAAAATGTGGTAGAGTAGAAAATCATGATCTTTGATGATGACCCATTGCCAAAATGAAAATACAGATCTAAATTATTTCATGAAAGGGATAGGAATGGATTTGTTACCACTTTCTCATCACAAGGGTCTAATTATGGAAAGGTGAGAGCATATGGTGGGTAGTAGATAGAAAAAAAAATTCTCCTTAGAAAGTGCTTGATACCAGATGTGAGGATCCTTCCTGAACAACTTAGCATATATTTGTAAATAAGTGAAATAAACTATGAAAAATTAGAAATATATTAAATGAAACAAATAGAAATGAATTACAATAGAAAAATTATAGAATTCCTAGCCTCTTCGAGAGGGAAACCTCCTTTGAGCAAGCTCAATTCAATACAATTCATGTCCTTCATACTAGACTAAGCTCTTATTTAATGTAATCTATCACTAAATAACTAATACTCCCCATGAATGTGGGATTAATATACTATTAAACTATTGCATTCTACTATTATAATGAGTTTAAGGGATGACTTATTAAGCATATGTGTCTATATCCTTTTATTAAATAAACAAACTACAAATGGATGGTTAAGATGAAGGGCCCTAACAATGATAACATGAGTGTTGTGTCACAAGTCAGATGGGAAGGTATCACTTTATGTGATAGACTTGTGTTAGTCCATCCTGGAGTAGCATGACTTGTATGATCTTGGTTCTATCATTTGGGTACATCTCATGCATGATATGTATAAGATGATATATCAAGGTTAAAAGATGATGGGCCCCATCATTATGCTAAACTCATAGATCTATGAGAGATTTCCTATGTACTAATTGGTTGGGTTACACCATGTGATTGATAATAGGTCACCTTAGGTTGTTTAGTGGAGGTAGGACCATTTAGCATGTGTTATACCCCATATTCCACCTTTGTAAACTGTTATATGAGGGCAAATAGTGTGGTAACCTTATAGTCACATTACTACTGTATGGCCATCTTGGGTGACTGTAGTGATTGGTTTGGGACAAGTTAAAATCATGAGCCACTATAATTCATGGGTGGAGCCACATCTAGTGGCTTGTGTACCTAGATATTTGGGGCTACCATATCTAGTGGCCCTTCTAGTAGTGCTTGCTTATTAGGCACAACATGCTAGACAACTAAAAAGATAGGTGGCATAGAAGTACTAGTCAAGATACTTATTATTAGGCCTCGATGAGAAATACCATATGTAGGTCAGGCAAGCCAACATGAGGTGAAAATTCCTAGAGGATATGATGCTAATGATGTGGATGCATGAGATGTAAGAGTGAGAGCAAGACCACAATAGGGGTGACAATAGCCATCATGAGCTCATCAAAGTTAGAGAAATTATGGATGAGATGGGAAACATGTACTATTAGTCAAACATGGTGATCTTACCATAGCTATAAGACATGGTTGTTTGATAAAGATGCCATTGTAGAGGGGGTCACGATCTGCTCAGGTGGTGATTCTCAATTTTTTGCTTATGTGAAGGTAGTCGACATAGGAGGTGCTTGATGGGTGAGTGGATGGGGAGATTGTGGTTAGTGATATTGATATTGGTGAGAAATGTTTTGATTTATTTTAAGTTTTTGACATAGATCACTTTGTTTCATCATTTTTTATGATAGATAAATGGTTTGAGATATAAACATGAGATCTGATGTATATTTAGTTTCTAGTTTTGTAGATACTATTGTAGAGGAGATTAGATGGGGAGATCTAATTATTATTACATACCATGATATTTTGGATGGGGTGATGTCATAGTATGAACCTTCCACTTTGGTAGATCCTATGGTACCATCTACCCTAACTTATGATAGTTGGCTTAGACTAGTGGGAGAGACTATTTGCCAGTTACAAGCATGGAGAGATGGTTTACATCCACCTATAAGGGTAGGAAATGAAGAGGCTATAACATGTAAGGATTTGGCACATGAGTAAAATACTCACATGGAAACCACTATATAGCTTGGATAGTTACTATTGACAAAATTTGACCCTACAGGACAAATTGGGACTCGTATAGGTATAAATTGATTTTTACGTGTTTTAAGGGTCTAATATTTATGTATTAAGGTGTATTATAGGTCATTTAGTGTGATTTAATGTTATATTATCCTTGGTCATTAGTCATTTTAGTCTTTATATCATTTTGAGTCATTTTGGGGTCAAAATAGGGCATTAAATGAGTTGTATAGACTCCTAAGGAAGTGTGAAGGTGTAATGAGGGTGATGTCATGTGACATGTGTCCTATTATGCTTTAATAAACTATTAATAATTGAAAGTGATATGTTCTTTAGAAGAAATAAAATTTTTATTGGGAAAAGAGAAAAGTTTGGCATTTGTACAGCCTATAGGGAAAGGTGACACATGGGAGTCATCATCCCCACACTCATCTCAATGATTTACATGCTTTGGAAGTGTTAAAAAATTCCCAAAACCATTTTGCTCCTTTCTTACCCTTTTAGACATGTAAAAGTGATTAATAGGTTCATGCTTGGTACAATTAGTAGAAAAGGTTCTAGGTCAAACAACTTTGGGAGGTGGTAGTACACTTAGATACATTTACATAACAATATTTACAAGATTGGTCAACCATGATTTATGAACCATCCTTTACAAGTTGACTATGTTTTTTCTACTTGTCAATCTGTACACCCTATAGGTTTTGCTCCATTTTGGACAAGTCCAAAAAAACAAGCTGGTGATGTTGAATTTAGAGGATGTTGGCTCTCTTTTCATATTCTCTCCATGTTTAGTTTCATGTTTCATGGTGTTTTAATGAGCAAGTTATCTCAGGTTGCAACATAATTTTCTATTCTATGTTGTAGGCATGTTTCCACCATTTTCAAGGCCTTCATGCTTTGAAAATGACTATAGGGGGTTGTGATAGGTTAATTTATATGTTTTAAATTCTCTTCTAATTCCTTTTACCTTCCAACTTCTGTCTTCAAAGTAATCTTCATAGTTTGCAAGCTCATATGCCACATAAACAGTCACTTGTTATCCCTGCCTACTCTATAATAGGTGTTTACAAGAAGGATATCATGTTGAAAATGGGGTTTTAGAGATTTATTGAAGATTTGAAATATCCTAATGTTTCAGTCCAATATCATGTAAAGAGATCAAGTGATCATGAGAGCAAAAAACACACCATACATGGTTTGAAATCACTATCCGCCTACATAATGAAAATGCTCATCTACAAGTGCCATGGAAGGAAGAGTTCAATGTTGAAAAGGAATTTTGAGAGTTTGTATCAAGATTTATAATATCATAATGCTTCATTTGAACACCATGATAAGAAATTAATAGACATGGAAGGCATATTTCTTGAGTATGTGGAACATTTCATGCTTGCTACCTATATGTAACTCAAAATGCTCATCTATAAGTGGTGTCTTCATGGAAATAATCATGTTGAGAAGGAGATATATAAGTTGAGTAGGGAATTTTATCATGAAAGTATTATATTTAGAATCTCAGAGGAAGGTTAAAACTCTTTTGGACCTCACAAACCACATATTCTGCCAACTCATTCTCCACACTGCCTGTATAAGAAAATATGCACTTATAGGTGGTTTGATAGAGGGATTAGGTGTCATTTTAAGTGTTGAGGCACATAATGGAGATCATATTGAAGTTATAAAATTTTAAAATGATCCTAAATACATATTTATAAGGCTAAACTGCTAAACAAAGTTGAAAATCACCTTCAAAGGTAATGACTATAGGTTCAGGGATCAAATCCTTAAATTGGAAAAAAATGCACTTAGGTCTTTTGAAAAGAACAAATCCTTAAACCTTTTATGCATAATAATGGTTTTTTATTGAATCCTATAGTAAGGAAAATGACTCTACAAAGTTTGAGGGGTAGAGGATAAATTAAAATTGGTTTTTTGGAGGCTCAAAGTTGCCTACAAAGACTCTAAATTCCTTCAATATCATCTAGAGGATCTGAGCCTTAAAGAGATATTTTCAACTTAATGTGTAATAAAAAAACATGATTCCATGATAAAATGGTTTGAGATGGTGATATAGTATTAATTATCTATAAGAATCATTGAAAAAGGTTGATATAAATGGTTTGGGGCCCTGATCTACACCTACATACATGCCTAATTCCAAAATTATCCACTTACAACCAAGACCCATTTTCCATATCATTCATGAGGAGGAGTTTGAGCATTGAGATGTCAGTGTTGTTTGATGAAAGGAATACCAATGGTCTTGGAGGATACTAGGAGAAGTTTATTAGTGAGTTTTTAAGGTCTAATGATCACCTATAGGTGTCCTCTCAAGTGAAATACCCACCTATGGCCAACCTAAGGTGCAGGTTTGAGAAGGTGTTATTTATTGTAGACCTAGAGTTTAATGTGAATTTTTTTGAGAATTAAGACCAAAAGGAGAGGTATTAATATGTATTTTTGATCCTATAAACACCTTTAGATGCCCCTCATTTGATAATATGCACCTACAACCAACTGTAGATGACTGTCTCATGCAATGAGCATAAGGGAGTAATGCCAAGGGTTTTCAATGAATGAGATGATGAAAATGAGTAAAATAAAAAAATAAATGAACCTAAATGGATATATATATGTTTTATAAATTTTTTCCAAAGCTTAACCATGCATTTATACCTATAGGTACACTCCAAAAACAAGAACATAGTCAAGGAATAACACTCAATTTGAGTAGGCAAAGATTATGAGGAGTATGTAGAAGTTTGGAGGGATTATTAAAGGTTAAAAAACCTTCATATTAATAATAGACTCATATTAATCTTATTATGACCCTAAATATGCATCACTCAATTCACAAGGTAAAATCTTTTTGGCACAGTCCATTTCACACAGTCAGTCTTGGATTTTTAAAGAGTTGAAGGGTCAAATGGCTAAATCAAGAGTTGAAAAATTATATAGAGTGTCCTTATAACTTATATAGGCTGTAAAAAAAATCAATTTTTTTGAGTAAATAGGGGAAGTAGCCTCTATTTTATCTCAGGCAGAGGGTACTTCTTTAGGTGCATAAACTGGCAGGTCTGAGAAAAGGTGATAGATGGATAGACCAGGAGATAAAAAAATATTACTAGAAGGTTTGTGAATTTGAAAAAAATAAAATGAAACATTAAAAACACATCATATAATGAGGTAACCCAAAAATGTGGTCTATGTGGCTAAGTTTAAAGGTAGGCCTAAGAAGCAAGGTCTAGACCTAAAGCCCAAATTAGAGGTCATTGAAAATTTTTGCATGAGATGAGAATTCCAAAGAATTGTGTCATGTTTTTGAGGTCATTTAAAATATTTTAATTCTTTAACCTTGTAAATAAATATATAAAAATGTCATTTTGGGCTTTAAAACAACTTAGGCCTATTAGGCAGGGTTTAAGCCTAAGGCCAAATGAGAAGTCACTTACATTTATAGCCTTGTATATGAATTATAATCAATTTGGGAATGATTTTGGGACAATAATAGATGTGTTAAATCTTTTAGTGTGCATGATAAACCACAAATAATCCATTTTTGGGCTCAAAACCAAAACAAACCTATGTAAAATGTGAAAACAAGCTCGATAAGGTGATTTCAAATACTCACATATTTCATGAGACTTTGCATGGAGGCCAAGGGAGTTTAGAGAAGCTGAAAAGGGTAATATAATTTGATCTTGTGGATTTTTTTTGAAAATTAAATGTCCCATCTTTATGAACAATGCTTAGAGGGTAAACATGCCTAAACCCTTGCAAAATACTTGCTAGTGACCATTTTGAGAAGATTGAGGATATAATGCATCCAAATGGAATAGTTTGAACATGAAAGTATTTTTAGGTTGTATAATACTCTCTTAGGTTTCTCTCCATCTATTGGACTATATAAAATTATATAGACATGATACAAAATAGGGTACTTTTGACTATATTTATAGGTTTTATAAGGAGTCTGAATATGAAATAAAGTTGGGAGGAAGATATATAATTATAATAACTTATTATAATTAACTCATGCCTTTAAAAAAATCCTAAGTGTTCAAATAATATCTCCCATCTCAACCAGTCAAAACTGGCATAGTGAGCATAATGGTGAGAAGTGTGAAAACTTTAAGTGGATGGCTTTTTAATGTGTGCATGAGTAGTCTAAGGCAATGGAAAATATTTCCAAGTGTCATCCAATCCCTCACATGGATTTTCATGGAAAACTAAATCTAATTTTGAGGTGAAGTGTGAGGGGTGACTAAAAAAGGTATTTTTTAGACTACAGGTAGTGATGTCTAACTTATAGGAGATTTAAAATGAGTAGCACTTCAAAAAATGTATGGAGAGGAATTTTTAAAAGCATTCCCTCTCATTAAAATCATCATACCTATCCCTAGTTAGTTTTGGGATGTTCAAATAGGTGTAGATGATAAAGGCAATTTTTTGAGCCAACACAAGGAGTTTCATGCCACTTTTCATGAGTTTCATGCCTTGTATGAATAATTATACTTATTGAACTTGCATAGTTCATTTAACATATTATTTTAATGCATATGTAACTCCTTTTCTCATCTTGATAAGTGTCCTTATGACCTTTGGACTTCTTTCTTCTCCTCTCTCTCTCTCTCAAGTTCTATAAGAACTAGCCATTTTGGCCTTTGTAACTTATGCTGAAGCTAAGTATGGCAAAGCCCTAGTCATTTGAATACCATTTAATCAATAATACTACTAATTTTTACCTATTACATGATTTTTCATAGTGTGTTTTACTTGTATGATTGATTTTTTTTAATGATTACTTGTTGTTTTCTTAGCATTGTTATTTCATTCTCTCACTTATTTGTAGTTGGAAAGCTTCTTATTGCAAGGCATGTGAAGTGTTTTATGATATGTCAAGGTTGAGTGAGTTAGTATATTCAAATAGTGAAATTCTAGGCCTCTTGTCTAGTCCTCCTAGCCTAAACATTCATCATAACCTCAAAATGTAACATTGATGTGAGAAGATGCAGATGAGAGAAGTGTATGTTTGGTTAGTCCTTTGTTCTTATGTGTAACATACTAATGGTTGGAAGGCATAAAATTATTTTGTGTATAACCTCCCCTAGGATAGTTTGATTTTAGTTTTCTCTCTCCCTTTTCCCTCACAATGTTTTGGTGTAGTAGTTATCCAAAGTGGTACATCAAGGGAGTTATCCATATCTAGAGATTTACCTCATTCATTGGCTACCCACAAGCCTAGAGGTGTTTCAATTGTGCCACTTAGATGAAGAGAGCTGAGACATATCCTTAAAGGGTGAAAATCCAAGTGACAACAATTTTTAGCATGTCTAGTGGGACTCTTAGTCTAAGAAGGTTAAATCTTTTTGGTGTTGTCTTTCAATAATCAGCCTTTAGTGGCATCTATCCAAGAATAAATGATGACTTTGAAGATACATCAGATATTTAAGCAACCCATGTTTCCTTTTGAATATTATTGGTAATATATTTCTATGTTCTTGATTTCAATGAGGTTCCATGGATAATTTTAGTGTTGAGTACTATTTTACATGAGTTGGTGAGGTATATCAACCTTATGGCATTCCCCATCAGCCTTTGTATGATCCTTACTAGCTAAAATAATCTTATTATCATCTCCAATATGACCCCTATCAACCTTGCCATGAGTTGTATCAGTCTTATAACCGGCCCTATGAATATCTTGCTCCTCCTAGTCAACCTAGTCACTTCTCAAGTCAATCCATTTACACTTTTAAATAAACACTTTTGGGATATGATAAGTACATGTTGGATCTTGAAACACAAAGGGGATATGGTTTATATGTTCCTATTCATCTTATTCATAAGGTAAGAGATGCATTAGAATTCTTCAAAAGAGAGTGGACACCTATTGAGAGAGCTAATTAGCAAAGGCTCATAAGTGAGATGCTAGATTTGAGTGGCCTAGTTTCATCCTTGGAAGATAGGCTAACAATTCATAAGAGGTAGACTCACCAAACTATTAGAATTTATATCCACCTCCTCAATATTTCTATCAATCCTACTTGACCCCTACTCATGAGCCTAATCAAGCTTATCAAAGTCATCCTTTTCCCAATTAGTTGGAAGAGAGAGTTGAAAAGAAAAGCCTTATTTTTGAAGCAAATATTGATAGGTAGATTGAGTTGGCTAATATGAATATGCAGTAGTCCATGTCATCAAAAAAATAATTGAAATATAATCCTTCATTTCCCTCTCTAATTACATCCCCACTTCAACAAGTGACCTATAGATATGAGATTCCAAGTTGGAGACAAGGTGGAGAATCCAAGCCTAAGGAGATCACAAGTTTATTGAAAACTTCATCCAATCCTCAAAGTACATCAATAACTCAAGAAGAAACTCCTAATACTAACATCCTAATCTATAATAATATAGTGTAATCATGGGGAAAAAAAGAGGATAAAAGCCTTGATGAAGAGTGTGAAGTTGAGAAAGAGCTTGATCCTATGTAAGACCCTCCCACCCTTCTTAAAGAGACTTATTGTCTTCCATGTCAAACTTATTTTAATCCTCATCTTTATGATGATGCATATAATATTAAATAAATACTTTTCCAAGAGAACCTATCCAAGCAAATTGAAGAGTTAGAATCAATGATGAAATTGCTAAGTCAAGGTGTGATGGAAGGTTTAGAGATAAAAGAAGATCCTATGCCTAAACACACCCCATATAACCTTCCTTAAGAGAGTTTTAAATATAAATTATATGTGAATAAAGTGATTTTAAAATGTAAGGAATAAAACCAAGCTATTTTATCCCAAGGTATGCCTCCACTTCCTCTAGAACTTACAAAATAATCCCCTACATTTCACTCTCAATCTGATTTTGAGTTCTATGTGCCACCTCCACCAACTAGTTCATCTTGTCCTCAACTAATCACCCTTTTCCTTGATGGAACTATGGTATGGGAAGATAAAGAGGCATATTTAGTTTATAAAACCTAGATCTCTTGCTTGAAGAAATCCTAGCTCCTTGGCATCCTCATTGTACCAAGTCACATGACTTCAAGATGCCTAGTCTTGGAATCACAAAGGAGATTGAAGATCTTGTAGAAATTGAGAAAAAAAATACTATATTAGAGGTTAAGATGAAACTTGAGATCCCTCAATAGGTCCTAATTTCTAAAGAAGAGATGATTCCTTGTGTTGAATCTTGTAATTGGGTTGATATGGAAGAATATTTTCCTTTTACCAAAGAAGAGGAAATAGTCATTGGTTCTTCCATCAATATGCAAGATATCATGGATGGGAAAGAAAAATTTCTTAATAATCCTTGGGATTACTTGTTTGAAATCATTGGAGCAAGTTATACTCCTCTTTAAGGAGGCTATGATCTAGTCAAAAATGGAGAAGGTAACCTTGATGCTCAAGTGAGTATGCAAAGAAAAGGTAACCTTGACATGGGAGAAGGTCATGGAATGAATATTCATATTCCTCACACTAATATTATTGTTTGAAATTCTTTGGAAGTGATAAAAAGGGCCCAAAACTATTCTTCTCCTTTCTTTCCCTTTTAGACATGCATAAGTGATCAATAGGTTCATGCTTTGTATGGTAAGTAGAAGAGGTTCTAGGTCAAAAAATTTTGGGAGGTGGTATTTAAATCATATATATTCATTTCCATAATAATATTTCAAATATTGGTCAACCATGCTTGATGAAGCATCATTTATAAGCTGACTCTGGTTTTTTCACTTGTCAATCTATGCACCCTATAGGTTTTGCTCCATTTTGGACAAGTCCATACAAACCAATTGGTGATGTTCAATCAAGAGGATATTTTATATCTTATCATATTATATCCATGTTTAGTTTCATGTTTCATGGTGTTTTAATGAGCAAGTTATCTCAGCTTGCAAGAGAGTGTTTCATTTTGTGTTATAGGCATGTTTCCACCATCTTTAAGACCATCATGCTTTGAAAATGGATCCAAGGGGTTATGCTAGGTTCATTTATATGTTTTAAATTATATCCTAATTCCTTTTACCTTCAAAATTTATTCTTCAAAGCAATATTCATAGTTTTTAAGCTCATATGCCACACAAATAGTCACTTGTTATCCCTGCCTATTTTGTAACAGGTGTTTAAAAGAAGGATATCACATTGAAAATAGGGTTTTAAAGATTGATTAAAGATTTTAAATATCATAACGTTTCATTTCAATATAATTTTAAGAGATCAAGTGACCATAAGAGCAAAAAACAAACCATATATGGTTCCAACTCACTGTCTGCCTGCATAATGTAAATGCTCATCTACATGTGCCATGGAAGGAAGAGTTCAACATTGAAAAGGAAGTGTGAGAGTTTGTATAAATATTTATAATATAATAATTATTAATTTTAACACCATTAAAATAAATTAATGGACATGGAAGGAATATTTCTTAAGTATGTAGAACATTTTATGCTTGTTGTTCATATTTAACTTAGAATGCTCATCTACAGGGGGTGTCTTCATGGAACTAATCATGTTGAGAAGGAGATATATAAGATGAGAAGGGAGTTTGATCATGAAATTATTATATTTAGAATCCTTGAGGAAGGTTAAAACTCTTTTGAACCTCAAAAACCACATATTCTGCCAACTCATTTTCCCCATTATCTGTACAAGAAAATTGTCACTTATAGGTGGTTTGACAAAGGGCTTAGGTGTCATTTGAGGTGTTAAGGCACATAATGGAACTCATATTGAAGTTATAAAATGTTAAAAGGATCCTTAAATACATTTTTATAAGGCTATACTGCTAAACAAAGTTGAAAATCACCTTCAAAGGTAATGATTACAATTTCAGGGATCAAACCCTTAAATTGAAAAAATAAAGAACCTAGTCCTTTCACAGAGATCATATAATAGGGCTATAGAGACATTTGATGCATCATAATTATTTTTTATTTAATCCTAAATCAAGGAAAAGGACTCAAAATTTTTTTAGGGGTATATGATCAATCAAAATTGGTTTTTTAGAGGCTCAAAGTTGCCTATAAAGACATTAAATTCCTTCAATATCATCTACAAGACTTGAGCCTTAAAGAGATATTTTCAAGATAATGTGTAATAAAAAAACATGATTCCATGATAAAATGGTTTTATATTTTTAAATATAATTCATGACCTAGAATAATCATTGAAAAATGTTGATATAAATAGTTTGGGGTCCTGATCTACACCTACATGCATGCCTAATTCCAAAATTGTCCACCTACAACCAAGACACATTTTCCATATCATTCATGAGGAGGAGTTTGATCATTGAGATATAAAGTTTTGTTGTTTAAATTAGTAAAAATTGGCTTGAATTCCAATAGGATAAGTTTATTAGTGATGTTTAAAGGTCTATTAATCACCTACAGGTGTCCTCTCAAGTGGAATACCCACCTACAACCAACCTAAGGTACAAGTTTGAGAAGGTGTTATTTATTGTAGACCTAGAGTTTAATGTGAAATTTGTTGAGAATTAAGACCAAAAGGATAGGTTTTAATATGAATTTTTATCCTATAGACACATTTATATTCCCCTCATTTGATAATATGCACCTACAACCAACTGTAGATGACTATATCAAGCTATGAGCATAAGGGAGTAATGATAAGGGTTTGTAATGCATGAGATGAGAAAAATGAGTAAAAGAAAACAAAAAATAACCTAAGGGGTTATATATACTTTTTATACATTTTTTATAAATATTAATCATGTATTTATACCTATAAGTACACTCCAAAAATAAGAACACAGTCAAGGAATAACACTTTGTTTGAGCAGGTAGAGATTATGAGGAGTATGTAGAAGTTTGGAGGGATGATTTAAGGTTAAAAAACCTTAATAATAATAATAATATCCTTATATTACCATCATGATAAATAAAACAAGATAATTTAGAACCCTAAAGATGTATCACTCAGTCCACAGGGTAAAATCCTTTTGGCACAGTGCATTTCACACAGTCAGTCTTGGATTTTAAAGAGTTGAAGGGTCAAATGACCAGATCAAGAGTTAAAAAATTGTATAGAGTGTAATTTTAAATTATATAGGATCTAAAAACATTCAACTTATCTAAGTAAATAGGGTAAGTACCCTCTATTTTATCTCAGATAGAGGGTACTTCCCTAGGTGCATAAACTGGTAGGTTTGAGAAAAGGTGATGGATGGATAGACCAGGAGATAGTAAAATATTAATATAAAGTTTATGAAGTTTAAAAAAATATATGGAAACATGAAAAAAACCTCAAAAAAAGAGGGAACTTAACAAGATGGTCTAGGTGGCTAAGTTTGTAGGTAGGCCTAAGAAGCAAGGTCTAGACCTAAAGCCCAAATCAGAGGTCATTGACACTTTTTGCATGAGATGAGAATTAAAAGATATTAGATAATGTTTTTTAGGTCATTTAAAACATGTTTAGGCTTTCAAATTGTAGTGAAATATATCAAAAGGTCATTTTGGGCTTTAAGACTACTCATCCCTGTTAGGCAGGGTTTAAACATAAGGCCAAATGGGAAGTCACTTACATTGATAGCCTTGTATATGAATTATTATCCATTTTGAAATGATTTTGGGATCATAAAAGATGTGTTAAATCTTTTGGAGTGCATGATAAACCACAAGGAATCCATTTTTGGGCTCAAAACCAACATAGACCTATGCAAAATGTGAAAATAAGCTTGATAAGGTGATTTCAAATGCTTACATATTTCATGAGACTTTGCATTGATGCCAAGGGATTTTAGAGAAGTTTAAATGGGTCTTGTAATTTTATCTTGTGGAATTTGTTTTCAAATTAAATGTCCCATATTTATGAATAATGCTTAAGAGGGTAAATATGCCTAAACCCTTCCTATTTACTAGTTTGAGAAGATTAAGGAGATAATGCATCCAAATGGACCTATTTGACCATAAAAGTGATTGGAGGTTGTAGAATATTATCTTAGGTTCCTCTCCATACTATTTGTATTTACAAAATTGTATGGATAGGGTAAAAAATAGGGTACTTTTGACTATTTTATGTGTTTTGTAGGTTCTAAAAGGAGTTTAATGATGAAATCATGTTTGGGAGGAATATATATATATATATATATATATATATATACATTTACTAACTCACTATGGTCATTTAATGACTTGAAAAAACTCTTGAGTGTTCAAATGATAGCTTTTATCTTAGCCAGTCAAAAGTGGAATAATGAACATAATGGTGATAAGTGTGGAAACTTCAAGTGGATGGATTTTTAAGGTGTGATTGAGAAATATAAGGACATGGAGAGTATTTACAAGTGTCATCTAATCCATCCCATGGATTTTCATGGAAAATTAAATCCAATTTTGAGGTCAAGTGTGAGGGTTGATTGAAAAAGGAGTTTTTAGAATATAGGTAATGATGGCTCATTTCTAAGAGAATCCAAATGAGTAGGAATACAACCAATGCATGGAGAGGCATGTATAAAATAATTCTCTTTCATTCTAATCATTAGACCTATCCCTAGTCAATTTTGGGATGTTAAAATAGGTGTGGATGATGAAGGCAAATTTTTGAGTTAACATAAGGAGTTTCATGCCACTTTTCATGAGTTTCATGCCTTGTATGGACACTTTTACTTCCTGACCTTTCATGGTTCATTTCAAATCTTCTTCTCATGTATATGTAACTAATTTTCTTAGCTTGACAAGTGTACTTGTGACCTTTAGACTTATCTCTTCTCTTCTCTCTCAAGTTTTATAAGAACTAACCATTTTAGCCTTTGTAACTTATGCTCCACCTAAGTATGGCAAAGCCTTGCTCATTTGCATACCATTTGATAAATAAGACTACTAATTTTTACCTCTTCCATGACTATTTGTAGTGTGTTTTACTTTGTTGATTAATTTTTCTTAGTGATGACTCATTGTTTTCTTAGCATTATTATTTCATTATCTCACTTATTTGAAGTTGGAAAGATTCTTCTTATAGGGCATGTGAAGTGTTTTATGATTTGTCAAGGTTGAGTGAGTTAGTCTATTAAAATAGTGCTTTTCTAAGCCTCTTGTCTAGTCCTAGCCTAAACATTCATCACAACCTCATAGTGTAACATTGATGTGAGAAGAAGTAGATTAGAGAAGTGTATGTTTGGTTAGTCCTTTATTCTCATGTGTAACATGCTGCTAGTTGGAAGTCATCAAATTATTTGGTGTATCAACTCCCCTAGGATAGTTTTCCTTCAGTTTTCTCTCTCCCTTTTCCCTCGTAAAATCTAGATGTAGTAGTGATCCAAAGTGGTACATCAAGGGAGTTAGCCCTATCTAGAAATTCACCTCATTCATAGGATACCCACAAGACTAGAGGTGTTTCAATTATGCCACTTGGATGAGGAGAGATAAGACATCTCCTAAAAAGGTAAAAATATTAGTGAAAATAGTTAAAATCCCAAGTTACCAATATACAAGGTTAGATTGATGGCTTGAGATCTTAGACCACCTCCTTACAATGCACCATTTAGAGGGGTCAGTCACAGGCATCCATGGGTAGCATGTCTAGGCTAGAGGATAAACATGATGAAATGCAACCTTAAAGCTTTAACCATTATATTTTCTACTTGTATTGTATCAAACTCATTATATATATATATATATATATATATATATATATATACACTTATATGTGGATGAGTGTATGGATATATTTAATTTGTAGCACATGTATTTTGATTTTGTTGTATATGCTATGGGAAATATGTGATATATTTTTATTTTCTATCATTATTTGATACACATGCATGGTTAAAAATAAAATAAAAATAATTTGGAAAAGTATAACTAATAAAAACAAATGCAATACACACTAAACCACAATGGGAAATGTGTAAAAATAAAAGATGAATATATATAATAAAAAAATGGTAAGTTAAAAGGGTAAAAAATGTTTTCAAACCATGTAACAAGATTTGTACCAAATTAAAACAAATAAAAGTCATACTATATCACATTGAGAAGTAGGAACATTTGTAATAAAGTGGAAAACATGTGAAAATCAAATGGCATAAAAGTAAACAAACAAATAATAAATTTAATCAATAATACTAAATCAAGATGGGGTGTATGCAAACAAAAATATAATGTAAGTGTAAATCAAATTAATCATACTAAATCAAGCTAGGAAGTATGAATATTTTAATGAAGTTGTAGTAAACAAGCATGCAATAAAAACATAAGAATATAAAAGTGAAGTGCATATGAATTAATCATAAAACATACTAAATTAAGATGAGAAGTATGTTAATGATGTGTAAATAATAATGTAACACAAATTATCTAAAATTTGAAGCATGTAATTTTATTATGACTTGGTGATGCAGAGCATCACAAAAGAATAAAACATGTAATTATGTTTTAAAGTTCATTGTAATAATTTTTGGTGTGTGATGGGTGTTATAGGTCCTATATGTACCATTAGGTGGTGTTATAATCATTATAGGTCTTTTAGGTTATTTACTTCTATGTCTTTTTGGTTTTCCCACCAAAAAGATTAATTTAAAAATTTGAATTATAAACTAGGACTTGAATGGTGCTTAGGGGTATTTTGAGAATTTTTAAGGATGGTAAATTTTGATAGTGGTCCTAAGAAGGTGTGTGTATGTGTTAAAATGTTCCACTCATGATAAAGAGAAATTTTATTCAAGAATCAAGAAGAATAATTTCCCTCCATACATCAAGTGGCCAAGAATAGGAGTTAGTTTGCATGTTTTGATTGATGTAAGGATGATTTGCATGTAAGTGGGAGATATAGAGTGTGTTAGTATGAGTATAAGAGAGGAGAGTATCAAAGGAGATAGGGTAGAGTGAATGAGAAGAAAATAAATATTACATGTTAAAGAATTCTACCTATATTTTATAACAGTCTATATATGATTATTTTTATATATGCTTTGAGATCAATATAGAGAGGAATGCTTGAAATGAGTACACAGTCATCCTAGATATGTGTTCTATATTTTAGTATTGTTTTACTTGAATATAAATTTTATTCTTATTTTTAATCTCCATTGACAAGTGTACATAGTCTAGTTATGAGTAATCTTATGAGAATACAATCTACGTAGATAAGTTCATTGAATTGTTGATAGTTACATGAGGATTTATTAATTGATTGGATAAAAATATTTGTTAATATTTCATATTTTATTTTTTAATATATTTTGGATTTTTATAGATATATTTTAGATAAAAGAAATCAAGTAAATCTCTACGCACAGTCATATGAAAGTACTTTGTTTTACTCAATCAAGTAGTAAGATAGTTGAGTGTTGTTTTGAGGATCATTTAAAGAATTTAAGGTGGTGAATAGTGTCATATATCCTATATTTATTTATGATAATCATTTTTAAAGTAATTTTTTAGTTCAAATATTGAACTCAATCGCTTGCATAAGCTTACTCAATTTTCCAAGAGGTAATTGTGCCCATCCACAATCCAAGAATGACAAGTAGGTAGAAGTATAGATGATTGTTCAAGATTATTAATGATTATAAGATATAAACATAATATGATTCATGTTCATGATGATAATTATCAATTTAAAATATTATAAGTCCATACAAAATGTAAGAGTCAAACTAAACCTTCACATACAGTCCTTTGGTATACCCAGAAGTCTATGTTTTTACATTTTATGACCATATTGTGATTAAAAAAGGGAAAATAAATATGGGAAAGGGTTAATATTTTTTGAATAGACCTGATACATGTGTTTTTATCTTTTTAATTTCTCTAAAACTCTCAAAATTCCTTTTTATTCCCTCTTGGCCTTGCACAATCATGTGAAAGTTGAGACTAGGGTTTCTAAAAATAAAGTCCAATATATTTTATTTGAACCAGCCAAAAATATTAAAATTTTGTAATACATGGTGTTTTAATGTACTATATAGGATGTAAGAGGTTTTAGGTTGAATAAAAAATGTGCAATATGAATTGTTTCACTGGGTACTTTCATGAGGGTTAAATAAGCCTAATTCGAAAGAAAGGTGCACTAGAAAAGACACTTGTATTGATAATTAAAACATAAAATTTTGGGTGCAGATCAATGGGGATAAAAGGGTATCTAAAAAGAGTTTTGTTTTTTTTAAACATTTTGTATATTTTTCTAACCCAGAAGGTTTTTATGAAAATAGGGTTACAAGGAAAAAGGCCCTCAAAAGAGAAAATGGAGTTGGGTGAGATGTATTGCTTAATGATTATAGTGTTTATTTGAGTGAATGAAAGGAGATACCAATGAATATATGGATGGAAATATGGGCCATAATGAGGATATATAAAGCATTGAAAGCAATTCTTAAGCTTTTAGCTATAAATCCATATGAGGATGAGTGAACATGACTCAAGAATGAAGATTAAGGTTATGGAATTTGAATAAATAGAGGATGGTGATATGTATGAAGGAGATATTGTAGAGGTAAATGAGGAATGATATGTATTCAAGAATGAAAAGGATTATGTATGAAAATAGGTTAGGAGCCTATACCAGAGAGAGATTAAGAAAGAGAGTGCAAAGGAAAATAAGTACCTGCAAAGTGAAGATCAGAGAACAAAGGTCAAAGGAAGGATAAAATTCAAGGATTAAAACTAGGATAGTAAGGTAAGAGGTTATATGAATTAGTATCTAAATAAAGTGGTATCAGAGTAGGAAGATTATGAATAATGATAGTTTATTATGCTAATAAGAATTTAATAATTTATGCAAATGTGTCTTGAAGATTTTGACACGTTCAATACAACAAGAAAGTGAATTAAAATTAGGTCAAAGAAAATGATGAAGATAAAATTTTCAAGAGGATCAAGACAAGAAAATACAAGATAAGGAATTTAGTAATAATAATAAGATAAAATGATAAGAAAATAATAAGATAACATGAATAAAAAAGATATAAAGATAAAGTTGAAGCAAGATTCTGAATTGGTTAGAGAGATAGGTGAGTTGAGGAGTGATTTAGGGGAGATTTAGATCATGGCAAAGTGGTGAATAAAATAAATAAAACAAGCATATGGTTTTCCATTGAAAAAGAGAGTGAAATGTCTTATATAACTCCTTGACAAAAGGAGAAGAAGACAAAGGATGATTGCCTTGGAAAGAAAAGAAAAAATAGTGGGAAAGTTCTATAGAGGCTTAAAAAGTAAGAAGTTACCAACTAAGTGTTATCAATTTGTATTGCACCATTGAGGAAAAGGTTTTTCAAACTTGCCTCATCTATTTGATACAATGGGATTACTATAGGTTTGGGTAGCCTCTTTATTGAGATGAACCTCTAGTTTTGGGGTTATCTCCCTTGATGCATCATCTAGGCTCAATTCCTAAACCTACTTGCTTGTCAATGAAAATGAATAGAAGGATGCATGAAACAAACCTAAACTATGGGAGGTGGTTCACCAACATGTTGTGTCCTCTTTATTTAAACTTTTAACAATACTTATGAGCAAGACAAGGACTAATGATTAAACCAATCTTTCCAAAATATTCTTAAGCATTAATGCTTCACATGGAGGCTATGATAGATGACTGCAACTTGAGGATAATGAATAGTTTATCTAATTCAAGACACTACCAATCAAATTCCAATACAAACATAATCAATAACAATTTCACACACCATATGACCTATTTAGAATAATCTCCTAGCAACTAGGTAAGAAACAAGGACCTACATATAGAGATATGACTCAACCACTTGTATAAATCAACAAGTATAAAACACACTAGACTAGTATGGAGAGTTGAACTAGTCCTTATATTAATTTAAAGGTTACAAGGTATAATTTGGGTAATGTTTCTTCATACCCAGTAGAGGGATGCTTATAATAGCCTTTGAGCCTCAATTTATAGAATATCAAAAGGAGAGAGAAGAAGAATGTGGCATAGAAGTGTGGAGGAGAGGCCATGATGATCCTTATTCACTAAATATTTAGTTACAAACATGAATAAGGATTAGTAACAGCTCCATGACTTCTCACATGCATTTCCTTGCAATAAAATGGCCTTGAGTAAGCCCTTGGGCATAAAGGTGTGGTGGATGGCCTATTTTTTGTCATAATTGACCCCATGAAGATGCCATGCACCTTGAAATTAATCCATCACTCCTTGTCATGCAATGGGATGTCATGCACTCATTATGAGAAGCAGTTATTTGCTTGAACCTATCCATTACTCACCTAACTTCCACCTTCCATGCCATCCTCAACCCATTCAATGCATTATTATCCTAGTGGGTGAGATGCCTAGGAATTAGAGGATTTTAGGTGAGTTATGAGTTTGATAATGTATTGAAGAGGTTGGTACAATATTTTTCCTACCTTTTAGAGTATCATCACCATGTGCATAAACCTGCAATACTCCTTTCTTGGAGAAAATGAAGGTTATCTCCCCAATTAGGTTGGAATCTACTTATTAGTATTGCCTGAACTACTATATGAGTTAAAGAGTGATGTTTTGAAGATCATCGTACCTCTGTATAGGCCCAAGAGGCCTTTATACTCACTTAGGACCATCAACATGCTTGGAATTATGAAAATAAACCCAAAACTATATTTGAAAAGCCACTTTCCTACATATTTTGCCTCACACATGCCAAAATTATGATGTACAAAGGGAATAAATGAATTTTAGGTGATTTAATGATGTTTTCATGGTGTCTCATGATCATTATAATCATCATGAAGAGTCTCTTGCCCATTAAGTTCTCTATTAGTGTTTTGGAGGGTTTAAAGTGGACTACCATCTTAAAAATAATTCATAGAGTACATGCCTTAGATTTAAAAATTAATGACATTAATGTTTATAAAATAGACCCCTTAAAATATCCATGATATTTCCATGTCTAATTCATCTTGTACGGGGATCTTTGAGTAAAAGTTGGTAACCTTTAGGTCTTCACTAGGCATTCTAGGCATGCTTACGATGTTAAAGATTATTCATAGAGATTCCCACATAAAAGAAAATATCTCTACCATGGATGATAAGTGCATATGGATACCCAAATTAACCTAATATCAATGGACTCCATGCATCTTGTCATGTAAGATATGATCACTTGAACTAGCAACTTGAAATGCCAAACTGGGGTGATGGAGTCTGAAGGAGGTAGTTAGGAAAAATTGCCACCTCCCATACCTTATTATACCTATAAAAAATTTATTAAAAACTTTACCACCATCCCATATAATTTTATTGCCTTATATATTCTTGAGGAACTTGAAATGTCAGAAGAGTGGAGTTGGGGATCTGAGGGCTTAAGAAGGGTTTTAGGCCTGATAGGATTAAACTGAGCCTCAAGACATTAGGGAAATTGTATGTGATTTAGTGACTTATGGGTCTTATTATCACAATTTTATATTAAATCCCAACCTTTTTCTTATTATTACAATGGTTCATAGCCTACCTCTATCATTCTTCCCTTCTAGGTCTGTCATGACCTTCCTTGGCCTACTCTGAGTGTTTGGACTAGTTGATGCTAGAGACTTGAATGGATTATATCTCTATTTTCCTCAATTTTTATAGTGTTGGGGGTATCATGTAGTGTTATATCAAAGTTTTACAACACTTATTAAACTATGCCTCCCTCATACTCTACCATCAAAATTCACTCTATAGTCATACAAATAGGCTTATGTGTCATGAATGCTCAGTCAGACCCAAACAACTCTCTCAAACTTTATTTTATTTTAAAAGGTTTTGAGGATTTTATTAATGATATAAAATACCATGGGGTCACTTTTACCTACTTTTTTTCATTCATCATTTGGGCTAGCTAGGTACTCCAATTGATTAGGTAGACTTATGTGCATTGAGCCAACTGTGTATGTAGAGTTAGGGAGTCCTGAGTTAGATTATTTAGTCATTTATTTCACTCTTTTGTATTTCAAAATTATAATCTCTATACCCTGATCCTTTATTTGAGATCCCACCTTAATGCATATGTGACATTTTCACTCCCAAAGTTGGAGATAGCTTTCCTGTAGTCCTATAGGTGGTGATTAAGAGTACTAACCGTAGTTAGAGCCTTCCCTTAAGTCAATGAGAAAGAGAAAGGTTTTTTAAGCCACACATGAAACCTATTTGGTCTCCTTTAAAACATAGTATCTTCCCTTAAGACATACATCTTCACAAACATATATCCCTCTCTCTGATCTACCTAGGCTCAGCTGTAGGTGGTGATTAAGGGGAAACCCTTTGAAAGCTAGGCCTAAAATTGACCTTATAAATTTTATCATTGACATATTCAATGTGTCTAAACCTAACTGAGCTTTTTCTCTCACAATTCCATTGGCCTTTTCATGGCATTATATAGAATTTTGGTCTCACTCTTACCCCTAGGCTTGTGTATGAGTCCTTAAACTTGTAGGTGCATAAAAAAATCCTTTTGAAGTTTTAAGTCTGAAATTCAAAGCCTATTATGAGGTGAAAATAGATTAATAAAGTCATTACATAACATATATAATATGGGAGATCTCATGTGGACTATTACTCCCCATACAAGACCATCTATTAAGACCCTAAACATCTTTATCTAGATACTCAACAAAGTAATGCATTTAGAGCTAGTGAATTAGGCATCTTGAGGGAGAAATTGAAACCTATGAGTTCAAAAAAACTTGAAACAATGATAATAAACCTTAAACCCTGCTAAAAGGCTTATGCATGCATTTGGAACTAGTTCATAGGTTTTGGTCTTGAGGGCCATAACGAGGCTTGTTTTTCTTAAAAGAAGGGCTCCTCCACATGCTTACATCACTATAACCACTTGAAGAGGACATCATTAATATACTTTTAGCCTGAAGATGGACTGCCATGAGAATAAGTAGGTCATGTTTGGAACTTTTCTCCTTCCTTCACATTATGAGTATTGAAGAACTTGAAAGGCATTTGTTTTGACCAAAAGGTGACTAGGTGAGGTATGTGAGGAACCTAGAGGAAGTATTGAAAACTTGCATTGATCATCCTTATGTTTTACTCCTTCATGAAAATATAGGAACTCTTGCACATGATCTGAAATCTACCAATAAGGGAGATTGTGTGTTGATATTTCCTTGAAAGTATCATGAGAACATGCTTTGAGGGACCTAAAATAATTAACAAGACTTTATATACCTTTCTCCATGCTCAAGCTATCAAAATGAGATATTTTTTTTGATAAATCTACCTGTAGTTGAGCTTATGGGATTTACAAAGGGATTAAGACCATATAAGGGTCTTAGTGATTATTCATAAAGATCAAGTCCTTGATCTGAAAACCAATTGCACTAATTTCAAGCCCACTAGGGACCCTACCTTTATCTAATATCTTGGGATTTGACTCCCCTTATACAGACCTTACCATCTATCTCAAGTTGGCCCTTGTGAGCTTGCCTAGGGATCAATGGAGATATTGATACCATTTTTACCTTTATCTACACACTTGGGACATGAATACTTCTCCATGATTCCTGCAAGGGATCCTACATAATATTTTTGACCTCCTTTAATTTTGACCTATCTATATAAATCCATAAAGTCTTGTAAACACCTACAAAACATTATTTCCCTACATTTTCTTAGGTTTGAGATCTTGAAAGGCCATTGGTGGTAAATAAGAGGTAAATGGAGTCAAATATGTTTTCAAAATAGAGAGTATAGATGGAGATAAGTTGAAAGGTCATTTTTCACATGTGTGGGCTCCTTTGTGGTGGATGAAAGGCATTTGACTCCTGAAAAAGCTCCCTTTTACATATAAAACCATGTTATAAAGATATTATGATGACATTAAGGCCCTTTTGGAGACTTTTAAATATTGATAATGACTCAATGATGTCTCAAGGGTCATAAAAATACAATGCTCATGGTTTAGACACCCTTTAGAAGGCAAAATATGCATATTTTCAAATAAAACATTAATTAGGGAAAAAATACCTTAACATCTACTAAATAGCCTTAAAGTATACTAAGGCCTTGAAAAATGGTCATCATACTTATTCAAATTATCCCCTAATCTCTTAAATTCTTCCCCCATTTATGCAAGTTCTTGGCATATTCAAATGAGCATATGTCTAGCTATGGACTATAGTGTGTTAGATCACCTTCCATAAGTCTATTTAGACCACAAGGTCCACCTTAAGTCTTGTTATATAATTTTATACAAAATCATCACAAAATGATACCTTGACACAACTTAAAATAATGTGAGATGGGGACCCCTTAAGTATTTTGACATGACTCACCACTTGAACCTACTACCTCACTTACTAAGGATAACTGACCCTCTCTTTGAATTTCAAAAAATTTCAAAGACACACAAAGATGACCAAGGATAATCTTAGGTGTTCATTGAGTATATGTTTACCCTTTATAATCCCAAGGGTATAAATATGTCAACATCACTGGTGACTCCCAGGGTTTGACCTACCTGTAGGTCAGGAGAACCCAAAATTTCTTACATAACAACCATGACTCAACTGAGAGACCTTTATAATTAGGTTGATACTTCATTCATATCATCTTGAAAACCTTAATTATTTTAATAACCTCACAAGACACACAAAAAATACTCAAAGGAACATAACACCCAAATAACTAAGGAAACAACCAGACAATAAAACAAACAACTAATAAAGTACTTGTGCCATAACACTTGGAAGAAAGAAAGGCCTAAATTACATTTATACAAATACATTATGTGTTTCTCAATAATAATACTTAAGGAACACCCCATTGATAGGGATAGAGATTTACTCACCATTCAACCTTGACAATTGGAATTAATTTTGATATTTAAAGCTAGTGATAATGTAAGGTCCACTCTATAGGCTATCAAAATTTGAGTGCTTACCTAGTTAACTCGATCTTCATCTGACTTAGGCACAATATCACCTTTTTAGAAGGTCCTTGAAGAAGTTATCTTTGCAAGTGAACTCTTAACCTGGTCTTGATGGGACCACATGGCATGCATAACATCATTTATTATCTCTTACAACTCCTTCAACTCATTCATCCTTATTTCCATGGCATTACTTTCCATTATCTCAAATTGATGTATGAATTCCAAGGCTATTAGTTCAAGTGATATGGGTAACCTTGCATCTTTTCCATAGACAATAAGGTATGGGTAATGACTAGTAGCTCTTTTGGGAGTGATTCTATCAACCCATAAGGTTATCCTCAATTTTGTGTGCCACTCCCTCTAGTTATCTTCCATAGTCCTCTTTATGATTTTGATTAGGTTCTTGTTGGTGGAATCTACAATTCCATTGACTTATGGATATTATTTTGAGGAAGTAATAAGATAATTAATATCCCATTCACTCACCCTTGTACCACTAAAAACTAGTGCATTGTCTAATATGATGGTGGAAGAGATCCCAAATTTGGTCACTAGGTTGTCATAAAACTCCAAAACTAAGTTTTCATTTGCCTTCTTAATGGCTACTACTTCCATCCCCCTAGTGAAGTAGTATATATAAGTCAAGACCCACTTATGTCCTATAATATATGGAAGGTGTATCATTATTACAAAATCTAGGCCCCACTGCATGAAAGGTTTCTCCACTTGGATGGGTTTGAGAGGTAAGGAAACTAGTCTTTATTTCCCTATAAACATGGTACACTTTTAGAATTTCCTAACCCATGCATTGGAGTCCTTGAACAAGCTTGACCAAAATTAGTCCTCTCTCATTATCCTTGCTATTGTAGTCCTAAATACAAAGTTTCCTCCTATAGGCCCATCATGAAGCTGATATAGAAGCTTTTTAACCTAGTTAGTCTCCACAAACCTTAAGAGCATGCCATAAAGATCCTTTTTAAATAGAAATCCATCAAGCAAACACACAAGGGATTTATTGTAACCTATATTACCTTGTTCTTATCTTATCTAGGTCCATAAGGCATTCTCTTGTTTAAAGGAATCTTACCATGCTTTGAGTCTAGTTAGAATAAGGTGTAGGTGAAACTACTTGGTGATCATTATGCATTGTTAAAACCACTTCTTTGTCCTCCTTATCATATTATACCAAGTTCTCACACAGTCCTATACCCCTTATTAACTTGGTGACATTCACTTCTATATCATACTCCATACATCTAGTCACCCAAACTGCTCTTTTTTCACTCAAATCTTGGTTAATAAAGAATTCCTTGATGCTAAGGTGAGCCACCATGTCATAGATATATTTTTTAGACACCATATGTTTGAATTTTTTAAGTTTTTTTAAGGCCTCTCATGACTAAAAGAACATGATTTTACAAATATGTATACCTCTCTTCATATCCCTCCAATGCTTGACTAAAAAAATGTATGGGTTGCTCAAGGCCCTCACTATTTTATTGTATTAACATGAAAAAAATGGTGTCATTGGTTGATAAGGAATACAAAAAGTAGTCTCTTGATAAATTAGGGTTATGGAGATTAGGTGCTTGGGAAATTCATGTTTAAACAATTCAAAACTTCTCTTTCCTTCCCTAGTCTATGTGAAGTCCTTATGCTTCTTGAGCAAATAATTTATAGGTCTTTCTAACTCAAAAAAACTAGGGATAAACCTCCTAATGAAATTAATATTGCCTGAAAAACTTTGTAGTCCCTTCTTGTGCTTGGGTAGTGATAGAGAAAGGATTGCACTTATCCTCTCAACATCTATGTAAAGTCCTTATTTAGACATAATGTGGCCTAAAAGTCTACCCTCATGGAATACCAAAATTCATTTTTTAGGGTTTAAAGAGACCCCATACTACATGTAACTATCAAATATCAGCCTTAAGTGTGTCAAGTTGTCTTTGGAATTATTGGAAAATACTATGATGTCATCAAGGTATATGAGCACCATTTCATTGATGAGTTCTTGAAAGGCTACATCTATTTCTGTTTGGAATGTGGACCTTGCATTGGACAACCCAAAGGGCATATTATTATAAGCATAAGTTACCCACTTAGTTGTGAAGGTAGTTTTATGTTGGTCCTCCTCCTTTACCAACACTTGATTATACCTTGATTATCCATCAAGCAAGGAAAAAATTGTGAACCTATAACCTTTTAGAGAATCTGATCCATGGATGGCAAGGGGTAGTGGTCTCTCGATGACACCTTGTTGAAATCCATGAAATATACACTTAACCTTATCTCCCCATTATTATTCATTATAGTCACAAGGTTATCCACCCATAAAGAGTGTTTAATAGGGAAGATGATGTTGGAGTCAATGAGTTTAGTTAGCTCCTTCTTCATAAGGAATTCAATATTAGGGTTGACCAGTATTTGATACTACCTCAAAAGTTTAACACTTGCCTCTAATTCTATAGTGTGATGAGATAAATTAGGGTCAAACCACTTAAAATCATTGTATTCCCAAGTGAATATGTTTGAAAATTATTTACACAACTCTATGAAGTCTACCCTTTCTTCCCTTGTGTTCACTTTGCCTAGTTTAACTAGCCTATATTTAAAGATGGTAATATTCTCATAGTGATATTACTTGGTTGACATTCCAAACTTATCTCTCCTCAAATGATCATCCTCATTGAAGATGTTTTCAAGAGTCATTAATCCCTTGGGTAGTTTATTTATTTTCAATTGAATAATCTAGTCACCATACTATTTTTGAAGTTTGCCTTGGTTCTTTAAGCAAAATTATTTCTCTTGCTATAAGAAACATGCTATTTGCCTATCATTGTAAAAGACATACTAGATGAATTCATTATTAGACACTTAGGGTTTGTAAACCACCATGATTTATGGCTGGTCCTTCATGGTCTTGACTTCACTTGGGATGTCATATTGTGCCCCTGTAACTTCTAACCTATCTGCATGCTGACTAGATTCTTTTGGAATTGAATGGATGTTAAAGGCCTCAGATTATTATAAGAAGTCCTAAAACCTTTGCTTATATGATTTTAATAATGGGGTTTTATATGAATTCTAGCCTCTTACCTAATGTACTACCAATTCACTATCTCCCATGATTTTTAGCAACTTGATACCTCTTTCCCTTACCCATTGTAGCCCATGAATAAGGGTCTCATATTTTAATATGTTACATGTAGAACTAAATTGGAATCTTATGGAATAAAAATATATTTGCTTAGAAGGTGAGACAAGCATTACACTTGCTTCACTTTCATTCTTTCATCTAGAACCATAAAAAAATAAACCCCACACTCCATCATTGTCTTGACATGGATTGGTAAGGGATGGTATGATTACTTACTCTATATGCATATAATATGTACCCAAGAATTCTTCTTCAATGATGTTATATGGATCATAACCCTAGTTATCTTCCCCCCACTCATCAAGAAGTAGGGTTGATATGCCCTCAAGTGGCTCAATTGGAACTTGATCATTGGGGTGTTTATCTTCATCAATAATAATATAGTTGACATTGGGATAAATTAGGTATGTAGGGATATAAATGGAACGTAGAGATAGGCTTAGACCTGATGGTGACCTTAGTTCCATACCTATATTGAAAGACCATATAAGACCAACTAGAATATAGGTAGCCTCTTATCGTGGTAGTGAATTCCCTAGACAAACATAAGGAAAAATAAGGGGGAAGGTCAACCACTATCACATCTTAGGATATAGTATAATTAAAATAAGTAGATATGATAAGTTTTAGATCTTTGAGCACACTAAAATTCCTAGTAGGAGACCAATCTAGTTACAAGACTCATTTAGAATTAGTCTCATACTTTATCCCCAACTTATCTGATATAAATTTAGGCATGATAGATGTACTAGCCTCACTATCTATCATACAATTATTCATTAAGGAATATCCTATTATGATAGAAAGATAGAAAGGAGGGGGTTTATTTACCTCAGCCTTTTAGGGCTCATTAGGATGAATAGTGTTGGTTAGGATTGTATTTATTTTTTTGCTTGCTTGTCTAAGATGTGAAGTTTGGACAACTATTCTTGAAGGAGATCTTTTTATCCTAGAATAAGCAATGTGTCTCAAATTGGTATGGTGAAATGAGACTTATTAATCTATTCCACAATGTTGATGTGAGGGATATTAGACTTTTATTTCAACTTAGGAGTAGCAGTACCACTTGAAGCTTGAGTAAACTGAGGTATGAAAGGACCCTTATTATTCTTCCCCTTCTCATTCTAAATTTTTTGAATTGGTGGAGTTTTAGGGGCTGAATCTTGCTCATTTATCTCTTGGGAAGGTTGATATGATGAAGGAGCCACTCTACCAACCTCTAAGTCACCACCCACTACCCTTAATTTAGCCCTTATATTGGTTACAATAGGACTATCCACCTTAACTTCACTCCTAAACTAATTGACTTCACATTGTCTAAAAGAATTTTCTTCTTATTAGAAGTTGAAAAATGTAGTATCTGATTGCGCTTGAACCCCACTCATTCCTTATTTATTATTTTATATCGAGTCATGAAAGGGATCTCTCCATATTCATAAGAGGGGCTTATTTGTGTTGTGTAGAAGGCTGATTGTCTTCCATAGGAGGCGCTTATTTCTACTACATAAGAGAAGTTTAACAAGCACCTTCACTTGGGATGATTGACTGATTATGATATTTCTCCCATTGTGTAGACCATTGGCCTTCTTGATCATAGTTATTTTAACTAGGAATCAATGCTCTAGAAGTGTTGGTGAAATTAGGTTTAAAACTATTGTATAACCTTGCTTGAGTGATCTACCTTTGACCTTGTAAATTATCTTGATATGGAGTCTTGTTGAATTGATAAGGCTGATAAGGAGCTTTATAAGGATCTTGGTTTGGTCTATGAGGTGGAAATTTCTACCTCTCTAAGGACACTATCTTGTTGCTTTGTGCGTTGACTATCCCTTCAAGTTTAACCAATCTATCTTCTTGACTAACATCTACCTTTTTATGGTTGGTTGGCATTGGTATAGGGGCAATGATAGGCACATGAGGTTGTATATCTAGGAAAATGGACATGAGGGGACTTGGTTTAAGTTTTCCTACTTGTATGAGATAATTTTATTCCCTTATTTCCAATTCATAGGCATCTGGTAGTGTGTTCCCACCCATGGATTGTACCATGACTACTACATTAGAATTAAGGGCTCTTAAATAATATAAAAAGGCATAATTAAGAGTGGGTTTAACTAGTTTTAGGATCCTATCCCAAGTTTTATATAATCTAAAGTTAAATTCTACCATAAACTCTTGAGGATCCCTTTTTATTGTGGTCAATGAATCTACTAGGGACAAGTGGTCACTTCTATCCTAAAAATGCTTACATATGTGCTCCCCAAACTCATCCCAAATGTTGATACATGTAGGTGCTATACCTATATACCATTGAAGTACCTTATCTCTCAATGAAGTATCTAGTAGACTCATTTCTACATTTTCTTTATTCACATTGTGTATTGAGTATAAGTTGGCTATGTATGTAATGGGAAAGTAGTAGATCTATTAATCAATCCTAGTTTGGAAAATATAAATCCTACTTACACTTACGATTATATATACATTAGATACATGGGGTCATGACTAAGATGGATCTACTAGACCTATCTAAGGGATCTCTTACCATAATAATATCACTAGGGAGGGTTCCAAATCCTCTAGTGAAGCAAAACTATGTAATAACCCTAACTAGGTCCTATGTTTTCATATTCACTAAACTAATAACAAGTAAAGTAAATTATAATATAGTGCTCACCAAAGCTTGTAGCACAAAATGTGGTTAGTAAACATAAAATTAAACATGCATAACATAATATTAATTAAGATATGCATAGGTAAAAGCCTAGTGCATGGAGAGAGAAATATATTCAAAAGCCATTACTTATGCTACTTATATCTACTAAAGAGAGGATCAAAGTTAGAGATACATACCTTGAAGATGAAACCATCGAGACTCAATTTTTCCATTGGGAAAAGGAGCTTTACAAGAGGTTTTTATGGTTTGTAAAAATCACTAAAAAAGGTCAAAGCATCTAAGACTTTTCCACAAGATAAGATTATTTTCTAAGTATAAAACCTAAGCTAAGACTCCTCAAGTAGAATGGTATAAGAGTATATTTAAAATAAGCACAAATGAATAATTAACTTTTGCTATCTATCTAAGAATGAAGAAATGGATGTGTTTATATAGGTGGATCTAACCCTAGTCTTTTATAAAAGTTTAGGCTAACAAAATCAACCCAACAAACCTTTTATCATTATTGACAAAAAAAAATTAGGTCTCAGTCTAAGTTGACTAGGGGATGACTTATACCCTAAATAAGTTTCATCATTTAGATTACAAGGTTGATGGGGTTGAGAGTGTAACAAAAACTATCAAAAATGATTTTAGGCTAGGGAAGGGCAAATGAAGTTGCAAAATGACTAGAGGAGGGTGTAAAATAGGAGGAAAAACTTAGGGAAATGTTTTTAGGAGATGGGTATGTAGATAAAAAGTCTTAACAAAGGACAAAAATCTTATGAAATACCAATGGTCTATCCACCCCTTTCCTAGTGCACCCCTTAAGGCATGAATTTAAGGAGATTGAGACTCAATGGGTTCTTTCAAGATTGAAAACATTAGTAATTGATAAAATTTTAAAATATTATGTAGACATATTCCCCACTTGAAGCTCATCACATGTCACTCAAGTGAAATAGGTGATGGTGCTTTGAGAATGAACATAACAACACACAATGCTAAAGATAAAAGAGTGCAGTATTTTAAACCATAAAATAACTAAAATTTAAATGATAGAAAAGGGAATAACTAAAAAGTAAAAGTAAATACATACCTAGACTTACCTTTATTTCTAGATAGTTGTCTGTTGTGTTTGTAGTTCTGATCATGGAGGGCACATAGACTACTTTCAAAAAATCCAAGGTTATAAAACTAAAGATAAAAAACAAATAAATGTAGGAAAGCCAAGATAAATGATGATATGTGGATGGGATGTACTTGGAAATTTTATAAGCTAAGGTGATAAGTGCTACATTAGACCAAATTACCAAGTCAAAATTTAGAGTAAATTGGGTAACCGAAAAGCTAAGGCTATTAAAGATCAAAAAACTCAAAAAAGTAAACCTTTAGCTAAGAAAGACAAACTTACCAAGTTAAACTAAGGATACATGTCAAAAGGACTGTAATCAAACATCGATGTGAAATTAGTAACAATGCTTAATTAAATAAAGATGGGAAATAAAAATGGTAAAATAACATTGATGAGTGAACAGTAACAATCCTTACTCAACATCAATGTAAAAAGTGCATAAAAGGGAAAAAAACATTGGTGAGTGATAAGTAACAAATCGACACCACTCAATAATGGAAAAAGTACATGAAAGTAGAAATAAACTCACATGTTTGTAAAATGAGCTATTAAAACAATGTAAAATGGTAAAAGAAAGCAAGGCACATCGAGAGATGTAGATCCATGGTATAAAGAAAATAATCCATAGTCACTCACACATATTGGTTTGTTCTAAAGATAATAAAAGTAAAACAAAGAAGTGCTAGCATGTTTTTAAAATGTGAAGAATAAGGAATATAGAAGGGAAAACAAATTTAGAATCAAATGTTCTTATCAAGGGGAAAAATGAAATGGGTGGAGGGGAAGGTAGAGGAATTCTTTATCAAATTCAAGAAACTCAAATTAGGTCTATCAAAATAAGAGAAATTTTGACCTTAAGGACTCTAAAGAACTTCTCTTAGACACACAAGTCTTAGATCAACAAATGTAGTAGGTAGATCATCCCACAAAGGTTATATGTATGAAAAATAAAATAGACCTACCTTCCCACAACATGTTTCCAATTCCTCAAGACCCATTACAAAGTCATTGGTCTACTATGAAGATTAGATAGTTGCATGAGAAAGTAGGTAGCACCATAGAGGTTGTTGAATTCTCTTATTCCAATCTACTAGCCTACCATAATCCAATGGACCTTGTCTCTATTGTGAGGCCAACTATGGAGTTTGAGATTCAATTAGAGATAGGAGATGTGTTTGTAATCACATATTTTAGTGTGATTTAAAATTTTGAAATTTTTATGTTGCCTTTTATTTCAAATGATTTGGATTTTAAATTTCTTAATGGATTTTCTATTCTTCCTCTATATGTATTTAGAAGACCAAACATGGGTACTAATGATGACTTTAATTTGAATACTTCAGGATTGGTTATTAAGAGAAAGAATTTAGATAGCATGGAGTCTACGAGTCTCATTATTTTAGGTAAAATAAAAATGCTATCTTAACTTTGACCTTGGTTTAGCCAATGTAGAATGAAAGGAAAATAATTCAAGAGGAATGAAACATGAAACAATTTGAATGACTTTAAATAGAAAAAAAATGTGACAAAGGGTGAAAAATGATACAATAATATTAGAGTGTGATTATTTATCATAAGGATGAGGGAAGTGTAGGGAAACATGCTAACATAGTTTGTTGTGCAAATTTTATGTACAAAAGAAGCAAAAACCTAAGTTAAGAATAAAGACCAAAAACTCAAAATAATTTCAAACATTATAGACAAGGAACATTGATTAAAAGATGGTGATTTTATTAGAAAGGCTAGGTCCTATCCTTAGTCTTACACTGCAACCCATAAAAGAGAAACCCATGAGGGTGCACAAAGCATGTAGAAGGTAAATAAGATAAAGATGGTATTTGTGAGGAAGGCTAGGTCCTATCCATGGTATTACATTGGAACTCATAAAAGAGAAACCTAGGGGGTGCCAAAAAGTATTAGAAAGTAAGGAAACAAAGATAAAAAATGGAAAATCATGAGGAAGATCAGGTTCTATCTATGGTTTTACAATTTAACTCATGAGAAAAGAGAAACCAAAGATCTAGAAGGAAGGTCTAAGGTTTATAAAAAGATGAAATTTATATAGAGGGTGAAACCCATGTAAGTATCCTACAAAAAGTGTTAAAAGGATAGAATATATAAATCATGGTAAGAAGGGAAGGATTTAGGCAAAATACTTATTTAAGAATTATGTATTGGTGGGTTCTTTGAAAAGATGGCCTTCATTAGTTTGAAGGTGATAGGTGCTTATAACAAGAATGTCTTTGACTAAATAAGGACCCCACCATTTTTGGGTGTATTTACCTTATTTGTCATGAGTGTAGTCTAATTTAGGGAAAATGTCATCAATATTAAAAGTGCGAAACTTAACTCATTTGTTACATTGTTTGACAATACATGCCTTATATTGGCAATTGTGTTACAAAGTAGAAAGATGATGTTCATCAAAGAGATCAAAGGAATGAATGTGAGCTTCAAATAATTTTTCATCAGGTATGATACTATGAAGAGATATACGAATAGAGAGAAGATCAACTTATAATGGGAGGACTAATTTATAACCATAGACTAGTGAAAATGGCATTGCCCTATTTACAATGCATATTCTAGTGTGATAGGCCCAAAGACTAGGATAGAGATGAAGATGCCAATATTTGCAGGTGTCATGAATTATATTTTGGATAATTTTAATTAGTGGCCTTAGCTTGGCCATTACATTATGGATGGTAAGGTGTGGAAAATTTGTGATTGATTTTAAATTTAGCATAGAGTTATTTGATGTCTTTATTTTTGAAGTTACTATCATTATATAAAATGATAGTATGATGGACGCCAAATTAGTAAATGATTTGATCAAGGATAAATTTTGAGATGGTGGTATTGGTGACATTGATGAGGGGTATAACCTCAACCCATTTGGTAAAATATTTTGTGGCTGTGATGATAAAGACATGACCATCTTGAGATCAAAGTAGTTTGCCTATGAGATCTAATCCCCACATGGAGAATGGCCAAGGAGACTCCAAAGTTTGAAGCTCAACTGAAAGTGCATGAATTAGATCATCATGAATTTGTCAAGGAATATAATTTTTAGAAAATTTTATGGCATCATTTTAAAGAGTGGGCCAAAAGTACTCCATACACAAGCATTTGTGGGTTGTAGCATGTCCACTATAGTGGCCACCACAAATTCCCCCATGTGCCTATTTAAGAATAGGAGGAACCTCTTCTTTCATAACATAATGAAGCAAGGTACCTTTGACATTGAGATAATATAGGATGTTATATATAAAGAAATACTTAAGATCTTGTTTGTGAATGTGAGTTTTTTATGAGAATCAATGTTTGGAGGATAAGTTTGGTGTTTAAGAAATTAAATAATATCTTTGTACCATGGGTTTTATTAAATGGTGATAGCCTCAATGTGGTAGATAAATGAATCTTTTGATTGAAGAGAAGATGGGGATTTTATTATTTAGATAAGAAAAGTAGGATCAATAAAAACTTATGTGGATGAAAAAGAGATGTTAAAGAAGCAAGTGAATTAACAACAGAATTTTGATCTCAAGGGATAGGCTTGATGGTAAAAGAAGTGAAATCTTTGGTAAGGATAGTTGTGATTTGATGACAAGAAATGGGATTTTCTCTTTTACATTAATAATCACCTTTGACTTGGTGTAAAATGAGTTTGGAGTCACCTAAAGCATGCAAATATGTGATATCTAGATCAAGTGCTACTCTCATGCCTAGGATTAAGGCTTTGTACTCTTCCATGTTGTTAGTGACATTGAATGTGAGGAAAAATGTCAAAGGGATAATTTTACCAAGAGGAATAGTAAGGATATAACCTATCCCAGCTCCTTGAAGACATTTGGCATCAAAATGAAGGGTCCAAGTAATTTATGTAAATTGACAGTAATTTTAGGAAGTTCATTTATAACTAATTTTGGTTTTGTAGTGTCAGGAAAGATAGAGGACTCTTATAGATTAATTTATTCAAGGTTATCAGTGAAGTTATGGAAGTAATATTTAAGAGATATGTTTTGGTCGAGACCTTCAATATAGAGAATTTTGTCATCAAGAATATTATCTTGAAGGTGGTTGGTAGTTGGGATTGGAGTTGTGATAAGTTGATAAAAATTGATTTATCCTTTGACAAATTTTTATGTAATAATTCAAAGAGAAAATTCTATGAGAAGGACCATCCACTTACCAATTATATCACCAGGAAGAAAGGTTGTAGATAATAAATGACTAGGAGGATTAGAATGAATAATAATGGAAGTGGTTTGATAAAGCATGTAATATCAGAGATTTTCAGTAGAAAAACATTCAATCATGTTTGAATTTTGTATAATATTTCTCATAGTTGATGAGGCCCTGTCTAATATAATAGATGGAATATTTCAACATAGTATCATATTTTTGGGTAAGCATTACCCCAATTGATATGGGTGTGAAAGATGTATATAAGATTAATGGATGATTGTTTGAAGGCAGATGAAGAATAGGTGGGTGAAGGAAAGATTATTTCATATTATCATTATTTTTTAATAAGGATACGTCCATTCTAGGACATTACCTTTCTTAAGAAGAGAATGGACAAAATAGATATGGTAAGCCATTTTAGGGATGAATAATCTAATTGCCCTAAGTTTATCAAGGTAAGCACAAATATATGGAATGGAGCGAGGGATGGGCATGTTGACAATAACATTGATATTATGGTATTAACATCAATGCCACAAAGATAAACTAATAATCCTAATAGTTTTCTAGATGTGACACCAAAAACACACTTTTAGGGATTTAGTCTAAATTTATATTTAATGAGGGGGTCAAAGATGATAACAAGAATAGAGAGATGAGACTTGTGGCTTTTGGATTTGACAATAAGGTCATCTACATAGGTCTCTAAAATATTGTGAATAATATCATGAAAAATGTAAGTCATCGCTTGTTGATAGGTATCTCCAACATTTTTAAGATGAAAGGGAATTTTAACGTAGCAATAAGTGACCCATTTTGTGGTGAAAGTTATGTTATGTTGGTCTTTAGGAGAAATGTGAATTTTATTATAACCTAATAAATCATCCATAAGGGAAAACATTTTATAACCAATAGTGGAATCAATGATGGCATCTATATAATGTATAGGGAAATTATCCTTGGGATAAACAAAATTAAGATTATGAAAATTAATGTAGATACGAATGACCATGGTGACTTTATTTTAAATAGGGATAATGTTAGAGACCCATGATAAATAGTCCACAAGATTGATAAATTTAACATCAAGAAGATTGATAATTTATTTATGGCATAAATTTGAAAACTCGAGTGGAAATTTCTATTACTTTTATCATACAGGTTTGGCATCAAGGTAGTGATGATGTTGTGCACCATAATGCTAGGGTTAATAACATGCATGTCCTCATAGGACCAAGTAAAAATCTCATGATATTTATCAAATAATAAGTTAAAGTTATCATGTTATATTGGTGTGAGTTCATGAGAGACTGTAATTAGTCGAAGGCATGATGGGGTACCAAAAACCAATTTGAGTAGTTTCATCAATAAGCATAACATTTCCATCTTGGAAATGATATGGTGCATTAGGTAAATAAAAAATGAGATTCTCTTTAGGGTCAATGCTACAATGAAGTTGTTGAAACATAGGGATTTTTTTTTAAATTCTTGAGTTTGTGATTCTACCAAGGGAGTTGAGGTTCTCGGGCATAAATCAATTCAAGAATGGATTCATCACTAGATAGAGTGGGAAGAGGACCATAATACTCAACATATACTTTGAGATCAAGAATTTGATTACCACATTGGTCATATTTAGAATGTATCTGATATACATCTATGGCCTTGGCCTCTAATGTAATCTCAAGAGTAGGGGAAGAAGGTTGATCAGATTTGATGGGTTTATCATTAATGTCATTGAGGTGAAGAATTATATGTAAGGATTGAATCTATAGGTAGTATATAAGATGAAATAATTGTTGGAGGTTCAAAAGGTAGGAATTATTATACCACCCAAGGAGTATCAATAAGTGGATAATTAATAGGAGGTAGATGACCTTTGGGAGTTAACTCAAAGGTAGTGAAAATAGTATGAATATCATAGTTGAAATCATGTATTTGGATTAAAGGTTTTTTTATAGTGTTTAACATACAAGTCTCGTTATTGAGCTTGGGCCATGATGTAGTTATCATCATAAGTTTGAGAAATTGTTCATGCTTGAGATTTAGGAGGAGTTTCGAAAGGGGAAATACCTAGATCACTGAAATGTGGAGACATGATTAAAGTATCTTGGAAAAATTTGGCCACTTCATAATTGTTACATGTGAAGGCATCTTATAGGTAAGAGGCATCCTGAGCATTACATAGAGGGGGAAAATTAGTGATCTCATTAATGAAAGGGATGGTGTGATCATGAAGTAATAAAAAAGGAGGAAGCCACTCTGATATGTAAGGAGGTAGCTTAGTAGTGTTTCAAGTATATTGCAAGTCATTAGGTTCATCATCATTTGAACCAACAAGAGTGACATATAAGTCTAGATTGATGTTGATAAATTTAGGTAAGGGAGTATTATTGATTGTTGGAATGGTAGGAATGTGATATTAAGATTTAGGATTGGGAAGTTGAATACTCTAAGGCTTAGGATTGACCTCATGTTTATACGTTTTGTATTTATATAAGAACTTGATACATTGGCTACTGGAAGAGGTGATAACCCACATTATATGAGTTTATAGTCATCTTAGGAGTATATTGTAAGATAGGGGTAAATAAAGGACCATAAGCTTAGTTTGAATAGTCTTAGGTCCAATTAGAAGGGGAAGCCAAATATAACCAAGTGGCTTTTGATTAGTTTTATCAAATCCATGACATGTTAGGTAGGTTTTATTGAGATGATATTTATTATATCCATGTTTTTGGATGAGCCACAAAGAAGTCACATTAATACCAGACCCTTCATCTACTAAAAATTTATGAATAAGGGGGGTATTAATGGATATTTTAATGAATAGGGGTGGATCATCATCATAAAAAAGGATCTCATCATTAATCATGTCTTCTTTAAGGAATTAAATAGAAGGTTTGGAAGAAGGATAAATGGATTCGATGGTATGCACATTGGTAGGTTTAGGCTCAAGAGAGGGTGGTTCTTCTTATACAATAGATGGGTCTTCAATTTATTGTAATTGTTGCATGAGGAACTTGTGATGATAAAGGGAGGTGAGAAATAATTCTATAAGAGGAATCTTGTAAGGCATAAAGTTGATCTCTTCTAAGAAGTTCCAATGGGATTTAGAATAATATTTAGTGTGAGGTTTAGAAGGTAAGGTAGATTTTGAAGGAATGGAAGTGGTTGGTGGGTCAAAAGGAGATGGTTCCTCGTTAGCTTCCAAAGCTAGATGAGTGGTTGTAGTATCTTTGAGGGGTTTATGTTCCAAATATGGTTTCTTAGGTTTAGTGATAGGATATTTGTGAGGTAGTTTATGGTGATAATTGACATTAGTTGTATTAATATATTAAGAATTATTTTAATATTGGTCATAGTCAGCATCAATGGAACAAACATCCTTGGTAGCTTGTTGAGTGTTAGATGTGGAAAAATATTTTTGGTTATTAGAAGAATAAGCTTTGGTAGCTTGTCATTTTTGAGAAGTGGTGTTGTATTCTTGACAATAGAGTTGTATCATGGATTTGTGATTGAAGGAATCACCAAGCATATATGAGACAACAAATTTGGTAAGACCTCTACAAGTTTCATGGGAATGACCAATGTCCATATGGAATAAACAAAATTGGTTAGGATCATACAATTTAGGAGGATTATTGGGATAAGTAAATGGTTTAGAGGGTGCTAATATTTGTTTTATTTGTTGCATAGTTAATTGTATGTGAAAATATGTAGGATTGTCAACCTTGGCAATTCTTGGTTTGGTTTGAGGAGTATTGCCAATGATTGCATTGGTAGAAGTTTGAAAATATCCCTTAAGGAATTTGGTATTAGGTTTAAATTATTTCATTGAGAAGTATTTATGCTTTAATTGGTCAAGATCTTTGTTAAGCATTTGATGGGCAAAGGTTCAAGCCTTATATTGAAGAGGAGTTAAAGCAATTATAAAGAGTTTAAATAGATTGTCATAAGACATGTTATGGTTGGATTTGTGGACCAAATATTTCCATCATTTTATAAAGTCATGAGTTGATTTAGTGGGATATTGCTTAGCATTGATGAAATGGCTAAGATAATTTCTAGGAAGATCATTGTGTTGAAATTATTTAACTAAAGGATTAACTAAATCCTTTAGTTGCCAAATGGAATGTTGGAAAAGTTGGTTGTACCATTATAATACATCACTAGTGAAGGTTTTAACTAGAAGTTTAGTTGTGGAAAAAGTATTAGTTTGGATCCATTATTTGTAAAGATTTTTAAATGCCTTAAGAAAAGATGTAGGGTCTTTAGTCCCATCATACTTGATAGTTGGAGATATGTTACCAATATCAATGAAAATAATGAAAGGAGCTAAAGGTTCATTTTGTATGTTTTAAATGATCTTGTTATTAATGATAGGTTTGGGAATAACATTTATCATGACATCTCTAAGAGGAGGAGGAATAAATTTTGGATTATTCTGAGGGATTAGAACTAGAGGTTGATTAGCCATATTGATCAATGAGAGAATGGACAAATGAGACATAAGGATAGGTTGGTAGTAAAGGGATTTACACAGAAACCAAGTATTGATTTTGGTGAAATTTTTTCTCCTGTAGTAAAGATAACTTTTATTTGGACTGTATTGTCTTTAGTTGCTATTAATGATTTGCATCTTGAGCAGCTTGATGTTAAGACAACATTTCTTCATGGAGATTTGGATGAAGAGATATATATGGATCAGCTAGAAGGTTTCAAGGTCAAAAGTAAGGATAAACTTGTGTGTAGGTTGAAGAAAAGCTTATATGGTCTTAAGCAAGCTCCAAGACAATGGTATTTGAGGTTTGATAGGTTTATGATAGAGCATGGCTTTAGTCATTGTCAATCTAACCATTGTGTTTATTTTAACAAATTGGATAATGGTAGTTATATTATCCTATTACTGTATGTAGATGATATGCTTGTTGCAGTTTCACATGCAGGAAATTACTGAGCTTAAGGTAAAATTAGGTCACACATTTGCCATGAAGGATTTAGGAGCAGCAAAGAAAATCCTTGGCATGAGTATTAAGAGAGACAAAAAAAATCACAGTTTGATTTTGTCTCAAGAGGATTATGTGAATAAGGTGTTAGAGAGGTTCAATATGCAGGATGCGAAACCGGTGAGCACACCTATGGCTGGACACTTCAAGTTAAGCAAAGAATAGTGTCCTAAATCACATGATAAGGTTGAGTACATGAGTAGAGTTCCATATGCTTTAGTAGTTGGGAGCTTGATGTATGAAATGGTATGTACTAGACCTGATATTGCCCAAGCAGTGGGAGTTGTCAGCAAGTTTATGGCCAATCCATGAAAAGAACACTGGAAAGCAGTTCAGTGGATTCTCAGATATCTGAGAGGGCCCAACAGTAGGCATTTATGCTATGGAGGGTCAAACACTTCTCTACATGGGTATGTAGATTCAGATATGGCAGGTGACTTGGATGGTAGGAGAAGCACCATAGGATATGTGTTCACTGTTGGTGGAACAGTGGTTAGCTAGATTTCAAAGTTGTAGAAGATTGTTGCCTTGTCTACTACAGAGGCATAATACATTGTAGTCACAAAGGCTAGCAAGGTAATGATTTGGATGACTCAGTTCATGGAAGAGTTGGGAAAGGAGCAAGAGAGTTGTAGATTGTACAGTGATAGTCAAAGTGCAATTTATTTGGCAAATAATTTAGCCTTTCATTTAAGAACCAAACATATATAGCTTAGGTACCACTTTATTAGACAGGTATTGGAGGATGGACAATTGAAGCTAGAAAAGATCCATATGGATAAGAACCCTGCTGATATGTTAACAAAGATGATAAAAAAGGAGAAGTTGAATCTTCATTCAAATTTTTTTGGTCTTCAAGATTGAACTTGAAGAGGGAGAAACAAGCCAGAGATGTTTAGAGGATGTTGCTATACAGGTACAGGTGCAGTTGTTTATCTCCAAGTGGGAGATTGCTGAGTTTTGGAGCTAAAAGCTTCACTAATGAGCTAATGTCGAGGTTTCTGGGCTTACATAGTAATCGGCATTAGTTAAAACCAACGAACATTAGTTAGGGGTCAACCGACATCGGTTATGGGTCGGCTGACATCGGTCATCTTTAGACCGACACCGACTTCTGTGCGTTTCCAGAATTGTTATTTTTAGGAAAACAGATTTGAGCCTTTGATTTAAGAGGTGGATCTAAGGGTGGTGAATGCATGGCTCATGAACCCTAGTGTTGTAGTATACTATATAGTAGGGTTAGATCCTCATAGCATGTACAATTCAGTAATTGAGTTGATTGTAATTGATTGAGAGAGAGAGAGAACTCTTGAGGGAGAATTACTGTACATCTGTGAGGTGTGAGGAGAGAGAGATTTCTTCATTGTATTTCCTTTTGGAAGAGTTTAATATAGATTGGTTGTTTCTTGTATCTCCTATTATTTGCTATTTGCTATTTCTAGTTACTTATTACTTCTGGTTTCAATTCCATGTTTAGTTGCTTATACAAAAGTAATCAATTGTACTCTAAGATCTTAACACTATTGGATAGAGGGAAAAATAAAAAGATAAGAGACATAGTCATATCGGTTGATAATGTACTATAGGTATAAATGTGGAATAATATATAAGAGACTGTATCAAATAAGATGATAATGTTCTAAAATAGGGAAAAAAAATTTCAAGATAGTTTGAAGCAAGAAATGAAAGCAAACACAAATAATTGGATCAATGTTATTGATCTAATCAGGGCACACATCACAAAACCTTATATCAATGTTGGATAATGAATTTTTTTACAATACAACATGCAATGATCAGAGAGAAAAAAATTAATTGAAAAATAAATTCAAACTAAGTGGTCATCTTAAGTGTTTTTAGATTATTAGAAAGTGTTGATTTAAATGTGATAGGAGAGTCGACTGAAATAGGGAACTACAAAGATAATCTCCGGATGGTTTTAGGATGTTTAGGATGAAAGAGATCTATGTTGGCAATGGTATTGTCTTGGTATTAGGGCCTATCCCCTCACTTAAAAATCCCATAGTGATAAGGGCGTTGAATTCTTTTCTAATATATACCATTAACCACGTATTTATACTTGGCCAAAAAACTAAGTTAGCTTCTGCCTTGGTGATGAAATCCAAGTAGGTAGGCCCTGGGAAGATAAATGTTTAAATTTGATTTGAATGTTATGTGATTTGGTAGTGTCTACAAAAGAGTAAAATAGTGTAACTAGAATGGTAAATTAAAAAACCACCTATTTAGACTATGTGAGTTACACTAAGCATGTAAATAGATGAAAATGAAATGTGAATTAATTACTAACAAATAGTTGTTAATTACTTGATTGAGAATGGTACAAAGTTAGTTTAGGTGACACTTTATGTAAATAGTATAGAATATAGTTGAGTATATTTCTAATATTATGTAGAAGCAAGGTCTTTAAGAACATAGTCAAATAGATCAACTATGTCTCTTAGATAGAAGGCAAACTATAAAACTAAGTTGACTAGGTCGACCTAGTTAGTTGTAGGGTTGGATTTTTGAAGATTGCTAACTTCTAAAAAATATAAGTGAAGAAATTACTAAAATTATAGAGAGGGGAAAGAGAGACACCTTGGTGGGTTTGAAGATGGTTAATATTTCAAATTTGATGCTGAAATACCTATTATAGCCTAAAATTACACCTTAAAGAAGCCAAGTAGAAGTTCTCAATTTTAGGATAACATGGAACCACTTATCCTAATAGACAATCTACTACAAGATATAGATCTCTAGGTTTGAAAGGGATAACTCTCTTGATTTATCTTCTAGGCTCACATTACACTTGGCTAATCATTATTGGGGGTGAAAAGGTAAGGAGACATAAAATAAACCTATGCTAATGAGGTGATACACTAAAGATAACCCCACAAAACACACTTGCATCTACACTAAGAAGGAAAACTACTAAAATTTTCCTTAACTCCTTGCTCTTCTAGAATAAGTATTTCTCATAGAGGTAGATTGCTATGCCTATTTAGAGGTGGGTGAAAAAAAGGGACTGATAATAGACACTACTTGTACCTCTCACACTTTAAGACACACTTAACAAACACATACACTTTATTAAACCTATTAGAACATATATCACTCACACAAGATATGCAAGAGTAGAATGGAAGCAAGGAGAACATCTTCATCACTTATCAACCACCTAAAACACATAACACACTTAGGTAAGAGATTTTAGAGAATGAATCAACTTCAAAAAAAATTATTCAAAGGAAAATGAGGTGTCAAAACCAATAAGGCTTCACCATACCAATTATGGATCCATTATAAATCCAAAAAGGATTAAATATATAATGCATAGAAGAGGAAAGAGAAGAAGATAAGCTCAAAGGTCAAATCCCAAGTGTCAAACTATGAGAACTAGTTACAATGCCATAGAATGAAGTAGAGAAAAAGATATGAAGGTCTTCTTAGACATCACTGGGTCTGATTACTACATTAGATTATCTTGATTCCCTCTGAGATCATGGGGTCATCTTAAATTTAAATGAATATGCATGCTTGCAGACCATGATTCTTGTCTCTCACCATCAACACATTTTGGGTCTATAGTCAAACTATATATGATTCATTTGGGGAATCATGGGATTCCCTATAGGTGATGATGTATGCTTTAACATTGGGCTTCACCCTCTTTTATCCTTCTTGAGGTCACTAAGACCATTCCACACTTATATGAGCTCATATCATGTCTTGATACCATAGTCTCACTCCCTACTATAGGTCACTATAAGTTGTGTTATTTTTAGTCATCTTAAGATTATGTTTATTGAGTGATTATAGTGGAAACTTGATGGAATTGATAGTCACTCAATCTTCATTCTCTTTTGATCAAAAGACTTCTTCTCATGTTGAGGAGTAATATATCCATCTAGACTACAAGAATTAAGTGATTGAAATTGAATATACCTCATCAACTCTTACCCTCATATGGAATTTTTTAGATTAGAGTACCTTATTTAGAGATATTAAGGTAATTATTCCCATAAGCAACTTTTTTCACTTTTGCACCAAATATGTTTGTGTATGTTGAATTGGTTCTCACAACCAATCTCTAATCTTTGAAATGGCTCAATCTTACTATCTTCACCTTGAGAGACTTCATCAAAACCTATTTAAACCTCAATGTTCATCAAAACCTATTAAAGGCCTATTTCCACTTGATTGTAGGTGACAATCATAAAGAGATCTGAATACATATATATTCTGACTATGTTCTAGGCCTTATCTTACTAACATTGGATCTCTCAATGGTTCTACCATGTTGATAATGATACATTAGATCTTATGAGTGTTTATAGGTTTCAAAATCATCCATAACCCTACTTAAGCACTATCACATAGTCCTATAGATGACTGTTATAGGGTTATTTGATTGTGTTTGTGTCTTAGGCCTATTACTTCAACAATGACATTCTTGAGACCAAATATTCAATGAATAAACCAATAACCATGCTTCAAGAATTTTTAACTAGTGTAATACCTTGGATTTGAAGTCACTCACATGGAGATAGAAATTTGAAACTGGAAACAACCATCTATAGACCTCAAAGGTGTTCATTCTAGCATAGTGAGATGTTTCTATTATTATCCTTACCTTCACACATGTAAAACTAGTTGAAAACAACATTAAAGGAGTGTGCATTCTCTTCAAGACCATGTTGACTACTTAATTTACTCATATCAAAGGAAATAAAAAAGAAAACTAGAGGCAATGGGGATGTGTTAGGTAGTTTAGATCGACTATCATTATTAAGGATGGTTCATGAAGTAAAAAACACCAATTTATAATCCATGAATATGGAATTAGAGATAATAGAGACTACATTCAACCCATAAGTACACTTTGACTAACTCTCATTGTCTTGTTCATACCAATAGAAAATTGATGACCTATTTGACCTTGTCTAAAGGAAGCAAAGAGGAAGATAGATCATATTTCACCATATTTATACCTATCAAGTCTTCTCAAGCATGGATATTACTTTTGGATATATAAATAGACCCTCCTAAAGTGACCACATGTGCCAAGACTATCATGAATCTATGCAGCTAACTAAAAATGACCTATTTTGTAGTTTAACTCCTTTGTATATTGAACCTATAATTGTCAATTTTAAAACTACCATCTAACATATAATAGACACATGGTATATTATATTACACTTTGACATGTGTTTCCTAGGTGAAAAACCATACAAATCACCTAAAGAGACTAAAAAGGTGATAAAGGAAATATTAAGACATGACACATATGTCAAAGGTGAAACATATAATATGAACCTAAAAATGACCATGTGACTAATTTTATGACTTCTAAAGACCCTATAGAAAGTTTGAATATATAGGGGTTTGACCTAATTAGGGTTAAATTTGGTCAACATTTTGGAGATTTCCTAGGGTTAGTAAGTCTACTATGCTAAGGATCATTTGCCTTCTACTATCCTTGGGAAATAGAGTCACCTGTAAACTATTTATTAAAATTGATAATCCTTTGAAAAGACACCAAATACACCACACATAATAAGGAAACAAACAACAGGGCAAGAAATAAAACTCACACTTGTGTTCTCATGAACACTTAGGGAAAACACAAACCAACATAATAAAAAACACACCTATCATAATATGTAAAATACCTCAAGACACTTTGAGGTGAATAAACTTCTTCATTGCTTCAACCAAGGTCAAATACAATGCCTCTTTCATCAATGCTTCTCCAAGAAAACAAATCCTCATATGGTTCATACTTGTCAATGAACACTTTCTTGTGGAGATAGTCAAGTGACTTACCATGGTAAGGTCTTTTGCTAATTGTAAGTTTGTCATTTAGAGTATTCAAGAACACTCCATCTAACTCACTAAGGGACTTGTTAGAGCTATCATCTTTCTTATACTTTGTCATGCTCACTTTATAGTCTTCAATATGATCATTGGAGATCATCACAATATTTTTAACTTCAAGTGTCTTTGAAACATGACATGCTTCTTATTTTAAGTCATCAAAACTATCCTCACTATGTTCATCAAATAATTCATATTCTAACAAGGTTGATTCTTTCTTTATAGAGATCTCAATATCTTTCTTATACTCTTATAGATCATGATTGAACTCTTCATAAGGTTTATATTCTTTTGAAAAGTTGTAGGCCTATTCAACACCTCAAATTCCTACACAATAACATTGAATTACTACCACATGTCATTTGCTTCTTCATGATGTTCATGTTCATAAGTGTTTTACTCCTTTACAAGTAGAATGGGTTGCTCACTAGGACTATCATGTTTTGACATAGAAGGGATACTCACACCATCACCCATGGGTACAAGGTAGTTTCCCCATGCAACTTGTTTTACGATGTTATCAAGATCTGCCTCAAGGATTCCATCACAATATTCATGGAGTATGTAAGTTCCAAGACCAATCTCTTCAAATCCACATTGCTCAGCTTCCCACTCATCAAGATATAAGTTAGATTTTCCATCAAAGAGAGTCATAGGCTCTTAATCACTATGGTGATCATCTTATTCAATAATATTAAAATTCATGTTAGAAATGTAACGTACATAAGGTTCAACATGAAAAGTAGAAATATGTTCAGACTTGATTGTCACTTTTACACCATATCTAGTCCTAAATGCCATCGTACACAATTCTAAATCTAGATAACTATTAGTGTTCTAAATTGAACCCTAGCTGAGTAATGGTATTTTTTAGATCTTCTCACTCAAATATATTCCAACATGGGACTGATCCTAGGCTATGGGTGTCCTTATAATAAATTAGACCTCTAGAGAAGGTTGGATTCCTTCTAGATCTATCACCTAAACTAGACCTAATCTAATACTTATTTGCAAAAGAAATATATATATAGATATAATAATATATGAAAGCATGTAAAAATGGGGTGATGTACCAATAATTAGAACACTTATACTTTGCACAAGACACACTATGAAACACATTCAAGACCAAAGAAGATCAGTCCTATAGATTGTTTCACAATAAGGCATGAATACATTATTAAACTAGCATGAGAGGGCAAATATCCACTTTCAAGCTAAATAAAAAACTATAAATTACACTTATAATGAATTGTGATAACTACCAAACACTTTATGAAGCTGAGAAAACTTAGACATAGACAATGAACATGCATTTACTTAACCATAATACATGAGTTCATAGAACACACTTCAATTTAGCTTGTGAAATGGTGGAATTTAGTCTTTATTACATCAAAATGTGTTACAATGAAAATTATAGCATAGTCTAAGCAAGCCAAAGCATAAGAGTTTATTTCTCTAGAAAACATCAGAGATTTCTTATCTAAAACTTTCAAATAGAGCAAAATGTGGTAAAAGTTGGAACATATATAAAAGAAGGATAAGAGAGAAGGAACCATGATGTATTGGCACAAGTTTAAGGATAATAACTCAAGACCTTTATCAATAAAAAACCAATTCTATAAAATAATTGAATGCTCATTATCCTTATCCATCTATTGAGTCTCCTTCTTATAACTCCATGTCATTATCTATCTGACCCATTGATGAGGACCATGTGTTGGAATTGTCAAAATTATGCCACATCTACTTTGGGTGGCCATCAATATCTATTTATAAAAAATGTGATCATGTGATAAGTGAGACACCTCTTCATGATCATGTTTACATATATATTTGTTCCAATATTGAACACAAGTTCATTATAGGTGAAAACCAATCTAGTTATTTGGTTTTCACAGTCATAATATCCATGGAAACTTGGAAACTGCTTGACCTTAGTTCACAATCACTGGTCCATCTTCAATCTCTATGTTAGGCCTTAAGAGACTTATTCTTCATCCAAAACCTTATGAGAGCTGAGAGACTACTATATATGAAGATCCTCCATTTAAAAGTAATGAACATGTCAATGAAATGACTCTACAATAGAGTTGACAAGTTTTAAGTTATAAACTAGAGGTCTTATTTAAACTTTAATGGTAAGAGAGCCTTATCCTTAACCATCTTGCTTGTATGATAATATCTGCTATTGACTAAGCTCTAATGGAAACATGGGTCCTTATGATTTTGTTCACCTTTGATAAAGAACTAGTTCATTGACCTTCAATAAAATCTCTTTAGATTTTCTCTTTATTCATTAGTTGTTGATTTCTAATTTAGACCATTTCATTATGCTCAACTATCTTTATTCTTATTGGTCTCACAAATTTTGCTGACTTATTGACTCCTCTCACACCATTAGATTTAGATATATGAATGCACATGGTCTATTATTTCCTTCCAACCAAGATCCTTTGACATGTTGACTTAATCTCTCACCATTGGATCAAGACATATGAGCTCATGTGCACCATAGATCTCATTAGGTCCACTTTATTATCAATTCTTGTGCATTGTCAGATCATTGATATGAATGAAAACTGATCATTGATCTAGGCTTGGACCTACCTTCTATCAGTGAATGCACACCATCAGATCTCAACTTGATGAACTTGCATCATTAGATCTTGTCCAACTTGTAGCTCTTTAAAGCCTTTAACCTAAGGACATTTTGACTCATTTGACTCAAGCACAAACCCTTAGATCTCATGTGTCAATATGTGGGATCACATGGACCATTAGATATTGATAAACTTTAAACCTTTTAAGGACCTTTGACCCAAATGATTACTTTATAGAGCTCAAAATTAGCACTCAAATGAACATCTTACTTTACAAGTCTATCTTTGTATGCTTATAACTTGATCTAGGAAGCTTACGTGGACTTGAAATTTTAAGTATGAGATCTAGACATGAAGAGATTCATGGAGATATAATAATTTGGCTTATTAGGGATTCTTGAGTGGAGATAAAAATTCTCAATCAAGTTGGTTAGTGTGTTTCCATGTGATGTGTAGGATGGACTGGTTCCTTGGACTAAAAAAACTAAACTTTGAAGGCTTAAAACTTTAGATAACAAGCTTGCATGGACACAAAAGTTTTATAGAATGAACTTGACACTAAGGACATTAATCACACATGGTTTAATGGTCATGTGATGCTTTTTTAGCATATTTATAAATTATACAAGCAAGTGATCTAGTCTAGTTATTCATGACATTTTGATGATGATCTAGTTTCACAAAGTTTGTTCTTGAACCTTTTTAGATTCAAATGATTTTATAAGGCCTATGTGAGATTGCCCCCAACCTTGAATTGAATTTTATCACCATGAAGACCTTCTTGAATCCTTCATTTTCTATTTTAGACCTATTTATTTAAGATCAATTAGATCACACTTTAAGCCTACTAAAATTGTTTCAAAAGATTTTCAAAAGATATATGATTCAAAATTGAGGTATTTCTACTCCTTATGACATTGGGTCACTCTTCAATCAAGGTCTTGCTTAGCTTCTAGATTCTTAGATTAAGTACATTTTGGTATGTCGACCAAATTTGGTCAACATCTTTGGTGATTTAGCTGGGTAGCATGCTTGCTATGCTTAAGAAATCAAACCATATCTATGATTTTTGGATCATTTACATGATACATAGACCATTTACATGAATTCAATATATCTTCTTGACTTGAAAAGATAAATAATTCCAACAAATAAGGAAAGAAACAAACTTGAAAGGGAAACTAACTTAATAAAATAAAAGCAACTAACTGTAGAGGGAACTTAGCTTCCTCAATAACAATGATTTAGACGTATCCCATTGAGTAGGATAGGAAACTCTTCACCATTCATCCTTATGAGTTAGAAAGCATCATGGGATTTTCAAATAGAGACTGTGTATGGACCACTCTAGAGAGAATTAAAATTTGATTGCCTTATTGGCTTAGATCTATCCTCATTCCACTTGAGGACTAAATCTCCTTCTTAGAAACTTCTTGAAGAATCTCCTTTGTCAAATGATTTCTTTACCATTGTTTAATGGGCCGCTATAGCCAACATGGACTTATGTCATCTCTTTTAGCTCCATGAGCTCACTATATTTGATTTTTATTGGCTTATTCTCTAAAATCTCAAGTTGATGCATTAGTTCTAAAGTAGGGAATTCAAGAGAAATAGGCATTCTTACTTCCTTACCATATACTAGCTTATATGAAGAATTTGTAATTAACCTCTTATAGGTGATCTTGTCATCCCATAGAGCTGACTTTAATTTGAGATGCCATGATCTTTGATTGTCTTCAATAGTCCTCCTGATGATCTTCAATAAACTCTTTTTAGTGGACTCAATAAGGGCATTACCTTATGGATAATAGTTTGATGAAATACTAAGAAAAACACTATGTTGAACTACCCACTGGATGATTTTAGACCCCCAAAAAGACATAACATTATAATAAATAATAGTTGAAGGGACCCCAAATCTAGTAAGCAAGCCTTCATAGAAGTCCAAAACATTGGTTTCAATGGCTTCTTTTAATGCTACTACTTCTATCCATTTAGTAAAATAATCTATGGCAATTAGGATCCATTTGTGTCCTAATATTGAAGGGGGGTTAATGAGACAAATAAAGTCCAATACTCATTAGACAAAGGGTTGATTTACTAAAATTGGTTGGAGAGGTAAGTCTGTAAGCTTCACCTTTCTAACAAACATGACACATTATCTATATTTCCTAGTCTATGCATGACAATCACCAAATATACTTGGCTAATAATTACCACTTATCATGATATTTTGGGCTATGATCCTTGTTGAATAATGTCCTCCACCATACCCATCATGGAATTGCTCAAGCAGTCTCTATATTTGACCTGGCTCTATGCACCTTAGCAACATGCCATTGATATCTTTTTTGAATAACACATTATCAACAAGAAGAAAAAGAATTGAATGTAATCTAAAATATCTCCTCTTTAAAGGGGTTAGATGAGAAGGATAAAGACCATCTTGTAAGTATCTTACCATATCTTTGAATTAGATGGAAGATGAGGTCTAATTAGTTACAACTTTTTCATTATTTAACACCATAACCATCCCATTGGCTTCTTTCAAATCTTGGGATAGATGTTCACAAATTCCTTTGGCTCTAACCAAATTTTTGACCTTGATCTCAATGTCATATTCCATGACTTTGGTTATCCAACTATCTTTCTTGTCATTTATATCCTTGTTTAAGAGAAAATCCTTGACACTTGGATGTGTAACCATCAGATGTATCTTATTATTGAAAAAGTACCTAAACTTTTAAAAATACTTTATGACTAAAAGTACATGCTTCTCAACAAAAGAATACCTTTTTTCATATTCTTCTAATCCTTGACTGAAGAAGACTATTAGCTACTCTAAAGTCTCTTTATTTTGCAACATAAGAATAATTAAAATTATGTCAATGTTAGCATAGGTATATAATAAGAAATCCTTTGTGAAGTTAGGATTTAGGAGAACTGGCTATAGCTTTCTTGATATCTTCAACACTTCTTACTCCTTTGCACTAGCTAAAACTCTAACCTTTTTTTAGCATGGTTATGAGTAGCCTAGCTAAAGTATCAAAATTTAAAATGTATCTCCTTATAAAATTGATCTTGCCTAAGAAGCTTTATAGAGCTTTATTGTGCTTAGGCAAGGAAAGTTCAAGAATTGAGTCTATCCTATCAAGATCTATGCTTGTAACATATTTTGAAATTACATATCCAAGAATCCTACCTTCACGAATAGAGAAAACACACTTTTTGGGACTCAAAGACACTTCAAATTTCTTGCATCTTTCAAACACTTGTCTAAGATGAAGTATATGCTTATCTTCACTATTAGATAATGCTATTATATCATCCAGATAAACAAGTATGAACTTGTTAAGGAGACTTTAAAATTCCATGTTCATAGCTTTCTAAAGAGATTATCCAACATTAGATAAACCAAAAGGAATTTTTCTATATGCAAATTCACCTCACTTTGTGGTGAAGGCTATTTTGAACTGGTCTTCTTTGAGCAAAATCTAGTTATAACCACTATATCCATCCAACAAGGAGAAATTTTTTGAACCTACAAGTAACTATAAAATTTTCTCCATTTATGGAAATGGATAGTGGTCTTTAAGAGAGGCCTTGTTCAAGTCATGAAAATCAACACATAGTATTATTTCACCATTCTTTTTCCATATTGGAACAAGGTTTGCCACCCAAGTTGAGTGCTTAATTAGAAATATTATAGCTGAGTCAATGAGCTTATGTAGCTCATATCTCACCAAAGGTTCAAGCTTTGGGTTAATAGGCCTTTGTATTTATTTGATTGGCCTAGTATCATCTTCTAACTCAATGGTATGTTGAGCCAAACTTAGATCAAATCTTTTAAGATCACTGTACTACCATGTAAATACATCTACAAATATTCAACATAACTTAATAAATGTTTATTTCTCTAAAGATGTACAAACTTTGCCTAGATTTAAGATCTTACTAGTTTCAATCTCCACATATGTATAGTGTTCTTCCTTGGTTGATAAAGAAAACTTTTCTTTTCTCAATTCATCATCTTTATTGAATATGTTTTCAAGGGTGGCCACCCTTTAAACCAAATTATTTATCTTGAATTGCACAACCTGATTACCATACTACTACAAGTACTTATCTTCGTTCCTTGAGGAGAATTCAACTTCCTCTTGTATGAATCTAATAATATAACTATCATCTTTAAATAATTTCCAATTATCATGGTTATCTAGGATAGAAGGCCTTAAAACTACCTTGATGTGTGATTTAACCTTCTCATTCTTTAAGTCATATGGGATGTTGAATTGTGGCCCAATGATAGACAACCTATCTGCATGCTTATTCTTATTTCTTAATATGGCCTAAATATTGAAAACTTGAAAGTATTCAACTAAGTCTAATCTCTATGTTTATAAGACCCGAGCAATGGATTATTTAATACATTAAGTCCTCTTACTTGGTGAATTACTAGTTCATGATCACCAAAGACTTGTAAAGTATTGACCTTCATCTTTCTTGCCCATTGAAAACCATGCACTAGTACTTCATATTCAATAAAATTATTAGAAAAATCAAATTTAAACTTAAGAGAATAAATATACCTTCTATTGGATGGAGAAATTAACATCATTCTAGATCCATTGCCATTTTTATTCCTAGATCTATCAAAATATAGTTACCACATGCCATCTCTAGGTTGATCATCTTTCATCAAAGTTGAAATTGGCGTATCATTTTCATAAAGGTAATAGACACCAAGTACTTATTCTTTGATTAATTTTTAGGGATCATCCTCATGTAAATTAGAGGCCTAATCATCAAGGAAAAGATCTGGAACTCCATCTAGAGGTGACTCAGTTTCTACTTCACTATTTTCTAGTACCTTATCTAAGATAACACAATTAGTGTTCACCATACTTGGTATATATGGATCCAAATGAAATATTAAAATAGGTTCATAATGTATTTTTACCTTAGTACCATACCTAGCCCTAAAAATTAAATAGGTCCAATCAGATGATAAATATCCTATAATCTTTGAGGTAAAGTCCCTTGATAGACACATGGCAAAATAAGGAGGCAAGTCTACTACTATTACATCTTGCTGAATAGTAACATTGGGGTAAGCATGTAATGCCAAATTTAGATCCTTGATTATGCCTACTATATTTTTTGGTGACCCATCTAATTGTAATACTCCCTTAGTATTTGGCTCATAGATAAGACCAAGCTTGTCTGTAATTTGATGGGGCATGATAGTGTTATTAGATCCACTGTTTACCATATAATTATGGATTAAAAAATCACCAAAAATAAGGGAGAGATAAAAGGGAGGGGTCTTATTTGATTTGACATTTTTTTTTTGACCTTTGTCATGTTATGAACCTATTGATCTTGTTGCTTGATTGGTTGGTTTGAATTAACCAAGATAACTCCTTGTTTCTCAACTTATTCTTGAGATACTTTGAGAGATAAAAGATATTGAATGAGAATATATTTTTTCCATAGAATAGAAAGGGAATACCACATGCTAATGTTAACATTTGATTTCTTATGTTGAATGATGCTCCACTAGCCTTTGGCTACAACTTTTGAACCACTGCTTGTTCTCTAACTAGAGGAATTTGAGGAACCTTTACTACCTCTACATTCTGAATCTTCTATGATATAGGAATAATAAATTGATCCTTAACACTCTTTGTAAAAAAATTAGGAACACTAGAATAATTGCTCACTTCTTGAGCTTCCTCAATCGCTCTTCTTTTATCTCTAGTCAGAGCTATAACTTGACTATTTATGTTGCTCTTTTCACCAACTTGGTTGGATGCAATATATTCATCTGATTGCCAATTAACATTGATATCATTAGTCTACCTTAGAACTTGTTGAACTTATCATTGGAATTCCATGTTCATGTTTTGATACTAACCACCTTGAAGAGAGAACTCTTCCTATGTCATTTGTGGCATAGTGATATATTATGATACCAAGGCTTGATTTTGAGTTTCATTTGGATTGAATGGATGGTAAACTAAATTTTACATCAAGTTGTTTTGAGGAATAATAGATTTTGAACTGGAAGGTACCTTAGGATCAAGGGTTGCATATGGCTTAGTTTGGGTTATGTCTCCTTGATTTTGGTAAGGTTTCCTATTGTATTTGAAACCTTGATAAGGAGGTCTTTAGTTATTGAAGGACTGATAAGTGTTCTAGTTTTACTATTGATAAGAGTTACCTTGGTATTGCTATCTTTTGAGTTGAAAAATCTCATTTCCAAAAGCTTGTAGCATAATTTTGAAATCTCTAATCTCACTAGCTTGATTAGAAGGGGTTATAACTTAGCATTTTGGAGATGGAATAGGATATATTGATGGAAATTGAGGAAATTGAGGGGGAAGAATAGGTTGAAACTCTAGGAATATAGGAATTAAAGGCCTTGGAGCAAGTTTACAAGCTTGTATCAATTTATTTTCTACTCTTAATTACAAGTTCACAGGAATTTGGAAAGGTAATACCACCCATAGACTATATCATGATACTTATATTAAAATTAAGGGCCTTAAGATAGTATAAAAATACATACTCTAGAGATGGTCTGACCAATGCAAGGATTTTAATCCATGTCTTATAGAATCTAAGGTTAAAATCAGACATGAATTTATGGGGGTACCTTTGTATGGCAGTCAGTTATTTAACCAAAGATAGATGATCAGACTTGTATTCAAATTACATAACTAAAGCTATACCTAACTCATACCAAGTAACAATAGAGGTAAAAGGAAGATTCCTATACCAATGTAATGCTTTTCATTTGAAGGAGGTAGTAAGAAATCTAATAGCCACATTATCTTGGGTAACATTATGAATAGAGCAAAGGTTGGTAACATATTGAATATGCTCTATAGTAGTAGTTTTATCCCTTTCTCTTGAGAATAAAATGATACTCTTTATGGTACACATAATAATGTCATCATATTAGGATAATTTAGGAGACTACCCCTATTGAATTAAAAAAAAACTTGATTCTTGATAACCATTTGGGTAAAGTGGATTTGACTAATGGGGATAATAGATTGGACTAAAACAATAGGGTAACAAGTAGATGAATGCTTCTTTTGAGGATAAGGAGTTGTCCTACTATTTTTTTTTCTTTTATAAGAAGTAGAAAGCAATTTAATGTTGTCAAAAGGAGTACCTTTACTTAATGATCTTGTAACCTTTGGCATGAAAACATTGTCTAAAAGATGCTATGAGATCTGTAATTTGAAGGATCTTCAACTTTTGATTGTGGTAGATGTCTCTTCCTTCTATAATTTCTTCTTTTCAATATTCAAACTTCAATTATGCCAAAGAAACTTGGTCCCACCAGGTGTTCCAAAACTGTTAGTGGTCTAGATTGCACCCTAGTTGAATAAGGGGATTGTTTAGATATTCTTACTTAAATCTAGTCCAACATGGGACTGATCTTAGGTTGTGGGTATCCTAATAATTGATCAGACCTTCAAAGAAGGCTAGCTTCCTTCTGGATCTATCACCTAAACTAGACGTAATCTAACACTTGTTTGGAAAAGTGATACAACAATATATGAAAGCATGTAAAAATGGGGTGATGCACCAACAATTGGAACACTTATACTTTACATAAGACACACTATGAAATATATTCAAGACCAAAGAAGATTATTCCCACATGAGTATTTCACAATAAGGCATGAATAAGTTATTAAACTAGTATGAGAGGGTAAATGCCCACTTTCAAGCTAAATAACAAACTGTAAATTGCATTTATAATGACCTGTGAGAAATACCAAGCACTTTATGAAGGTGAGAAAACTCAAACATAGACAAGGAACATGAATTCACTTAACCATAGTACATGAGTTCATAGAACACACTTCAATCTAGCTTTCAAAATGATGGAATTTAGTCTTTATTACATCAAAAGGTGTTACAATACAAATTTTGGCATAGTTTAAGCAAGCCAAAGAATACGAGTTTATCTATCTAGAAAATGCCAGAGATTTTTTGTCTGAAAATTTTAGATAGAGAAAAATGTGGTAGAAGTTAGAACATATATAGAAAAAGGATAAGAGAGAAGGAACTATGATGTATTAGCACAATTTTGAGGATATTGACTCATGACCTTTGTCAATAAATAACCAATTTTATAAAATAATTGAATGCTCATTATCCTTATCCATCTATTGAGTATCCTTCTTGGAACTCCATGTCATTATCTATCTAACCTACTGATAAGGACCATGTCTTGGAATTGTAAGAATTATGCCACATCTACTTTGGGTGGCCATTAGTATATATTTATAAAAAAATGTGACCATGTGATAGGTGAGACACCTCTCCATGATCATGTTTACATCTATATTTTATCTAATATCAAACACAAGTTCATTATAGGTGAAAACCAATCCAGTTATTTTTTTTCACACAATCACAATATCTATGGAAACCTATAAATTGTTTGACCTTGGTTCGCAATCACTGGTCCATCTTTGATCTCTGTATTAGGCCTTAAGAGACATGTTCTTCATCCAAAACCTTGTGAGAGCTGAGAGGCTACTGTATATGAAGATACTCCATTTAAAAGCAATGAACATGTCAATGAAATGACTCTGCAATAGAGTCAACAAGTTTCAAGTTATCGACCAAAGGTCCTATTTAAACTTAATAGTGATATATCCTTATCCTTAACCATCTTACCTATATGATAATGTCTATTGTTAATAGAGATCTAATGGTGACATGGGTCCTTAAGATTTTGTTCACCCAGGTTGAAGAATTGGTTTATCGACCTTTAATGGAAGCTCTTTCGATTTGCTCTTTGTTCATTGGTCATCTATTACCAATTCTAACCATTTCATTATGCCTAAATATATTTATTCTTATTGGTCCCATAGATTATGCTAACTTATTAAATCCTCTTGCACCATTAGATTTAGATGTAAACATGCATGCCATCTATTGATTTCCTACCAACCAAGATCATTTTACATGTTGAATTGATCACTCATTATTGGATCAAGACGTATGAGCTCACATGCACTGTAGATCTCATTGGGCCCACTTTTTTGTCAGTTCATGCACACCATTGGATCATTGGTACAAATGAATGCTGATAATTGATCTAGGATCAAACCCACCTTCTATTAATGTAATCACACCATCAGACCTTGGCTTGATGAAACCCCATCATTAGATATTGTCCAACTTATAACTCTTTAGAGCCTTTAACCTAGGGACCTTTTGACTCATTTGACTCAAGGATGAACCAATAGATCTCATGTGTTAGTATGTGAGCTCATGCATACCATTATATCTCGATCAACTTCAAACCTTTTAAGGACCTTTAACCCCAACTGGTTACTTTATGAAACTCAAACTTGACACTCACATGGATGTCTTACTCTGGAAGTCTATATTTGTATGCTGATAACTTGAGCTAAGAAGCTCACATGAACATGAAATTTGAAGGATGTGATATGGAAATGAAAAGATTCATGGTAATTTAATCCTTTAGCTTGTAGGAGGTTCTTGAGTAAAGATAAAAAATGCTCAAGCAAGCTATTTAGTGTGTTTCCATGTGACGTGTAAGATGACCTGGTTCTTTAGACTCAACAAACTAAAATTTTAAGGCTTAGAACTAAAGATAATAAGCTTACACAAACACAAAATTTATAGAGATGAACTTGGCACTAAGGAAATTGATTGTGTATGGTCTGATGGTCACACAATACTTTTTGATCATATCTATAAATTATAAAAGAAAGCTATCCAATCTAGTTCTTCATGATGTTCTAATGATGGTCTAGTTTCACAAACCTTGTTCTTGAACCTTTGTAGCTCTGAATGATTTTCTAAGGCCTATGTGAGCTTATCCCCAATCTTGAATTGATTTTTATCACCATGAAGACCTGCTTGGACCCTTCATCTATTATTTTATACCTATTTCTTGATAATCAATTAGATCACACTCTAATCCTACTTAAAGTGTTTTAAAATATTTAGAAAAGCTATATGATCTCCACTTGAGGTCTGTCTACTCCTTGTGACATTAGGTCACTCTTAAATTAGGATCCTTCTTGGATTTTAGATTCTTGAATTAGGTACATTTTGGTAGGTAGACCAAATTTGGTCAATAATAACCTCCAATCTTAGTAATAAATGCTCTTGACAAACAAAGTGCAAAATGAGGAGGCACATCTACTACTATAACATCTTGAGAGATGGTAAAGGTAGGACAAGATTGGAGAGTTAATTACAAACCTCTGATTATGACATTGGTCTTGGTAGTTGACCCATCCAATTGTAGCACTCCTTTGACATGAGGCTCATACTTCAAGTTCAATTTGTTAGTTACTTGCTTGGGCATGACATAGTTACTAGCTCTAATATCAATGAGATAATTATGTACCAAGTAATCTTAAATAATGATGGATAGATAGAATGGGGGAGGTTTGTCTACCTTTTTAACTTTGCTTGACTATCCTTCACTTGGATTTATGGTGTTTTTCAAGGCTACCTCTCTTTGGATAGGCTATTTGGTTATCAAATTGAGTTTAGAAAACTCCTCTTGAAGTAGGTCTTCTTATCCAAGTAGTTACAATGTATCCCACATTGACACATTCACATGAGACCTCTTTATCTAGTCCATAATGTTAGTGAAAGGACCACTAATGTTTTCTTGTCCACTAGTAGGAATCATGCTACTTACACCTTGAGAATTTTGAGGTATGAAAGCACTTATAATATTTTTATCTTTTTGACTTACTTGAGTATTTGGAATGACATTAGATATATCTACCCTTGTGCTTGTTTGAAAATTTATTAGTTTACCACTAGTAGCCCCTTGAACTTATTCAACTACCTTCATCTTACTCTTTATGTTTACAGATATAGATCTTACATCAATGCTTGATTGACCTTGATGATTGAATACACATGAGTCATCTAACTACCCATTAACCAATGTAGACCCCACTTGAGAATACTTCCCATCATTTACTCCTCCATTTGGCACTTCATCTTGAGTTATAGCTAGCATAGTTCCCAAATTTGCCATGAAGGGTTGATTGAAGGAATCATTGACATAAGAATATGGATCATAAGGTTGATCCAATGAAGTGTTATTTTTATGCTATTGGGCAAGGTTACTTTGAGTAGGCAATAGTGACCTTGAGGTGGAAGGAACATTCAGATTGTATCCACCATGTGGCTTTGATTGGACTAGTTGTCCTTGAATTTGGAAATGACCTTGGAAAGGAGGTCTATTGCCTTGATAGTTGGGGTAGGATTATTAGGTTGATAGTGAATTTGGAAAGGCTTAACTTTCTACTATTAAATGATCCTCTTTAAACCTAAGATATCTTGCTCCATAGCTTTCATTCTTTTTACCTCATTAGGTTTGAGTGGTTGACTAGGGGTAGTAGACTTGTGTTTAGGTGTAGGAATGGGAGAAAAAATAGGTGTAGGAGTTTGTAAATTAATAAATAGGGGAATGGGAGGTCTTGGGGCAATATTTATAGCCTAAATTAAATAATTATCTGCACTAATGTCCATCTCATAGGTATTAGGCAAGGTTTTACCTCCCATATATTTTATCATCATTATAATATCACTATAAAATGATTTAAGGTAGTAAAGGAAATCATGGTGAGCTATTGGTCTTACCAAGATTGGGATATATCCCAAGTCTTCTAAAATATTGTGTTGAAGTCTTAAATGAATTATTGAGGTGCTCTCCTAATGGTGGTCAGCTACTCTGTTAGTGACAAATTTTCTCTTGTCCTCAAATTTTCTTCTCAATGCATCTCCTAACTCATCGCAAGTGGTGATTGATTCAGGTGCCAAAGTTCCATACCAGTCAAGAGATTTTACTTTAAAGGAGACAACCAATATCATAATTTCAATGTTCTCCTCTATGATGTGATGAATATTGTAGAAGTTATCAATATTTATTATATGCTCAATAGGTATGATGGCAGACTCATCAATGCATGGTGGGACACTTTTAAGGGCATATATAGGGATATTATCATAGTGGGAAAGTATTAAAGGAATATAACCATTGAAGGCAACAAAAGGATGGTTCTTTGACATGGTGGATTTAGTACTTTGCACAAATGGGGGAATCAAGAAATTTCTTATGGGATTGTGAGTAAGATATGAATTTTTTGGATAGGTATGGGTGTTTTCAAATCTACTTGATGTTTTTTAATAAGGAGGAAGCTATTTAAATTCAAATGGTATGCCTTTGGTGAGAGACATTGTGTTTACCTTAGCCATGAAAAAGTGTACTAGTCTATAACCAAGATTGAAATGTTGGAGTCACTAGATACTACAGGAAGTGGACTATTATAGGTCTTTTTTGTGAAAGCTAACATTTACCTTGAACAAACTTATTAAACTTCATGTCCCACCAAGTGTGCCAAAAATATTATAGCCTAAAATTAAACCCTAGAGAAGTCATGTATAATTTATCAATTTTAGGATAACATGGAACTAACTTTCCTCATAAACAAGCTACTACAAGAGATAGATCTCTAGGTTTGAAAGGGATAACTCCCTTGATTTATCTTTTAGACTCACATTACACTAGGTTAATCACTATTCAGGGTGAAAAGGGAAGAAGGGTACATAAAATAAACCTATGATAATGAGGTGATACACTAAAGATAACCCCACACAACACACTTGCATCTGCACTAAGAAGTAAAATTACTAAAACTAACCTTAACTCATTATTCTAGCATACATATTTCTCAAAAAGGTAGATTTATATGCCTATATAGAGGTGGGTGAAAAGAAGGCTTGATACTAGACATTTATAGTCCCTCTCACACTTAAATAAAAACTTAACAAACACATACATTTTATGAAACCTATTAGAAGAGATATCACTGACACAATATATACAAGAGTAGAATGGAAACAAGGAGAACATCTTCATCACTTGTCAACCAATTAAACCAATTAACACACTTAGGAAAGATATTGTATAGAATGAATCAACTTAAAAAAAAATTATTCAAAGGCAAATGAGGTGTCAAAACTAGTAGGTCTTTTCCATACCAATTTTGAATCCATTACAAATCCAAAAAGGCTTGAATATATAGAGCATAGAAGAAGAAAGAGAAGAGAAGCTCAAAGGTCACAAGCCCAAGTGTAAAAATATGAAAAATAGTTAAAATGACATAGAATGAAGTGGAGAAAAGGATATGATGGTATTATTAGAAAAGTGTCTATCTTAAGCTTGACATATTCCTCAAATTGGCATAGAGACCCTTTATGTTCTTGCTTAAAAATTGCCTTGATAATGAGACATCCACTTGATTATATAAAACTTCCATAAGAAGACTTGACACATATGATCTGATATTATAATGTGGAAATGAGGTTAGTATAGGTTATATTAACCTCTCCAACTAATGGAATCATCCTTGTCACTTATCATTTACTGTCAATAGTCATTCATTATCTCTCTTAGCTTTAATATTCACATCTATCACTTACTTAACCTGTAGTTATCTAAAGAGATGGATTGAAGAGGATGTAAGACATGTGTTGAATTCCTATTTGTCCTATTTTACATCATGTAGATGTATATTAAAATCAAAAAACATTTCTCACTTCCAATTTTTTCAAACTTACATTCTCCATTTTTGAGGCTGGTCTATTACTTTAGTCAGTCTATTAGGTGTCACCTTAGGAAAGTTATGAAACCCATGTAGGTGCTCATTTGTGTCTAAGAATTAAATTATATTGTCTTTATTCCTTTGAGATCATTGGGTCATATTAAATCTGAATGAACATCCATGCCTATAGACCATGCTTATTATCTCTCACCATCAACACATTATGGGTCTATAGTTAGACTATAGATGCTTCATTTGGGGAATCATGGGATTTCCTATTGGTAATGATGTATGATTTAACATTATAATTCACCATATTTGATACTTATTGATGTCACTAAGACCATTAACACTATGTTTATTGAGTGCTTACAGTGGAAACTTGATGGAATTGATAGTCACTCAATCTTCATTCTCTCTTAATCAAATAACTTCCTCTCATATTGATGAGTAATACCTCCATCTAGACTATAAGAATGAAGTGACTAAAATTGTTTAAACATCATAAAATCTTACCCATATATGTAATTTTATAGAGTAGAGTCCCTTCTTTAGATATATTATGGTAATTGTTCCCATAAGCAACTTTTTTCACTTTTGCACCAAAGATGACTGTTTATGTTGAATTGGTTCTCACAACGAATATCTAATCCTTGAAATGGATTAGTCTTACTATATTCACCTTTAGATTCTTCATCAAAACTTTTTGAAACCTCAATATTCATCAAAACCTATTGAAGGCCTATTTCCACTTGATTATAGGTGACAATCACAAAGATATGTGACTGTATATATATTCTGACTGTGTTCTAGGCCTTATCTTGATAACATTGGGTATCTCAATGGTTTTACCATGTTAATAATGGTACATGAGATATTATGAGTGTGTAGAGGTTTCAAACTCATTTGTACCCCTACCTAAGCACTATCACATAGTCCTGCATATGATTGTTGTAGGGTTAGTTGACTATGTTTGTGTCTTAGGCCTAATACCTCAATAAATAACATTATTGAAACCAAAACCTCAATAAAGAAACCAATGACCATGATTGAAGAAGTTGGAACCAATGTACTACCTTGGATCAAAATTCACTTACAAGGAGATAAAACTCTGTAACTAGAAAGAACCATTTGTAGACCTCAATGGATAGCATAGTGAGATGTTTATGCCATTCTCATTACCTTCACACATGAAAAAATAGTTGGAAAAAACATGAAAGGAGTGTGAAATTTATAAGATACCATGTTCACTACCTAGTTTACTCATATCAAAGCAAATAGAGAAGAAAACTGGAGCCAATGGGGATGTGTAGGCAATTTAGAGTCACTACAATTCTTAAGGATGGTTCATGAAGTACATACCACCAATATAAAAAATAATACCATGGAATGAGATATTATAAATACTAATTTCAACCCACAAGTGCACTCAAACCAACTTTGATCCTCTTATCCATACCAATAGAAAACCATTGACCTATTTAACCTTGTCTAAAGGAAGTAAAGAGGAAGATAGATTGGTTTTCACCATTTTTGGACCTATCAAATATTATCAAGCATGGATATTAATTATAAGGATCTAAATAGACCCTCCTAAAGTGACCACACATGCCAGGGCTATCATGAATCTATATAACTAATTAAAAATGGCCTATTTTGTAGTTAAACTCCTTTGTACATTGAACCTACAATTGTTAGTTTCTAAACTACCATCTGACATCTAAATGACACATGGTATGTTATATTACTCTTTTACACATATATCCTAAGTGGAAAATTATACACATCACCTAGAGTGACTAAAAAGGTGACATAAAAAAATATTAAGACATGACACATATGACAAAGATGAAACATATAATATGAACCTAAAAATGACCATGTGACCCCTTTTATGACTTAACAAGACCATATAAAAAGTTTCAATATATAGGGGGTTGACCTAATTTGACCTAGGGTTAAATTTGGTCAATAATACCTTAATTACTGCTTTCGAATTCTATAAATTTGATCAACTGGTTTGACCAAGTTTTACAAAACCTTATATGCTAAAAATGAATAAAGAATAGGGATGACCTGTTTGATAGTGTTTATTAATCTATATGCTGATAGAAATAATTAGAAGATAAAGTCAACATGTTTGATAATGTATGCTAATCCAAAATTGAAGAAGAGTACTGTGTGGACCTATTTGATTTAGTAACCTATAGATGATGAAAACTTATATAGATATAATAGAGTCATTTTGAAGTGACTATGTGTTAAAACTTCAAAGAGAAAGTTAAAACTATATTTACCAATTTGATATAATATTGATAATATGGAAAAATATAATAATATGATAAAAATGATAGCATGAAAGAAAACTTAAAAGGGTTAGATTTATGCAAAAAATCTATAAACCAATCCTCACTCAGAGAAGATAAATCTTACTTACACTTATGATTGTGGATACATTAGATATTTAGGGTCATGACCAATATGGATTTGTTATACCTATCCAAAGGATCTCTTACCATAATAATGTCACTAGGGAGGGTACCAAAACCTCCAGTTAAGTAAAACTATTATCACTTGGATGCACCTTATGAGAAGATGTTTTCCAGGCCTCTAATCCAAGTGGCAAAATGGGGACATATCACTTGTTGTGGGTGAACAAACTTGTGAGATGAATCTCTAGATTAGGGGCTATCTCCCTTTGATGCATTATTTAAGCTCTTATTCCTACCACTAACAACCTAAGGGGGATGAAAAGGGTTATAACAACTGAAAATAAACCTATTATACTAGAGGTGATGCACCAAAATATTTGTATCTACTCTTAACTTTGACATAAACTAGAAACTAATGACAAATAGCACATACACTTCATTCAACATCAATCTCCCCTCTCACATCAGTGTTTCAACATGGGGTCTTATAGATGACAAAGGGTAGGAGGAAATAAACAATAGGCATTATAAGACACTCTATTGATAATCATACTCACTTACACCTGCATTCTCTTCAAATACTTCTTGTTGACCTGTAAGAAAGAAAACACAATACACTAGGTACCAAAGGAATTAACATGTGAAGGTAAAGGAAATTACACTTGCACAAGAATATACACTTAGTGAAATATTTGAATGATATAAAACACTTGTCTTTATTTATTCAAGGTAAAATTTTGGTAGGGATTCACCATACCTAGGCAGAGAGATCTAAACAATGGCCAAGAAGGCCCAATTTATAGAATTTGGAAGGAGAGAGAGAGAAGAGAAGTTGAAAAGGCACAATGATATGTGTAATCAAGTGAAAATAAGTTACACATGCATGATAAATAAGGGTTGGGTGAGACATATATTTTTATTATTTAAAAATATCATCTCCAATCATCCAAGACCTATAAATGGTCAGAAAACTCCTTTTTTATGCTTTAAAAACTGCCCCTCATAAGTGGTCTTACAAAACTACCCAAACTATACACATGATAAATTTTGATGATAAATATGAGTAATATGGGTTACTTAGAATTACTAACATGCATTGGGGAGGATTTTTACCCTTCTTATCATTTTGGCCATGCATGATCACACTTCGTAGTCTCAAAATAGCTCTTTTCCCTTCACCCTTCACACTTGGCATCTAAAAACTCTTCATAATTAAAATATGATAAATAAAAGAGGATAAATGACATGTGTAAGGAGTGTACATGGAATTATTTACAAGAAAATTTCCTTAAAAGTCCCTCTAAATGAAGATTTGCTACTTTCTCTAAGTCCTCACTAGCTGGCTCACTGGACTGGTTGAAAGTGAGAGTCTGGTTGGGACACTTATAATTTTTTTAATGAGATTAAATAATTTTTTTGAGTTATATAAATTTTAAATATTCCCTCCTTAGTTTTTTTCATCTTCTAACTCTTATAGCTTACATACCACTTAAAATGGTTAAAACAAGTCCTATTTTCCTCTAATCCATATAATTATGTAAAAAAATCACATATATGGGTTAATATTAAATTTTTTAAACAAATTATATTCATAAAAAGATTAAAATTCCTCCATATTGTGGAAATTTTAGGCTCATTTCCACCTCTAGGTCTCAAACAAGGTTTTAGGAGGGTTTTAGAGTGACCAACCCTCTTAACATTTGTTCATAAAGGTGGCACGCTAGAATTATATTAAAAATTTCACTTGTGGAATATTGAGGACACCATAAAACTTATTTGAAAACCTCCAGGTCCCATGAAATAGATGATGTAAGTTTCAAGCATTAGAAGTTGGCCATTTGAGCCATTTTAGGCCTTTCATTAGGGTTTGGGAGTTTCTAAGCCAATAATTGACCTTATGATGAATTTATTTGTAAAAAAATGGCTTATAAACCTGTATATTATCCCTAAAAACATTTTCACATAATTTTATTATCTCATTAAGATCAAAAAATGAAAACTTAACCTTGTTTGGCCTTAGGCCTAGACCTTGCCAATAGGCCTACTGCCATTTGAGACTCAAATTGACACTCCAATGGATTAATTTAACCTATAATGGATAAAAAACATATTTCATACTAATTTAAACATTTTATAATAAATTTTAAGGCATGGAAAATGACAAAAATACAAATGACCCCTAGTTGGGCTTTTAGGCCTAAGGATTCCCACTAGGTATGCATGCAAACCTCCTAGGTTGGAATAACTTGCATGATTAAAAAAATTATAGTAAGGTTTAATAGGATTTTTATGTCCCATAAATATTATACAATCATAAATTTCTCTTTCATATCCTTTTCGTTCAATATTTCAACATTTTCCCCAAAATGGGCACCTCCATGCACACCAAAACTGCCCCTGGTCTGAGACAAAAAAAAACTGTTTTACATATTATATAATTAAATATTATTATTTTATAATGTTATATATGTCATAAGGGTACTATTTACCAAAATTTATATCTTAAATCCTCCATTTGACCCTCCGAATCTCCATTTTTCCAAGGTAGACTTTTGACTAGGCAGGGTTTGAGGGTAGGCAGGGTATAAAATGTACTTGGAGAAGAAATGGATGATTTGATATTGTTTTTGGAACTATATTAATCCTATGTAATTAAACTGATGTTTTAAAACCATATTAAATCCTTATATCTCTTTTAAACACCTTCTTTCTCATGGGAAACATGAATTAGGCTTGTAATACCTAGAATAGGGGAAAACTTGTTTTATGCTTGGCTGTAGGTTTTCTTAAGATAGTTTGGGATTTTAATCACCATTAAAACCTATAAAAAATGTTTAAAATCCCATATAGGTTTAAATATTACCATTTTTATCTTTGATTTTCATCTTTTATCCCTAAGTCATCCCTTGTTTCCCAAACTACACCTCTGCCCTTAACGACTGAGACAACCCCTTAAGCTAGCCTGTAGGTGATTTAGGGTTAAAAATGGAATGGATTTGGTCATTATTTATGATTTTAAAACATAATTTATATTATATAATTCATTATATTTTCCATTTCCACCTCTTTCAACCCTAAAGTGCCTTAAGACTCTTTCAAATGTTTATGTCTCAGTCCATTTCCTGTCTTAGTCCGTACAGGCCTGTTTTCCATTCATTTGGATTTGTAGGTGTCTTCTAGGTCAATATGAACTTATTAATAATGAAATTTATGGAATTAATGTATTTTATTTCTCATAAACCTTGAAACTTTCCTTCACCTCATTCATAATCATGTCTATTTCACACTTCTTGACTTACCTGCCTGTATGTGCATGTTTCCAGCTTGTGGGTGGTTATAGGCCATTTTGAATTTGATTAAGGTGTGGTAGGTTATCTTGAGATTGTAATGAGACTCATATAATGTTTTTATTTCACTTAAAAACACTTCATAGTCATGAATTATTATGCTTAGGTTTTTAACTACTATACCGCTGCCTTACTGTCACAGTCCACATTTTGCACCCCAATTTAGTGCATTTTGGCAAGGGTATAAGTCTTTCATATGGTATATCTAGGTATATTTTGAGTAAATTTAAGGTCAATATTCATTAAAATATGAACACTCATCTTTAAGGACTCCAAAAAAATTCCAAATCTCAAACTTCTTCTTCACTACCAAAATACTGTGTGGATGGTCTCTTCGAGGCCTGTGTATGGACCAGAGAGGTGCTTAGGTGTCAAAACCATGAAGATCTACCTTGTATCCATCCTCTTAGCCCATTAATGTAATTTTAAAAAATTGAGATTATCAGATCTTGATGGCATGGTCTAGGGTTGTCAAATTGGAACACAAGCTTATTTTTTTACATTTTCCTATAGACATCACTATGGCAAATTAGTGATTTTTGGTCAGTTTTGAGGGTCTCAAAACTCAACTTCTAGTCCTCCTTTGACCTTGAAAATTGGCATAACTATAGAATGTAGTTAGGGATATAAAATAATACAAACAAAATATACTATAAATTTTTGTTTTCATAATATACATAGTTCCAAATAAGCCTCAGGATCTCTATTTTGGTCCTTTAGGGACTAAGAAACCAATATAACCTGCTCATCCTTTGAAGTGAAAATATCCCTTTGGCATAGTATCCTAGCTTCATGGCATGAAATCCATGGTATTATGAATGTGTTATGAGCTCAAAGTGACTCTCATCATGTTTTCACCATTAAAAGCTCCATACATACCTCTTGGAGAAGTTGATTCTAAGCACATCTTGGAAACAAGGTAGTGAGCAAAGAGACTATGGGTAGTTTGCCTTGAAAGAGTATGTTGGTGACCTAAAAAAGGATAAATTGATGAAAATAAATTTCCAAAAAATATTCAAAACATACCAATCACCTTCAATATCCTCTAATATGTTCATAAAACTTAGATTTCTCACCCATAGTTGCAAACTTGGAAAATAAGCTCATTTTGGAATCATTCTTCAAGTGGCATTGAAAGAGAAGTTTTGGATGGTTAAATTACCATTAATAAGACCTAATTAACACCTTAAAAATTTTAATTAATCTCAAACATATCCCTTTATTCCTATAAACAAGAAACAAATACAAACACACACCCCTCTTGAATGCAATTCTATAAAAAGCTGCCTGGCTTTTTCATGATTATTCATGAAAGATAAGACAAAAATTTGAGATTTATTATTATGTTTTTGAATTTAAATTATATTTATATACACCTGTATAATCACTCCTTCCAACTCTACCTGTACCTTCCGTACCAAGTGCTTGAAGTTGACCTTCCTTTGTATGCCAAGAGGAAAAGGGAGAAAAATGAGTTACAAATGCATTTTTTAATGAAATTTATTTAATAAAAACATGGATATGATATGTGAGAAGGTGAAGAGTCACACCACCACATTTTTACAAGTGGCACATTGCCCAAGGAATTATACAAGTTCTTTTTCTCTCTCTTTGGCCAAGAAAATTGCCTTTTATCTAAACAACCTAGAATTTATTTAGTTATGTCAAATTAATAAGAATTATAAGGACACATGGGTGTTTAAATCAGATTTTTTAACTTTATAAAATCTTAAGAAACCCGTACAAATAATTAAATACACTTAAAATGACCTCTAAATGACCCAAAAATGATAAATAGACCTAGGGGAGACTAATAACCAAAGGTAGAATATCATGAAATGACATTAATTAACCTATTAAACACCTTATAAAAACATATTACACCATTTTAAATGCTTAAAAGTGATTTTTTTTACTAGGGGTGCCCTATTTTGACCTAAAAGTCATAATTGGTTAACAAAAACTATGCAATAACTCTAACTAGGTCCTATGTTTTCATGTTCACTAAACTAATAACAAGTAAAACTGATCTGAGAAATATTTCAGGTGACAATTTAGGTGATGGTTCTACCCCAATTGGTGGTAGAACTTTCAGGAGCCATAACTTTTGCACCATAGCTCCGTTTGACTCCCCATTTGAACCATTAGAAAGATGAGAATGAGGGAGACATCGTGAGATGGCACAAGATTTTATTGATGGGTTTTAACCCCCCAAAACCAAATGGAAGTGCCCAAATTTATATTTTAGTACTGTAGTCTAAAAATAGTAAGTTTTTAAAAATAGTAATTCCTCAAATTTTGTATTGTTGTAAATGATGGAATCGAACCACTTAATCTCCCTCAAGATTGGTGACCTTCCACATTATCCTCCTACCTTAAAATTATGTATAAATGAAGATGTAACCCAAAATGGAAATTAAACATCTCTTCCTAGAGATAGGCATATGTTGTATCTACAATTTTGAGCAATAAAACATCTCTTCTCATCTTGAATTATCTTTCAACCAAAGCTTCTGAGTTTTGGATCATTGGTATCAGAGTGATTTGTCTTGAGAGTGTATGATCCCAAAGATGAGGTCCAGATATAATAAGCTTGGGTGGTAAATAATAGAGCTTTAAAACTATCCACCTATTCACTTTAAATGACCTCAAATGGCAGACAACATTGAGACATCTGATCCTTTCAAGGAAATGGTGAATGAAGCCCTCCAATAGCAGCAAGCACAAATACTACAATAATTTTCTTGAATTCTCCAAAAAATCTTGATCTGAAATTTTGGCTCCTCATCTACACCTCCACATCATTTTATTGCCCCAACACCATTCAAGGTTTAAGTGAATTTTGATATCCCTACATTTGAAGGCAAAATCAATGCTGATGCAATAGAAAATTGGTTCGATCAATTATCTTCATATTTTTTGGTAAATAAATTCACTGATAAAGAGAAGATCACTTTTGCTCTTTTGAAAGCATCATTGCCTATCAAAAATTGGTGGGAAGTGTACACGAAGAGATTTAGTATGGATGATATTGGTCTTGAGGCAGAACCTACCTCAGATGATTTCATAGAATCTATAAAGGAAGAATACTACCCCATTGGAGCATATGATGATCTTTATATAGAGTGGTAACAACTTCACCAAGGTAAGGAATAGTCTGTTTAAGATTATACTAACATTTTTCATTCTCTATCTGTGAGATTAGGCATCTAGGAAAGTGAGAAACATAAGGTTCTCAAATATCATGGTGGACTGCAATGGTATATATGGGGGGAGATGAAACTCTTTAATTTGGAAACGCTCAATGAGGCATACAAGTTTATGGTGAAGATTGAGTAGAAGCATGGAAGAATGAAATTAAGAGTTAGCCTTCAAAATGGAAAAGTGACAAAGAAGGTAAAAAATAAGGCCAAAATTAGAAGCAAAAGGAAGGGAAGACTGGGAAATGGTGTGATTACCACAAATATAGAACGCACTCCAAAAAAGAATGTCAAGCCATCAAGTCCCTACTTTTTGATTCACAATCCTCAACATCTACTACTTTACCTCATACACACCCTATAGTCAAAGAGGATGAAGAAGAGATTGTAGATGCTGAGCTCGATGCCATTGTTGCTTCATCACAGACCCACGCAGAGAGGCTAGATGACAAGGAAATGTTGTTTCACTCTAAGTTATGGGTGAAAGGTAAGCCTCTAAATTTCATTCTTGATAGTGGGAGTTAAAAAAATTTAATCTATGCTAATGTTGTGAAAATCCTAAATTTGTCCATGAAGCCTCACTAAAAGCCATACAGTATTAGATGGTTGAGTCTAGGGAAAAACCTCTATGTGACCCACCAATATCTTCTCTCATATGCAATAAAACCTTTCCAAGATGAGGTCTTATGTGATGTGGTCAATCTAGATGTTTATGATGTACTCTTTGGTTAGCCATTCATGTATGATTAACATAACATCTATTAATCAAGAACTTGAAGGATCACCCTCACTCTTGGAACACGACACTATAGGGTACTAAAGGTACCACCTTCTACATTTATCTCCCTGATTAGTGCCAAGAAATTCATTCTCATGGTGGTCAAGCCATAAGAATCCAAAAGGGCCAATGTTACAGCCCTGACTACACAACAACATATCAATAGAAATGGTGAACAATCGAGCCCTGCACAGCTCCACAAAACACAATGCATTATAATTATGCATCGAGAATCAAATCAAAATACAAATTCCACACTTGATGACAAATATTGATGCAATGGGGACCATTACTTCTCAAGGAGGGAGGAATGATCTGAGCAATATTTTAAGTGATAGTTTAGGTGACGCTTCTACTCTAATTGGTGGTAAAACTTCTGGGAGCCATAACTTTTTCACCATAGCTCCATTTGACTCTCCATTTGAACTATTGGAAAGCTAATAATGAGGAGAACATCATGAGATGGGACTGAGCTTTGCTTGGTGGGTTTTAACCTCCAAAAACTAAATCTAAGTTCCCCAAATTTCAATTTTAGTAGTTTAGTCTAAAAAATAGTAAGTTTCTAAAAATAGTAATTCTTCGAATTCTATATTATTGTCAATCATAAAAGTCAAACCACTTAATCTTCCTCAAGATTGGTGACCTTACACATTCTCCTCCTACCTTAAAAATGTGTATAAATGAAGATGTAACCCAAAATGTAAATTAGACATCTCTTCCTAGAGATAGGCATATGTTGATCTACAATTTTGAGCAATAAAACATCTCTTCTCAGAGATAACATTATTACAATCATGTTGTTTTTGTTTCTTGAATTATCTTTCAACTAAAGCTTTTGAGTTTTGGATCAAAAGCAAAATATAATCTAGTGCTCACCAAAGCTTGTGGCACAAAATGGGGTTAGTAAACATAAAATTTAAAATACATAAGAGAATCTTAATTAATCTATGTATAGGTAAAAAACAAATTTATGGAGAGAATAATATATTCAAAAGCCATTACTTATGTTATTCTATCTACTAAAGAGAGGAGCAAAGTTAGAGATACTTACCTTGAAGACAAACCCATCGAGACTCAATCAATCCCTGAGATAAAGGTGCTTCTCAAGAGGTTGTTATGGTTTAAAAACATCACTAAGAAAGGCCAAATCATCCAAAACTTTCTCACAAGATAAGATTATTTTCCAAGTAAAAACCTTAAGATAAGACTCCTCAAGTAGAATGGTAGAAGAGAAGATTGTAAAAAAGCATAAATGCATAATAAGGTCTTGTTGTCTCTTTAAGAATGGTGAAATGGATGTGTTTATATAGGTAGATCTAACTAAATCTCTTCCAAAAGTTTAATTTGACAAGGTCAACCTAATCGACCTTGTATTGTTATTGACATAAAAAAATTAGGTCTCAGTGTAGGTCAACCAGGGGATGACCTAGACCCTATATAAGTTTTATCAATTAGAGTACAAAGTCAATGGGGCTGATAGTTTAATGTAAACCATCAAAAAGGATTTTAGGCTAGGGAAGGGCTAATGAAGGTGGAAAATGACTAAAAGAGGGTGTAAAGTTGGAGGCAAAGCTTAGGGAAATGTTTTTAGGAGATGGGTGTGTAGATAAAAAGTGGTAGCAAGGGACCACAATGCTATGAAGCAAAAATGGTATACCCACCCCTTTCCCAATTCACCCCTTAAGGTATGCACTCAGAGAGATTGAAACTTGATGGGTTCTTTCAATATAGAAAGCATCAATAATCGATAAAATTTAAAAATATTATGTGTATACAGGATATGTTTACAATGTGTTCAACAAGAGTGGTAGAGTTTTATCCTATGAAGTAATGAAGATTATTAAATGTAGTAATAGGGATATCATCAAATTGGTTCATGTTTAGAGGGATACCACTATTAAAGGGCATAAAGGCTTGGTTTTTATTCCTAGCCATTAGGGGAGTAAGATTTACAACAATACTTTATTGAGTATGATTATGAGAAGTAGGGGGTGTAGGATAGGGATTAGACTTAGGGTACCTTTTCTTCTTAGTAAAATCCAAAGATAATTCAACAAACTCAGCTTCTTTACCTTTTGATGAAGACCTTGTGACTAATTTTGGCATGGAATTCAAATGTATATCTTCTACTAGAGTGTTTAAAGCTCATTAAGATATCTAAATAATGCGAGTAGTTACTCTAACTTGCTTGAATTTTGGTCCCACTAGGCATGCTAAAAATTGTTATCAGTCTATATTAAACCCTTAAGGAAAAGGTGTTTCAAACCTTCCTCATTTAGTTAATACAATAGGATCACCTCTAGGTGTGGGTATCCTATTGAGTGAGATGAACCTCTAATTTTTGGGCTAGCTCCCCTAATGCATAATATTGGATCAATTCCTAAACCTACTTGCTTGTTAGTGAAAAGGGATAGAAGGATGCATGAAACAAACCAAGATATGGGAGGTGATGCACCAACATGTTGTGTCATCTCTATTTGACCTTTCAAAAACACTTATGAATAAGGCAAGGACTAATGATTAAACCACTCACTCCAAAAGATTCTTAAAAATTAGTGCTACACATGGAGGTTATGCTATATGAATATAACTTGAGGATAATGAATGGGAGATTTAATTCAAGACACTACCAATCAATTTCTATTCCAAGCATAATCATTAACACTTTCACACACCATATGACCTATTTAAAATAATCTCCTAGTAATTACGTGAGAAACAAAGACCTGTAGAGGGAGATAAGACTCAACCATTTTAAAAAATAAATAAATATAAAACACACTATAATAGCATAGAGAAGCTGAACTAGTCCTTATATTAATTCAAAGGTTATAAGGTACAATTTAGGTCGAGTTTTTTCATACCTAGATGAGGGATGCTTACAATAGCCTTTGAGCCTCAATTTATAGAATATCAAATGGAGAGAGGAGAATGTGGCATAGAAGTGTGGAGGAGAGGCCATGATGATCCTATTTCACTCAACAATCAATTACAAACATGAATAAGGATTAGGAACAACTCCATGAATTCTCATATGCATTACCTTGGCTACAAAATGGTCTTCAATAAGACATTGGGCATAGAGGTGTGGTGGATGGCCTATTTTTGGTCATAATTGACCCCATCAAGATGTCATGTACCTTGAAATTACTCCATCACTCCTTGTCATGAAATGGGAGGTCATGCACTCATTATGAGAGGCAATTACTTGATTAAACCTATCCATTACTCACCTAATTGCCATCCTTCATACCATCCTCAGCCCATTCAATGCATTATTCTCCTAGTGGGAAGGAGACCTAGGGATTAGAGATTTTTAGGTGAGTGATAAGTCTGATAATGGTTTAAAGAGGTTGGTATAATACTATTCTTGCCTTTGAGAGTCTCATCCCATGTGATTGGGCCTGTAACACTCCTTTCTTGGTGAAAATGAAGGTTATCTCCCCAATTAGGTTGGAGTCTACTTATTAGGATTGTATAAACTATTTTTAGAGTTTAAGAGTGATTTATTTAAGACCATCATATCTTTGTATAGGCTTAAGAGGCCTTTATACTCACTTAGGACCCTTAACATGCTTGGAATTATGAAAACAAACCTAAAACTAGACCTCAAAAGCCATTTTCCTACATATCTGGCCTCACACATGCTAAAATTATGATGTGAATACATCATAAATGACATTTATTTATTTTCATGATGTTTTCATGGTGTATCATGGTCATTAGAATCATCAGGAAGAGTCTGTTACCCATTGGGATCTCCATTAGGGTTTTAGAGGGTTTAAAGTGACCTACCATCTTAAAAATGGTTCATAGAGTACATGGATTATATTTAAAAATAAATTACATGAATTTTGAGAACATAAATACCCTCAAATATCCCTAATATCTCATGGTACCATGCATCCTATATTGTGAGCTCTGAGTAAAATTGGTAGCCTTCAGGGCTTCACTAGGCATTCTAAGCATGTTCACAGTGTTAAGGATTGTTCATAGAGATGACCTCTTAAAATTAACTATATATATATCATGTATGGAAATTTAATATGGGTACCAAAAATCCTCTAATATCACTAGGACCCATGCATCGTTCCATGTAAGATATGAATACTTGAACTAATAGCTTGAAATGGTAGGTTGGGGTGATGGAGCTCGAGGGAGTTAGTTAGGCTAAATTGCCACTTCCCATACCTTATTATACCAATAAAACCTTTATTAAAACCTATACCACCATCCCACATAATTTTATGGACTTATATCTACATAAGGAAATTGATATGTCATAAGAGTGGAGCTAGGGATCTAAGGGCTTAACAAGGGTTTTAATCCTGATAGACATGAACTGAACTTCAAGACATTAGGCCAAATGTATGTGATTTAGTGACTTTATGGCCTTATTATCAAAATTTTATATTCAATCCCAACCTTTTTCTTAGTCTTACAATTTTTCATACCCTACCTCTATCATTCTTCCCTTTTAGGTCTATCATGACCATCCTTGACCCAGTCTGAGTGTTTGGCCTAGTTGATGCTAGAGACCTAAATGGTTTATATCTATATTTTACTCATTATTGATGGAGTTTGGAGGTCTCATTTATTTTTCTCTCAATTTTTAACAATAATTATTTAATTGGGTCTCCCTCATACTCTACCATCAAAACTCACTCTATAGTCATACACATAGGCTGGTGTGTCATGAATGCTTAGTTTGGCCAAAGTAACTCTCTCAAGATTGATTTTATTTTTAAAGGTTTCAAGGATTGTATATATTCTATAAATTACCATGGGTTCACTCTCACATAGTTTTTTGTCTTCATCATTCAGACCAACTAGGTACTCCAATTGACTAGGCAAACCTGTGTGCATTGAGCCAACTATGTATGCAGAGTTAGGAAGTCATGAGTTAACTTGTTACAATAATTTATTTCATACTCTTTTGTCTTGAAAAAATATAACCTTTTCACCTTTATCCTTTCTTTTAGCTCTCACCTTAATGCATATGTGACATTTCACTCCTAGGGTTGGAGACAACCTACCTATAGTCATGTAGGTTGTGAATAGGAGCATTAATTGTAGTTGGAGCCTTCCCTCATGTCGATGATCAAGAGAAAGGTTTTATAAGCCACATATGATACCTAGTTAGTTTCCTTTGAAAATCAGTAGCTTCCCTTAATATAGTCATCTATACAAACATATATCCCTCTCTTAGATCTACCTAGGCTTAGCTATAGGTGGTATAGGGGGAAAATATTTAAAAATTAGGCCTAAATTTAACCTTTAAAATTTTATCATTGTCCTATTCAATGTGTCTAAACCTGATTGAGCTTCTTCTCTCATAGTTCCATTGGAATTTCATGGAATTATATGGACTTTTGGTCTCACTTTCACCCCTAGGCTTGTACACGAGTACTTAAACCTATAGGTGCATCACATAGTCCTTTTAAAGTTATAAGTTTGAAAGTTAAAGCCTATTATGAGGTGAAAATATCATTATAAAGTCATTACATAATAAATATATTTTGGGAGACCTCATGTGGATTATTACTCCCCATTTAAGACCATATAATAAGACCCTAAACATCCCTATCTATATACTCAACAAAGCAATGCATTTGGATCCATTAAATTAGGCATTTTGAGGGAAAAATTGAAACCTAGGAGTTTAAAAAAACCTTAAACCATGCTAAAAGGATTATGAATGCATTTGGATCTAGTTCATAGGTTTTGGTCTTTAAGGCCATAATGAGGCTTGTTACTCTTGAGAGGGGGTTCCTTCACATGTTTGTATTAGTCTATCTACATGAATAAGACATCATTTATATACTTTTAGCTTGAACATGGACTACCATGAGAATAACTAGGTCATGTTTGGAACCTTTCTCCTTCCTTCACATTGTGATTATTGAAGAGATTTAAGGGGATCTATTTTAACCAAAAAGTGACCAGGTGAGGTATGTGAGGAACTTAGATTGGGCAATGAAAAATTACACTAATCATCCTTATGCTTTGCTCCTTCATGAAAACATAGGAATTATTACACATGACCTAAAATTTACCAATAAGGAAGATTGTGTGTTGATCTATCATTGAACGTATCATGAGAGCATACTTAAAGGGGTATAAAACACTTAACAAGCCTTTAGATACCTCTCTCCATGCTCAAAATATAATATTGAGTTTAAACTTTTGATAAATCTACTTGTAACTAAACTTATGGGGTTTGAAAAGGGCTTAAGATCACCTAGGGGTCTTAGTAATTGTTCATAAAGCTCATGGCCTTGATCTTCAAACCAATGCCACTAATTTTAAGCCCACTAGGGGACATATCTTTGGATAAGATCTTGGGATCTAACTCCCCCTATATGGATCATACCATCTATCTCAAACTGGACCTTGTGAGCTTGACAAAGGCTTGATGGAGATCTTTCTATCATTTATTCCTTTCACTACACACTTGGGACATGAATCCTTCTCCATGATGCCTACAATGGATCCAAAATAATATTTTTGACCTCTTTTGACTCTAACCTATTTGTACAACTCCATACAAGTCTTATAAACACCTACAAAACATTATTTCCCTTTAGGTCTGAGATCTTGAAAGGCCATTGGTGGGTAAGATGGAAATGAGGAGTCAAATATGTTTTCAAAATAGGGAGTATGGATGGAAGGAAGCTAAAAGGTCATTTTTCACGTGTGGGCCCCTTTTTAGTGGATGAAAGGTGTTTGACTCCTAAAAAATCTTCTTTTGCATATAAAACCACCTCAAACACATATTATCATGACACTAAGGTCCTTTTGGAGACTAATAACTCTTGATAATGTCTCAATGGTCATATAAATACAATGCTCATGGTTTAGACACCCTTTAAAAGGCAAAATATGCATAATTTCAAATGAAACATCAATTGGGAAAAATACCTTAACATTTGATAAAGAACCTTAAAGTATGTTAAGGCCTTACACAAGGGTCATCATAATTCTTTAAGTTATCCCCTAATCTCTTGAATTCTAACCCTATTTATGTATGTTCTTGGCATGTTCAAATGAGCATATGACTAGCTATTAATTATAGTGTGTTAGATCACTTTTCATGAGTCTATTTAGTCCACAAGGGCCACCTTAAGTATTTTTATAGTCTCTTATAGACAATTATCACAAAATTACACCTTGACACAACTTTAAACAATGTGAGATAGGGACCACCTTAAGTATTTTAACATGAATCACCACTTGAACCTTTTGCCTCACTTTCTTAGGATAATTGACCTTCTCTTGGGCTGTCAAGACATTTCAAAGACACAAGAATATGACCAAGAATAAGCTTAGGTGTTGATTAAACATAGGTTGACCCTTTTTAATACTAAGGGTAGAAAGATGCCAACAATGAGTAATATGAAATGGAAGATGTAAAAAGAGTTCTCATTGTGGAAAACATGAGAAATGAAGAAGTGTAAAAAGAAGAACTTGAGAAAGAGATGAAGAAAAAGTGGAGAGTGTTCAAGAAGGAAACACTTATGGAGAAATTTTGGTATTTGATTTTATTATCTAATTCTATGTTTAAGTTTGTAAATGTAGGTATGGAGAGTAGTATGAATAAGATCAAGAATCAGACCTTGAAATTGGTAAGAAATAGAGCAAGTAAAGAGCCTATAGAGAAGGATTAAAGTGAAATAAGAAGACAAGTTGTGGAAATGCCTAGATATGAAGATGATTATGATCTTTAAGCTTCTCAGCATAAGGATATTGAAGATGAACTAGAGTTTTATGATTCCTTAAAGAGTATTCTATTATAAAGAGGGTAAACATATAAAAATGAGTTTAAAAGTAATGAATTCTTGAGAATATGCATGACCAAGAAATAGGCTATTGAGAAGGTAAATAAAACTGTAAGTATTGATTTTGATCATGTATCTAAGAAGGTGATAAAAAATTACATGTGGATGAGGATAAGAACCACTTGGAGCTTTCAACACTTACAATAGATCATGGATATAAAATACCCAAATGGAAAAAAGGACCAACTATTGAAATGAATCCCATAAATCCCAAACAAAGAGTTGTCAATGATGTGGTTACAAACCAAGGGTAGGTACAAGACATGAGGAGACAAGAAAAATTCTATTTGGAGGTAGATCATAAGGTAAGTGAATTTAAAATATTTCAGTCTAATCTAGTGAATCGATCAAGTAAAGGGTTTTTTACACACATAAATAAAAAGATATGGATAGTAAAAGGCAATAAAGAGATAGAAAATAATGATATTATAGGTCATAGTGATGAAGATAAACCTTAAGAGAGCATAAAGAATGAAGGAGAAATAATGACCAATGAACAAGAAGATAAGATTGAACCAGACAAAGATAAGAAGATGATGTTACAATGGGGTAGTAAAATAAAAATTGATAAAGGTTATGAGGAATAAAATAATAAGGTTTATAGGTTTCCAAGAAAAAAATGGAAGAAGATTGAGGAGAACACTAGAGATAATAAAATTTCTTGTGATAGTTTGAATAATTATACTTTAGAGTCATTGTATAGGATCATTACAAGAGAAGATGAAGAATGGGAGATAATTTTTATACTAAACAATATGAAAAAAGGATATATATACAATTTGACACACCAAGATGAAGATTATAAGCAGGTCATGACAAATAAATAAGAAGACCGTTGATCAAAAGGATTCTTACTTATTCGATGAAGCTTGTGAAGTTCTCTTCAAATAAGAGGAAATAATGAAATAATATACAAATGAACAGAAAATTTTAAAATAAGAATTTTAATGATTAAAATATTATGAAGTCATCCCACATACTTAAGGAAGTGAAAAATAGGTTTAAGGAAGAAAATAAAGGAGAGATAGGACAACTAGGTTCCAAATTTGATAAAGGATATGATGATATGGATGATCTCACATTGAGTGAAGAATTGGAATTATTAGAAGAGACATTAAATATTTTAAATGAGTTATATATAGGTTTATATCAAAATGAAAATCTCATTGATTAATGTAAGGATGAGCTAAAATAACAACAAAGTAAGTTGGTGAAGGCAGATTTGAACAAAGATGTGATTGAGAACAAGATGTTTAGATAAAACAATCAAGAAGCCAAAGAACAACATCAAGAAGAATATTTAGGGGATATATGGCCTCAATTTTTTATATCTATTTTTTTTTTAATGATTTATATGTAGGTTAATAAGTTATTGAGAATAATGAAGCCTTTGAACCAATGAGTAGGCTCATGAACCAAGAAGCTAATGAAGAGGCAAATTAGACTCAAAGTTTACATTCAAAGTATATAGATGATCATAATTTTACATGTAAAAATAGATAAGAGATTTAATATGTTGTGGAGATATATGATAACCATGAGGCTTATGAAAGTGAAGTTGACTTTTAGAGTCTTGAAGCTAAGACAGAGATACAAAGGATAAGGTACAAGAAGAGAGAGAGAAGAAAAAGGATAAATAAAAAGAAGGAGATAGTTGATAAAATAAAGCATGAAGAGTTTGAATAATATAATAAATCTCATGTTGCTGAATAATTTGAAACTGAAGACAAGAATGAGGAAAAAATAGTTGCTAAGGCAAATTATAAGCTGGTACAACACGAAATGAAGTAAGAAACATTTGGAGAGACTTAAGGGCCTCTATATTTTTCATATAAATTTTTGTGAGATTATGTTTGTACAAGTGTGTTAGCTATTTATGTGAAATATATATAAGATGCAACTCTTAGGAGATCTCAAACAAAGAAGATTCAAGGGAACATATTCATCTTAGAGGATAAATCTATGAAGGAAAAGATGAAATAAAGAGATGAAGGACAAAAAATAAAAGTTACTAATGATAAAAATACAAATAAAATAATTTTTTTTAGGTTGAAACACAATTGGAAAATGAGAAATAAGTCCATCATTTGAGATGGAACTCAAATTTCTCCCACGTAAGGAGTATGATGTAGAGCATCACAAAATAATAAAGCATATTATTATGTTTAAAAGTTCATTGTAATAAATTTTGGTGTGTGATGGGTGTTATGGGTCATATAGGGACCATTAAGTGGTTATAAAATCATTAAAGGTCTTTGAGGTTATGCATTTCTAGGTTATTTTGGTTTTCCTGCCAAAAAACTCAATTTGAAAAATTGAATTATAAACTAGGCCTTAAATGGTGTTTAGGGGTATTCTGAGAATTCTTAAGGATGATAAATGTTGAGAGTGGTCCTAGAAAGATGTGTGTATGTGTTTTAATGTTTAATTCATGGAAAATAACAATATTATTTAAGAATCAAGAAGAATAACTGTCCTTCATACATGGAGTGGCCAAGAATAGGAGTTAGTTTTCATGTTTTGAGTGATGTAAGGATGATTTGAATGTAAGTGGGAGATATAAAGTGTGGTAGTAGGAGGATAGGAGAGGAGAGTCTTGAATGAGATATCATAAAGTAAATGAGAAGATAATAAATATTACATGTTGAAGAACTCTGCCTATATTTTGTAACAATCTATATATGATTATTTTTATATATGATTTGAGATCAATATAGAGAAGAATCATTAAAATGAGTGCATAGTGATACTGAACATGTGTTATATATTTTAGTATTATTTTCATTGAATAAAAATTGTATTCTTGTTTTTAATCTCCATTGACAAGTGTACATAGTCCAGTTATGAGTAATCCTGTGAGAATACAATCTAAATAGATAAGTGCATTGGATTATTGATAGTTGCATGAGGATTTATTAGTTTATTAGATCATAATATTTGTTGAGATTTAATATTTGATGTTGTAAATCATTTTTGGAGTCATAAAGATCTATTTGAGATACAATAAATTAAGTAAATCTCCATGCATAATCATATAGATGTACTTTATTTTGCTCAGTCAAGTAGTAAGATAGCTGAGCATTATTTTGAGGATTAGTTAAGAGATTAAGGTGATGAATAGTGTCATATATCATATATTTAATTATTTTGATCCATTTTAAGTCATTTTTTTTCAAATATTGAACTCAATCTCTTGTATAATCTTACTCAGTTCTCCAAGAGGCAATTTTACCCATCACAATCCAAGAATGATAAGTAGGTAGAAGTATAGATGATTGTTCAAAATTATTTATGATTATAAGGTCTAATAATAATATTAAGTGTGTTCATTATTATATTGACCACTTTAAAATCTCAAAAGTCCATATAGAATGCAAGATTCAAATTAAATCTTCACATACAGTCCTTTGGTATACCCAGACCTCCATGTTTTTGCATTTTATGACCATATTGTGATTGATCAAGGTAAAATAATTATGGGAGAGGTTTAATAATGTTGGGTCAGACCTATCATATGTGTTTTTATCTTTTTAAGTTCTCTAAAACTCTCAAAATTCCTTTTTATTCAATCTCAGCCTTGCATAAGCCTATGAAAGTTGAGACTAGGGTTTCTAAAGGGAAAGTCCACTAAATTTTATTTCAAACAAAAAAATATTTTAAAATTTGGTATTAAATTGTGTTTTAATATACCATATATTATTTAAGAGGTTTTATGTTAAATTAAAAGTATACAATATGGATTCTTTTACCAGGTGCTTGCATAAGGGCTAAAGATGCCTAACTTAGAAGAAGGGTGCACTAGAAAAGATACTTGACGTAAGAATTGAACCCTAAAATTTTGTGTGGATCTCAATGGGGATAAAGGGCACATAAAAATATTTTTGGTTTGTTTAAATATTATGTATATTTTTATAAACTAGGAGGTTTGTATGAAAACATGGTTATAAGGAAAGAGACCCTAAAAAAAGAATAGGGAGTTGGGTGAGGTTTATTGCTTTGAGATTATAGTGTCTAGTTGAGTGAATTAAAGGAGATAAAAATTAATATATGGATGGAAATATGGGCCCTAATGAGGATATATGAAGCATTGAGACCAATTCTTAAGCTTTTAGGTTGTAAATCCATATAAGGATGAGTGAACTTGACTCAAGAATGAAGAGTAAGGATATGGAATTTGAATAAGAAGAGGATGGTGATATGTATTAATTAGATATTATAAAGGTAAATTAGGAATGAAGTGTCTTAAAGAACAAAAAGGACTATGTATTCAAAGAGGTTAGGAGCCTAGATAAGAGAGAGATTAAGAAAGAGAGTGTAAAGGAAAGCAAGCACTTGCAAAGTAAAGATTAGAGATTAGAGTTTAGAGGAAGGATACAATTTAGGTATTAAATCCAAGATAATGAGGTAAGATATTGTAGGCATTATTATATACATTACTTGGTTATATTATGAACTAGGTATTGGAATATTTTATGAAGACAACCCAATCCTATCCAAGGTATTACACTGAAACTCACAAAGGGAACATCAATGAGGTGGAAACACATGTGATAATATTTTAAATATGTTTTAATATGTTAATTTTGAGTATATATTGGTCCTATCCATTGTCTTACACTACAAATCATAAGGTGAACACCAATGAGGTGAATGGTAATAAGGGTAAAAATAAGGAAATGTTTTATTGTTGTAATTTGTGAGGAGAACCTAGTCCTATCCATGGTCTTACACGAAAAATCACAAATAGAAACCCTAGGGGGAATGATCATTTAAAAAAATAATATTCCTCAAGGTAAAATATTAGGATTGTTATAATGAAATAAGGAATGTAAAAAGTATAGCAAATATCTACGAGAAAACCTTAGAAAATATGAGGCATACTCGGTACAAAGGAGAGACACCAAGAGTCTAGTGACCATCAAAATATAAAGTATACCTGCTCATAATAAGCACAAATATGTATAGCCAAATAGGTGAGACACTAAGATCAAATCATAAGGGTTATATGAACAAGAAAAGTAAAATTGACCTACCTTCCCATAACAAGTTCCTTGTTCCTTAGGACCTCATACAAAGTTGTTAATCTACTATGAATATTGGGTACTTATGTGAGAAAGTAGGTAGGACCTATATTTTTTTAATTCTCTTATCCAAATATACTAGCCTATCGCACCCTAATGGAGCTCAACTCTATCATGAGGCCAACTATGGAGTTTGAGCTTCGATTAGAAATAGTAGATGTGTTATGAATCATGTCTTTGGTGTGATTATAATTTTGAATTATATGTTTCCTTTTAAATAATTTCATTTTGTTTAAGGGTTTTGGATTTTCAAATTTTAAGGCTTTTGTGATTCCTCCTCCATATGGATTTGAAATAACCAATAGGAGTGATAAAAGTGATACACACGAATGAGCTTTAGAATTCAGTTTAAAGGAGACTAAGTAACCAAGAGATGACTGAATAAACACTTAGAATTACCTATGAACCAATATGTAATCTAAAATTTCAACTATATGTATGCTTAGTATGTGAAATAAATATGAGGGAATAAAGGAGATCAAAATATATTAGTATATGGTAGTATTACAATGAGAAGTCTTGTTCACTAACATATCATATGATAGAGGTAGTATACTAAGGGAATCAAGGTTGTATAACCAAGTCACAATAATAATTATCTAATTTTTTAGTGTAATAATATAACAAACAATCATTGTAAAAAGGAAAAGAAAAAAATCCATGATAGAAGTGAAATCATAATCATAAGAGTGCATGTATTAAAAGAATGATAATATTCCATAAGAAAAGGTGAAAGATAATGAAACCATATAAAACACACGAAACATAATATAATGATCGATGTAAAATAGATAAGTGAAATATTATTTGACACATATTCAAGTTTATAAGAGATATAAAAATGGATCACAAATCCAATCTAAATCATAACATATAACAATTTAAAAGAATACCATTTTGTGTTCATAAACAATGATATATTTGACCACAAATATTATCCATAACATCTAAAACATCTCTATAAAGTTGAATTCTAAAGCTAAATAGAGTCTCATCAACCTTTGTATAAATTTGTTCAATGAATTCCTTCCATATCATCTCAATTAAAAATGTAGGTGTAGCTGACAAAGAGTAATGCTCATGTGGGATCTCATGAATATGATACTCACAATGAGCAATGGAAGTTTCAATGGGAATAGTATTTATGGGGTGAGAAAGAGGTGCAACCTATAGAGGAGGAGCCTTCTTGTATGGGAAACCTATAGAAGGAGGAATGAATAGTGTTGGTATTAACTATGGGAAGTCATGAAGATGTTATTAGAGAACTTGATAATGATTAATATGATGTGTACCACATTGGTGTCATAGAAAGTATACTTCCCCATATTTAGAGATATACTCTAGTAATAGCTTAGGATGATGTATTGTTATAGGTACAATAATTGAGAGGGGGGTGAATCAATGAGCCCAAATATTTCAACTTTAGTTTCAATCCTTCCAAACTCATAATCAGTCAATACATACATCCATGAGACATATACATCATTTATAAAAATGAACAAGATATACAATGAAAGATCAAGCACATAACACATGATATACATGGGAAACTCTCTTGTGGAGTAAAACCCAATGGAACCTAAAATTGGAGTACTATCCTATAAAATAAGAACCAATTTAGACCAGCAAGCCACTGATCAAGAAACTACCATTCCTATTTTTTAGTGAGACTACAATCCCACAAGGAGCTACTACACCTATCTAGTTGAGATTTCAGAATAACTAGATATTTAGTAAATTTCACCTTACAAGGAGGCTACTACCCCTTTAGATATTGAGCACCCATAATGACACCTAAGAACACATCTCCTTAACATTGATTACCTACCAATTTGATGGAGATACAAAGTATATCATCTCTCTTCAACTCTGCACATTCAATGCATCCAAAACCACCTTTTAGACCACTCTTATCTTATTAAAAACAACTCTATCACCATAATAATCCCTATTAATCAAATCACATTACATACTTGAACCAACACATAAAGATCAATTAGGACACATTATATATCTCAACTATCCCCACTCTTCAACTCTACACACTCAATGCATCCTTCATAGTAATAAATCTATGAAAACTTCAAAAACATGACCAGATGGTTATACACACTATCGACACTTTTATCAATCTATCAAAATAGGCATCAATCTCTCATAGATACTAACAATATTTTTCTCAATCTCAAGACATCTAAAATATCCTTTTAGATCACTCTAGGCCTCTTCACTCATGCTCAACATGCAAGAGCACTATTATTCTATTAAAGACATAAATTATAGGTCATACTCATATCCCTCAATCTAATCTACTCATAAAACCAACCATTGTGCAAACTTTGCCTTTTTATTCTTTGTTTCAATGCTTACACCTCTTCAAGTCATAAAAAATATAGAACCCATCATCTTTGGTTCCACTATTTATAGAGAAATCTTGATAATCACTATTTTAGTTAGCCATTAGGCATGAATTATCCCTTCAGACATCTCTCACATGAATACATGGATCAATAAAATCTTTATAGGTTGGCCATAACATCTATGGGTCACCCTTAAGGAACTACACCTTTTAATAAGGCCCTTGCAGTCCTTATAGGTCTCATGTGAACCCATTCACTCCTTTAGCACTCCCTCAAGTAAAAAAATAACATATGACCACTTTAAAATACATGGTTCCACTCCTTATGTCCCCTTAAACATCCTCAAATGATCAAAGTCAATTTAGATCAAATCTACCTATGCTCAAATAACTCAAACACTGACCTAATGTACATTGTCACCATGAACAAATACATAGTTAACTTTTTAAGCATTTTTCATATTCAAGATAGATTTAACATACCTTGAAAATCCATGTAGATCATATTTATGTAGTCTAAAACATTATATAATAGCTAATTCATCATGATCCATAAAAAAATAACAATACAAGCTTGAATATCCTTCTCGAGTCACTTACAAAATAAGCATGAACATATAGTCAACTTTGGAGCACCATAACTATGTCTATATTCACTTTCAGATATTCAAGTCTATATTAATATATGCACCTTTAAGTCCTCTACCACTTTTATTTTTACTATAATATCAAATTTGTCTTCTATCAAAAGTTATGGTCCAAAAAATAGACACTAGTCTTTCCTTCACAAATTGAAATATTCAAATGCAAATGGTTAAAGATAAACTTTGAAAAAAATGCTCAAATCTCATGAACTCTTAACTCAAATAAAATACTCTCCATTGATCTTGATTAATATTTAGCACATAGGCACCAATGCTCAGATGTTAAACTTTTGTCACTTTGACCTCATTTCATGCCATCTCAAAATGTTGACTCAATACGCTCCGTCGATCTCACTCAAGATTTAATACATTAAAAAATTATTAAGTATGGGTACCCTATCAATATTCTTGAGTAGCCATTTTTGATCTTTAACAACTTATCCTATGTTCTGATGTAGGATATCAACCTTGAACTAGATGATATCCTTCCATATTAGAATCCAACCATGTGACACACTACTCTTGGAAATCTCATGCATGTGAGATATAATACCATTAAAGTGCCTTATTAAAAACTTCTATCATAGAGTCAACCATGTCAAAATCTACCTGAGAGGCCAACTTAGAGCATCTATAATTTTCCCATGCTTCAGTACATGAACTCAAATTTAACACAAATGATCTATGCTCAAAAATAAATAAACACATATGATTAGTTTCTCCTAAATCATCCACATGTATGAGAATTGACCTCATCAACATGCTTACTTAGCTCTTTATATCCACTTTATAAATTTTTCTAAGTATGAGAAAATAATGAAATATAATTGAGAATCCAAATTTGTACCCTCATATCTTTAACCACACTTCAATGCATGACTTGAGATTTGGTGTAAAATAACTAGGGACTACTGTGATTAGAACCATATGACCCATTCCTCTTGACTCCTTATGTGGTAATGGTGATTTCATCAAACTAATAACTCAAATTTTTTTCCACAAGACCTCAAGTGTCTATATGAAAACTATGGACTACTAGATGAACTCCACTTATGCACACAAGCTCTCAAAACATAGACAACAACTTAGGGACCTCTTGCACATGTTACAATCACCATACTCAACCTTGAACACCTTTGATCAGTCAAAATTTGAAGATCAACTAAGCCACCTTTAAGTATATAAGAACAAGCACATTGCACACTTTGTTATTATCACATAGACTATCAAGGCACTTCATCCACTCACTAGGGAACATCTATGACACCATTATGACATCATCATGACAACTCTCAAATAGGTATGGCCTTATCTTTGGGTTGAGTAGTGGCTAAGCAAAATATGTCGATGTACTATCTAAGTTTTTAGTAATGGGTAGAAGAGTGGTTATTTGTCCTGTGAAAGAAACAAATACATATATTAGTAGACTATGGGGGTCTACTAGTTGAAGGGGTAGAAGGAGAAGCCTAGGGTGGATGATATAAATAGTAATATTTGGTCTAATTATTGAAAACATGTGGATATCATAATAAGGGTGATTTAACCATTATGTAGATAAGGGATCAAGCTATGTCAAGGGAAGAAGCCCATCACCAAGGAAGGATGGGGCTAGAGTAGAAAGTAGACTAGGCTCATTGGTAGGTAAAGCTAGCTGTGCAACATGTTTAAGTACAATGGCTAACACCTCTTAAGGAAGTAGACTATAAGGGTCATGGTTTCTATAAAAATGATAAGGCTCTATCAAGGCATGATCCATGAGCATAATTTTGAGGGGATATAATATGATTAGAGGTGTACCATGTGAGTGCTCCATCTCTACCCTATGACAAATAAAAAAAGACTAGTATTAGGTGCAATAAAGGAAAGAATGCTAAAAGACAAATGAAAAGACTAAAATAAAGAAGAGTTATATCTAAGAACTACTAAATTTATATCTTGGATGAATTTGGATAAAAATAGGTCATCTAAAGCATAATCATCATCATATTCAAGTGTATGTAAGTTGATGGTACATGTAGGAATGAATTTGTCATCAGAGGAAATGTGATGGATAACATGTCTAATTTTGGATAAGATAACATGTATGTCATCACAAGGTGTCTAATAGGATTGAGGTTAAAAATAATGAGGAAGTTGGGTGATGATGTGAGGGGAAAGATTATAGGTTTTAATATTGAGGCTTATCTCATTCTGATCATCATCATTAGAGTCTAATAGGTTAGGTGGAATGCTCCCAATTAATTCAAGTTGACCATTATAACATTGAGTGGAGTTTATTGGATAGTTGAAGAGTTAATATTCCTAAAATGGGACACTAGGTAAGGGTTCAAGGGTAAGTATTTTAAAATCACCACATTCTTAGAATTGTTCAAAATTTTAAGGGTTTATGTCTCCTTGATCTTTTAAATAGCTCTATTATGAGGGAATTTTATGCATTGGCATGCATATAAGGTGACTGATCTCATACAATGAGTCTAAGGTTGACTGAGTAAGATATTATAATAAAGTGTAAAGTTATAGATCATAAAATTTACATAGACGGTGATAGGTGGAATGGTAATGGGAAGCCAAACATAACCTAGAATAGGCATTTGCCATCTATCATATCCTTCACATGTACTACGTGTAGATTTTAGGTTACATTCATAATATCCAAGTGTCTTAATTAAGTAAAGGGAGGTAATACAAGTCCTAAAACTTTATTAATTAAGGTAGGATTATATTAGATATTGCCAATTTGGAAGCTAATGAATAAAGGAGGATCATATGCATGAATCAATATCTCATCAAGGATCATGAAAGTGATAGGAAACTTAAGGGAGAGAAAAGTGTCCACTATTTCATCAACATGGATAGACATATCTTTACATTATTAAAGTATACTATCTTCATACCTAGATAAGGTAGCTTCACATCCTATAGGAGGAGGACTAGGGATGTTCGTTTTAAAAAATAATTAGATTCAGTAGTCTCAATGATGGGGAAAAGTTTTCATTAGTTATAAGAAAAGTATTTGAGATGGGAGATGATAAAGTTATGCAATGGTATTCCATTCATCATAACCTATGGGAAGATTTTTAGATATAAGTTCATAATATTGTAAGATCTCTTGGGAAGGAAGTTTGGAGGTATAATTGAACTTGTGTTGATAAGGTATGGTTATTTTAGGTAGATTATAAATATTTTGAGTTACTTTCGATGATGTGGTGGTTGGTTGAAGTATTTCTTATGGTTGGATATAAGAAATACTATTGAAAGTTTGGGGTATGTTGTCTTGTTGTGTAGATGTTAGGGTAAGGGTAGAAATGGTATGAGAGGTATAATCAAGTTATGTTACTAAGAGTGGTGCTTAAATGTGTATGGGTTCCTCTTGACCCAATTCCATGAAATGGGATGGGGAAGTGTCTTGAATGATGCATAATGGTTGAGAGGTGTGATGCATAGGTGTTGGATTTGATTCAATAAAAGTAATTAATCTTCTAATTTTAGTCATAGTAACCACATTTTCATCATTGGTAGTAAGGTCTATAAGACTTTAAACATTATTAGTAGTAGGAGTACATTTAAATCTTGGTTTTTATTTTACATTTAATGAGCTTTAAAATTTATGTCATAAGCTTGTTGATGCTTTTGAATAAGGGTTTCATGATCAAAGTTAGGACCACAAAGAAAATCCATAGCAAGATTATATAATTATCAAAAAGTCTCATGAGAATGGCCCAAATTTTCATGAAACCATAAAAAATTATTTGGATCATACCATGATTTCATGAGATGAGTGGGGTTAAGATCTTATGGTAGAGGTCTTGGAAGAAAATTTTGAAGTTATGTTATGGATAATGGTTTGTGCACATTAGTGTGGTTATGTTGATAAAATTTGGGAGTAGGAGTATTATTAGTAGGGGAGTATTCTCCATGGCATTGTTTTGAGATATTACTTGGATGGTATGTATAGTGTCATATGTGTTGATAACACCATCATTGGTTTCATGATGGTTTTTATTTTTGATGAGCATGTGAGTGACCATTGTAGGTTGAGTTGGTTTGAATTGACATATGAGGAAGTCTTGTCATTTAGCTTAGTCAAGAGCTTCTTCTAAGGTTTTTAGAGAGAGGGTCCTAACCCAATATTATAGTTTATGTTATAGATCATTAGTGAATAGGTGAAAGACGTTTTCATCTACCGTATTATGCTTACATTTGTTAGAAAAGTTTTTCCATTGTTTGATGAAGGCTTGTGATATTTTAATTTTGAGTTGTTTACAATTTATAAATTGGGCTAAGATATTCTTGGGAAGATAACTAGTTTGGAATTCTTAGACTAGTGAGTTGACCAAGTCTTTTAGGCTAGTGATAGAGTGGGTTTTTAATTTATTGTACCAATATAAAGCATCTATTGAGAGAATTTTAGATAATAATTTGGTAGAAAATAAGGTTTCAAGCTTAAATCAATCTTTATAAAGGCTACCAAATGTTTTAAAATACAAGATGGGATTAGAAGATTTGTTATAGGTGATGGTGGGTGTGATACCACCTATGTCAATGTTAGTAAATTAAGGTACTAGAGGATTTTTTTGTAGATTTTTAATTTTTTTTTATTGATGAGTGGTGGTTATGTTATAAGGTTACCATGTAAATCCTGAAGAGGTATGTGGAGGGGGCATTAATATTTTGATCTCCCCATGAAACCTAATGAGGTTAGTTTTGGAGATGAATGAGATGATTTTGCATCTACATCATATGATTTGCATTATTAGTTTGAAAGGTATGCATTTGGTTAAGTGTTTTTAATAGGATTTGGTTAGTTTGAGCAACATTTTGAGTAGTGGGTGTAACATGTGATGTATTAGTATTATTAAATTGAGTTGCATTATGAGTGTGGGATGAAGTAGTAGCATACACCACACTAGTGGAAAAAGAAGTAGTGGCATGAGATGCACTAGTAAAAAAGTAAGTTTTAGTGGCATGAGATGCACTAGTAGCATGGTTATGGGTATGGGTATTTTGAAGAGGCCCACTAGAAGTTAAACCTACCATGTTGGTAGAAATACTTGGAATAGAGGTTGAAGAAGACATAGAATATGATGTCATGGTGTGGGAAGGAGATATTATAGAGGGAAAAGACTGGAATGCAAAGAAAGAGGTTCTCCTAAATCTATGAGAAAAGGTGGGGGAGGGTGAATGGGGTTATCCTATATGAGGTCCCATCATGAGATTATAGATGGTTTTAGGATATTTTAGTCCATGTTTAGGGTATTCATTGATGAAAAAGATAATTTCAATATTGTACTCTCAATCATGCTCATCTTCTAGTGAGAACAAAAGTTTAAGTGCCAAGGATGAATAGGGTAGAATCCCATGGTAGTACGAGTGGCAACATGGACATTGCTTTGATCCATTGTGGGTGCCAAAAGATGTGTCTTAGAATCCCTATTAGGATTGATAAAACTTATCATGTTTTTTTTATTAAATTATTTATTGTCATCAAATAGGAATTTCATGATGAAAGAGGAAGACTAAGAACTTGTGTAAAAATAAGGATCTATTAGTAAGATATAGAGTCAAACCAATCAACATTATTTTTTAAAACAATAAATATAACATGATATAAAAGACATAGTCAAAATAGTATACTATGTGATATAGATGGATAAATTTAAGGAGTTTGAAATACATATAGTTAGATAGGTAAAATGTATACTGAAGATGAATAAAACAAGTAGCCTATTAGAGACTGAGTCGATGGGGTCAACTATGTTCTGAAGACAATGATTTTTTTTGCAATATAATAACTAAGCAAATTAAATTAAGCACACAAGAAATTTGATAAAATGTGTTTGATATAATTGTAGCACACCACACAAATCTTGTACCAATGCTAGATGCTACAAGTTTTGAAATACAACATACAATTTTCAAAGAGCCAACATAAAAAAACAAATGCAAATCTAAGTGGTCATTCCTAATTTTTTTAATAAGAATAATTTTTGAAATAAATGTGATAGGGAGTTGGATGTAAGAAGGAACTATAACAAAAATTTAATGATAGTTTTAGGTAGTTGAGAATAAAAAGGTATCTATATAGGTGATGGTACTGGATTCACATTGGGTCTTACCCCCTCACTTCATAATATCATAATGATAAGGGTGTCCAGTGCTTTAATAATATATACCATCAACCGCATATTTATACTTGTATATAAAACCAAGTCATCTTCCCCCTTAGTGATGAAATCCAAGTAAGTAGACCTTGGGTAGAAATTGTTTAATGCTTTTTGGTGTTATGTTATTTGGAAGTGTGTAAAAAATAATAGTGTGACTAAATCAGTAAATTAAAAACATCTTATTTAGTATATGTTTGTTAATCTAAGCAAGCAAGTAAAAAAATGAAAAGTGAATCAATTACTAGAAATATAGGTTAATTCTTTTGTTTGTGAAGAGTATATAGTTAGTTTAGGTGACCATGTATGCAAATAGTACAAAATAGAGTCAATAGGGTCAATGTTGTTTATGGAAGAAAGTGATAGAAAAACATAGTCAAGTAGGTCAACTCAGTATTATAGATAGGAAAAAAAGATACAAAAATATGTCGACCTAGTTCTCTATAGGGTTACAATTTTATAGATTGCAAATTGTGAAAAATAAGACTATAAATGAAGAATAGAGAAGGTAAAAATGAACCTAGTAATTTTTTGAAGATGTTGAATTTTCTATTTTTATGATGTGTTACTCAGATGATGATTTTTAATTCTATTAATATATTCAATTGGTAAATAGAGTATACTAACCTATATGTTGAAAATAACCTACTAATAGAGTTGACTAGGTCGACTGAGTCTATAAACCTTAAGTTGAAAAAGAGAATTGAGTCAAGATGATTAATCTAGTTACCTTTTATTAGAGAAGACATGCATATAGAAATACAAATTTGATCGAAGTGGTTGTGTTAAACATACACATAGAATGTTAGATTGTATCAACAAATTTAATCTAGTACTACAAAAATAAAAATATATAATAGACGATAATAAATGAATGCATGAAAGAAAACCTATCAGGGTTAGATTCATGTTAGGTTCAACACAATGTATATAGGGGAAATTAAAGCTAATATAAAACTCAATCCTATCTCGAAGAAGATAAATCACACTCACCCTTCTACTTGTAGGTATATTGAGACAATTGGGGTCATTACCAAGATGGATCCACTAGTCCTAACCAAGGGGTCCTTTACCACACACTATAACTAGAGAGGGTTCTAAAGGCACTAGTTAAGCAAAACCATGTGATAACCCTATATAGGTCCTATATTTTATTATTCACAAAGTAAATGACAAAGTAAATTAAAGTCTAACCTAGTGCTCACCAAAGTATGTGGTGAAAAATGGGGGTAATAAACATAAAAGGAAACTTGCATAAAATATCTCTACTCAAGACAATGTAGAGGAAATCCTTATGCATGGAGAGATAAGTATATAATATAACACATGCAAATTTGATTACTTCAACAAGGAGTAAGATTTAATAATACTTACCTTTGAAGATGAACCCACCAAGCCTCAATCTCTCCCTTAGCTAAAGTTCTTTATAAGAGGTTGTTGTGGTTTGTAAGGATAACAAAGATAGGTCATCTATAGGCTACATAAATTCTCACATACATACAAAATACTTCTCCACAAGATAATATTCATATATCCAATTGTAGTATTGAAACCCTAAGCAATGCCCTTTAAGTAAAATGGTGGATAAATAGATGCATAAACAATTAATTTATTCTTGTCTCTCTCTAAAATGGTAAAAAGGATGCATATATATAGATGGATCTAACCCTAAACCTTTCCAAAAGTTTATCCAAGAGAGTAATCCCAATCGACCCTCTATCATTAATTAATAAAATTAGTTAGGTCCTAGACTAGGTCGGTCAAAGCTGATTGATTCCCATAATGCACTCATACATTTTAAGTATAGGGTTGACCTAGGTTAACTTTGTTCAGTCAATGTCAAAAAGAGTTTTTGGCTTGGGTAGGGGTTGTTTAAGGTTTTGAATTGCGTGGAGGAGTGTGTAAGGGAGGTGTATATGAGAGGTTTGTGATGGTTACAAGTGGTGGTCTAGTGGAAAATAATTTTGTAAAACACCAATGGTCTACCCACCCCTTTCCCTATGTACCCTTTAAGGCATGTGCTCAAAAAGATTGAGATTTGATAGGTTCCTGTAAGAGGGAAAACATCACTAATTGATAAAGTTTAAAAATATTGTGTATACACCCTTCACTATTTATGACTAATTTTGGGAGCCATTCCTCCACTACATGTTCACCTCAACAACATCAACAAGTAGGATAAATAGGATAATATATTCGATAATGGTATGAAGATCCACATTTGTATAATGTGCATAGATGAAATCTACCTTTGTGATAAAGGAATCCAAGAAGGGTCGTTAGATCATATATTAGATTCAAAATGAAATCAATGAAATTAACTCAAAATGGAAGTAATAACACACTAACATGCATAAAATTACCTTGCCTAGATCAATGGGAGGAACATGGTGAAGAAATACAAATGAATAAAGCACAACTAAAAAGAAGAAATAAATTACACAAATTCCTTACCAATTTTCTTGAATGCTCCAAGAGGCTTCTTCATTTGGATTGCTTGGATTATGTTCAAAAGGTCTTCATCAATGGGGCTTGGATATCTCCATCTCTTCTTGGCATCATGATCATGGTTTTGGCTTGGATTATTCTTTGATATGGGTTGAAAATGGTTTGGCTTGGCTCAATTTTGGCATTATAACACTATGTATTTGCTTCATGAATCAAATCCTGCATTATAACATTACTCTATCGAAGCTCTCCAAATGAAGATCTCTAGGCTTGCTTTTATAGGCTTTGAAATCAACTTGGAATAAATTAAATCTTAACCTTGGTTTGATTAGTTAACCCTAGTAGTGTTAAAATGTGTCAAATGGTCATGATTAGCATGGAATAAGCATGGGTGGGATATTTTCCATTTTGGACAACTCACAAAAGGTAATGATTATTTCTTAGGATATTCATTGATTTTTGAATTTCCTTTTTGATAATTCATATAATTGATCATGTATGAATTTAATTAGGATTTTCATGTTAATTAATTTCTTTTATGACTTTTGACTATTTTTCAAGTTTTGATTTAGTTGATTTGGGCATTTCCTCTATTTAATTGAATTTTAGGCCAAATTAATTTTTATTGCATGTTATGAAGCCATATTTAAGTCATTTAGAAATTATTAGTGTAGATGTTCAATGGTTGGGAAGAATTGATCTAAAATCAAGTATAACTCCATTGGTGGCTAATTTTAGATGTCTACAGTTTGCCCCTATTTGGGAAGGTGTTGCAAGCTATAAGCATAGTAACATGTTTTCAAAGAATAAAATGGTCTTGTTATACTTATGACTTCAATGGTGATGAATGAACTGTAGCTACCCCCTCAAGGGAGTAGTTGGCAAAGGGGTCGACAAATGGTCCCTTGAAATAAGGAAATGAGTGGACCAATCAAATGAAAATGATGTAGTGATAACACAATGATTTGTCCAAAGTTGGCCAAAATCACTGAGAATGCAAGTGGGATGGTGCACAATGGTTTACCCAAAGGTGGTTATAAGCATGGTACCTTTATAGTGGCAAACATGGTATGATAACATAATTATTTTCCCAAAGATGGTTATAATCATTGAGAATATAGAGCTACCCTAGTTAGGATAGACAAATAAGATAAAAACATACCCCAAGTGGGCAAAGGAAAGTGAATGATTTTCCCAAAGGTGGTTAATCATTAACCCTCAAATTGGTGACAACACAATGATTTTTCCAAAGGTGGTTAGAATCATTGATAATGCAAATGGGCCAGTGTACAATGATTTTACCAAAGATGGTTATAAGTTTGTACCTTGATTATGGCAAATAAGATTGATGGCTGATGATTGAAAACATGATGATGACAACTTGATACATAGGATAAAGATGAATTGGGCACCCTACTAGTAGGGAGATGCTCTTCCAAACTAACAAAGGTTGAAATTATTTTGTTGTTTAATTAATCTATTTTGGATATGATTGGGATTGGATCAGGAATATTATTGATGCCAGTGCTGAGGAGATATTGATGCTGCATTGATGGTGTATACTTCTTGAATCTAAATTTTGCTTTAGCACTTAATGGTAGGAATCATGATAGAACACCATGAGGACTTGGCCACAATATTCATTAGGACTGATTCCTATGATCTAATATGCAAAGGAAAACAATGAACCAATGATAAAGACCATGATGACAATGTTGACATATGAATATGGATTGATTCAAGAATAGTACACAAAGAATCCCAATGAAGACACATAGACTAAATCAAGACAACTGTGCTGAAAGAAAATAAATAGGCACACATACAACAAAAAAGAAACAAATAAAGAGACAAATAATGGTTAGTCCTAATGTTAGTATAAATAATGTGACACAAACAACACAATGAACATTACTCCTATAAAATAGGCAACAAATTAAAAAAAAACATGATGGGGGAATAGAATAAAAATGAAGGGGTTGGCTGAGTTGTCTCCATATGCACTAGGCAAGTGGACATTACCTACATAGTTTCATGGATGATATATCCAACAAAACTTAAGGTCAAGTGTAGTTCTCCCAAGAAATGGGATAGAAGAAAAATGATAATGATTAGAAAACAAACATGATGGATGTGATAGAAGAATAGGAATGGGATTGAAAAAGGGAAAGTGCATGGGATAAAAAGCCAAAGAGGATGGGGAAACTAAGTGACAAATGATTTCTTGTGACTTAGTAAGGGTTACCATAATCTTTAAGGCAAAAAAGTAATCAATGTTTTTGTTTTTTTGTAAATAGTTTTCAAATGTTTTTGGAATTTTTAGGTATCTCAACTCGATGGAGAATGATGAAATACAAAATGATCTGAGCTTGAAAAATGATGAGAGATTCAAACGTGAAATGCTCACTCATAAAATGGAGAGAGCGTGATGGTAAGGGGGACTGAGCTGACCTATACAAGTATTGAGAATGACCCATATAGTCCCAAAATAGCCTTAAGTCATAGTAGTTACACCTTATAAAAAATAAATCTTACTAATGTAGTAGCCAATTTCGAAAAAAAACATAAGCAAAGATGGCATAGAGGCATATTATGACATAAGAATGGCTAGTTGGTATGTCAAGGCACAATAAAAAATGTTGCCCCTAGTTTTCCCATAGGTTTTATAATTAAGATACAATGGATCATATCAATGATACTAATTTACCCATAGGTGGTTATAATTAGTATTAAGAATAGTGAAATAATGATTTAACCATGTTGGTGGATATAATCAGGCTCACATAAAAAAACAATATTAGAACATATAATAAATGAAGGATGCAATTACCAAAACTTCTATCATATTGCTCTAAAATACTACCTTTGTCTAAAATTCTTGAAACAACTATTGAAACTAATCTGATTCTTCATGACAAAAACATGAAGCTAATGGATGAACCAAGGTCAAATGGTATAGGTGGGGAATGATAAAAACATGTTAGGTCGATAGATAAAGAATGATCGGATGGATAAGAGATAGGCAAAATGATCAGATGATAAATTGATAGGATGACATAATGGCAAAAATTTTATGATATAAAGAAGAATATTGATAATATGGTACAACTTGAAATGGCCCTCATAGATTATATATTAACTCACTCAAGCACAATACTGCTTGAGGTGTATAATGTTCATAGGCTCATCAAATTCATTCCCATCTACAGTGGTGAGCCTGTATGCTCCTGCACCATAGTCTACAATAATGATGAAAGGACCAACCTAGTTGGGTTTGAATTATCCTTTATGTTTCTTTTCAACCATGGTATTCTTTTGGTTCTATTTAAGGAAAATATCACCAAGCTCAAAGCCTTTATGTTTCACACATTGATTGTATTGGCCACAAAATTGATTGTGATATGCTTGAAGGTTGTTCACTACATCCATGCATTTTTCATCAAGTAACACTAGCTCTTATAGGCAAGCTACTCGATAGTCTTCATCATTAAAGACATGCTTCAATGAGATGCATAATTAAGGTAACTCAACCTCAATGGGAAGAATGAATTCAATACCATAAGCGAGTATGGATTGGCACCTATGGGAGTACAGTGATTGGTATGATTTTCCCAAAGGGTTGAGAATACATAAAGGTGTTAATCATGACTGGCATCATTGATAATATTTTAAGGATGTTGATAATGATTTTGTTTGATGCTTTGGCTTGGTCATTACCTTAAGGGTAATATGCCATGGAAAAGTGTTGTTTGATTTTGTATTTAGCACATAGATTTTCAACATCCTATTTCTTGAATGATCTACCATTATTGGATATAATGTCAAAAGGGATACTGTAGTGGCAAATGAGGTGGTTGAAGATGAATTTGGAAATTTGGTTTCCAATCACATAAGTGAGGGGTATAGATTCAACCCACTTAGTAAAATATTTAGTGGTAGTAAGGATATGTTTATGGCCATCATATGAGGTGGGGTTTATCTTCCCAATGAGATCAAGGCCCCATGTAGCAAATGGCCATAATATCAACATTGGTTTCATAGTCTTGGCTAAGGCATTAATCAAATTGGTATGCCATTGACATTTATCACATATTTTGACATATGCAATTGCATTTGCATCCATCATTGGATAATAATACCTAATACACAAGAAATTTTAGGATACGATGACCCTATTAGTGTGGGATCCACATACCCCTTCATGAACTTCCCATAACACTAGTATAGATTCTATCGAAGGTAAACAATGAATAAGGGTTATATCTAAACTATGGTAGTACAGGGTTGGTCTGAGTAAGGTATAAAATTGGGCATTATAGATGAAGGATTTTATTTGTTTATGGGATAAGTTAGGTGGTAACACATGGTCATGTGAAGAGACATATAGGTTTGAATACCAAGTAGAGCTAGAACCAAAAATATCATAGATCATTACAATAGTTTATAGTTTATGAGCTAGTGCTAGTAGATTTTTAACAAGAAACTGGTATTCCTTGGTTGAATCTATTTGTCAAATAAAAGATCTAATGGTAGCCATGACATTTTCTATTCTGTTACTTACCCTTGGTATATGTTCAAACTGGATGTCAACAATTTACTACTTTAGAATGTCAACCATGGCCTTGTACAAAACTAACTTGTCATATTTGGTCTAAAAGTGGTCATTAAGTTGATTGATGATTAATTATGAATTACCATAAATATTTAGATGAGATATGTTCCATTATATTACCTATCAAAGGCCTGCTATAAGTCCTTCATATTCAGCTATGTTATTGGTATAAGGAAAGTTGATTCTAAATGACTTAGGGATTAGATCCCCTTATGGTGTTATAAATAAAAGGCTTGCCCTCGATCCATGTGCTATGAATGACCCAACAAAATATAGATTCTAGTGCTACTCTTTAAGATGTGTTTCAATGATGGTAATGATGGATTCATCTAGGAATTGGAATGTCAGTGGCTCTGTATATTCAAGAGGTACTTCAATAAGCTAATCTATAATAAATTACCCCTTGATGGATTTATAGTATACATATTCTATCTCAAACTCATTGAGTAACATGATCCATTTGGCCATGCAGCCTTGTAAAGCTATTTTAGATAGTAGATACTTGAGTAGATCTACTTTTGAAATGACCATGGTTTTGTTGTTCAACATGTAATTTCATAGTTTCTAAGCTATGAAGACCATAGCAAGAAAAGCTTTTTTCAATGGGCATCTAATTATGTTCATACATGACTAGTGTATGTATTAGATAATATACTACATGATCTTTTACATTATCATCATGTTGACCTAGAAAATCCCCCAGGGCTTAACCTATCACTGATAAGTATAGAAGGAATGGTTTCCTTGGCATAAGAAATAATATAACTAGTGGATTCATAATATAGTCCTTTAGCTATTGAAAAGCTTTTTGACAATAATCATCCTAGATAAATGTGACACCCTTATTCAATAGGTTTGTAAAAGGATGATACTAATTGGCCAATTGAGATATGAAGCATCAAATAGACTAGATCTTGCCTTACAAATTATGAAGATGCTTAAAATTGGTCTATGGTGGCATGTTTGTGATGGTTTGTACTTTATCTAGATCAACTTTAATGACTTGATGAAACACAATGAATCCTAATAATTTACTTGAAGTAACTCCAAACACACATTTCTTAGGGTTGAGCCTGACTTTATATTCCTGTAGTTGCTCAAATATCCTCCTCAATGCTATCATATGATTGACCCTATTTTTTGTTTTTCTTAGTATGTCATCGACATAGTCTTTGACAATGTCATCCATCATATCATGAAATATGATAGTCATGGATCTTTGGTAAGTGGACCCTACATTTTTAAGACCAAATGGCATAAAAATTTCCCCACATAGTGGTGAATGCTATTTTCTGTTAGTCTTCTAGTGTGATTCTAATATGATTGTAGCCTGAGAATCCATCCATCAGTGAAATCATCTATTAACCCATAATGTAGTCAACAAACATGTCAATGTTTGGAAATGGAAAGTCATCCTTAGGGAAAACTTTATAAATGTCCCTAAAATTAGTATACATTCTGATTCTTTTTGGCTTTCTACGAATTGGCACTACATTGAAAATCCATTCAAAATAATCAATTGGCCTAATACATCTCACTTCTTAGAGCTTCTCCAACTCTTTCTTTACTAACATAGAAATAAGAGGATTCATATTATATAACTTTTGTTTCACTGGTTTGGCTTCAGGAGGAACCACAAAGTGGTAAACAAACAAGGTGGGGTCCAAACTAGGCATGTCAAAATAAGTCCATGCAAATATATCTAAAAATTACTTCAATAGGATTGTAAGGAATTCATTTTCCTTAGTGAGAGACACACCTAATTTAATCCACTTTGGGTCATTTAGAGACCTTATCTTTACCTCTATTGTGTCTTCCACTAGAAGGGTCAAACCATCTTCAAGAATAGTGGGAAAAGTTTTGAACTAGTTTGTAATAGTAGAGTCTTTTGTTAGGACTAGTTATTTAAGCTCTCCTAGACATGATGAATTAGAATCCCCTAATGGGATATATGGTCATGTGACAAGAATAGTTAGAAACTCTTATATGATTTGATTGAAGGATTGTTGTTCTTTAAGACTGAATTCAGACCCATAAGTAAGTTCACCATCTTTGGTATCTTAGATGATTTGGTCAAAAGCTTGTTCTTATTTAATAGTAAACTTGGAACCATATAAAAGTTCATCATTGGTGGTCTCCTGGTCTATACTTGAATAAGGTTGAACACCCTCATCTAGTGGCACCTAAAATAGGGTTTCACCATTAGATTGGTCTTTATCTTTACTTTTTCCCTAGTTCAAAAGTGCCTCGAAGAGGTTTTCGCTTGAGGAACTCAATGTTTTATTTATTTATTTTTAGCTAAGGGTGTTCACCCACTCTCTAAAATAGGCTTCAAGATCTAGTTTGATTGAGAATCCTAATTTATCATCTCCTAATGGAACATTATTCCTAAGGCCTAAAAAATCATAAAAGACCTCATCATTCTAAAACTTATCAACTGACATGTTGGATTCATATTGGCCCCAATCTATCAATTGGGCATAATATAATGGTAGTGTATTATGATGAATGATTGGTCGAAGAGTACAAATGGCATTATTGTCAAATAGATTGGTTTGGGATAAGTCATCAAAATGGCTATGATCAGACTCTACTTCACTGCTAGCATCATCATCACTAGTTATTGGCAATGGAACTTAAATAAAATATATGGATTCACCCCTATAAAGTTTAAATCCAATCTTGTAGGTTCCTTTATACTTAGTCATAGAAACTGGCTCAAGTGTTCCCTATGGATTTGGCTTGAGACCTCCTTCTTCATGTCATGATTTTCCATGATCCGATTAAGAATGAGATACTTGGAGTTATTATAATAATCAGCTAATTCTTCATTATATAACCATGATTCATCTCTTTCAAGAGGATCCTATTCATGGATAGAGGTTGGTATGAAAGTGACAGGTTTTAGATTGTGAAGATGGCCTTTGCCCTTTCTTTTCCATTTCATGAGTGGTTTGGGCTTTGGTCTTCTAAAGGACTTGGGGTTTTATGGAAGCTTTAGAATGTGAAAGGTGTCATGGGTCAAGTATTATCCTGGGCCATTATCCAAAATATTATAATGACTGGACATCTCTAGAGGTGGCATGTGGGAAAGGGAATCAAGGGTATTAGGGTCAATTAGTTGGCCTCTAGTAAATCAATAAGTATTGCTTTCCATTTATCCTACTTAGTGATTGGATTCATGATAAAATAGTAATTGTAGAATTTGAACTTAACCTCTAGATGTTTAAAATGATCATATGGATGTAAATTTCCTAGAATATTAACCTCCATCCCTGAATGGGAGAACTTGATACACTAGTGCAATGTTGATGAGATTGCACAAATCTCATGTAACCAAGTTCTACCCAAAATCATATCATAAGACAAGTAAATATATAACACATGGAAAAGTGTATCATGGGTTAAGGGCCTAATGATAATTGGAAAGCTAATGGTGCCTTATGATTCTTGTTCTTCATTATCATAGGATTTAATGACAATTTTTTTTTGCTCGGAGATCTATTGAGGTGTACCCAAGAAGCTTGATGAGCTTTAGAGACATAATATTTAGACCTGAGGGCACATTTCAATTTATGTCTCTTTATGTAAACTTTGATGTATAATGGATTATTATGTAGTGGGCCAAGGGATGACATGTCACTTTGGTTGAAGATTACATGTTGGACTAGAGATATATGTCCAACTAAAGCTTAAAATTTGTTAGGGGATATGTCATTTGGAATTGTGGATTGACCAAGGAACTTTGTTAAGATGTTTTTGTAGATAATAAATGTATACAACAAATCTAAAATGGAGATTTGTGATGGTATTCTTTACAATTGTTCTACAATGTCAAACATCTTTTCTTGGACAATGGTAAATGGCTTGTTTTAAGGTAGAATGTTTGGTTAGATGATGGGTGAAGTGGCAGATGGTTGTGGACCTGGTATGGTAATATTTGAACTTTGAGTTGTGATTTCACATTAGAGATTGGATACATGGCCATTATTTCTAAAAAATCATGGTGGAGGTGGACCAAATAGGATAAGTCTTAATTGTCAATGCACTTGAGCATGGTCAGGGCTAATGACAAGTTAATAGTATAAGGTCCTAAGATGGGAATCCCTACTTGCTGGTTCACCTATCTATGGTCCTAGGTGAAGAAAAGATTACTAAAATGGTTTATTGATTAAGTATGATTATCAATGATCTTTTATAATTGGTACTTGGTCTAAGATTAATTTAAATGGTGTTAATGTGACCTCCTACAATATGGCCTAAAATTGCATTATAGTCATGTGTAATTACATGATAGGTCTATTGGTTATTACCATCATTCTAACCTTGGTTTTATCCATTGTTTTGACATTGTTGGTTCTACTATTGGTTCTGTTAAGTCTATTGGTTTGGCCTTGGTTATTGATATTTTTATTATTGATGTTGCACTAGACACTATTATTGATGTTGATGTTGTTATTATTGTTGTTGATAGTTATGTTAGGGAAAAGGATTATGATAAATGCCAAGGCCCTGATTAGAGGTAGAATATCCATAATCCAATGTGATCTCTCCATTTTCTAACATATTCTGAATTACATGTATAATTTGCACATAATTCTATAAATTATGGCCATTGACCTTATGAAAATCATAAAATTATTATAGACTGTATCAGTTTGGCATGTCAATGCCTTCATGAATTTGCTCTTTTTGAATATGACATTTAAAAAAGTTAGTTGTTGCAAGATTTCAAAATATTGATTATATAGGATATCTAAATTTAATAAAAGCATGATGAGTAGGCATGTTTCTCCTTAAAGGATGAGGGTTTTGAAAAGGCATAGGCATTTATTGCATTTTTGATATTGGTCTAGGTTGTTGCACTTATTGTACATGCTATGACTACTAAAAAGGTTATTGGTTAGAAGTAAGCTTTAAAGGTGGCATAGGTAGATCAAAAGGTGATTTCACCATTTGGACATGTCGTGACTCTATTACTCCATTCCCTACAACATTTTTGTTGTAATTTAATTGATTAGGTTTGTTATTGTTATTGGTTTATGCTAGTTATGACACTTGCACTTGGACTAAATGTGGATTTTAGACACTATTTTGGTTTTGATTTTGGCCATTATTCTAATTTGAAGAGGTTTGTTTAACCATACCTTTGTTAATAAGGGCTCATTTAATCACTAAACCTTTGTTAATGATTTATTTGAATGTATGTGCACACTACAACTCTAGAAAGTCAGATATCTCACTGTGTATATTTTTAGTAAACATAATGGATAGTTATTTATTTGGTAGACTATGGGTAAAATAGCTTATAAGGGCTCTCCATTGCTGTAGATAGCTGACAAAGCTTTCTCCTAGTTTCTATTTTGCTTGTGCCAAGTCTACTAATGAAATCTCATGCTCGATATTGTAAGAGAAGTGTTGCAAAAACTTGTATGAAATATCATCAAATTAGAAACTAAACTCCTTGGTAATTTTAGGAACCATTCCAAGGCTTATCTTGTTAGGCTTCATGGAAACAATAGTAATAGATAGATGTTGCTATAAGACACTGGTTGGCACACGATAAAAAAATCTATCATATGGGCTTTGAAGTCACCTTTCCCCTTGTATTTGTCAAACTATGATGGATCATATCCTAGAGGAAATGGTATCTATAAGTAATCCATGTTGAAAGGGTAAGAACACACACTATCTAACTTGAACTATTTGACTTGTTTCCTAGCTTAGATGACAATAATTACATCCTTCATTTATTATATCTCTTGTTTGAGGAAAATTATGAGAACATGGGCTTAAGATGAAGGTTGAGTGGTCATAAGTGGATTAATTTAATAGAGGTATCTATTGGGGATGTTATATTCACTATGGAACATAATAGGAATATGCATGCATGGGTTGGGGTGTGATTGTTGAAATTGTACATACTATAGTGTGATATTTTGATTAAGATTGGGTATGTAGGCCTAATGTTGGGAATATTATGGTTGGGATGGAGGAATATGGCTATACTATACCTATTGAGGTTGAATAGGGACATGCTTCCAACTAATCATACCTGGCTAATTAAGAGGGAAATATGAACCAAGACCTTATCTTTGAATTTATGGCATGTTTCAAATGAAAGGTAATTGTTTCCTAATAGTTACTTGAGGAACATTGAAACTTATTGGTTTCACAAGTCCTTATTGGGAAGTGGATGCATGTTGGAGATTTAGCATCTGTTATTAACTAATATTTATACATTGTTTGGTTAGAACTCATTTGGTTTTGGATCGACATGTTAGTCTGTTATTGAAGAGGTGTGTTCATTACTACTTGGTGAGGTGGAACATTAGTTTCCCGTTGTTAAGGTGGCAATATGTTTGGCCTCTACTACATGGGTATATTAGACTATGCCTGCTATTATGGAATATTACTCATTACCTATTGGGGTGGAGTAAGATTCATCACATTCTATTGTTGCATGACACTACTTGTTGGTTGACTACTTAATCCTTGTTGTTAGGTGTTAGAAAAAGTAGCTGGTTGAGGATTAGAAGTAGTTGGTTGAGGTTGAGAAGTAGAAACTTCTACTCCCTATGTTTGTTGACCAATTATGGTGTTGGGTAAGGTCACACTTTATTGTTGACTATTTTTTCATGTGATAACACCACTTTGGTCAAAATTGGATGTTGTTTGTGCATTATCCATTGTGTTTTTCTCACTATTCTGCATAAAAGTAGAAGACACTCCTCAATGGTTGGGGTATTAAACATGTTTTATGCTAAATTATTTTGCATAAGTGGGTATAAACCCTAATTTTCTTATCCTATCAACTCAAATAAGACTCTTATTGAAGGGAATAACTAAATTAGAGGTGTATTTGACATGGCCATATCATTAAAGTTATGCTCTAGGTTTTGATACATCTCGTATGCTATATACATATGAAATAATTGGTCTTCCATGAGGATATTTTATGTGATAAACATATGTGAATATTGATATGGCATTGATACTGTGTCATTAGGGTTGCTATAAGAGGCCTGTTTGTAGTTCTTATTGTAAGAAACGGTATAAGGCTCTCTTACTTGACTTGGCAAATTATTATGCCCTACCTTTAAAACTCTATTAAGATCATACACTAGTAGAATTATGACACAATAAGGCTATTATTGAACATTGTCGACAATTGAAGGTATGATATCCAAATAGTGGCCCATCTACTCTTGGTCTTATTCCATGTATGGAGGTATGCTAACTTAATAATTAGCCAAAGGATCTTGAATTTGTTCCCTTATTTGAGTGTTATATGATGGATAAGAATCCATCTCCCAAAAAACATCATCTCCATAAGGGTCTTAAACAAAGTCCTCTTGTGTATTAACATTTCCATATCCTAGATTATACATAGTTCCACTATGTGTATAGTGAGCCATGATCAAATCTATGACAAATATTTCACAAGAGAAGATTAGAGTTGTGTAAACTTTGAAAAACTATGTATAAAAAGATAAAGGGATTAAGATCTATCTAAATTTGTCGAGAGTAGATTTGAATCTCCAAAAATTCTATGTAAAGACTTGGTAAAAATAGTATAATGTCAAGTGTCTAATGTTAAATTTTTTACACAAACAAGGTCAAGTAAAATGACCAAAAATCAAGATGCCAAACTCTAATGTCCAAACGTGTTCCAAATAGGTCTAAAATATGAAAGGACAATGTTGATACATCTTTTGTCTAAATGTGGAGTCAAAATATAGGCTCAAATAGGTTGTGCTAAGACTTTTGGCCAAACACGATGTCAAAAGCTAGACTTGAAATAAAGGATGATAATGATTATTATAACAAACTTGGAATAGTTTATCAAATACTAGTCACTTGGTTCTAGACATAAACTTGATTTGATTGGTATAAAACACAAAACAAAAGGTACTTTGAAGATGGACTGATTCCATCAAAAAAATACACAAGTAATAAAGTTTCTAAATTTGAGTACTAGATTAACCTAAGTTATGCAACCCAAAATAGAAAGCTCTATGTATCATTCCCTACATGTCGAGGCCTAAATAAAAATTAATAAATGTTTGGATCCAAACTTTGTAAAATTTAATCAAAAACTCAACTTAGGTAAACTAATATTTGATGACAACAAGCTAGGCAAATTTGAAAAGCATGAATGTACTAAACAAAGATCCAACAAGGCTCAAATGATTGGTTTCAAACAATGATAATTAAGACATAAGACAAGACAAGTCTTTTAAAATAATTTGGGTAGCATAATGATGTTATTTATCACTTCTAAAAGATGTGATAATGGTTTGGTGTTATAAAAATTGATAAGGCATGAAACTTGAATTGATTTTGGGTAGCATAACATTACCTGTTTCAATCAAGTGACACACTAAATGTTTTGACATAAATTTTTTTAATTTAAAATTAGGGTGTCAAATGGATGGAATAATGCCTCCTAAAATAATGGAGTAATGTTGGACACAAGACTCATTCATAATGTGGTTTTAAATAAAAAAAGTTTTAGATCTAACGCACCAAGCAATGAAGAATAAATGATAAAAATACAACTAAGTATATCATCTTAAATCCTATCAAGGTGTGGAAAAGTAGGGTTGACTAAAAATTACAAGCTATGAAAGTCTAGATTGATACCATGCATATAAAATTTCATGTTTACACATAATATAAGAAACACATCAATTAGATCCATGGCAATCAACTTATTATGAAAAGGTCTTGTACTTTTCACAACCACTACATCCATCAATTTCTCAGTGTAGTGTGATGTCTTGATTGATCATACATTCTGAGCTGACTTGCCACTAATAGAGATGGTTTAACCACTCAAACCACCAATCTAGTGGGGTGATCCCAATTTTTATACCCCTCTATGGAAAGGGGTTAAAAAACTACCAAGAAATGAAGCCCTAGGTCAATGTTTCCCTAAATAACTCATGAGAGGTAATGACACCCCCTTCACAAACCAAAATGCATGAAAATAAAAGATGAGTAGAAAGACTCCAGGGTTTCTTTTAGATCACCTAATCCTATGAAAGTTTAGGGAGAGGTTAGGAAAATTTATTTTTATGCCTTGGAATAGGCACTGAAATGCAATGGAGAGACACTTTTGATCTCATGAGTTTCATATAGGGGATGGGGGGAGAACATACACATGTTATCCTTTTTGTGAAAATAAATAATCAATAAATAGGTTGAAAATAATTTATGAGTGAAGTTTGATTTTTAATCACAAAATTGAATGTGATGTTGTTCATTAATAGGCCAATTAACTTAAGTGCAAAAATATAAAAAAATTGCACAAAACCAAATGAATTAAAAAGCATCTAGGTTAATTTTAAGCCCAAAGTCCAAATGTGCAAGACTTAGCCTAAAAGTTTATTTTAAAACACCAACATAAACTGTTCATGATTTAAGTATTTGTTTTAAGCACTAAAAATGAAATGTTTATAAGACTTAGCCATCCTAGATTCATTTTAAACACCAATTTTCAAATGTGTGAAATCTTAACATGGTCATTTTAGGACCCAAATTAAAATGTGGAAGATTTTACTAATTCCTTTTAAAATACCAAAACAAATGTATGATTAGTCTAAACAAGCAAATTTGGTGTTCAAATCGATCCTTCAACCTAAAATTGTTAGATAATAATAACTTTATTTGAAGAACTTTTATTTTTGAGTAAATGATGTTTGAATTTTATCTCTTGGGTTCTAATTAAAAAAAAAAAACATAGTGACCATTCATGGTTAGAAATGATTGGTGCTAATTTAGGCAACTATCATTGGTCAATCTTAGAACCATCATCGGTCATAAAGAATTGACACTGATTGATTAAGACCATCGTCGATTACTCGTGAAACTAAAGGCAAAACCATAAAAGATAAACACATTAAGTAAGGCCTTAGATGAATTTTGATAAAAACTTATAAAGTAAAGCTAAGTTAATGGATTTAAATGATATTGAAACCTAGAAATCACAAATCTAATTGATAGAAAGAATCAAAATGAAATCTTTAAACCTATTTTTACCTTATAACTCAAACATCAATGGTCATATAAAATCAAGCTCAGTTGGATAGAATTGTGGTTGGTTTTTACCTAACCATCACCGGTTATGCTTGACCATCATTGGTCTCTATATAGATCTAAGAAATAAAACAAAATCAAATCTGGCCAAAAAAAGGCTAAAAAATCAATTTTAGAGAGCTTCAAGCATCCAAATGAAGATTTAAAAGTTACATATTTATGTCCTTGGCATGTGGGATGCATTGGATCCCACTAGGCATGCCATTTGTGATCAAGGAATCCAAGAAGGGTGGTTAGATCATATGTTATCTTCATAATGAAATCAATGAAATCAACTCAAAATGAAAGTGATAACACACTAACATGCATAATACTACCTTGCCTAGATCAAAGGGAGGAGCATGGTGAATAAATACAAATGAACAAATCACAATTAAAAATAGGAAATAAACTACATAAATTACTTACCAATTTTCTTGACTGTATCAAGAGGCTTCTTGATTTGGCTTACTCAGATTGTGCTCAAAAGATCTTCATCAATGGGGCTTGGCTATCTCCATCTCCTCTTGACATTATGATTATGGTTTTGGCTTGGCTTATGCTTTGATATGGTTTTAAAATGGCTTGGCTTGGTTCAATTTTGGCATTATAATAGTATGAATTTGCTTCATAAATCAAATCCTACATTATAACATTAATCTATCCAAGCTATCCAAATGAAGAGCTCTAGGCTTGATTTTATAGCCTTTGGAATCAACTTGGAACGAGTTAAATATTAACCTTATTTTTCTTAGTTAACCCTAGTAGGGTTAAAAGGTAGAAAATGGTTATGATTAGCATGGAATAAGCATGGGTGGGGTATTTTCCATTTTGGACAACTCACAAAAGGTAATGATTATTTCCTAGGATATTCATTTATTTTTGAATTTCCTTTTTGACAATTCATTTAACTGGTCATGGAGGAATTAAATTAGGATTTGATTAGGATTTTCATTTTAAATTAATTCCTTTTATGACTTTTTTACAATTTTCTAAGTTTTTATTTAATTGATTTTTGGGCCAAATTTATTTTAATTGCATGTTATGAAGCCAAATTCAAGACATTTAGAAATTCTTAGTCTAGATGTTTAATGGTTGGTAATAACTAATCTAAAATTAGGTACAAAGCTATTTATGGCCAATTTTAGATGTCTACAACCTCCACATCATCCTCCATGGCCTTGATAGTCACATTTCGACCATTACCCCCATGTCCTTGATTAAACGGTCTCATAGTAGCTTGGCACATGTCCCACTCTTATACCTCATGAATTTCATTGATCATGCAACATTATTTGGTTTTATCAGTCTAGGCATCATATATTTTGCTCTGGGTCATGCATTAAATAAGTGAGAATTTGCACAAATCATGACCCTCACATAAAATTTTGTAATAGATTAATATGGCCCTCACATTTCATCTGGGGTAGTTGTTCTTATTGTGTCCTTTGACCTCAAAATATATACACCATAACCTACTCCTAGTGTCATGGAGACTATTAACTATCAACTTCTAACAATGGGAAGATATTGAGGTGATATGTGCCTCAATAAAAGGATTGACCCTAACATCCACGCTTCTAACAACTTATACATGCAAGGATACTTCTAGGGATCCTTTGGGTTCAATTAATGTCTTCATTGATATGGCATGTTGAAGAAAAATTAATAGTCCCTCAATGAACCACTGAGTATGTTATCCAGGGTGGAATTTTAAACGAGATCTTAGAAATCAAGGTTTTAAACCTGACATAATAAACATGCATGCTCTCAATAAGTTATTATTTAAATTCATTTAGTAAAATAATGCTCTAATATGCAAACTCTAGGATATCAAACTCTCATAGAAAATGTGTCTTCAAAAGCTCATAGTAAAAAATAGCTTGATTTGGGTCAAATTTATGGTCACATGTGTAAAAAATATAATAATATTGTTAAAAAATAAATCCCCTTTCAATCTAAGCCAATGATTCCTTTCACACACCATATCAACTCACTCTTATGCACTTGCTCAACAACATTTTTCATGCCATGGTACTTCAACAAATTTAAAAACATATCATAGAATATTTATGGAGTTGGTATAGGAGAAATCATGTTTTAAACTTAATACCTCTAGAGGGTTTAGCCTAAGCCTTAAATTGTGGATTTTTCATGTTTTAAATGTTAGTAAGTAGTTATGGATTAAATCTTGTATGTGATTACATTTTGTACGTAGACTCAGTGTTTGATGTGTAGTAAGATTATTGATGTTACTTTACTTATGTTTGTCTATGATTTTTGAAATGTAAATCTATTAGAAGATATTTAGTTACTATTATATATAGACTAGTATAATGTCTTTAAAATGATATTGAATTTAAAGATTACTATTATTGATATTCAAGAATATAAATATAAGGCAAGCTATTATAAATAAAATGAAGAAAGACATATATAACCAATATAAGGCAAGCTATTATAATTGGAAATAATGATTGATCGATCTATATTTTGATAAAGAGATAATTACCTTTGTTTAATTTTATATTTAAAGAAATAAAACTATCCTAAAAATACTAACCTAAGAGTTAAGTCCAATCCAACCATTATGTATGTGTTGAAAATTTAAGATATATTTATCATTTTGAAAATGATTAAATAGGTGGACTTGGAGTAAGACTATTCAGACTTGTAAATGTAGAGTAACATTCTATATATATATATATATATATATATAGAGAGAGAGAGAGAGAGAGAGAGAGTCTTATCCATGAGTGTATAACTCTTAAAATGGGTATAGTGTATATATACATAGAATAATATGTTTTTTCAAATTTGGAAACCTTGTTCAAAAATATATATTAAAAATAATAGCTTGGTAGGGAATAGGTTTTTATAAATGAAATAAAGAACATAAAGTGTAAAATAAAAACCTATGTTAGTTGCTATAAAATTTGTGAAACTAGGGTTGATTGAATATATATACATGGATATGTATATATTTATACCCTACTAGGGTATTGGGTTTTATATATATACATAAAAATGTTTATATACACAATTTCATAGGGCACTATGTTATGAATATGTAACTCAACCTAGTTGAACTACAAGGATTTGAGACCTATAATTATGTTTGTAGATACTCTAGCATTCTATATAATAATTCTATTTATTTGAAAAATACTTAGGCTCATTTAATGAGTGTGACAAGCCTATTGACAGATGATATGATTTAAATTTAAGAAGGATAATGAAACAACAATACTTTAGAAATATATCAAATGGATTCTTTAAAAATTGTGGATTTATATGTCCAATATATGATATCTATGGATATATGAAAATTATTATGAGATTAAGAGTTTTGGTTTTCTATTTAAGTAATTTGGTTTTTAAATATTATATTCTATCAATTTAATTTATACCTACACATAAAGGATTATGTATAATACATAGTTATATATATTTGACTAAATTCCAAAGTCAATAGTGTATATTAGGTCATCTTTATGAGAATCAAGTACATATGTATATCATATATGTATCGATTGTTATTTTTAGATTGAGTTACAAGGTAGACAATATATTATGCAAATAGAAAAAAGGATTTTAAAATTAAATGAGTTTATATATTATCAATGGAATAAGTTTTTACATTTATAACATTATGACTGTAAGGTCGATACCTATATAGTTGTATGTTTATACCTAAGGATGTAGGTTTTATTATTAATATACATCATTAAGAGATGTATATATAAAACACTTCAAAGTATTTACATGAAAAAAAATTAAGTAAAATGGTTATAAAACTATGAGGTGTTATATTGTTATATAAACTTGCATGGATTCAAACAGTAATGTGTTTTACAATATGTATATATTGATGGATGTATATAAATCATATGAATATATGAAATACACATATAAGAGATACCAATTACTCTTATACATGTATAACCTATATTTATGGAATAGGTAACATGCCTATAGTTATGGTAATGACTAATTACATAAGTCATAAAAATCATGAAGGACAGGGAACTATAACTATATGAACCTAGCCCAAATGAATGAATAACTATATGTTTAGGAATTTATTAAAAATCATTATATAAGTTATGATTGATATTTTGTATTAAGCACTATGAGTTTTCTATTTTTAAAATGATGATTTAAATAAATATATAATTTACTCATGGAAAGTAGATTCTAAAGAACAAGTAGTAATTACCTATTTGGTAAATAAACTTACTTATTATGAATATTGTTTATGTGATGAATAATATAAATGAGGTTAATTCATATGTTTGATGGACTAAATGTATGTATAGTAATTATTTCAGTAATTAACATGTGTTTGTAATTGATAGTATAAATAATTTCATGAACCTATTGGTTATAATAAATGTTAACCAAATATAGCATTATTAATTCTAACTAAGTAGTGAGATGGACTTCATTAGCTTAGTTAGCATCACCAATGCTAGATGAAGTTAATATGATTAAGTGGTGTGTATGAAATTGACTAATCCTAGAGATTAATAGCTATTTAAAATCTTTGTCTAAAGTAATGTTAGATAGACATTGTCATTTAATATATATGATTTATGTGTTTATGTGATATTATGTTATAATATATATTTATTTATGATACACATTATGTAGTAGAATCTTACAACACGAATACTAACATGTCTCTCTAGATTACTGCACCATCACTATCTACCCATCAATAAAGGGAGGGTCATTACCTATTTGGGGGATTATGTGAGGGATCAATGGTTTATTGTTGGTGTGTAAAAGTGATTGGATGATGCTCTCCCTCCACACTACAGTACTTAATTGGAGACTACACTTCAAAATATCAACGATACAAGAGTTAGAGTGACTCGATCTCCATGGAGCATAGTATCTATTTATTTTTATTAAGTAAAAATTATTGTTATAAATGTAATTGATTATTTGTTGTACATAGAGGTTGTATTATTTTACTAACCATGGCTGGAGTTTATTATGATTACCTTCCTTAAGTAGTTATGTTATGTTACATAAAATGCTAGTGATTAGTAAATTTATTTGTTATATGTTTATAAATGTTTAATATGCTCAGCTAGAATGCTAAAAATCACTAATTATATTATTGTAGTGTAATATAATGAAAGAATAATTGTTGAGTAAATAATTTAATTTTTTTACAGTATTATTCTAATAAATCTCTATGCAGATGTTACATTGTGGTATCATAGCTATTGCTCAAACTCTAAGACTTAATGAGTCTACTAACATTTTCATATTCTTATATTATCAAAAAGAATAATGGTGTGAGTAAGATAAATGGGTGAGGGTCCTTTCAATGTCAATGAAAATAACCCTCTATTTGATCCTAACCAATCTGCCACTGAATAAGTAGTAAAGTTAGATCAAATTCTTGTGGCCATGAATGAGACTAGGGACATAGTCATAACCCTAAAATAATACATTTGTGGACAAGAGGAATAAGCCCATTAGGATGATCATAAATAACATCCTAATGAGTAATAAATACCTCAAGAGTGAAGACACAAGGAAGTTCTTCAAGATGCAAGATCACATGTAGACACATAATTGACAAGGGATATGAAAAAGGTGAATCCACCTAAGTTTGATGGAACCATTATGGGGGAGAAATATGAAGTAGGATTGATCGAAATGGAGAATTATTTTAATATTAAAAAATACTCTAAGGTCATCAAATTTGTTTGGTTAGCTTATCAGTTAGATGGAGAAGTAGCTACATGGTGGGCCAATAAGAAGTTGGAAATAAAACTAAATTTAACCACACTACTTGGGAGTAGTTGTGACACTATTTAGATCATGATGGCTTTCATAGTTATATTTTGATCAAAAGATGATAGATTTTTAGAATCTAAAACAAGGAGACTTGTTGATGAATGAGTACTGGGAATAATTCAATAAAATTTGAAGTATATACCTTAGTATTAGGCTTATAAGAGGTTAAAAATTAAGAAGTTCATCATTTTATTAAATCCCCAAATTTCTAGAGAGGTGTATGTTCATGGACCATCTACCATGGACCAAGTCTTTGAGAAAGTAGTCAAGCATGAGCAAAAGTTGAAATCTCTTGCTTAGGTCAGGGACAAGTTTAATAAAAAGTTTAGAAGTTTAAAGATAAATTTCAAGAATAAGAACTGGAAGTAGAGGAGTGGATACTCCAAGAGTAATTTCAAGAATAAGAATACCAAATTCAATAGTGGTTCAAGTAGTAAGAAATTGAATAATGGTTTCAAAGGTGGTTTCAAGGGAAACCAATAGTCTGATAGGAAGGTACCACCAGGAGTTTGCTTCATCCATGGAGGTGATCATTTTATGTGTGAATGTACCCAAGATAAGTTGAGGAATAAAGGTTCTACCCTTTAGTAAGGAAATTTTCAATAGTGTATTCATGCAACAGTTGATAATTTGAAAGCTAAATTCCAAGCTTCACCCATAAAACTATCAGGTATTTTGTTTGAACATCCAATTTCCATTTTGATAGATACAGGGGCTATGAAATATTTTATAGCTTTTATGATTCTAAATAAATTATCTAGGAATTTTGGTGTAATGGCAAATACATGGTTGGTACAATATGGGAATGACTCTAAATTCCAAGTTGACAAGAATTTCGTTGAAGTAGAAATTAGATTGCTAGAGTTCATATTGTTTTTAGATATTTATGTAGTACCATTAGGGTTAGATGATGTGATATTAGGTGTCAAATGGATTTCAAAGCATAAATATATGGTTGACTATTATTTGAAAAGGGTTGAGGGTCTTAATGATTCAGGAAACTAGAAACTAACTTAGGGTGAGAAAAGGGAGTTAAAACTTATGAATATTTATGCAATGTAACTCAAGAAGGCCCAAGGTAAGGGATGCGAATAATTTATCATTAAGATAAATGAAATGGAGAAAACTAAAGAAATATAAATTGAAGATTATCCTTTCCTTAAGAATTTTCATGATGTGTTTCTGAAAGAATTGCCTAGATTGCCTCCTAAATGATAATGTAACTTCTCTATTGATATCAAACTAGGATCAAAACCTCAATCTAAGGCTCTGTATATAATGATAACCATTGAATTAGTAGAATTGAAGGCATAACTTCAGGAATTATTGTCCAAAGGGTTGATTAGACCAAGTGTGTCACCATGGGGTGCACTAGTTATCTTAATTAAGAATAAGGACGACACTCTTTGAATTTGCATTGATTATATAATGTTGAGTAAAGAAACCATAAAAAATAGGTATCTACTAACTTGAATAGATAATCTTTCTAATCAGATGCAAGGAGAAATGGTCTTTTATAGGATTGATTTTAGAGTGAGATATAGTTAATTAAAGATAAAAGATGAAGACATTCAAAATATGACCTTTGGAACTTGTTATGGGTATTATGAGTTCACAGTGTTACATTTTAGTTTGATGAATGCACCTATAACATTCATAAATCTCATGAATAGTGTGTTCAAAGTTTACTTAGGTCATTTTGTTTTGGTCTTTTTAGATGACATTATTATATATTCAATGGATGAATAAGAACATATTCAACATCTGGAGTTGGTTTTGTAATGTCTATAAAAAGATAAGTGATATGGTAAATCATCAAAAGAAAGTGCAATATCTAAGAAATATTATCTTAGTGGATGGCATTTCTATTGATCTGGCTAAGATAAGAGCCATTATGGAGTGGATGGCACCAATGAATGTTTATGAGGTTAGGAGTCTCATGGGATTAGTGGGATATTATAAGAAATTCATCTCAAATTTTTTCAAGATAGATAATATGATTACCTCTTTGTAGCATAAGAATCAAAGTTTTATCTTTTCAGATAAGTGTGTAGTAACTTTTTAGGAATTGAAAAGAAAGATTACTTCAACACTGGTGTTAAGAGTTCTTGATCCCAATGGTTAATTTTTAGTGATCATAGATGTGTATGGACATGGATTAAGAGTATTCCTTATTTAGGATGGTGTTGTAGTAGCTTATGAGAAAAGGAAGCTAAAGCCTTATGAGGTAAATTACGACCCTCATGATCTTGAACTTAAAGAAATTATTCATGCTTCATAAGTTTAGAGACATTATTTGTTGAGAAAACTATTTGAGCTCAAGATAGATAACTTGAGACTCAAATACATTTTCACCCAACTAAAATTGAATACTCATTAGAGGTGATGGTTAGAGTTTTTTTCTGACTATGACTTTGATATCAATTATATCAAAGGTAAAGAGAATAAATTAGTTGATGCCTTGAGTCGTAAAAGGTATATAGTAGTTATGGATACTATCAAGAGTACTTTTAGGGACCATGTGATTGAGTTCTCTCCAAGAGATGAATTTTATGACCAAGTTAGATAAGCTTTGTTTGAGAATACTTAGAATCCTAGGTATAAAGGATACAACTTAGAGAGTGATGGTCTTTTGTATTATAATGGAAGAATGTATGTACCAAATTAGGAAAATATGAGGAACACAATGCTAAAAAATTGCATAATTCCATGTATTTAGGACATCTAAGAATAACCAAGCTTATGGTTGAGTTTAGACCACTTTATTCCTAGAAGGGAACTAATAAATATGCAGTGGACTTCATGTCATGTTGTCTAGAATGTCAGAGAGTGAAAGTTGAACATGTGCATCTAGTTGGATTATTATATCTACATGATATATCGAGTGGAAATGGTAGGTGATCAGTATGAACTTTGTCTAAGGATTACCATTATCATGGAATAGGCATGACATCATCTTGATTATAGTTGATAAACTAACCAAGGTAGTATATTTTATCCCAGGCAATTTAATAGATGATGCACCAACTCTTGAAAATAAGTTCATAAATAAAGTGTATTAATTTCATGGTTTTTTAAATAAGATCATATTGGATCATGATATATGAATGAATTCTAGATTTTGGTTAACTCTGAATTCAACTTTGGGTATACAACTAAATTTCATCACTACATATCACCCATAAACTAACAATCAAACTTAGTGAGTTAATTAGGTGTTAGAAGATCTTATTCATATGTATTGATTGGATTAATAATATAAATGGGAAGAATACCTTCTATTGATTGATAATTATACCCTATTATTATTATGTTTATGTTACTTATAATAATATATAAATGGATAATATGTATTGATTGGATTAATGATTATGAGATGGATAATTATGAATTATATATATAATGATTATGTTACTTATTGTTATATCATTGTTTTATGATTCAAATCATGATGTAATTAACTAACTACCTACTTGTCATGAGATGGATGCAAGAGAGTTCATCCCTTAGAGCATGATGGAGGGACAACATCATCAAAGAGGGTGGCATAGATGGAGATAGTAAAGTATGATAAAGGAAATTGCTAAGACCCTTGCACACACCATACTAAACTAAAAATGTTACATGCATTATGTGTTTGATTGTTAGAGTTAGTACATTTTGAAAGTTAATTATGGTTAGATGTTAGATTTTACATGTTTTAAATGTTAGTAAGTAGTTATGTAATACATCTTGTATGTGATTGCATTTTGTATGTAGAATCAATGTTTGATGTGCAGTAAGATTACATAAGGTTACTTTACTTATGTTTATATATGATTTTTGAATCGTAAATCTATTAGAGGATATTTAATTAATATTATATATAGACTAGTATAATGACTCTAAAATGATATTGAATGTTAAACTTACTATTATTTATATTTAAGAATATCAATATAAGGTAAGCTATTAAAAAAAATAAAGAAATACATATATATATAGCCTATATACAGTAGTAATTAACTGAAACAATTATCTTGTTATAATTGGAAATAATGATTGATCGATCTATATTTTGATAAAGAGATAATTACCTTTATTTTATTTTATATTTAAGGAAATAAAACTATTCTAAAAATACTAACTTAAGAGCTAAGTCCAATCTTTAAATTATGCATGGACTACATTTAAAATTCAAGATATATTTATCATTTTGAAAATGATTAAAAAGGTGGACTTGGAGTAAGACTACTCAAACTTATAAACATATATTAACATGAAATATATATATATATATATATATATATATACATATATATATATATATATATATATACATATATATATATATATATATATACATATATATATATATATATATATATATATACATATATATATATACATACATACATACATATATATATATATACATACATATATATATATATACATACATATATATATATATATACATACATACATATATATATATATATATATACATATACATACATACATATATATACATACATACATACATATATATATATATATATATATATATATATATATATATATATATATATATATATAAACTTGAGTTAAGATGGAATTAAGGCTTTCTTAATCTTGGTTATTTTGAAAATAACTAGTGTTTATATATATATATATATATATATATATATAATGGTTTAGGAATTAGGGAAAAATTTGAGTTAAGATGGAATTAAGGCCTTCTTAATCTTGGTTATTTTGAAAATAACTGGTGTTTGATCTCAGGTTGAAATGGAAAACTATGGATTTTTGTATGGACTGTATAATAAGGTGAAAAAGAGCATGCAAATCACGATGAATAAAGGAAAAATGGAGTTAAGGAAGAGTATAGTGGAGGAACGATAGGAGAGAAAAAAGAGAAGGAAGGAAAATATATAGCATAAAGAAAGAGTTTTGTATTGATTTAACTTTTTTGTCATATTTGGAAGCAAATTGGAAAGGTTGGTGATGTATTATTTTTATTTTTTGGTTAAATTCAAAAACTTTGTGCATTTTATTATAATGATTTTATATTGATAAAATATAGTGTATATAAATGTTAGGAGATAAGGATTTGGCCTTGTGGATGGCTTGGCCATACACAAAACCAAATCATTATTATCAAACCTTTAGGCTTAAGAAATAGGATTGAGTAATGATTTTAGTTGAATGGAATAAGTTTTAGATTCTATGTTAATACTCGAGAAAAAAAATAGAGTCTTAGCTGTGAGTGTATAACTCTTAAAATGGGTATAGTGTATATATATACATAAAAGACTATGTTTTGTTCAAATTTAGGAACCTTGTTCAAAAATATATATTAAAAATATTAGCTTAGAGGGAATAGGTTTTTATAAATTAAATAAAGAATACAAAGTGTAAAATAAAAACCTATGTTAGTCATTAGAAAATTTGTGAAACTGGGATTGATTGAATATATATACAGGGGTATGTAGATATTTATACCCTACTAGGGTACTAGGTTATATATATATACAAATTATTGTATATATACATAATTTCATGGGGCACTATGTTATAAATATGTAATTCAACTTAGTTATACTATAGGGATTTGAGACCTATAGTTAAGTTTGTAGATCATCTGGCATTCTATATAATAATTATGTTTCTCTAAAAAATCCTTGGGCTCATTTAATTAGTGTGATGAACCTATTAATAGAGGATATGATACATATTTAAGGACAACTAATCAACAGTACTTTAGAAATATATCAAATGCATTCTTTAAAAGCTATGGATTTATATGTCTAATATATGATATATATGGATATATGAAAATTGTTATAAGATTAAGAGTTTTTGTTTTCTATTTAATTCATTTGGTTTTCAAATATTATAGTCTGTTTATTTCATTTATATCTACACATAAAGGACTATGTATAATATAGAGTTATATATATATATATATATATATATTTGACTAAATGGGAAAGTTGACAGTGTATATTGGGTCATCTTTATGAGAATCAAGTATGTATGTATATCATATATGTATTTATTATTCTTGTCAAATTGAGTTACAAGGTAGATAGTATATTATTCAAATAGAAAACAAAGATTTTAAATTTAAATGAGTTCATATATTATTGGTGGAACAAGTATTTACATTTATAACATTATGACTATAAGGTCGATATCTATACATATACAATTGTATGTTTATACCTAAGGATGTAGGTTTTATTATTAATATACATCATCAAGATATGTATATATAAACACTTCAAAGTATTTACATGAAAACAAATTGATTAAAATGGTTATAAAACTATGAGGTGTTATATTGTTATAGAAATTCATGTGGATTTAAATAGTAAGGTGTTTTATAATATGTATATATTGTGGGATGTATATAAATCATATGAATATACAAAATACACATATAAGAGAAACTAGTTACTCTTATACATGTATAACATATATTTATGGAATAGGTAACATGCCTATAATTATAGTAATGACTGATCATATAAGTCATAAAAATCTTGAAGGATAGGGAACTATAATTATATGAATGTAGCCTAAACAGATGAATAACGATATGTTTAGGAGTTTATTAAAAATCATTATATAAGTTATGATTGCTAGTTTGTATTAGTGTAGTCATATAAAATGCAAAAAATGGTAACTTGAGTGTGGCTTGTGACACCCAACCCATAGGTCCCTCTTTCTTACTCTCATGACCCTCATAAGTATCTTTTCACTAATTCCCAGTCATCCATAGTCTTAAAAACTTGATCTCATTTGAGTTAGACCTCTTTTTTCATGACTAATCCATCCCCTAAGACCTGTTAGCTTTGGACAATAACACCACACTTGGACTATAGAATAATTTCCATTCCTATATACTTTTGGCACTCTTATCCAAGAACATTTTTGACCCCAATAGTTAATTTATTCTAGCTCCCCATCCTTATCCTTGTTAGCTTAATGTAAACAAATTCAACCCATGACCAATAGATCCATATAAGATCCCATTTAAAGATCATTTGGAAAGGGTTGGAAAATATCATTAAGAAGTAAGAATACTCAAGCAATCTTCCCTATTCTCTACATACAACTAACCAATATACTTACAAGCTTATTCAAATCATTATACTAGTCCCTAGCCACCTCAATCATAGCCAATTTAGCATTTTTCATATTCATACACTCTATTTCTCAAAGCACATCAAGTGAGAGAACTATATATGGATTAACCCCTTTTCAGAGTATTGGTATGTAGGCAGGGTGCCCACACAAGGGGTGTGGATACAAGTTTAGTGAATCTTACACACACCAACCCCCCCTCTTTCTCAAAATTGATCAAATCAAAATGGAGTATAGGGTTTGAAGATAAAATATGCTCTACAAGGATCTATATAGACTTATAGCTATTGAAAATTCATAGATAGGGTCACACATATATAGCGAACAAAACATAGAAAGCTCAGATCCTCAAGACAATAGTGGTAGAGGTAGACTACATCATCGGTGCCACCCCTATCCACTTTTAACACTCTTATCCAATCATAAAATGAAGGTTAGATATTAGTTTGTGATAGTGTCCCAATCTTCAAAAGTAAATATCAGACCATGTCTCATCTATATCAATCAATTTCTAGTTAAATCTTTTTTTTCCATCTCTTATTACTATTTTTAGAAAGATCAAAATTGAAATATAATTTACAAAAAATAATAGCTTAATTATTATATATTTATTTACTAATTTTAATACTTAGACCCTTTAACTAAATTAGGAATAATACACCAATATTCCTAAATAGGTTAAATCATTTGGTGAACCCAACTTACTTCATTTGTGTGTAAAAACCCTAGAAACCCTAGGGTAAATTTCCTACTATTTTTTCCTATATTTTTCTAATTTTTTACCTGCATAATAAAATTATAAATTAGCATTAAATTTTAAAATTTTATAGTAATTTTAAAATAATTTTATTTCAAACCCTAGCTGCCCATACTAGGTCCCAATATTTTCTCAGTAATTTTCCAATAATTTTTTAATTTTTTACTAGCATATTAAACTAAAAAATTCACTTCAAACTTCAAAATTTAATAGTAATTTTCAAAGACATTTGTTTTTCAAAACCCTAGTTTTATCTTTTAGGTCTCTTTAAATCACAAATTTTCCAATAAAATTTTATTTTTTTACTTGCATATCTTACTAAAAATTTCACTTTAAATTTCAAAATTTCATAGAAAATTTCAAATAAATCATCTTTCAAACCCTAAGTTAAATATGTTATGTCCCATTTATCCTTGAGGTATCACCGTACATGTTCATGAGTTTCGTATCCTTTTTAAGAAATTTTTAGTTAACTATTTTTAGGGCTTTACATTTCCTATATTTAGTACTTTCATTCTCTAGCACTTTTTCTATTACACATTATTACAAAAAATTCAATCATATCTCAAATTGTTTTCCTACTTTAATAATGGCCCATTATACTAGTTTTGATGAAACTAATAAAAGGAAACTACAAGAACTCTTAACTAAACACCTTGACATGCAAGATGACATGCTTAAAATAATACAAGAAGAACAACAAAGAGTGAATAATGGCCAATCTTCCCAAACCACAAAGCAACTAGTTATAAATGATAATACATGGGAAACTATGTCTTAACAAACCCCTATAGCAGCCCAACCTACCTCAATGACACTAGCTACATCTATTACATCTTTGTCTCCTAATGTGGCAACCCTTATGCAAGAGATAAGATCTCTTCAATCCAGAGTGCTACATCTTGAGCAAGGTGACTCTAGACCTACACAAGCTTTAGATTCTTTTTCCCTACTGCATACATAATTAACATGTCACATTGCTTCTACACCCTTGCCACACAATTTTGTTCAACACAAGCTTACTCTATATGATGGCAAGGGTGATCTAGAGACACATTTGAGATATTTTCATGCAACATGCTTGGACTATGTATTAAATGACTAGATACTTACCAAGCTATTTCTATGAAGCCTATAGTATTATGCTTTACAATGGTTCTATAATCTACCAAATCAATTGGTCAATGCATTAAATCCTTTAGTTAACATGTTCCTAGCTCATTTCAACATTAAAATTAGTGACAAGGTTTCTTAGGCCCAAGTTACATAATAGAAACAAAGGCCAAATGAGCATCTCATAGATTATGTTCTTTGATATAAGACTATTTTGGCTAAGATGACTAACACCATAGCTGATCAAGAGTTACAAGATCTCTTCAAATAGATTCTTCTACTAGCTTTACATGAATCAATTTTGTTCAAAAGATTCTCTTATTTTATTGAATTATGTCACACTTTAAAGGAAAGAGAATTTAAACTAATCTCAATGGGCAAACTCAAGTACATAAATATCTCAAAAACAAAAAACAAGAGTAACAACAAAGTTACATATAAAGTTAAGATCAATGCTAAAAAGAATCAAAATTAACTGATAATTAATATGGCTTTTGAGCCCCCTCAATGAGTGGTTTTAACAACACCTCCTCAATGAACCTTTACCAATATACTAGTTTATCCAGCCAAAGTTTTATAGTATCTATTGGAATGTAACATCATATATCTCCCTCTTATTTTAGAAGTGGAACCAACAAAGCCTCTTCCATGGGGATATGATCAACATGCATTTTGTGAGTTTCATAGGGTAATGGGCCATACAACAAATAGATGCATTAGTTTGAGACATAAGTTATAGGATTTGATAGATGATAATTATATTGATCTCATCACTTTAGTTAAGCCTCCTTAGGCAAATTAAACATAGGATAAAGCTTTGAAAATCTTTTTAGATCCTTTTCTACAACATTCTAAATAGGATATAGGGGACACATCAGGGGTTCACCATGCATATCTTGCACATCCACTACCAAATACATATAGGGCACCTTTAGTGGAAACATATCCTTTAAGTAACATGATTGGTGTATATAATTATAGAGTTATAGCTATATCTTTATCAAAGTTTCATCTCCTTCTCATAGTTGGAGATAGTCAAAGATGATTTAGATTATCATGCACTCTTTATCAGAGCTTACATTCATAATCATCTTATTCATAGTGTTCTCATAGATAATGGATTCAGTGTGAACATGTGCACTGTGACATTATTGCAACATTTGGGATATTTAGAGTAGTATATTAACCTAATAAACATAATTATTAGTGGATTTAGTGGGCACATACAGAGTTCATTGGGTGATATTTTACTTCCTCTATAGGTTGGTCTAACACATGTGGCCACACCATTCACTATAGTTCCCAGTTAAAGAGTTTTTGATATGATACTTGGTCAAACCTAGATTCAAAAAATTTAAGTAGTACCTTCTACAGTTTAGGGATGCATTAAATTCATTCATGCTAATTAGCTTTTTATAGTTGGTGGAGTTCCATATGAGTTACCACTCCCCACTTTAGAGCCATCTTCTACTTTATAGTCACCAATTTTAGTTTAGCCTCTAGTTCTAGTTTCTCCACTAATTATAGTTCCTCCTCTAGTTTTGATTTAGAAACATTTGAGGCATCCATCACCAACATAGAGAGTTCATATGTCTCCATAGCTTCAAGACTCTGGATAGATTTTAGCTACAATGTTTACACCTAGGGTAGTATCATTGAGATCTCATTCATCTACTCACAGAGCATATGTTCAAAGAGATTCTCCTACTACTAGATGGGTCCCTAAGATCCCTATACTTTCATCCACTTCTCATAGTTATAGGAGGATCCCACACTTAAATTTTACTTTAAATATTTTAGAGCATTTACAACATATATAGCTTTTAGAGCCATAGTCTTATCATTTCCATTGTGCTTCATGATCATGCATGATTCCTCTCCTTGATACAAGACACCATGATAGGGAGTCTCCCATGAGACTCATCAGTTAGTATCATCCTTTCCCAAATCACTTATACATAGTCCTTTTCAATTTATTATGCATAGCCTCCTTATGATTGATTGTACATAACTTCTAAAAACTCAAAATCCAAAAACAATACAAAATCTCAAAAATCCAAAAATAATATGAAATTTCAAAATATAAAAAGATTCAAATATGTCAAATCACTAAAAATACTTAAATTGAATGCATTATCCATGCTTTACATTTCTAATACAATGCAAGACTTACATTTGTTGTTTTATTCTATTGTTTATCAATTTATGTACATTACCATGCTTCACTTGATCTTCTTTAAGTGTGTGTAGTGACATCCATATCCTTAATTTCTTCACTCTACCCATTGAGGGGGCATCCTACATCTACATTCAAGACACACATCGATATACATACCCACTAGGGCCATCCTCTACATGACTACACCATCCAGGTTATGTCATTCCTACACAAGATACTCTAGTTATCATGTTGATGTACATTATTTACTAACTTACATAGATTACTATATCGACATCTCACTAGTATATAACATTTGTGTATTTCTTAGCTTATACCTAGTCTTCTACTAACATGTCTTCCATACTTTCACCTCTTGCTCTAATTAGTTAGATGCAATTTTAATTCCAACATTCACATGATTTATTTTCTTACTTAGCATAGCTAGAAATGATATCATTTTCTCAGTTCTTGTTTTGTATCCTGTATGTACCTTAAGACATTTACCAATGTCATTTTCTTCTATTCATGTGTGTGCCTTAGGACATTTACCAATGTCCTTTATTTTTACTCTTTTATGTGATTATGGCTTTCATGCCAACCTTGCTTATTTTGATTGTATGTGTGTGGCATTTGAACATGCCTTGTATGCTTACCTTCTAGTTTGAGTGACATGTGCCCATGTCCCTTATTTACTTGGCCCCTTGGCCACCCTTGTATGCTTCTTGCTTCTTGCCTTATGTGCTTATTATTTGTTTTATTCTAATTGTTTTCAATGCCATGATCCACATCATGCATTATCTTATTTTCTTGGATGCCATGATGGACATCATACTTCATCTCTCCATGATAACTAACAACTAACAACTAACAACTAAAAACTAGCAACTAACAAATAACCAAAATTTTAGTTCCAATTCAGTACTTTGTACATGTTATTACATTTTTATATCTATCTAGGCATACCCCTATTGATCTAACAATCTCTTAATACAAACCATGATATATCTTGAGATATCTTATCGATTATCATTGCTATATCATGTATCTTTATAACATAACACACTTGTAGGGCTCTTTCTTCTAAGGAAAGTCATTATAGGGACTTCATTCCTACCCTTAGAAGAGGGGGTAAAAAACAAGGGTTTTTTCATAGAGATCAGAGCTCCTAATAGTTAAAAAATCAATATTCAACACACCTAGAGAAGCAACCAAACATTAAACTAGTCAGAATATACTAGACAAATAGTGAAAATGTCAGAATAGTTAATAGATTTGGCCCAAGACAATAGTACTAAGATTGTAAAATAGCATCAGTACCACTTATTTCCTTTTTTGGCACTCCTATCTAAATAATAGAAAAACCAAATTTTCTAAAAGTAGACAAAAAAGTAGGTTTAACTATAGTTTTACATAGACCAATTTAAAATCAGTAGTGTTTAGTAAACTTTTGATCAAAAAATATAGATATAAGGGGTATTATGCATGGCATGATGGCTCTCACTTCCAATTTTAGATACGGTAGTTGGTATAACTTCTAGATCATAATTCATATTTTAGACACTAGTGATGGGGGAGAATGTGCATGGCACATTTGTTTTCTTTTCTTTTTGAGTTCAACTTTACCTAGGCATAATTTTGAAGTGGCTTTAATACAAGCCTAACTTCCACATTTCAAAGTGGATTTCATATAATCATAGTGCACCAGTTTTAGAATGACTTTCATACAAGCCTAATCTCTATCTTTTGGAGTGGCCAAGAGTGGCCTAGTTTCCAACATACATTTGACTATCCATGCCAAATTTATAAGATCATAGTATATTCATGGGCTTAATGATCCATCTCATATGGAACACATTTCATACTAGTATTAGTTTATAGCTTCACTTCACAGTGTAATGATGGAGCTAAAGGACTAGCTAGATTTTGTATTCTTGAGCCACCTACTCAGAGGGATTAGACATATAGTCCAAACAAAGATTAACACATGTATGATCACATAGATTCACTTAGTGGGTGATGATGGAGAAAAAGGTACAACCTTTATAATATTGAACCACTCTTTAGGAATTGATCACTCATCTCTATTTACGATATTACTCTTGATACAACATCATCTATCATATCCAACATATCTAACATCACTCAACATCACAATAGTTTTTGTATTAGTCTACATACTTAGTGAGGTGTATTCATTCCTTTCTCTTCCTCTTTTTCTCTTACTTAGCTTTTTACATTCTTATTGTAGATATAACATATTTGGTAAGAAATGATTTACTCTTTATCTTTTTTATAGATTCATACTTCACAACATGCTCTCTCTACCTACACCCAACATCACATAGCTTCATGAGCTTCACCCTTGTAAGTAAGTTTAGGTATTCTTTCTATTTTAACTTTATCCTAGTATTTCACTTTGATAAATCACTAGAATAAAAGGGGGGTAAATGTAGTCATATAAAATTTAAAAATTGGTAACTTGAGTGTGACTTGTGACACCCAACCCATAGGTCCCTTTTGTTTTCTCTCATTACCCTAATAGGCATCTTTTCATTGATTCCCAGTCATTTTTAGCCTTTTAGAATTGATCCCAACTAAGCCAAACCCCTTTTTCCATTAATAGTCCATCCCCCTAGGCCCCATCAACTCAAGACATAACACCACACTTGGACTATAGTGTTAGTGCCACTCCTATTCTCTTTTAGTGATCTTGTCCAAGTGCATTTTTGGCCCCAACAGTCAGTTTCTTTTGGTTTTCCATCCTTATCCTTGTTGGCCTAATTTGAGCAATTTCAATCCATGACCAATAGATCCCTATAAAATACCATTCAAAGATCATTTGGAAAGGGTTGAAAAATAACACTAAGCAATAAAGAATACAAAAAATACTACTCAAACAATCTTCCTTATTCTCTAGATATAGCCAACCAATATACCTAAAAGCTTATTCCAATCCTTATACTAGTCCCTAACTACCTCAAGAACATCTAATTCAACATTTTACATATTCATAAACTCTATTTCACAAAGTACATCAAGTGGGATAACTACATATGGCTTGATCCCTCTTAAGAGTATTGGTATGTAGGTAGCATGCCCACACAAGGGGTGTGGATACATGTTCAGTGAATCATACAGAGACTAAACCCAGATCCTTAGGACAATAACAACATAGGTGGACTATAACATTGATGCCACTCTTATCCACTTATGATGCTCCTATCCAATCATAAAATGAAGGTTAGATCTTAGTTTGTGACAATGTCCCAATCTTTCATAGTGAATATTAGACCCTGTCTTAGCCGTATTAGTTAGTTTTAAGCTAAGTCTTCTTTTCCATCTCTTATTACTATTTTTAAAAAGATCAAAATTACAATCTTATTTACACAAATTAGTATCTTAATTATTGCATATTTTTAAATAATTTTAGTACTTAGACCCTTTAAATAAATTAGGAATAATACACCAATATTTCCAAATAGGTTAAATAAATTAAGCAATATGAGCTTTCTATTATGAAAATGATGATTTAAATAAATAGAACATTTAATTATGGAAATTAGATTCTAAAGAACAAGTTGTAATTACCCGTTTGGTAAATAAACTTGCTTAACATGAATATTATTTATGTGATGAATAATATAAATGAGGTTCATTCATATTTTTGACAGACTAAATGTATGTATAGTAATTATTTCCTTAATTAGCATGTGTTTATACTTGCTAGTAGAAATAATTACATGAACCTGTTGATTATAATAAATGTTAACCAAATATAGAATTATTAGTTTTAACTAAGTAGTGAGATGGAATTTACCATCTTAGTTAACATCACCAATGCCAAATCAAGGTAATTCGATCAAGTGGTGTGTATAAAATTAACTGATCCTATAGATCCATAACTATTTAAAAACTTTGGCCAAAGTAATGTTAGATAGACATTATCATTTCATATGTATGATTTACGTGTTTGTATGATATCATGTTAGAACATATTTTTATTTATGATACACATCATGTAGTAGAATATTATAGCACATGGGTACTAGCACATTTCTCTAGATTCTTACATCATTACTATCTACCTATTTGTGAAGAGATGGCCATTCCCTATTTGAGGGATTATGTAAGGGATCGATGGTCTATGGTTGGTATGGAAAAGAAATCAGATGATGCTCTCCCTCCCCATTATAGTACTTAATTGGAGACTACACTTGAGATTATCAAAGATACAAGAGTTATAGTCACTTGATCTTCATGGAACATAGTATCTATTTATTTTTATTAAGGTGAAATGCTTATTGGAAATGCAATTGATTTTTTTTGTACATTAATAATAGAGGCTACATTATTTTACCACTATGGCTGGAATTTATTATGATTACTTTCCTTATGCAATTAATTTTATGTTACATAAAATACTAGTGATTAGTAAATGTATTTGTTATATGTTTATAAATGTTTAATATGCTTGTTTAGTATGTTAAAAATCACTAATTAGATTATCATGGTGTAATCTAATGAAAAGATAAGTGTCAAGTAAATAATTAAATTTTTTTAATTGCCTTATTCTAGTAAATCCCTATGGGGATGTTACTATTGAGCCTCATCTCACTTATACTTCCTAAGCTCATGTTTATCTAATCCATCTAAGTTTGAAGTTTATTTCACTTTTTATTCAATCATACTCCTCTTCACCTCCTATCATCCATGTAACCCATATGCATTGGAATTTATCCCTTATGTAGGATCTAAATTACATAATCTAATAATATCTTATTTATTTTAAATGATATTAACTTAAAAAATGTACCCATGGGTTCATAGAAGTGTTGGTACTTAGCCTCATCAAAATAATAATACATAGACATTGTAAATTCCAACATGTAACTATTCAATGTGCCATTCCACTAGACATACACAACCCTCATCTAAACTACTTCCAATTAGTCTAGCTTATTCAAGCACTCCTTATTCTATGGATATTGACATCTAAAGATTATACACCAGTTTGTAACATACGTATCTAACCATGTGTACAAATGTGTGGGTAGTTCATAAAAGAACACTTCATAGAGAAGATTATGAAAATTGGATTCCATCCATTTTTTAATATTTTGTTTGCCAAAACTATCATGAATTAGTGTAAATTTATACTTTATCTTGTCAAACCACCATTAAACATTATCCAAGGACATTCTACAGAACATGTTTTCTCATCATTGGATTACCAAAATTTGATAGAGGTCTTGTCCACTAAACCAAAATGTTTGGGTTATTTATTTTATACCACTTCAACCTAACATACTCATGTGCCCTAGTGTTTCACTACATATGCACAAAACCAAAAAAAATCTTTGTTGCACCAACATATCATGTAAGGAAATCTTTGTATGCTCACTTGAGGTGTAGAAAGATTATCAGACTCTTATTGGGCTAGTTGGTGATGGGATGATTTAGAGTTATTTCATGTTGGTTCAGTTAAGAGATAATGGATAATGTTATATGAATATGTAATATTTGATTAAAATTTAGTGTGAAATTTGAGCTTAATGGATTAATCTATGCAATTTAATCATCCAAAATATCAAACTACCTAAGTAAGATCTAGAGCCATTGAAACTAAATGTAATAAATGAATTCACAATTCAAATCAACATTATAATCCTAAAGATAAATGCTCTAAATAATGATTAAATGGATTAAAAAATAAGAGAATTGGATTGATTACCTTAGGCTTAAAATTTGGACATGATAATTTCTTGATTAAGGATGTTGGATGAATGCTTGTGATTGGAGGATTATATTGACAAAAAATTTACTTAGATTTATAGTCGGCCTTCCATGGAGGAATGGAGTTGTTTAAATATAATAAAGAGGGAGAAATAAATGGTTGAATTTCAAAGTTGGATTATAGATATCTGTGGTGGATAATTAATAGGAATTTAAAATCCCTTGGAAGCCTCAAGATTTAGAGTCTTCTAGAGAGGAAGGGTGAGAATAGAGAGGATTATAGAATTAGAGAATTTTAGAATCTTATTAAGGATTAATTAGGCTTAGATAGGGGGTTAGATAGGGATTAGGGACTAGGGGTGTTGGAGAGCCTAGGGATAGGCTTAGTAGGTAAGTAGGTGGGTCATGTGAATTTAAAATTCCCAAATAATAGGTAAGTAGGACTAAAATGGGATTAAGAAATGATTAGAGAAATTAATAGATTAGTGGGATAAGACTAAGGTTATTAAATAAATATCAATTAAGGGGGATTTTAGATAAATATTGGGGGTGATATTAACATGGGATAAAAAGGGATAAATTAAATAAGTGACATTAGTGTCGACTAATAAGAATATTAGTGAAAATAATGTAGGTGAAATTTTTTTGGATGCATACATTTTTACCCTCTTTGAAAGGGCATTTAAAGTGAAAAAAGTGGAAGGAGTAATGGTCCTTTAAATAAAAATCATTTCATAGATCAATGTTAGTAGATGGTGTTAGTGGATATGATGTCCCCTCGAGGGGACATATGGGGAAAAATGAGATGGATGGCCACTGGAAAGAGTAAATAAGGGGTGAGATGCAATGAATAAATAAGGGGATGGGATGAAATATGTGATATAAATGATGATGAGTATGTATTTAATCAATGAGATAAAATTAATGATGCCCCTAGCAAAGATACATGCACAGGGAATAAAGATGACTTTATCATGGTTATCAACACATCCTAAGGGGTAATCATTTGTAACATGATGATTTAAAGGCCATAAAATTTAGATGTATCCCAAGTAAAGACATATGTAAGGTAGAGATATAGGCTAGGATAAGACAAGGATTTAATAAGATTGATGATGGGTGTAGCTCAAGGCTGTAGGTGAATGATATAATGAAATAGAAGAAATAATAGGATCGAGTGACTAAAAGACAAAGGAGAAGGGTTTTAAATTAATGAGTAATAATATGATTAAGACTGATGATGACCCTAGAAAAAAAACATCCCAAGGAGAAATAAATGACAAATTGACCAATTAGTTATTGATAAAAGAAAAGATGGAGGTTGTGATATGTTAGGCCCAATAGATGAGTGCAGGTGATTGATGAAAATATTAAAGGGATGATTATGAGGATGGTGATTGATAAATATAATGATTGATATTATAGCTTAAAAATTTGATTAATACAGGACTTGAGGGTAGATGAGAGAGAAGAGATAGTGGCTAAGCTATCCTTGGGCACTAAAAAGTATCCAAGTACTACTTACATAGTCTAAAAAGACCTTAGGATGATGTAGTTCTAGTTCAAGGATAGAAGATGATGAAGATGATTAGTGATTAGAGGATGATGCTAGTGATTATAAGATGTGACTTAGATGATGGGATGATGTAGAAGATTGGATGTTAGTCAGATGGATCAAAAAGATTAAATTTAAATAAATGATGAGGGTGTAGATGATCAAGCCATCAAAACTATCATAAGTCTAATCATAGTCTAGGAAATCCATTAAATATAGAATTTGAAAGTATGCTCCATGATATAAATATAACAAATTAGACATGGTTCCAAAGTGCATGGGCAAATAATTAATTTTGCATCATTGAAGGCACCTAGGAACATTATTTTAGCCTTGGGTGATCTCATAACATCCTCATTTATTACCCAATAGATAAAAAGAGACACAATGCAACATAGACTCAAAAGATGCAAATAAGACAAATAGAATAGATAAGTAATACACAAAAGTATCTACATGTAGTGTCACAACATCTTATCTAATGATGGGATGAGTGATTGGGCAATGGACTAAATTAGGATGATTATAATGTGATTATAGACTAAGGATAGATTTGGATTTGGGATAGACTAATGATAATGATGAGGATTGAATATGTATTTAGATAAGGATAGATTTTGGACTTGGATTAGGATAATAAGTTAGACAGGGTATGTATGTGGAATAGATGAATGAGTTAGATGAGGATAAGGATTTGGGGACCTGTATTAAGATTATGATAAGGATTATTTAGATTTAGGATACTATTTAGGTATAGGAATCAAACCTAAGAGTGGTCAAAGGAGGTGATTAAAATTACCAAGGGTTACCAAAAGATAGAACCCTACAATATTTCAATCTAGCAAGAGGATTAGGAGATGATGGGATCAAATACCCTTTTCAATGGAAAAATAGTGATTGGGTGGGTACTAAGTATGAAGAGGTAATGACAAATAAGTGATGGATGATAGAATAAATTATTTGAAAATGTTGTGAATGTCAATAATAATTAGTTAAAAGGGATGATGAGGAAGATATGGATGGGTGACCACTAGGATTTAGTTCTAATACAAAGTATAGTGTCCAAGGATGATGATTGGAAAAAGAAGAGATGCATATTAGATGTTTGTTTAGGATGGTGATATGGATAATAGGATAGATGGGATGGGTATTAGATGTGGTTTATGATAGTAAGATGAATGTTATGATGTGATGGAGATGGATGAGACTAGGGGTTTTGGCATAAGACAAGACATCATGGACTATTTTTGGATTTTCAACTTTTATGATTTTTAGGGTTTTTAGAATATTTCAATTTTTGGGGATTTTTGGAATATGTATATACACTATAAAAATGGGGTTTAATATAAAAAGGAATCCCAAACATAAAAAATAGGTTAAGTATGGATGTAATAATAGAGGGGATGATGAAAGGATGAAGGTGATGCAGAAAAAGGGATGAGCACCAAGGAAGAATGGACTAGGGATCACTAATGACCACATCATGAAGGGACCAAATGTTTAGTTTCCTAAGTGTCCATTAGAGTATATGCCAAGATGGGTCAACAAAATTTCTCAAGGTGCCTTTCACTTGTTTATGAATGGTCAATATGGGAAGGAATGAGAGATAGGATGAATGATATGATGGTAGGCAATGGGATAAGATGGATAAGGATGATGGGTTATATATATGAAGTTGATGAGGGATAATACAAGTATATATGGATCAAAAAAATATGGATGGATCATGTTCCCAAGTGTTCAGGTATAATATAGATAATATATTATTTTACCATGTCACCCGAAACTAGTTTTCATCATGGTACTTGCACAAGGCACTAGAAGACTAGTTTTCACCATTAGATGAATGGTTATTTTTTAAATTTTTAGTTTTTTTTTTTTAATGTTTGGATGGGCATATTGATTTATTAGAGATGGGAGAGATGAAATAATGCTGACACTAGATATATATTTTTTTCAACCAACACTGTTTATGGTGATTTGTGATGTTAGGACCATGTGATAGATACTAAATTCCTAGATGTCCTAGTGGATTTTATTGACTCTTGATGTAATATCCTCTAAACATTTTATCTAAGTGTATTTATAACCCCTATGAGGGATAATGCTTCCTAAGGATTGGTGATATGGTATGAATGGGAGCATTCCATAATTATAATGATGGGATATAAGATGTGAGGGAGAGATATGATCATGATGGATGATATGATAGGATTGGGAGTGGAAATGGGGTCTGATAGTTTCATAAACCATTGGATATGGTGGATGGGATTATTTAGATCAGTTCCATGAGATTAAGGGATCAAAGACCTTTTGATTCATTGATTCTTTTATCTAAACATTAAAAAGATAGTCAACCATATGATTATTACTTTTGACATTATTTTGAATTATTGATGGGATTTGAATTTGACTACTCCCTGGTGCCTAATTTTGGGATTAATTAGAGGAGATTGATTTTTGACTATATAGATTATTTTGACTTTGACATTCACCTTGTGCCTAATTTTGGGCTTCATTAGGAGAAGATATTTTTTGAGTAGGCTGATGAGTTGAATTTGTTTAACTTTAAATGATAGGATCAAAGATGATTTGATCTTGATTTATGAATTTTAGAATATGGTCTTGGAACTTTGTATTTGTGGCACATGATGTTAAATGTAGAGGAGAATTCAATGATGTATATTCTTATTTATTCCCTTCATGGGATGGTATATATGGACTATGGAGGCGAGGTGGATGATTAATATTGTGTGATGGATTAAGGGGATAGTAAGTAGAATAGTCCTCATAAAGGTCACTAAAAGCCCTAACCTCAACATCAAATAAAGTATCCTAAAAAAACTAAAAAGGATCACTAAGACTATCTATAAGATATGCATCCAAAGTAGGATTAGATTCACATTGAAAATCTTCAATAAATAAATCTTGTAAGAAATCTATTATGACTTCATCATCCTAATTGGGATCAAAAGGTATGCTTGGTGATGTATTAGAGGTACTTATATTAGAGGTATCCTAAAAATATAAGGATTATCAGTATCTACTATAATATTAATGAGGAATGATGTTTTTGATGAAGAATATAATTTAGATACTAGTGTTGAACATGATCTTGATATACATAAGACTTGTGTTGTCTTTGATGTACATGATGCAATATTACTAGTGTAAGATTCATTGTTTTCAATTTAACTCTCAAGGGGTTTGTGATATGATGGGTGAGGGGGAGATAATAAAGGAATAATATATTTGGAAAAAATAGGCCCATAGAAGGTATTAGGAGATACGAGAGGAATGGGCTCACAAGGAATAGACTTGTGTTAGAAGGAGGATGGATGTGGTGTCTTGACCTTGGATAGGAAGGGGAAGGTCTTGATCATGATTGGGAATAGAATCTTGGCATTCCTCTTCATGTTTACCTAGGGATATAAACTCATCTGGTCCATCCTCAATTACTATGTCACCATGGTCAATGAGGTTTTGGACATAGTCTTGAAAATTTTGACATCGATTGATGGTACTCCCCTAAGTTTGATGATATGCAAAATATTGATTAGCTTGGTACCTAGATGGCTTAGGCTTAGTGAGATCAAGATATTATATGGGTGGATGAACCATCATGTTAGTGGTAACTAGTTATTATAAAAGGGATTCCAAGGATATAATAAGGGGAGTATAAGGACCCACTTCAATTTGTGACTTAGATATGGAATCATTGGAATTTAGATTAGATGATTATTAATGTGACTAGGTGGATGGGCTAGTAGTAGACGAGGTGGCCAAGATTGGATTCCATTTTTTAGTGAAAGAAGGGGTAGATTATTGGCTATGACTAGTGGATGGAGAATTTAACTATGGGAAGGTATATATTGGAGTTAAGGTGAGTTTAATGGGGTTAATGCCTTTGGGAAATTAGACACCTAGCTCACAAAATCATAAAAAGACTAGTTATGGGTTTTCATCAAGATACTTATTAGATAAGGAAATTTGTGAACTAAAAATACCATGACTAAGATGAGGAATAGCGTGTTGTGCCCATAATTCAAATAAGTATGTATCTACACCAAAATTTATGGACATTTAGATGTGAGGAAATCACTTGGAATGATTATTATTTTGGTATCTTTTATGCCAATTAGAGATGCACATCTTGCACTAGCTGACAGGGGATTATCTGGTGCCTAGATTTTTAGGGCATATTCAAGAAGTGGCTACATGTGGTAACCATAAAAAAAGGGACAGAAGGCGATGGAGATAAAAAAATGATCAATAAAGGCTCTAGATTAGCACCTGGCATGCGCTCTCCACCCTGGCAAGGAGATACTCCTATGTGATATAAAATTGATCTTGAAATAGTGAGTAGAGGGGGGAAAATGGATGAAGTGAAGCTATGGAGAAATGATCCTAAATTTTTTAACCACCATTAGAACTTAGGATTATATTAGATGCCTTTTAGGCTCTATTTTTATATGCCCATGCTTACTTGTGAGCCTCTAAGATATTAAGTATTTTGAATTATACATGCACTCTATTTTACATGACATGGAATTTGTTTTATATTTAAACTCTAAGTAATGAAGGAGAATGGTTACTATAATACATGGTTTTCTTAGTTTTAATGTCTTTTACTTTGTTATTAAAACACATAATGAATGTAATAATTATAGTGTTATAAATTCAACATTTATATGTTAAGTTTAAGCAACTTTTTATTCAGGTCATTCATGGCATCCCTCTATTAAGTGTTGACATCAACATAATTTATAAAATAGCCTAAATATAGATAAGATCCCATGCTAAGTGATGATGTCCATGCATAAAGCATGAGCCTAGTATGCATAAGTGAACTGAAGCCACCCCTTGACCCTTTAAAATCACCTAAATGATGCTAATCTTAGTGAAATAAATGATTATGCACATGAGACTATAGGATCACCTCAATATAGGACTACTCCTATAGATCACCAAAAAATCTAGAAAAGGCTTACACCATTGAATCTACCAAAATCCCTCTCCCAAATGACCAAGTCTTATATGGGATGAGTTGTACCATGATACAACTAGCCCAATGTGGGCCCCAGTTATTTCTCTACTACACTTCAAGTAAGCACATAAGGCTTATGCCTTATGTGAATTGATTCTAGCATAGTCTAATGATAAATTTTGAGTGCTATGGGAACATACTAGGTTTATGCCTAGTTGTAATGAGTCAAGAATTGACTTGGACAACTAGATAAGTGCCTGACTCCATAAATGATGAATTAAAACACCTAATTAAACTAAAACATTTTGGTTTCATTAATGGGACCTAGGTTAAATTTTGTTACTATAATGGTGCAACAAAATAGTGATCTAACTTTCCCTTGAGAACATCAAATAATAGTTATAATAGGTAGAAGATAGCTTTGCATTGAAGCATCCAACTTGTAGAGGCTAAAAGCCAAAGAAGTGGGTCCAAAACAATCTATATGATGCTCTAATGAGGTCTTCTATTAAAAACTACCTGAGCATGTGTACCAATGGTTGGATACCTATGCAACCCATATAAGATGAATATATGGATAATACATTGAGTGGAAAAAAAAGTGCCTAGAGAGACTTGAGACTCTAGATGCCACTTGGAATAGAGTAGTAGATAAATGGTGATAAGGAGTGTTGAATAGTTATATGATTGAGTTATCTATTTCTACATACTCATACCTTGAAGAAGTATAGTATTAGTTTTTACACAAACCTTGAATAATATTTATGAAAGAATTTGGTGAAACAATAAAAAAACTAATGGTGGATTACAAATTTGAAATTGTGAGATTGGAAGGCTAAAGTCCTTCCATATATGAGAAGCACAACAAGGAAGAAGGGGATGTGTAGGTGAAGTGTAATGGAAGGGGATGAGAATATTGAAATTCAATATCTTAGGAGATAGACTTATAACAAGAGAAGGCACATGATGATAGAAGATCTGATACTTGGAAGTGTCAAGCAAACCCATAGCAAGCAAGAAGGGCATGGGGAAGGATCTCTAGAATTAAAATAACACTAGGAGGAGATAAAAATTGAAGCCATAGATCAAGCTCAATAGTTGATGGGTATGAAATGCATTATATTCCTATAGAATTTAATAACTAAAGATGTGATGGATGTGCCTACCCCCTTTGAACCTATAAAACAAGCTCATGCATTGGATCCCCAATGAAAATAAAGAAGAGTGATAAATGACCCTATTGTCAACATTGACTTTGACCATTTTTTAGACTTAGAGTATAATTTTATCATTGAATAAGTTATTCCTTATGAGGAGTTGAGTGAGGATACCTGTACACCATTGGGAGCTAGCTTGATAATACAAAATGTGTGTATAAACATTTTTATTCAACCAATGTGAGCTATGTTGACTACATAATAACACATAGGAAGTGGTTTGATACCAAACATTAGTAGTACATCACCTTCAACATCAATGGTGATTTTAGTAATAATAGGTCTAAAGCCTAACCTAATGGTTGGAGGCATTGAAGGACCACCAACTAGATAAACACAAGGAGGACAAGTGCCTAAAATTTCAGCTATGCCCCTATAGTATATATATTACAATATAGCCATACAATTACTAGAGTATCATGACATGGATAATGTTGTAGAGCATGTGCTAAAGTGTGAACTATAATGGTGTGCTTGGGACATAACCTAGTCAGAGTGCAAGGCAACCTAGTTCATGACAATTCTTGACCATGCCCATATGTAGTATAGGAAATTTGACCCTAACCAGGATATGGTTAATTATGACACCTTGAAAGAAGAATTCTTGAAGGAATTTGACATACCAGAGTTTAAACATTAAAACATTATTGTGCTTAAGGAGATTAATCAAGAGCTTTGAGAAATCATGCACCTATATGATGCTAGGTTCAAAACTCTCCTTTCCAAGCTACCTTATGACACTCATCCCTCCTAACATGCATAATGGTTCATTGGAGGATTGCTAGTACCATTCATAATATTACTTTCCATGAAGACATTTATAGATGCTCATAAAGAGATTGAAGCCATGCTTAGATCTGAAGTAGTCGAAAGCACCAATACTAGGATCAACCCATTCATGGAGGTGAAAATTATATCCATGGCTAGCTAACTCTAAAAGCTTACCACTAGTTCATCATAAGATGGTCAAAGTGGGTTATGGTGCACTGATTATGAAATATAAATCCATAATAATAATAACTACCCTTGAAGGATTGTGCACACATTGCTTCTAAGATGTGAGGTCTATCATGAGGTGCATGATGTTTGCAACTATCCTTTCTTAAAATGTACTAGTTAGATTAACACAACAATATATTGTCAATTATGTGATGCCTACACTCATACCACAACTGATTACTACATAATCAATGATATACATGAAAAAATGGAGAGAGGTACAAAATAAGAAACTACAGCTGGAAGAGGTCAAGCTAATCAAGGGAATGAGGGATATGGCCAATAGAATGTAGGCTATGGAATATAAAGAGGTGTTAAAGGGAAAGATAGAGGATGTAGTAGAGGAAGATTCCCATTGTGATCATATTAGAAGTGTAGCTAGATAGAGAATTATCAACATGACTTCTCTACACATCCAATGTGTGGGTATTTTTGATGAATACATAAGGTCAAGGAATGCCTTGACTTGTATAATAAATTGACCTAAAATAGACCTAGTGTAGATGAGGGAGCAAGAATGATTAGGGTTGAGTTGAAAGTAAATAAGTGGATTTTGAAGGTACCAAAAACCCTCAACCCACATAGAGATGATCAAAGTATAGGTGGCTACTTATATTGGATTGACCACTTGTTTCCAGTTATGCCAATTCCTAAGTTGTACCTAGAGCATGGGGGATAGATTCATACTGAGCACATCACATAGCCTGAACCCAAAGTTTTACCTTATCTAGACCTTGCATGTCAAAAAAAAAATCCTATAGTAGGATATGAGTGTTATCTAAACCCTGTAAAGAGAGATGTAACTGGTATAAGACCTAAAAGCATAGACTGCCACCTATCATAAGAAGTAAGATAGATAAGAGGTAGAGATACAAGATCTAATGGAGATCTTTTGCCTCTTACAAATAGAAGGAATGTTTCCCTTATTGAAAAAATTTCTCTTGGAGCATGTGGGGAAAAATATAGTTTAATTTACCACACCACACATGGAGATGGTGTGAGAAGTTAGGCATATATAAAATGTGGAGTATGATCAAGGAATCTTTGTGAATGCCACCATTGATGGATGGTTGGTATGTGAGTTCCTTATGGACAGAGGTGTTGAGGTTAATATTTTGACCAAGAATGCATGGGAGAAGATGGGTAGGCCAACCTTGATGCCTTATTCTCATTTAATTTTTATGGCCAATAAGCCCTGAGTGTAACCAAACAAAAATTGGAAGAGTGTCATTGTAAATATCATGAGCACTGAGTTCTATGCTGACTTCAAGGTGATCAATTTGGAAAGACAAGATAATTATCCAACACTCCTAGGAAGGCCATGGCGTTATGTAAATAATTCATATATGAGTTTTAAGAGGTGATATATGACCTTTAAAAATGGAAATTAGAGGGTAGTGAACCCCCTCTCAAGTGACTAAGGACTCCCTATGTAGAAAGTTTTAATATTGAGGATGAGATCAACCATATATATAACATCATGGCATAAGGCACCAAGACTCTCAACCCTAATGATCAAAGAGTGATTTATTGAGAAGATGTACAATTAACTTAGGATACCAATGATGTTGCTTATGATTGATGGGTCAGATAATCTTATAAAACTACTAGTCAGAGGTACCACTTAGTGTGCATGAAGGTGCTAAAACCTACAAGGACTAGCTAGGTCCAAATTGATTATACTTTAAAAAGATGGGTCCCTTATACTGATAAAAAGGGAAAAAGGGTGTTTCACTTGAGTAAAGGTAAAATTATGGCACTCCAAAGATATGAGGAGAGAAAACCTATGGAAGAGTATGTATGAAACCTCAAATCATGCATCCTAAAGGAGGTAGATATGATGGGTGTACTAGTGTATATTTTGAGGAGCATTGTCACTCATTGGTGAGTAGTGCAAAGGCCAAAATTACCAACTTGGAAAAATGTGAAAGAAATAATATGCACTAGATTTGGAAAAATTAATGATGACCTATAAATCTCTGCATACTTTGGTGATTCTAACCCTATAGCATATGTGCACTTATGTGAAGAAACATGGATTATCTGTGGAGAGAATGCACCAAGGAACCTATGGGTATATACCTTCTACAGGACCTTAAATACTTGGGCATGAGCATGACACATTGTCAATGAGACATGACATAAGATAATAAATTGGGATGTACTTAAGGAGTGGTTCATGTACACCTTCTCCTTTTATTCACAAAACCTAGAATTAATCAAGCCACTGCAAGTAATTCAAAGGGAAGTGTTTGAGGACACTACAATCCTATATGAGTACCTAAAATATATGTTTAGGGAGAAAGAGTTGGTACTCCAAAATTTATTTAAAGAGTGAGTTCTCAATAGAGACTCAAGTGATGAAGATAATGATATCTGGAAGGTGTGCAATTGGATAACCCTGATAGGTAAGAAGAAGCTAGTGTACCAAGTCGATGATATCACCCCTAATGAAGAAGACCTAACTCATCTTCACATAGAAAAAAATAGGTGAAGGGAAATTAAGGACTCACATTAGGAAATAAATTAACCCTACCATGTGCCATTCAAAACTACCAAGTTAGACATCAACTCAAAAGGGGAACAAAAAATTACAACTCTAGGTACACATTGGTCTGACATGGATCTAGCATGAATTGTGGATATCTTTAAAGAGTTTCAATAATTTTACCCTTAGAATTATCAAGACATGAAGGATACCTACCCATACCTTTTTAAGATGAGCATAAATCTAGTGGATATCATAAAACCTATAAAAAAGTGCCCCTATAAAAAAAATCCCAATATCTATGCCGAGATCAAATGTAGATTGATGGTATGATAGTCGTAGGCATAATTTCCCTTATGAAAGAATATAAATGGGTAAGTCCCATGGTTATTAGAATAAATAAGGATGTGTAAATTTATATTTATATTAATTATATATTGTTTAATACAACTTACATCATCAACCCCTTCCCGACTCTATTCACTGACAAAGTCTTGGATGGCATTGCAGGATGTGAGATATATACTTTCACTGATGGGTTATTATGATACCATCAAGTCTAAATTGAAGAAGAAGACATGCATAAAATAAAATTTATGATAGAATGGGGTTGTTTCTTTGATAACATGATACCCTTTGGACTCAAGAATTTACCAGCCATATTATCTAGAGTGGTAATCACCATGTTTAAGGACTTTATTCATAAGTTCCTCTAAGTATACCTAGATGATTAGACTATGTATGGGCTCATGAAATAGAATTATGACAACCTATGCCTATTTTTTGAGAGTTTGAGTTAATTTTAGATCCCTTTGAACCTAAATAAGTGCATCTTCATGACACCATTTGGTACCTTGCTCAACTGCATCATTTGTAAGGATGGTCTGCCCATTAATTCTAAGAAGATTGAAATTATTATACAACTCCAGACCCCTTACACATAGAAATACATTTGTACTTTTATTTGCCATTATGGATATTATATAATTTTTATAAGGAGCTATGAAAATATTATGATGTCTCTAGAGGAGATATTACATAAGGAGGGTCCATTTTATTAGGGCAAGGTGCAAGAGGATGCCTTTGAAACTTTGAATCTCAAATTGGCTAACATGCATATTTTACAATTTCCTAACTGGATGACTCCATTCCATTTATATATCAATGCATCTAACTATGTAATTAGTGCCATTCTAGTACAAGTTGAAAAAGGTAAAATGGATAATACCATCTCCTTTACAAGTAGGAAGCTAACCCAAGTAGAGTAGAACTAGTACGAGGCATTGGCCATAGTCTACACTCTACAAAAATTTAGAAAATAATTTTTGGCAACCCCTTTCATCTTATTCAATAAAAATGAGGTTATTTTTACCTCATGAATAAGCCCATACTCCATGGGTAAATTTATAAATGGATAGTTCTATTTCAAGAATTCTAGTTTTCAATTATCATAAAACCTAGAAAAAAAAACTTAGTGCCAGACCATTTGTCTTGTATCAAATCTAGAGATGTGACAATGCCTATTAAGGATGAAATTCCAAATGTGAAACTCTATAGAGTCTAGTTCATCCCTAAGAACTTGGTAGAGATCACCACTTTCTAATGTATAGATATGTGCCCTAGGCTATGACAACCAAAGAGAAAAAATAACTCATAGTTCACACTGCCCTTTTTTAGATCATTAGTGGGGAACTATACAAATTAAGCCATGATGAAGTCTTATTTTGATGTGTCTTGGAACATGAGAGGGGATCTATCTTATAAGAAGTATATGAGGGGATAGTAGGAATCCATTACACTGGAGATGCTATGATGCACAAGATACTGAAATCAAGTTTGTCATGGCCATGTCTATTGTAAGATGAAAAAAATTATGCCAAGGTATGTGACATATGTCATCACATAGGGAAACCCAACTAATAAGGTGAGATTCCTCTTATCCCCATTCTTTCCCAAGAACCATTTGAAAAATGGGCCATTGATTTTATTAGGCTAATCACTCCTATATCAAGGTGCACAAGTACAAGATATATTCTGGTGGCTACCAATTATTTCACTAAGAGGGCTAAGGTAGTGCCAATAAAAAATTTCACCATGCCATATCCATGAGGTTCATATGGGAGAACATCATAAGTCACTATGGGTGCCCACTCAGTTTTACTAGAGTTAGGGGCACACACTTCATTAATGAAACTATGCAGATCCTACTGACCAAATACATAGTAGTGTACCATAAGACAACACCTTATCATCTATAAGATAATGGCATAGTTGAGACATTTAATAAGATACTATGGGCATGCCTCATGAAGACATGTAATTCTAGTTACAAATATTAGGATGATCGAGTGTTAGTAGTACTATGGGCATATTACATAACCTACAAGCACCTGCATAAGGCTACAACATTTAAACTAGTGTTTGACACTGAGGTGGTTCTACTAATGGATTTCATGGTTCCCTCTTTGTGCATTATTCATATTAGTCATCTAGATGACCAAGAATATTTAAGCACAATACTGGACTACTTGGAGTACATAGATGAGAGGTGCACCCAAGTAATATCAAGCTAAAAGATAGAGAATGCATACTAGAAGCTTTGACATGATAGGCATATAAAGTGAAAGGTACTTATTAAAGGGGAATTAGTTTTAATCTACCACTCCTAGTACCTCAAGCACCTAGGAAAGCTAAAAATTAGGTGGATGGGTCCATATATCATCAAAAACATATTGGAGATAGGCACATGTAATTTGTGCATGTTTTTAGGTGAAATACTCCTTGGGAATTTCAATAGAAATCAACTGAAGCCTTATAGGTAATAGGGTGGTGGTTGTGCCATCAAACATCAAATTCTTGGTTATAAGTTAGTTGTACTATGCTCACCATAATAAAATTTAGCACAAGCCAAATATTTCTTTATGATTTGTGTTATTGTTCATGTTGCATGAATAAGTAGTGATTTAAGGCCCATCGATCAATTTTTTTGGTAATTACATGCATAAATATAGATGGATGAGTTGAGCATAGATGCTTTCAAGCACCTAAAACTAGACACCTAAGTTTTTAGGTAAAATAAGGTCACCAAGCTTGAATAATATGAGTATTAAGTGACAAAGGGAGGTATATAGGCTACTAGTGTGCAAGAGATAGAAATAAATAACATCAAGTGATCATGCATAAGAGATTAGTATAGGAGAGAAAAGTGCTAGAAGACCAATGTAATAATTTTTATGGTGTAGGATAGACCAAGGCAAGAGATGAAAGTACAAGAAATTGACCAGTGAAAGAGAAAAATGCTTGGTAGAAATGTAGCATTAAAATATGGAACTAAAGAGATTAAATCATGTGCATGTGAAGCATTAAACTTGGGTTTCCATAAGAAGGGTGAAGGTCATGATAAGGTAAATGAAGTATATGAGGAAGATCATCTAGACAAGCTGGCATCCACCTAATAGTAGGTAGGAGGTGATTATTTAAAAACACCTGTCACTTCACTAAAAATACCATTTAGAGAAGTTAATGTGGTGATGGTGGAGGCACAAATATCTACATTAAATGCAAATATGATGGCACATTTTCATTAATTTCATATTTTCTAGAAATGTTCAAGAAATCCAGGCACCACCATGCCATTACTCACTTATAATTAAGATGGTAGTTGAAATTAAGGTATAAAAGAGCAAAAGGAAAATTGGAATAGATTACAAGCCTTAAGCAAAATTGAGCATAGAACCAAAGCCAAAAGTGAGAAAAATATAAAATAGAGAACTTGAGCACCCACAAACACAAAAAAAGATTGATTAAATAGGAAGTGAAATTACATTCCTATTGAGATTAGAATAGAGGAGTATGGGGAAAGAATTATGAGAAAATAGGACATAAAAAATATTGAGTGATTCCAAGACCAGCATTAACAGTGCATAAAGATTGAGATCCAAATTTGAAGTTGAAAACCCCATGACTATGAGAAAGTGCCAATAAACATTATAGGCTTTGTAAAAATCAATAGACCACATTTCAACACTAGTCAATTTAGAATGGGGAAGAAATGAATGAGTTATAGTCCAACATAAGTGAAAAAGTATGCCAAAAGGACATGAATAATAGAGGAGACATCTGATATAAATAAAAAGGTATAACTAGTTGAAGGAGTGAACATCACTAAGGTTAACCCTAAGGCACTCTCTAAAATGTCATATAGGAAAATGTAGTTTTCCCCAAAGGTCTTGATAAGGTAAACTTAGGTGTATTTTGTGCACACTTACAAGCTGAAAGAATATAACCATCACAACTTGAGTAATGCATAAGAACCCAAGCAGGATTAGGTGGTTGACACAAGAACAAAGATAGAGGTAGACACAACATTGTTTGATGTCTCCATCTAAGATAGGATTACAACCATTGACACAAACTAGATCTATGAGTTGCCATGTTTTGGTAAGTTAGAGGAACTCACACAATTCCTCTTCTCATGCATCTAGTGAGACTGCTTCTAATTTTTAGGGAGGCACATGTAGATATTGACATGCTTAATTAATAGAATCATTAGGCTCTTAGACTCAGGTGTAGACATCCACCAGATGATGGTGGATCATGAAAAAGTATAGAAAGTCACAAAAATCCTTGGTTACTAAAAGGGAAGATTTGTGTTCCCTATAAAGGATATAAAAGGCCTTATTATGAGGGATGCATCACACCTAGTGAGCTCCAAGATTTGCCTTAGTAGGATATGGATAGACATCAACAAGGCCTACTTGTGTATCACTCACCACATGGTGCAAGGGGTCAAGTTTAATATAGTGAAATTCATTACTAAAGAGATGGTAAAGAATGTGCTTGAGTGTCACAAGGCATGAGAGACCTTCAGGTGGGGGTCAATATTGATATTGATAATCATGAAGGAGATCAATGTGCCCAATGGTGATGGAGATAATTTATGGGTATTCCTAGCATATAAAGACTCCATGACATTGAAGTACTAGGACTTCATGTTCTCACCTTCCTTTTCCTAAAAGTATAAGACCTAAGTAATGGGATGGTGCACCCAATACATTGAGGCATTTAGGATAGAATGACACATCTTGTAGGAGCTCCCCCAACATATGTATGGGATGGAAACTTTGATTGTCATGTAACACTTTTATATAATAGACCTAGTGCTCATATATGGAAACTATTCAAGTTGTCTCAAACTCCCTTACGCATTTTCCATAAAGTATTTTAGGGATGTGCTAAGGAGAATTACCAATACATAACAACTAGACATCTTGGTAAAGGCCATGAATTTAGAAAGGAGTAGGTTGTGGCACCAATATGTTCACCCAAGAGGAAAAGCCAAAAAATATTTGGAGGATGACTTTGACTACATAAACATTCATCCCCTTTAGAGAGAAGTCATTATAGGTCACATCTTTAATCTATACTATGAGATAAAGCCATAATAGAAGGGAACTAACCTTGAAAAGGATGATAATTTCTCCCTCGAAATCAGTGAAAAAGGAAAGTTGATGCTAGTAATGTAGTAGAAGTCTCCCCAAAATAAATGGGGAGAGACACTCGAATAAATATAGGAACACATCAGGCTGAGGGTCACTTTTGATGAAGAAGCAACTTCTTCAACCCCAAAGAAAAAACATGTGACCTTCATGCTAGGGACTTCATCTTCTAATAAGAAGGAGAAAAAAAAGTCTAAGGGTCCCATTATGATGCCAATAATAACCTTGGTATAAATGGAGGTATAAGAGGCCCACATGCAAGGAATGGAGGAAGAGATAGAGGAAAAGGTAGAAGAAGGGATAAAAGTCTACATTATCCAAGAAGAATAAGTGGGAGAAGAGCTCAACATTGAGGAATTTCAAAAGTCCCTCCAAGGTAGCACTACCAATATTCTTAGAAAATTAGAGAAGATGGTGAGTACCTCATCCAAATATCCCCCCACATAACCTCCACAACTAGAGGAGGAAAATAGAAAGGTGTGGAGGAAACTAGGAATGAGTGAGGTAGAAATTCTATAGGTATTAGAAATGGAGAAGAAAAGGTAGGCCATGAAAGAAGTTAACATGACTCAAGAAGATATTGAAAGAGTTGAGGTTGAAGAAAATGTGGACAAGGAAAATAAGGCCATAAAAGAGAAGGCTAGGAAAGAGAAGAAAAAATAGGTTGTCATAAGCATGGAACCAACTCAAAAAGTGATAGAAAAATCACCTAGTACCCCAACCAACAAAGTAGATGAATCTACACAACAAGTGCACCCAAGAAGTGAAGGGGTGCTTGAAGAATAGGAAGGTGATGTTGGTACCTTAGAAAAAAACAAACAAAGAGTGTTGTGGAGACCTAGTAGAAATAAGAGGAAGGCAAAGCTGGTGCCAAAGGAGCACCCCTGTAGGTTAGTGTTGAGGAACCCTAAGAAGGAGAAGTAGACAAAGGGGATAAGTCCAAAGAATAAACCTTATAGAAATAGGAAGAAGAAACCTCAAAGGAAAGTGTTGAAGAGAGTGGTTTCATTGATGAAGAGGAAAAAGAGCAAACAAAGATATTCATCATAGAAGAAGAAGGATTAAAGTTGAGCCTTAAGGAGAAGGTGCATAAAGGGTGGGTGAATGAATATTTTTACATGTTTTAATATATACCCATTGAAACCACCACATACAAGACATGAAAACAAATTTCATTTTCATTTGATAGTTACATGGATGAGCCTCACTTTGAGGCACCACCTAAGACCATATTAGGCATAGATAAACTTGAAGAAGGGCATGACTCCCTTATCATAATCCTTGCACCATGAAAATAGTTAGGTTGGTAATTTAACTCATCTAGGAGGCCACTAAAGTCATGTGAAAGAACATCATAAATGATGTTAGGGTGAAAAAATGGAAGAAAATTACCCATGGTGTTGAATAAGAAGTACAACCCATGAAGTTTAAGCTGTAACAACTAGTTGAGTGCATAGAGATGTCCAAGCCATCCCTTTTGGTCAATGTTGATACATATAACCTCTTGGAGGTTGAAAAATTATGTGTGTTAGTGGAGTATATGATCTTGAGGTTGAAAGTAGAGATGATGCAAGAAGAAGAAGAAGACCCATGCATTGTTTTATAAAAATAGCTAGTTGTTAATCTTGAAGAGGTAGAAGACCTCTTTATAAAGCTAGAAGAAGGTATAGATGTAGATGACACCATATTCATGACATTTTCCAACCAAGCATCAGTCATAGACATGTGATTCAAGTAGGCAAAGAAGAAAAGGAAGAGCTATTATCATAGGTGTAATCTATGAGTAAGACAAAGAGCACACAAATAATGGATAGGGTAAATGCACTAAGGACATAAAAAAAGGGCCAAGAGTATAATCTAGAAGAACTCTTGCATGCCTTGAAAATGAAGTCCTATGAACAAGGAGAAATCCTTGATGGAGGAGTGACAAAGGATAAGGAAAATCTTATGGCCTTTAGAAAATAACTAGAGAAGATATATGTGCTCATGTTTAGTGCCACCTCCATGGAGATAGACAACACTACTAAAGAAATCAAGCTTGTTATCAAGGGATTTGAGGACATTAATGCTAAACTTAAGGAGAGAACACCCAAGTTTTGCATGTCAAAGGCTTTGGTAGCCTATTCTAAGGGTGGACTAGTAATTTTGTAGGGTGTGATGTTGGGCCCCTAATTTGACTAATTATGGATCCATACCAACTAACAAACATCTCAACACGTGAAATCACTTGGCATTATTGATGTTTTGATATCTTTTACACTAGTTGGAGGAATCAATTTACATATTACACTAGATAGTAGGAAGTTAACCAATGCCCAAATTTTTAGGGAATATTCAAGAAGTGTCTACATGTGGAAACTAAAGTGAAAGGGATGTAAGGTGATGGAACTAATGAAATTATCAACAAAGGATCTAGTTCAGTGCCCAACATGTGCTCTCCACCTTGGCAACGAGATGATCATGTGTGCTATAAAACTAAGATTGAACTAGTGAGTAGATGGGGGTGAATAGATGTAATGAAGATTTGGAGAAATGATCCTATATTTTTTAACCACAAATAGAACTTAGGCTTAGCTTAGATGCCTTTTAGGATTTGTTTGTATATGCCCATGCTTTCCTATGAGCCTCTAGGCTATTAATTATTTTTAATTATACATTCACTCTATTTTACATGACATGAACTTTGTTATATATTTAAATTTTGAGTAATGAAGGAGAATGGTTGTTGTAATACATGGTGTTCCTAGTTTTAATGTCTTTCTATTCATTATTAAAATGCATAATGAATGTAATGATTATAGTGTTATAAATTCTACATCTGCATGTTAAGTTTAAGCAAGATTTTTGTTTAGGTCATTCAAGATGTCCCTTTGTTAAGTGATGACATGAAAATAATCTATAAAATATCCTAAGTATAGATAATATCCCATGCCAAGCAATGATGTCCATGCATAAATCAGAAGCCTAGTATGAACAAGTGAATTGAGGCTGCCCCTTAACCCTTTAAAAGCACCTAAATGATGCTAAACTTAGTAAAACAAAGGTTTTTGCCCATGAGACTATAGGATCACTTTAATATAGGATTATGCCTATAAATGACTAGAAAACCCAGAAAAAGATTACACCACTAAATCCACTAAAATACCTCTCCCAAATGACCAAGTATTATATGGGATGAATTGCACCATGGCACAACTAGCCCAATGTGGGCCCCAATTATTTCTCTACTGTGATTCAAGTGAACACTTAAGGATTGCACCTTATGCAAATTTATTCCAATAGAGTTGAGTGATAAATGTTGAGTACCATGAGAATATACCAATTTTTATCCTAGTTATAATGAGTCAAGAACTAACTTAGACAACTAGATAAGCACATAACTCCATAAACCATGAATTGAAACACCTAATTAAACTACAACATAGTGCATGGTGGAGATGGAGATGAGGGTTGATGGGGGTCTTACTTAGAATGTGAATTTAGGCTTATGGGGTCAATATTATTGGGAAGGTGAGCACCCATCTTCAATAGTTTTAAGAGGAATTCATCTTTATTATCTAAAATGTATTTATTGAGTAGGGCAGTCATATTATTAAATGATGAGGTTGACCCTGATGAACTTGGGGGTTGTGGATGGGGGAGGATGCAGGGTGTTGGTTTGGGCTAAATGGGAGTAAGGTCATAAGGTATGAGATCACCCAATTCTAGTGTTAGTAAAATAACTTCATCCTTATTAGACAAGATGTATTAGTCTATTAAAACTAGGTCCAAAGCCATGGGGATGGATGATGAAGGGGGTCAATGTGGAGGTAGACTAAGGATTAGATATGGTGCTTTTAAAAAAGTAGGTCTAAATGATTGAGCTATTATGATAGATGATGAAAAGGATGAGGTGGATGAAATGTGATTGAGATGATGTAGGACTATATTTATATTTTAGACCAATAGTATAGTAAGTGATAATGATCTATCAATAATTCCAAGTTGTCAAGATAGAAAAAGGATTGGGGATTTGATGGATGCCTAGATTCAAACTAGTAAGATGATGATTGGATGGGTGCTAGTTATGAGGAGACAAGATGATTTGACTGGAGACAATTAGATTGATGATTGATGGGTTACTAGATTGAAACCAACAAAGTGATAAGATGCTAGTAGGATATTGACTAGGTATTAGGTATGATTGAATAGTGAATGATAGTGGACTAAAATAATGGGATGATATGAAAATACAAAAAGACTAGATCAAAACCTTGGACTAATTTTCTTAAGATGGGATGGGATAGGATTATGTAATGAAGGTGATTGATGGGACAAGGAAAAGTAATATATGTGATGATAAAATGATTAGGGGTAAGATGAATGAGATGGGGATGGTTTGGACATGGGTGTGACCTAAAAGGGCCAACTAAGATAAGATAGGATGAGGTTATACTAGATGGGGGATGAGATGATTAATAAAAAGTCAAATTCAAGATAAAGTGTACTTAGGGCAAGATGTGGATGACAAGATGTGATGTAGGTGATGGGTGGATGATTAATGAAGAGTGGATATGACTAGACTAGGAGGGGATTAAGACAAGATGAGAGATTGGGGAAGACAATGAAAAGGATATAAAAAGATAATATGTATAAGAGAATGATGAGATAAGGATGTTCAAGATAACAAATTATATAAAAGAGGGTAAAAAAAAGATATACAAGATGATAATATATGTACAAGACCTAGATAGGCATGCATAGGCTTGGGTAAAAGGTTGACTTAGCTCACAAACAACACTAGTTCAGTACAACACTCACCAAACCAAGCAAGCCAAAAATATATGATTATTAAACTCAAGGGTGTGTAACCCAATGACCACACCATATAACTACTATTTGGGTGAGGCTGTAGGCCAATGACCCATTACAAAATCTCTTAAACACTCTCAAACCCATCTGCACTTAACATCTTTTTAGGAGTTTATCCTACCTCCTATAGTAAAATGATTGTTACAACTGAAAGGTCATATGTTAGGTTTGCACAAGGGCTTTTTAGGGAGTCCCTAAAATGTATGAAGGTACACTAAGGGCCAAGTATATATAGGATAATATATAACCACCCTACATATTGGAGCTTAATCACCCCTCACTCCATAGAACCCTTTATGGGGAATCTTTCTTAGGCACCAAATGATAACTCTCCTAATTTTTATACTCTCTTAGAACATGAAGTTTGGTCTAGTGCATGGTCATAAAATCCACATCACTACATCCTAAAAATGAAAATGGTTGGGTTATAAGTAGTTTTTGATCCTTTAAGAATAACCACAAATATGCAAGGAGGAGAGCATACACCACCATATCCCTTAGGTAACAAATAGGTAGATAAAAGGATTAACTAATTATTTAATATTACGATGTGATATATTTATAAGAGGCAAGAAAAAAATGAAAAAATATATATAAGATGAAATATAAAATGATTAAAATGATTCAAAAATGAGTTTTAAAATTTCACAAGGAGTCTTTAACAAGTGGCCTACAAGTAAATGATTATTAATTTTATTGGCACATTTAAAGATACAACTTGCAAGATAAGTGATTAGTAGTTTTACTGATAATCTTGAGGGGTAACCTACAAGACAAGATATTATACCAAAATATTCCCAACAAAATATGATGTTAGTTAGACAAAATATCAACTAGATTTATCCCTATAAGAAATAAAGTGTTAGGCATTACAAAAAACACCCTAAAAAAATTGTGATTTGGATCTATAAATCCTTTATGTGAGTACGCCATGATGTGAGGGTCTAGGGGTGATATCCCCTAGTAGGGTTAAGTGGTAGTTCCCCTTGTGGGGTTAAGGGGTAGAGCCCCTTATAGGGTTTTGGGGTAATGCCCTTAGTGTACTCCCTATTGTGGTACAATGTGGGGTTGAGGGGAAGAGCCCCTTATGCCAAAGACAATTTGGACCTTATATGAGGCTCATAATGACAACAAATTAACAAAAAATGACTCCAAAAATGCACTAAAAAAAATACCAAATTGAAGGCAAAAATTATTATAAAATCACAACTTCAGACTATAATATCGTGACTTTATGAGTTACAATTTTGTAATAGGTAGTTAATCATGATTGTTAGGAAAAAATATGACTAGACAAGGTAAAATTATAACTAGGTAAAAATTGATATTAGTGGTTTTGTGATAATGTATAAAACCTCAAAATTTTTGATTGGTGGATTCAATTAGGATGCCTATACAGGGTATGTCAGATTGCTTAGGTGCTTAGATGTCTCAAATATGCTTATTTAGAGGTGACTAATGACATATTTAAAAATAGATTTTATGATATACCCAAGATTTATAAATGGATATTAAGATATTTAAAGTGAAAAAAACCAATGATTAATCTAAATATTAATTAGATCTCACCCTATATATGCCTTACAGATCTAAAGATTAACAATAGATAGAATAGAATTCAAAATGGCAAAATTTAAAAAATTGCTACTAAGACTGCCATACCATAATTTTATAGGGAAAAGTCATGAATCCCAAAATTTTGTGATCTAAAATTTTGTGAAAATATGGGAAAAGGATAAAGGGGCTTGTTTAGTCTTTGGATGGTCCTCCGTACCTTGGGTTTTCTCTTGCTGTACCTACCAACCACACAACAAAATTGATAGAGATTGAATCTGGTTATAGGATGTGGTTAAATTAACCTTTAAGACCTAAATGATGTAAATAGAATGTAATAGAGGGGATGAAATTTTTTTTATCCCTAAAAAATAGAATAAGGACAAGACTAAAAACTACAGGTCAGATAGTAAAGGTCATTTGTCAGTGATTTTACCAAGAAGTACAATATTGTAATTTGTATTGAAAATGTTGCAATTCATAGGGCAAGGTCATGATTCTAGGATTAGCAAATTTTTATCTTAGATTTTACCTACATAGAATCCTTGATTCCCCTTTTGACCTAGATCCTATATACATGGGGTTAAAGTATTGAAGAACACATAGAAATGCACAAGATGACACCCCTAGGGTTAGATAAAATGATAATCACTAGATAAAATAAGAGATTTGATACGTGCATCTAAAACATACAAAAAACTAAGTTATTAATGTGAAAATACTATTTAAAATAAAAAACCATGAATTTTAAAGTCACATTATTACAATGATCTTGAAAAATAGATCATTGATGATTAGACAAAGCCATGACTTTATAATCAAAATCACAACTCTTGAGACAAAGTCACAATTAATGAGTTACGATATTATCGAAGGGTAAAGAACCTGTCATAGTTAGAGAAATGGTTAGTGGTTAAGTCAAGTGGTTAATATAAAATCATGAATACTAGGAATAATATCACAAGTACATAGTCACAAATACTAGTGCAAAACTATGACTTCCACCTATGTGTACAAAATTTCAAGAATTCAAGATTTTTATTGATTGATCAAACTTGCAAGCTAACAAAACACCAATAACAATAAGAAATGATTAATTAGGATGGATACATACCCCACCATTATCACCAAAATTTAGTGTGAAATTTGATCTTAATGGATTAAACTATGAAATTTAATCACCCAAAATATCAAACTACCTAAGTAAGATCTAGAGCCATTAGAACTAAATGTAATAGATGAATTCATAATTAAAATCAGCATTATGATCCTAAAATAAAATTCTCTAAATCATGATTAAATAGAATATGAAAAACAAGAGGATTGGATTGATTACCTTAGACTCAAGATTTGGACATGGTGATTGCTTGATCAAGGATGTTGGATAAATGTTTGTGATTAGAGTATTAGGTTGACATGAAGAATTTCCTTAGATTTATAATTGTCCTTCCATGGAGAAATATATTTTTTTAAATAGAATAATGAGGGAGAAATCAATGGTTGAAATTCAAAATTTGGATTATGAAGATCTAGGGTAGAGAATTAAAAAGAATTTAAAATTCATTGGAAACCTCTAAATTTAGATGCTTCTAGAGAGGAAGGGTGAGAATAGAAAGGATTCTATAATTGGATAATTCTAGAATCCTCTTAGGGACTAATTAGGCTTGTTTATGGGGTTAGATAGGGATTAGGTGGGTGATTAGGGATTAGGGGTGTAGGAGAGCCTAGAGATATGCTTAGTAGGTAGGTAGGTGGGTCATGGGAATTTAAAATTCCCAAATAATAGGTAAGTAGGATTAAGATGGGATTAAGAAATTATTAATTAATATATAGGTGGGATAAGACTAAGGTTATTAAATGAATAGGAATGAAGGGGGATTTTATATTAAGATTAGGGGTGATATTAACATGGGATAAAAGGGGATAAATTAGATAAGCAACATTAGTGTCGACTAATAGGAATATTAGTGACAATAATGTAGGCAAGAAAAATTGGATGAATACATAAATACATAAGTAATTAAATGTAAAAATGTTTAGAACTTGGTGCAAGATAAAGATATATAAAAACACAATGTTGAACATCTTCATTAACATACTTATGAATCACTAAAATACAATAAAAAGTCTAGGATCATTATGGCAACATGATAACGACAAAATTAATAATGATAATAGAAATAATAAAATCAACATCTACATTAATAAAAATAATAACAACCTCCTCTTCTATCTAATGAACTATTTTTTTTCTAATAAAGGGGTATTTATACATTCCCATACTACATATTTATAATAATAAAAAATAAATGAGTGCCCATACATGGTGACATTGTTTAACTATAATTATAATCCATTATTAGAAAATAATTGATGTTTAAACCATACACAATGTTATATCTTCATCATCACGTGATATATTCTTAGTCAATTTGGTCATTACATTTTGATCGACTCAATCTTTTACATTTGGCCACAATTTCCACCTTTCATGTCTCATGGTTTGTGTAACTATCTTACCAATTCTTATGCTACTTCATGACTTGGTAAATGTGATTTATATCATTGATATTTTATCCATGTGTGCCTTCTTATCTTTTCATACTTCTCTAGTCACACACTTAGTGAAAACTTGGGGTACTCCTCCTCATGCACTCAACTATCCTAACTCCTATGCACTCTCACATACTTGACCTCGTACACATATTCTCTCTCAGTTATTCCTACTCACATCCATACTTATCTAAAATTTGGTGTTCAAAGTTGAAATTATGACCTATTGGTGTCATCACATTTGGTGCAATATCAGGGTATAGTAATTCATTATAATGTGATATGGAGATAGGGATAAATAGGGTACCCCAAGGTATCTCTCAGTATATAACTTTAGTGATTATCTTGCGATGTCATGTAAGAAACTATAGGGAAGATAGTCATCATTTAAGGATCAATACAAGAGGGTATAATGATATTCTCATGTGAGGCTTAATATTAAATGTGTACAATAAGATATGCTCATTATGAGGCTAACCTATTATAACCTACCCTTTAATGAGGATAATGTGTATGGAACAATGGCATGCCCTTATTATATGACACTTTTATAGGGTATCAATATACAGTAATAAATTTATCATGTGTGAAAAATAGTCATGTTTCATGATGTATTTAAGACTATGATTTGTATAATCAATGTAAGTTTGTAGGACATAAGGTTGTGATAGAATTTATATGTAGGATATGTCACTTATATTATAGGGATATAATTGTGGTTACCAATCCCGCATAGGAAAATGTGTATGTGTCTTTGTGAATAATTAATAAGGAATGTGGAGAAGGTATAATGTCCCCATAACTAGATGTAGGTATAAGTTTTATCAATTACACACGTGTTGGATATGATGCCCACCTAGGTAATTATATGTATGGATATTATTAATAAATATTAGGTGGGTATGATACCCATATATAAAAATGTGTATATGTAAAGCCACCTAAATTTGGTAGTAGACACTTAATAACATCATTTTGACTTATATTTGACATAGATGAATTGAGTGTACACATTAACTCTTGTTTATAGTATTTATTATGCATTTATCTATCTATAGACTTGGCCAATCTATTTTTGTGTTATTCACATGTAGCATCTCCGTAGTATGTGCCATAATAATCTATAATCATAATTAGACTACCACCATATTCTAGATCATTATTTTTCACAATCTAGATAGTGTTAGTAATAGTTAAATGTTGGTGATTACTATTGGTGTCTGCCTTTGCTAGAAATTTCCCATAGCTTCCAATGAATATTTTTTAAATTCATATCTTTCCCTTTGGTTGTCATATACAAATTTCACATATTAGTTATGGAAAGAATTTTTAAGAGTCATATATATACAAGGCAAGCCTAAGGTCTAATTCACTTGGTCACTAGTTAGAAATTACATTAAGAATCACTTGCACATTGAGATATCTATTTGCACACCCTTTATGCACTATCCAAGAGCAACCAAATATGAATACCATTCAAATTAATAGTCCTAGAATACAAATTTAAGCACTAACACAAGGTTAAATTTTTATGTTATCAAGTGTTTAAAACCAAAGAGTTACATTACATTTTATTAGAACGTTATTGAGAACACACACACATAGGTTTGAGAATATGTGTGGTTTAATCCCTCTTTGGATTATTAGAAAATTGGAAATGGTCAACCACTCAATAGAGTGTGGTTGGGGATATTTAACTCATATTTATAACCCTCTTTTATAGGTCATATCTATTTTGAAATTGGAGCTAGGGTTTCAAGGCAAAGGAAGACAAAATTAAGATCGATGCATAGGATCAAGGTCAAAAAATTACACAATAATAATATTGATAGGTAGGAAAAATGATTTTTGGCTAAACAAACCATAAAAATACACAAGTATAATTTTAGTTGATAGTAAAAAAATATGGCTTCTGCATTAACAACATCCTTGAAAAGTATGATAATTTGTTTCCTAAGATAATCAATTATAGATCCATTTTAGAGCATTTAAAATGATTGTACATAGGAAATGAGCAATACAAAATAGATTATAAATTAAACATCTTATCTCTTGATAATTTATATATATAGTAAGTGCAATAAATCTTTGTTAATAAATTTAGATTTGTATGTGGAATTCCCTATTTTATGTAATTCTAAAATCAAAAGTTTTGGGGATATTTAGATCACCTAAATCTGAAATAATTTGAAACATTATGGTGAACCAAATTATTATCTTGAACACTAAGAACCCTAGGTATTTTTATCTTAGGGTTTCACCCTTAATTCTTATGATTTAAGATTTCTAGATTACCATATGATTTTCATATTTTATATCTAATTTTACCTTCATTGTTGACTATTTCTCCCAAGGTTTCAATTGTTGATATCTAATCCTTAAAACCCTAGAGTTCTAGGTTTTCCCCTTATCCTAGGAGTGAGACTTATGTATAGTAAAAACCTAGGTCTTTATCCCTTACAATTTATTATTTCATTTTTAGGGTTTCATATTTATTTTGTATTAGGGTTTCATATCTAATTTTTTATTTTCCATTATTCACATAAGTTTATCATAGATATAATGGATTTTTATAGTTTATTTTTATGATTCAATCTATGATTGCCATTTACATGTTACTTTCCTGAAATATGTCATATGTTTCAAAATTATGTAATGACGTGGGTTAAATGTATGTGAAATAAAACTAAATTTGATATTAATAATGATTAATTATCATACCTTTCCTTAATAACACATATTATCTAAATTTTTAATTTGAGATGCTTTCAATTATTACTTGACATCAAAGGGAATGATGTATGAATCATTTTATTCCTCCTCCATTTAGACCTCAAGCTAGTTATATATACCACCCAACCCCATTATTCACCCTAATATTCTATTAGGTTATTTTTTCCATGCTTTCACAACATGAAGACATAGGGTGTCCCATCCTATGCGAGAAAATGTAGGTAGTTAGAATGTCCCTCCTAATCTCTCTACACCTCCTTCGATGCCAACTAGTTTAGCTAAATGGTATGATATCATTGATCAACTTAATAATAATTTATATAATATATCAATCAAAGGTTTTCTCAATAGGTTTAATATCTACAGTGATATTCTATCCAAACCATTGCATGATACAAATTTATCAAATGATACAAAACCTACCTATTTAACATCCATTTTTAATACAATGATGAAAAATTAATATATGATTTCTTTCAAGAATGAATATTTACTTACTCAACATAATATACATAATAATATCTCATTATTAATTTGAGTGGAAATATTAAATAAGGGAGTTAAGAATGTTGTGGTAGATAATGGATCAAGATAAAATATTTACAATATAGATTTTTTACATAAATTTGATATCCATATGTACTCTATTCTTAAATAGAATAAGAATACAAGAGGTTTTGATAAGATTATTATTCATGTTATAGGATCAATTATTTTGGATGTGACAGTGAGATATAAAGATTTATCTACCATGTTTCCCATGATGCCAAAAAAATTACATTATAACCTACTCTTTGGTACACCATAGATTCATGAAATGGAAGTTATACTATCTAACTTATATCATTTATTAAAATTTGTGTATGATGGATGTTTTCACTCATGTTTTAGAAAATAAATTTCCTTTCAATTATTGAAATGTCTCAGAACCTAATGAGGATGTATTCTATAATTAGATGTTTTTAATTCCACCATAATACCTTTTTCATAGTTAATACAAATCAAAAAAATACATACATATGAAGTTTTATAATTGATTAAAGCTAATGAAAAAGAACCAACTCCAAATATCTTACTAGATCAAGAGATAATAAGAGAATCACAAAATTGTCTAGAAGCACAAAAAGAGAAGGTACCAAATATTCCTTTGTTGGTAAATTTAGAGGATCCCAATCAGATATTTATGGAATAATATAGTAGTGATGATGAGAATGAAACTCCAAAAAAAATATATGCATATTTATCTCATCTAAATTTTACATATAAAATCCCATGAGAGTATAAAGATGATTCACATATGGTGAGTATAGTTAATTAGGATAGAGGTAAGGTAAAAATTTTAGGCACTCATGATGATGTAAATATAATCACTTATTATAATATCAATTTATGATAAAAGGCTTACATGATAAGTGCTCTATTGAGACACGATTTTGTGAGATCTAGTATGACTAAAATGCAAGAGGCACAACACATATCCCAATGTATCAAAGGTGAGTGTCCAAAGTTCGTGAAAAAATAATTCAAAAATGTATAATTCACAAATATAAGATCATATACATATCCCAAGGATATAATTCACTAGTGTACAATAAAATCCAATTATAATGCTATGAATGTTACTTGATAATAATTTAATCTTTTTTCTTGCCATTCAATACTAGTTTATGGTTTGCCCATCATATCAAATCATAATTTTATTGACATAGTATTAATAATGGACAATAAAAAAATAATTTTAAGTAATTAAAAAAATAAAATAAAAATTATAAAGCTAAAGGCATGATTATAGTGACAGTTACAAACCAACCGTATTGTGGATATGGCTAATACAATTTCAAGATCTACTAATGAGCTTGTTCTATCAGATCCTTGAAAGTGAAAGTTTACATGATTACCAAACCCTATTTGAATATGTTTTAAATATTATTTTGATTATAATTTCATATTTGTCCCTCTACCTTTTGAGGTTGATATGATAAAGGGATAACATAAGAGATTTGATATCAGTGCATGTTGTGATTGGTGTACATGTCAAGGACACTACTAAAAAATACTTTGATTTGTGACTTAAGATACAAGATTTGATGATAACCATACTATTGAGATAAAAAAAAATATATATTTATTCATGACTTGAAGTCACAACTTATTCCCTCAAATCCTTAGATAGTTCCATAGTGAACATAGACACATTTTACAAACATAAAAAAAATTCATAGGTTACTATGGCTATCATAGTTACACTGCATAAACATGATCAAGTTTATTATGATATCAATGATGGATATTTTAAAGTGCATGACCATTTATTTGATTTAGACATTGATATAGATGTTGATCCTTTCCCATAGTGTATGAGATCTATAATGATTAATCCAAGACCTACACATGGATATCCCATTAATGATGTCATTAGTTAATAAGAACATAATTTAATTCAAAAAATATTTAAAAATTCAAAATAATGACCTAGGAATAACATGTTTTTTTAGTTCCCATTAATGGGTCAAGGGTAAGTGAGGGTGGGTAAAAGGCTTTAAAAATAAGACAATGGTCTTCTTAGTCTTCCCCCCTAAAAGTTTCTTTAAAATAAAATTTGATGGTGCTTTATGGGAAAATATAGGCACCTCATATACCTTATAGGTAGGCTACATCATCAAGGATTGTCTTCATTATTTAATTTGGGTTGGCTTAGTCGAATTATATGATTGGATAAACAACAAAGCTAAAGTTCAGGCCTTTGTTACTAGGATTCATATGGCCATTGAGTGCTGTATTGAAAATATAATGATTGAATGGAAATATATGGTGGTTATAAATGATCTTTGGAATAAGGTATTTAGAAATAAAAGGCATGATAATATTATTCACCAAGTTATTTGGGTATTTCTTAGTGACTTCAATGCTTAGTAAGCCTGACACTATTTTAGAGAACCAAAAAAATGGAAGATTTCCTTGCTAATAAAGGTATTAATCAACAAGATGTGATGAACATGGATATTGTAATTAAAAGCTAACTTAGGTTATAAGACTATTGGGTCATGGATAGGGTAATTATTCCCCTCCTATCTCCTTGATTTTGGCTCTTTTTAGGGCTTGGGCCTTAGGGGTTTGGCTTGAAAATGTTGTTGGATTGTATTTTTAGTGGCATTATGTGCTTATTATTATTTTTGTTTCTAAATATGACATTGGTTATTTTTCTTATTGCACACTTGGAATTAGATTTGATGATGTGAAATCATGATTTGGGTGGTGTGGCTATCATGCCTTTTTGTGTCTTTCACTCGTATTTGATATTCAATGCTAGATATGGTCTCACATGTGCTAGGAATACTTTTAGGATGGTGTAATTATCTTATTTAAGCTATTTCTTATTTTAATATTCATGAGCAAGTGTGTGGTGAGTGTTTTTTTCATTCTTATGGATTTTAGTTTCTCTAACCTTAGACACCATGAATCCTTCTTCATTATTGCCACACTTCTTCATGTATGGATTCATATGGGAAATGGGGTTTCATTTTATCATTACTAAAAAATATTTGAAAATCATTTCATTTTATCAAACATGGGATATTATGAAATTTATTAAAGTAGTTATAGGAGTGGAATACATTTAAATGGAGATGAAAACATTAGTGAATTCATATGTGGCATCAATGTTTGTCACCTATTTGATGGCTCTCATTCCAAATAAAGTTAAAATCTTCTGGTGGCTGAAATTTTTTATCAAGAAATAGAATTAAGGAGGGTTGGATGAAGCTTTGGATAAATTTTATGTGGTTTCTCTAGTTGATCTTCCCATTGATATATAAGAATGTAGGGATCTTGTTTTAATGGAAATTTTTAGAGATTGGAGGCCTGTTTCCTCAAATTGGTGGATTGAGTGGTTAAGTTTTAGGTCTCACTAAAATCTATAAAATGGTGAGACATGGTTGTGGATTTTATTTCCCAAGTAAATATGGAAACCCTAGTGAAACATATTATCCCTTCTCATCACTTGATGGAAATAAATTAGCCATTATAGTAGCAAACCTAGAAAAAAAATTTGTGAGGCCAATAGGATTCAAAAAAGGTGTCCCTATGGCTAATGTGGAGATTGTTAGTGAAAAAACTTCTTCTTGATTTCTTTATATACATGGGGTGGCTTCAACTATGGATGTGTTTTTGGACTTGGATATTGAGATGGAGGGAGTGATCTAAGGATATTTTTATTAATTCTCTTATCTCTTATTGAGTTTTAGGATTGGTAGCTCTAATGTTATTGGTTTTATTAACTAGTTAGGTGTTCTATGTTATTTTTTTACTAATTTGGTGGGTTTAATTCTTAGTATAATTTGGTTGGTGGTTGGTTATTGGTTTAAAATTTTTGTTGAATTTTTTTTCTTGATTTGCTGGTCTATAGTGGTCTTACTGGTCTATAGTTGTCTTGCATGGCCTTAGTTCTTAGTTCATTATATTTTTATATAATATTTTGAAGTTTTATATAAATAAAAAGATGTCAGAACCTCAACCCATATTTACATATCAAAAAAATTCTTTGATATAAACATGATTGATTGATGTTATTTTTCATATACATGGTAGATTACATATCTATTTTCTATGCTCATGATTTTCATAGTATACATAAGTGGGATGCAAGACATATAGGTTGTATATGATACATGGAAATTCAAATGTGAGACATTATTTACACCCATGGGTTATTTATAAATTGGGGGCATGCTTATATTGACATAATTTTGGTATAATTTATATGTTATATCTTTCTATGACCATTCCATTAATCATATAAAGGTACATAGACTATTTATACATGACTTATTTTTTTGTATACTCTTTAGGGTTGTAAAATGTATGGATGAATTTAACCCTAAATTTTAGATATGTGTGGGGTTATCTAGGGTTAAGGGGTATTAGATTTATTTTATGTGAGGATGATGAACTAACCTAATTATAAGGATAATTAATAGAAAACTTAGGTAAATAGTATCTATATTTATATAACTGAGATTGCTAAAAATAGTAGAGTTAAACTATTGATAGATATTGGAATGAATTGGAAACAAATGATACTTAGATGATTTAATGTGAAAATGTAGGTTTGATCTATAATAGGATAAAATTGGACTAGAAGATGATCCTAGAATAACAAATTTTTAGAATATTTTTTTGTGGCCTTAGATGCTAGCATTAAATCTAGATAGTTGTGTCGGCATAAGTGTCTAACATTGACATAGGTGTCATATACAAAGTATTGAATGGATATATATGTGACCAAATAAAGTATTTTGGGTTTTATTTTGAATTTATTTTGATGTCTTTAGATCATGATCACATGATGTCTCTCTTTGTCAAATGATCAAACCCTAACTTCTTCAACCTTGAAGTTATTGTGGGAAAAATGGGTTGGTGGGATCATAGTGTCAAGCTTCCCAAAGGACCCCTCTATAAATGGGTTATAATTATATAGAAAATAATCTAAAAAGGGCCTTAGATTCATGTATTTATCCCCTATGTGCTAGATTGTGTGTGCACAAGGATATAATGTGTGATAAAGTAAAGACATGTAGTGGCCTAGCTTGTAACTTAGTAAATATGGATCATGAAATAATTTTTAAATACTTTAGACCTATGATAATATTATCCTATAAATGATATATAAATATGGATGGATAGGGTAGGTTTATTCACTTTAATGCTTGATTGAGTGTTTCTTGGTATGTTATCTTGTGAGTTACAAGTGTTTGCTAGGTGAGGAATGAAAGAGGGTTGATCTTGTATATATATATATATATCAATAAATTTTAGAAATATATTGTAATAAATAAATTAGGATAACCTTTATGATATGTTTCATTTTGAATTTGGATGAATTTTTGACACTGGACACTTTTTAATAAAAGTGAACACTTACATCAATGCTGGTGTCTGTCTATAACACAAGTGTCTAGGAAGCTATGCAGTATTGAAATGGAAATGAAGGATAATAATCAAGTTTTTAGATTTTTTCATAGTGTATAAGGCTTTTTCATTAGAATAAAAATGTTTAGACTAAGATATAAGCAATTTAGGCACAAAGAGATAGCGAATGTGAGCCTTTCGGTAGTGGGTAGGTTTAAAAATGATAGGAATAAGCATGATAGGTATTTTAAAAAAATGTATAAGATTGAGGTAATTTTAAATAATATTTTAGTATTTATGTCCCACCCACTTAATCTAGTAATGAAATTTATAGTTTAAAATAAATAAATGTGTAATTAGGTGTGTATACATACCTTATTTTTATGTAATCCCAACTTGAATGCTTTGCTAGTGACTGACCTACAACTAGGAATATATTATAGTATATAATTAGTGTATGAAATATGAATTTGAAATAATTTAAAACTATTAAAATTAATAAGATCAAGGTTAGGAGTACATTTGTGTGTCAATGTAACCATCTTGCCTGTTAGAAATTTGATTTGAAAAGATGCCTCATTTTGAAGCATTGAATATGAGATTAAGACAAATATGAACCTAAAAGTTCATATACATATAGATATTGGAGAAAACATGCCCCAAAAATTTGTGTAAAGGTTAATTTGAAAATGATGATTGAGTTTGTTTCATCTCGATTGTGAAACCCAAAATTGTGTATAATCTAGTGAGTGTGAGTGATTTAATCAACTCACACTATATATCTAGTGAGGGTGGATGATTTAATAAAATTTCACCTATAATTATAATAAATTTAGATGATTTAATCAAATCTAACATATAAGGTTGGTAAGATTGAGTAATTTAGTCAACTCAACCTTCAAAATATGAACCAATTATTATAGTAAACTGGTTTGATAACAGTTCATAATCATCTATAGTAGTCCATACTAGGTATAATAATAGTCCATAATATTATTTAAAATCTATAAATTGACTTTATTTTGTAGTTTTATGTTCCCTTTACATGGCATATGCACCTTATATATGTCTCAAGCTGAAATATTGGTATAATAATGGTACCAATGTATAGAATGATGCCACAACTATGTATCTAAATCATATGACTATGAAATCTAGTGAATCTGAAATTGGTGTAAGTGTGGAGGACAAATTTTGATGACAATCCCCCACTAAATCTAATAACTAGTAGAAATTTGGAGAATATGTTTCCATAACATGCCCCCATTGTAATATGGTGATGCTAAGTATTGAATAAATGTGGAGGTCATGCCTTTTTGATAAGCTCCCACTGTAATCTAAAAAGGTGAAAAATGTGAAATTTATGCCTTTGTGACATTCACTCATTGGTATTCCCCCCATTTTTAGGTGAAGGGAAGTATAATCTAGTAGTTACCTTACCTTAAAAGGATAACATAATTGTATAAGCTATGTATGGATCATGTGACATACAAGGATAAAATGTTTAGGTAGATATAACAATGAGGTACATAGTATGTGATCACATCAAGTCATAAGATGCATGATATAGATCATAAAAACATCTAGAGAATAATAATACAAGCTCAACAAGTAATCAAACACACACACAAGAGCACCCAAAATAAAATCAATAAAAAATGGTTCAAGGAGACCTCATACAAGGGGCATGTTCAAATGCCACACAATCAAAGGGACATGACTTAGTAAAATGTACACAAAGTATAAAAATCTCATATTCAAATGTACACATACAACATAAAGTGACATATTCAAATGTCCAAATATGAAAGCAAATGCATGGGGGCCAAAATTAATAGATCATATTCAAATGCTCAACCAAAAAATATAATAAAAGATAATAACAAGCAAGGAACATGCTCAAGGAAGTGCATAGATGAAACCAAGGAATATAGGAAACTAACATAAACACACCATAGTAGTTCTTAAACACACATGTTTGTAAAATGTTAAGTACATAGCATATCAAATACAATACGAAAGGTATAAGAATGAATATTGGCATGCATAAGTATATAATCTCAAACATGAAAATGAATAGTGATCATATAATAATGTAACCTAGATGTATCATGATCAAATATGAAGATGCCCCCAATGTACTTAGGATGTGAGTGGAGGGAAGTTTGAACGTCTATATGTACATATATCATGTATCTGGGTATGCTTGTATCACACTAAAATAAAACATGAAATATGTATATATAGGAAATAATGATATGTTATCTACGAACATGGATAAAACAACATATATATAAGAAATAGTACCACTAGAAGCATGTTATTTTCTAGTATTTTTGATTTCTTGAATGTTTTTGTATTTTTGGAATATTTGATTTATATTTATAAATATTCTAACTTAGGAACCAAGACATCACAAGGTGGGTCCTTTACTTGCCAAAACTTCTTATCTTTACTTATTTTTATAGTTTTAAAGCTCATTGGTAATTTATGATTGGCAATTATTGCTATAGGTTTATCATAAAATCCATCATGTGCAATGTATAATTCTTTATTTTTAAACTAGTGGATAAGGCACAATTTTGATTTATTAACAATTTATTTCATATCAGTCAACAACTATTTCCCAAAATTGAAATTTAAATCTAGTATTTGGCTCATTACCCATAATGGTATATCAACCAATTTTAGTCTACATGTTATTGGTATAATGATGTATCCAAGGGAATATATGAAATATAGGTAATGTTGTCAATCATGGCTCAATTTTCATAAACATGTAACAATATAAAATGTTTCCTACTTGTTTGTATTTATCCTAATGTGCTGACAATATGTTCCATCAATATTTGTAGTAATGGTTGTATTTTATTTTAATTTCATTAAGTAAACAAGTAGGTTTTAAAAGGATCCTGTAACCTAAAAATTAAACAAGTATAAAAGTAAAGTAGAGTAATCCCCAAGGCATAAAAACATACTATAACTGAAATAAAAAGAAGATAAAAAATATATAGTAGTAGTCTAAACATATATAATAGAAAAATGTAATTACTAGAAGCCTTATCCTCCACCTTATCCTTTGATTTTTTATTGATAATTCTTTCTTGTGTCATTTTGCATAGGGCCTTAGTAGTGTCCTTTGGGAAGATCATCCTCAATTTATTTTGGGACTCATTTTGTGGGTTCTTCTTAAGAAAGTTAGCTAGAAAGGGGTTTGGGGGAGGGTTTAAAAGTGTGATAAATCACCATCTTATAATCTCTCTACCTACTAAGGGTCCTCTACCTCATTTATCTATGTAAATTATTATAACACCTTACCAACGTATTTGTTGATCGAGTTCCATCCTTAATCATGGTACCTGGACTAATACCCACTTTGTGGAGTTTGTAATTAAAATCCTCAATTATATTTTATTTTTTTGAACCAAATCTATCAAAATGTCCTTCCCCTTACCTGAAGGCTCTACCTCATCTACCTCTTCCAAAAAAATGGGTTTTGGTTTGTTGATAATGAGCTGAAGGGGGATGTACTCTATGAAGGTTTTAATATTATGGCTTATAAGGGAGGGGTTGAGAGGAGGGTGGGGAAAAAATAGATATAGGTCTTTGTCAAGGGATTCCTCTTCCATAGAAGACCCCCTTAGTAGATCTTATTTACTTTGCATTGTCTCCTCATGATTGACTAATAGAAAGATGAGCCATTAATGAATTATGTTATTAGATTCACTAATTTAGAAGGCAAGGGTAGTGCTCTCAAGTGATTTCAATAGAAAAATGGCAAGTTGGTTTTATATCCTTGGAAGTGATTTAATAAAAGGAAATGATGTGAAAAGATGAGTGTGAATTTACCTTGCAATTTTAAGTACTTCATAATTTAGAGGTAGATATCTAGACAATGCCTCAACAAATCCATCCTCAGGAACCCCTTCTTGTCTATTTTCATAACCTCATTCATTCAAAGGAATTTTTGCATCAACTCCATATTTTTGGATTGATCCTTGAAATCCTTAGATCCCTCACACAACATCCCTTTAACCTCCCCAATGAACTCCTTTGTAACAAATATTCTGATGTCTCTCATTTCCACCATTCATTTGTTCCAAGATGAGATGAAGTCTTTGGCAAGGTTTGCATAATGTCTAATGATGCATTACATGTGATCAATAAGCCCCCCCCTTACACAGCGTCTTCCATACCTTTTTGTTTTCATGAGCCTTCATGTAGGAGAGCATATCTAACATATCCCTATCTCCTTCCATGCTACATAAACCAATGATTAAATTATTTGGGTGATGAGATAATTCTACCTTATTCTAGTTTTGTCTATTGGTCTTGGTAGGTTTTGGGTATAATTGAAATTACCTCTCCCATCTCATATAATTAAGGTCCCATGCATGATAATTATGCCTTGACATGAATGTTAGGCATGACAAACATGGTGTATTTTTTTCATGTGTGTCCAACTCCACCACTTACTAAGACACAATTGATTCATTTTGAATAATTTTGCTAACATGGGGTGGGATATGGATAATTTCATGCCAGATAGATAAAAAAGAGAGACCAATCGCTATATTGGCTAATAGGTGTACCGCCCTATTTCCTTCATGGTAAGTATGAATTATAGAAGGGTTCCCTAAGTTGCTAAGTAGTCTCCTAGATTCATAAATGAAGGATTTTATTATGTGTGAGGGAATGGTCTTCTTAGAAAGAGCATTAAAGATGTTTAAAGAATCACCTTCCATGATTAGTCTATCAAATTTGAGCTGAGTTACTATCTGAATGCCCCAAAGTGCCACTTTTTCTTCTACCACATGATTGGTATATATCCCCATGGGACCACCATAGGCAACTATGAATTTCCCAAAAGAGTATCTAATCACCCCTCCACCACCAACTAGGCCTAAATTACCTTTTGATTATCTATCAAAGTATAATTTCATCCAGTCTCCTATCAGGGGGTTACACTTAACTTGTTGCCTCAAGGTTTCTTTATTTGAAAAGACAACATTCTGATCCAAGTTCCACTTTTTAAAGATAGTCTATTCATTTACAGAGCTTGAAGTTTTGTATTTAGGGTGGAATTCCCTCTATTTTTAGACAATATATTGATAGAGATAGGAAAAAAATACTTTAGTAATGTGATTTTTATTAGAGAAGATACCATCATTTCGGACCTTATAGATAGCCAAAAATTAGTGCAAGAGGGCCATGCACCAAATAAAAGATAGAGAGGGAAGTTTCTAGAGGGGATTTCATTGGGTGATGAGATCCAAAATGGAATTTTTTTTGACCCAATATAGCCTAAATTTAGCCAAAATCCAATCCAAGATGCATGAGATAAAAGGATAGATCAATAAAAGGTGGTAAACCAAATCCTCCACACTTTTATAGAGGGGCCACATGTTAGGTAGGATGAGGCCTCATTTGGCAAGGTCATCCACAATGAAAATTTTATCTTAGGTGGCCAACCAAAAAAATAAATTTATCTTGGGTGGGAGGTTCTTGATCCAAAGGGTCTTCCAATACTCCCATTTGATCTCCAAACCTAGATCAATAAGATGTCTAGAGGTTACCATATACTTCCTACTATCTTCATCTGAACAAAGGAGATAATCATCCTTAGGGAAGATAGGAATATGGATTTGACTAAACAAAAGGTTAAGATCTTAGATAACTTGAAGGAATTTAGCATTATTATTTTTAATGGATAATACTTTACAAGTTTTTGAACTATTGATCCATTCCCATTAATATTTCACCTTATTACACCATCTATCCTAAAACATCTGGCAAAGATTGACCCAGTTGCCTTGAGAGATAAGGGGGGAAATAGAAATCGAGGAGTTGTCTTAGAAATCATTTTTCTTCATTTCTAATTTTCCATTTGGTACATTTCTTTAATAGGTCCCTATAGCTGGTAATGGCCTTCCATAAGGTAGATCCATCGATAAGGCCTTCTCATGAAAATCTAACTTCCTCATTTCCTTATAGATATGTATCTCTGACAATCTTAGTCCATTGTTTCTCTTCCTTCAAAATTTTCCATCTCATTTTAGAAAAGGAGATCACAATTCATGTTTTTGATCTATCTGAGGTTAAGCCCCCATTAGTATTTGGGAGGCATGCTTTTTCCCATGAAACTAGATAAAATATAAAATAGTCCTCATCACCTCTCCATAGAAAATTTCTTTAAATTTGTTCAGTCTTGTTTGCCACTTTTCTAGGCACATATAAGATCGATAAGAAATAAATATGGATAATTTGAATTAAAGTTTTGAGCAATTGTAATTTTCCATCTTGGGTGAATAAATAGACTTTCCAACCTACCAACTATATTTTTATTTTGATAATGAGTGGGTTACATAATTTAGGAGCCATTCTAACATTGAAGAGGGGTATACCTAGATAGGTTGGTGGAAGTTAGCTCACCTAGTACTTGAAAATGGTTTCAAGTTTCTTCTATAGTAGGAACAAGGTGTTGATAAAGAAGAAATATCTCTTTCATAAGTTAATGCATGGTTAAAAACTTTCTCATAGTTTTGGAGGATGAGCTTGAGATTTTTTGATTCTTCTACTGAGGCTTCCCTAAGGAGGAACATATCATCAATGAATTTCTCATGAGTAATAGGGTTGGTATTATGGGCCACCTTGATGCCTTTGATATCCCATTGTGATTGTGATTTTTATAGGCCCCACCATAGCATTTCATCTAATATGATAAAAATATAAGGAGATAGAGGGTCCCATATCTTAGCCTTCTAGTAGAATAAAAATATCCTTTGGGGATGTTTTTTATCAATATGAAATTTTTTAGCATTGATACGCAACTAAGGATGATTTTTCTGACCTCTACATTAAAGCTCAATCTTTCAATAATTTTGATGAGGAATATCCATGAGACTTGATGATAATATTTATTTATATCAAGTTTGAACATCATGCCTTGACTTGAAGAATTGGAAATTGAGTGAATGGCCTTGTGTACCATAATGGCACCATCAATAATTTGTCTTCCTGAGACAAAATCTCCCCATTATTCTTTGATCACTTTGTCTAATAGTGGTTGAATTTTTTTAACCAATAAAACCAAATATATATTATATATGGAGTTACATAAACTTATAGGTTGAAAGTATTAAAGATTGTTTTCCCCAAGTTTCTTTAGTATTAGGACCAAAAAGGTGTTATTCATTTCTTTTAGGATGGATCTTGTACTAAAGAATTCATTCACTATTGCTTTAACTTCCAAGTGAATGAAGTCCCAAATTTTTTGAAAGAAAAATGGTGGAAATACATCAAGATTAGGGGCCTTAAATCCTTCCATTGTAAAAATTTCCCCTTTAACTTCTTTAGTTAAAGGAGATTTAAGGAGAGAAACACTATTTGATGGATCAATGACTTTGCTGAAGTTCTTCAAAATATTATCTTTGAGAAACTAATTTAAGGTACCATATTCCATTAGATTTTTTTTGAAGAATTATATTGTATGATAATTTATCTCATCCTCTTCACATTGAATCTGCCATTTTCCATTTCTAGTTGATTGATTTTGTTAGCATTCTTATGTCTTGAAATAGATTGGTGAAAAAAAGTGGTGTTTCTATCTCCTTCCTTCAACTAGGTACATTTGGATTTTTTCACCAAAACCCTTCTTCCTTGGCCTCAAGGTTATGAAACTAGCTCATGAGTTCACTTTCCTTGAGAATTAATGACTCTTTATTTCTCTGAGTAGCTATTAATTCTTCTATATTTAGCAGTTCCTCCTCCAGAGCCTTCTTTTGAATGAAAATATCCCCAAAAAATTATGTATTCCATTATTTAAGGTTCTTAAAAAATTTCAATTTCTTAACCAGGATATACATATTAGTACTTGAGAAAGGTTATTTCCACCATTCCTTCATGGATTTAGCCAAGTCTAGGTGATATAACCACATACTCTCAAATCTGAAAGGAATATTCTTTGGTTTAGATATATTTTCCCCTTCGAACACAAGTGGATTATGATAAAAAATGATTCTAGGGAGAGAGGTTAGAGAACTAAAAAAATGAAGATCAAAATTAAGAGAAATGAAGAATCAATCAAGACAAACCTAGATAAGATTATCTTCTATCCTTCTGTTTGTCCAGGTAAAAGGGTTACCTTTGAGCTCCACATCAACTAAACTAGATCCAAAAAGGAAGTAATTCATGTTGGACATACTTTTCATGAAATCCGTTATCCCCCACTTTTTCCTCCAAAGGAGAGTAGAGTATTGAAGTCTCCCACACAATCCAGTTCTAATGCCCACATGTTTTTAAAAAGGTTAAAAGGTCTTCCCATAATTTTATCCTAGCATTTTTGGAATTGTAAGAATAAATTTTAGTCAAAATCCATTCCTCCTTGATATTTATTTGAAAAGGATGGACACCTGTTCATTATTTTTCATTAATAGGCCACCTTCCAAAATCTGAGTTCTAGAATATCTCTAGGCCTCCCGAGGCACCCTTGGAGCTAGAAACTATAAAACTGGCCCTTTTCAATATCTTAATAGAACACATCCCCAAGGCCTCTTCAGAAATTTTAGTTTCTTGAATGGGCATAATGGTAGGATCATTTATTTTTTAGTGATTATTGAGGGTCTTCTACTTTTTGGGGTTGTTTAACCCTTTGAAGTTCCATGTGAGGAACTTCATTTCCTAACTTTGGTGAGGTGGATTTTAAGGTCTTATTGAGAATTCTTGGCTATTTCCTTCGATGTTTCAACTTTCTAAGCAACCATACTTGGGTATCTACCTTGAGGTTTAGGTATAACACCTACGTCTATTTTCTTTCTTCCTTTCTTTCTCTTGAACACATTTTGAACCCTTCTTGATTTGCCTTAGGTAGGGTGAATTTCTAGTAGAACATTATCCCTTATCTTTGAAGAATGACATGGAACATTCAGGGAGTCTAGAAACCCTTCCACTAAGTTAGATCAATTCATCTTGGCACATGATTAAATAAATAAAGGACTTATGCAAACCAGAGCTTAAGTCAAGCCAATAATGTTAACCTATCTAGGCTTCTAACCAGAGCCCTTTAATGATACCTCCTAGAGGGGTCATACATGGATACTAACTTGTATTAGGCTAGTTTACTCAGAAGTGGATAATAAAGCCTCCTCAAATGAATTTCTAGTACCCTTTGTGAGCCTTGAGAGTGGAGTAACCATATTAAGGAAAGTATTCACCTTTTCACTTGATGTGGATCATTTGGTAGTAGTGATAGCCACCACCTTAAGACCAATAAGAGAAGATGAAAGGGAGGGTATCTCAGGATGAGTCACCAAGTGATTAGCTTGGGGATTTCCTTTCATATGTGGAATTTCTCCATCTTATGGGGGAATTATGTTGAGCTAAGGTGAATATTTATACCCTAGCTTGTCATTTAGAGCAATGATTTTCTTAATGTTTATGATATCTTTCAAAGATCCCAAAGAGGATGTTTCGGTACATTAGGATTTTTTAAGGGGCCATCCATTTTTCTCATGATGTATTTGAACTCTAATTGAGGAGCCTTTTTTAAAAATTGAGATTAATTAGGAGTGACTAAAACTTGAGTGTTCTTAGGGTAGTCTTTTTGTAAATAACTGAGGATGCTACATTTAGATTAGAAGATGACCTAATTCTCAACCTTGATGCACTGTGCCCATTCACCATATTTATTTTTGATCCTTATCAAATAAATCAAAGGTTTTTTAGTGGTCAATAATATGTGGAACCTAGCTTTCACCATCTTCCTTCTATAAAGGGTGACTAGATCAATGGTGATAGGCTAGCCTAATGCCCTGAATATGCCCATAATCACTTTTGGATGCTAGTAATATAAAGGTAGCTCTAGAAGGAGGACCCAAATTGGGATGTCATCCATAGTCAAGTTGCACATATTATTGATCACCTTACAATGCCTTACACTAATGATAGAACTTCCCATGAAACACATACCTTTATATAAGATCCTAAAACAATCTTCATGATTCATGAAATTAACCAATAAGATGCTCCTTGCCAAGGAAATAACCTCTAGTTGACCTTTAAGTTTCCATTTTATATTAGCCCATCTTTTTAATGAGTTAATATTAGGCTTGAAACTATTCACCCTATCTAAAATGGGCTTTGCCAAATTCACATCTACTTTTTCCACCAAAGAGTCAGGAATAAAAACACATACCTCATCATTCTCTACTAGCAAGATGGTGTGCAAATTTGATAGATCCTAACCCACCTGACACTTATAGATCACATAGTTAGCCTAAGATAGGGGGTGTATGGGGAGAGTGCATCTCTTGAGGCCTAGGTTGTTAGTTGGATATAGTGTTAATAGACACATTGTAGACCCTTGAAAAATTTGGGTCCATGACAATATTAAGATTATCTAGAACCTTATCATGTAGTGTTGTGTTGACCTCAAGACCATATCAACTACTCTAGTTTTCATGCCTAACCAATACATGTACCTCTTCACTATTCATATAGTTTTCAAATTTAAATTATTAAAGCCCTTCCAACTCTTTTCCACCTTTGCCATTAGCCATCCATAAATTTTCCCTTGAGTTAACTTATTTTCATGCCTTTATCACTTTATAGATTGGTGTTGTGTGGAAATATTGGAATTATTTAATTATTTTTATTACTCAAGTACAACTTGTATGCACCCCTCACCTTTATATTTATGATCATGGTTTTAAAATGATTCACATTGATTTATACCATGGCCAATGATTCAGTGGTAATAATAATATAGTGATCCCTTTTTAGGAATGAGTTTTCTACCTGATATGTGTTTATTAGGAGGTAAAGATACCATGCGATGTTCAAGTAACATAGGAAGAATTAAATCTAGAACATCCTAGTTTTTTAAGATCTAGATAATTTATTATGGAGGTTTTTGAGATGAATCCACATTATTCACATGGTGTATTTGCATTGGTACATTGCAAGTTTGGCTTAATGTTTTTAGCCAAGAGGGATGGATTGAATAACAAGATTTCACAAGTTCATTTGTTATTTTTATCTTACTATTATCTGAATGTGGTTTTATATCCTTTGGTGATGAATTTAAACTATTTATACCAAGACTTGTAGGTGTGAATAGGTTATGAAAAATATGTTCAAGTGGATATAAGCTAAGTTTTTACAATTATTCATCAGTCATATCTAGTAGAAATTAATCATCACTATCATAGTAATTTGTAACTTTTTCTTCTTTTTGCTCATTGTTAACTAATAAATGAATCTTAAATGATAGATTTTATTGATATTTTAGTATCATTAGATCCTTTGGTAATAATTAATACTATTTATGTGAATCCATGTGCACTTTAGTGGTTAGTTCTTTATTTGTTTCTTGAGGTGAAGGAATCATTGTGCTTAATTCACCCTTTCATATGTTTATATATTTTCAAGGGGAGTACATTGTTGAGGTTTTATCACTTTAGGTATCCATTCTATGTTAGAATGCATAATTTTTCAAAATTTTAAGGATTGATAATCAATAAACATTATGAGCAAGGTCCCATCATGTACAAATTTCACACATTGATGTAGTGTAGATGCGACAACTTTCATGGTATGTATCCATGGTCGACCCAAAATAAAGTTATAGTAAAGGGACTGAGACATTACTTGGAATGTAGTTGGAAATTTATTTTTCCCCAATGACACATCTGATGTGATTTGGAAAATTGTAGGACTACATGAATTATCAAATATTATGATATGCATATCTAAATTTTGAAGAATATTTGCGATAATAGCCATTATGTTTAATAAATTTTTGGTAAAAATGTTTAGGCCCAAACCCTTATCAACTAACACTCTTTTGATTCATTATGAAGCATAATCAATTGTATTAAGAAAAGGCATACCTTGGTGAATAATATATTTTGGTGGTAAATATTTTGCTTCAAATGTAATAAGATTTGCAATGTTTTTGAGATATTTCATAATATCTATAAATTAGGATGGTTTAATATCACTTGGTACTTGTATGTCACATAATTCTTCATATAAAATATCATTATAGATAGTATATTGCTTTATGATTTCAAGGATTGAAAATTTAGCATGCATGTTTCTCAATTGGTCAATAAGATCACATCTTTTTGATTTGATAACAAGTTTATGCTTAAGAGGAACTTATTGGATATTAAAAAATGGTGGGATATGTTATACACCCTTACCTTTTCAATTATTAATAATGTGGACTATATAAATTGTCGATGCTCAACTACCCCCTATTCCCATAATTGAAACCTTCCTTTCCTCAATTTTCTAAAATGCCTAAGATGTCAAGGGTGTTAAGTCAATTTGTTTGCATAACCTAAATTGATTTTATACTTCCTATAAATTTATGGTTAATTATTTATTTTTGAATACTTATTGACACTCAAAAATATTCAATTTATTATAAATTGTCTTAAATTTTCATTCAAATTATGGATTATTAACTGTTAATTCTTAAAAAATGTGTAGACAGGCCTTTGCCTAGAAGATTGGACCTAGTTTTCAAATCGACATGAGAGCCAAAAGCAATATCAAACCTTAATAGACTAACATTTCAATTTGTTTAAACCATTTACTAATGTAATTTTTCTTTAAAATTGTTTAATTTGCTCATAATGGGTGTTTGACATTTTTATAAGTTTAATTAAACTTCTCACTTAGCTTTGTAAGATTTCAAAGTTAAAGTAGTAGTTTGATATTCCTCATAGGATATCAAATTTAAGATTGTGACCTAAATAGGATAAGGGTCCACTTCACTAACCTTCACAACACCTTAACAATCCATCACCCCATGCAAGACAATTGGAACATATCTATGAAACCCATGAGCCACATGGAATCATCCCTAAAGCTCATAAGGGATATTAGAATTCAAATCCATAGGCTACATGTCAAGATCTTAACTCTTATGAACAATCCCATTCAATCTGATTCACCATGCATCCCACTATAGTCTTAGATCCTATGAGATGCCACCATGTGTCTCAAGCATGACCATCCCTATTTGAATAATCTTCCAAAGTGCCATGTATCCCCTTTATATCCATCCAAAAATGATGCGTGTCAATACCACAACACATCTAATCTAGAGTTTATGAGAGCCCTAAGGAGGATATGCAGATGCATCTAATCTAACTAATCAATGCTTGATGGTATAAATTTTCCCATTTCCCTTTCTAAGAGTGTTAAGTGGCATAAAAATGAAGAGAAGCTCACAATAAGGATGTGTCCCCCTTATGGATCTATATGATGATGACACTTATCATGCCCACATTGCTTCTATCCAAAGATCCACTAAAACACCTCTAAAGTCTTTTCAAAATGACATGTGTCCCCACTAAACTTATGAGATGATGATACATGTCAATCTCATAAAGTTGCATCCTAAGATTGACTATCCCATCTTTGAAAGTGACATGTGGCTCCACCTAAGCCACATGATTGAAACAAAGTTTCTAAAAAATTCCCAAAGGCCTCTTGAAGGTGACACCTATCTAGGAAAAACTATGATCATCTATGAGAGAGCCACTTAGAGTAGAAGAAACTCCAATTGCCTATGAGAGTGACACATGGCATTATCATAACCAGCCAAAGCTAGAGCTTCTTGCTTGAAAGATCATTATGAATAGGGAGATGCCATGTGGCATATTAAAAATGACTCATCACACTAAGTTTCACCCCAAGGGGCCAAAAGCAATTAAAAATTTCCATGTATCTAGATTTAAGCCAACTAAGCAACCTAGTTATTTTCAAGCCCCATGAATGCCTAGATGTGTTTGAGGTGAAATGCCATGTGTTAAAAGTTGGAAACATTTAGCTTCAAAGCTAAAATTTATGGTGAATAAAAATTAAATTAGCACTAAATTTAAATTCTAAAAGCAATTAAATGCCAAAAACAATAGTTCAAGTGTTTTGAATACAAAGGTGATGGGCTTGCCATTAATGTGGCACAAATCAAAAATTCCATCAATGATGTATTAATCAAGGTAATATTAAAAATGTCCAATCAAATTAGTTATTTATACTTACATTTTCATTTGAATCCCTAAGATTTTTATGCTATTTATATTCTCAAGTTAACAAAGCTTGAGATCTTCACTGATTGCACCTATATCACCATTGTTGGATCTCTAAAGTTATAAAGAGATATAGAAAAATGCTAGTTACTATCCAAAACATAAAAAAATGGCATACATAAGAACCTCCACTTTAGGTAAGGGCATCACATTTGGAAATGATGACTTCTTATTTTAGCATGGTAATTAGTCATTTTTAAGGACACAAAGTTCATCCCCAAGGCCATAAACTCAGGGGACATACATTATAGTAGTGTTTATTACAACATTGAGGGATCCATGGATATTGATGATTCCAAGACCATGCCCCATATCATTTAGATCACTTTAGATATCTTAGCAATCCAAGCTATCAATATCCATAAAGCCATAGAAAAATTAGAGGTCATGTTGTGCACTGAGCTGGTATATGACATCTTTGGGATGTTGAAACATGAGGATGGATTTCTCAAATACATGAACCAAGGTCTTCCCATTGCCTTCATTACAAGAACAAGTTTTGAAAAATATTATGACCTACTATAGACATTAGAAAAATGCACAACATGGTTCCAATCATCGTTAAACACCCCTTGGTCCCCTTAGCCCCCTTGGGATATAATTAATTATTAAAATCCTTTAACAAACCCATTTACCCCATTTTGGATAATTTAATTAAGTTAATTAATTTAAAAAGGCCTATTTCCACTTCAACTACCCAAACTGATAGCTAGTTAATTGACACATAGCCTAATGACCATTTCTACCCTAGCATTTAATTTCATAACTTCTTAGACTTGTTATTCATGCATCCCAATGAGCCATTTATTAACCTTGGACCATTTATTAACCCCTTAACAAATATTTTTTTATGAAAATGGCTAATTTAATCCATTTTGACCTTTTCTCCTTGATTGGTAATGGTCACCCTTTGATTGATGGCAGTTGACTAGGACCATCGATGGTTACTTAATGTAACCCAAGAGACTTACCTTAGAGAGGTTGAAAATTATCTTTTACATGAGATTGTCTTACTCTCAGGTGAATCAAATCTCCCAAGAAAACCAAAAACTAGACTAAAGATACTCAAGTGCTTTAACAACTTATCATGAAGAGCCAAAGTACTATTACTCTACCCGTATTACCCCAAGATCTCTTGTAACTTACCACTCAGCCTCAACACTCTTCTAGACTATAAAAATTATATCTAAATATCTACACTTTTTATCAAGTTTAGTTTTAGTTTTAATAGTTTCATTTCCTTGTATACATTCCCATCTCCAATCATTCTATTCTTTATGTTGGAGTTCTACAACTCTAGGCACTTCACCTTCTACCCCACACCATTCATAGACCATTCTCAATCCTTTAACCACCCAAATCCAAATTTTGGTACTTTTGAGAATTCATTTCACCCTCATGACCAACAACCAACTCAAAAACCACCTTTATATCCTTCTTACAACTCACCCCAACATCCTTTTTGACCAAACTAAGACTTACAAAATATATCACTGGTCATCTCTAATTGGCAATGATCATTCCCTAATCGATAATGACTACCTTAACTAACATCAATTATACAATGACCATTGATGCTTACTGTGTGTTTTATTTCCTTAAAATAACAAGCATTTTTCACCTATCAACCCTTACCCAATTTCTAGTTTTTCAATTTTTGTTGCATCATAGATCTTTAAGTTATTTTCTAAAATAAGTTTGAATAGTTTAGCACTATTATTTTACAAGTTATTTCTATTTTAGTAATATCTCTTCATTGCTCTTCAAAAGCATTTATTACATTGATTTTTAGTACTTTCTTTCATTTCATGCAAGCACCTATTTCCATTTATCAAAACTTAATTATCCTAAATATTGGATTGACAACCTCCAAGGAAGTCTAGTGCTTCTCAGATCTATCTCACACTAGCTAATCCATCCATCTATTTTACTAATGCACCATTTTCTATTTGATATCTTATTTTCAAGTCATCATCCCTAGTCAAAGAGGAGTATCTACAATCGATTGGATCATTTACACACAAAAAAATTAGGTTATTCTTACCATACCCTTATTTACGTTTTAATTTCTTCTAAAAAAGGAAAATAAACATGAAAAAATAGTGAAACATTTTGGCATACCCGATGGGACCCTTAAGCTTTTTCTTGGGTTCTTAGTTGTTTAGGACATTTAGTTGCATTAGTAAAATTTTCATCCATTTGAAAATTTTATTTCTAAAAATTAAACATTCTATCTTTCATTCTTGCATTGAAAATCTTGGTTTCAATTTATTCTTTTCCAAAAGTAAGTCTTAGTATTTCTTTGCATTCTTAGAAAAGGTTAAAATTTTCATTTTTTCCTTCATTTCTAAAATAAAAAAACACTCATCCTAGGATTACAACTTGCATCTTCATACCACATTTAGTTGCATATTAATTATTCTTATACTCATTAAAAAGAAATAAAAAATTCCCTTAAAAATAACTTGCATCCATTGCTTGCTTGCTTGTTTGGTTCACATAGTTGAATTTAAATGGTCAAATTAATTGTAGCAAGTCAATTCCTATCACACACACAATACCAAACCATGCATTCAAATCAAACATCAAACACTGAAAGGCCTGACTAGGATTTCATCACCTAGGAGTAAACCTTTCTCTTTAGCTATCCCACTTGGACTTCACTACCAAGGGGAGAAACCAAGACTCAGTTCACTAGCTAAGTATAATCTCTAGTAATTTGGTATATTTTGGCTAAGCACCTAACACCCTTATCATTACGGTGTGTGAAGTGAGGTGGTATGCCATACTATCAAGCCACATACCAAACTCTAGTACATATTTTGAGAGCCTTTAACAACCTAAAACCATCTTTAGACTACATTTTTTAGTTCCTATTCTACAAGCCCAAGTTGAGTCTCATAAATTCTTAAAAATTAAGGCATAAGCCCAAAGTGAGATAAAAAGTATTCTGGGACTTAAATGTACTCTTATTGTATTCTTGTTTTCCTTGAATATTTTATTTTGTTTATTTCTCTTTTGAGTGTGTGATATTGCTTTCACCTTTCTTTCATCTTTCTTTACATGGTTTTTACAAGACAACAACTTAGAAACCAAGCAAACTAAGATCCACCTCCCAACCACCCATCTTATTTTTCCTCATCTATGGAGTACATATTAGATGCATAAAGTCCCCCCCCATAACTTTGGAAGTCCTAGTATGCCTTAGACAATTTCCCAAGGAGATACAAATTTCACCACCCTTATTGATAACAATCCTATATCTCTCTAATACTACCTTACCACCATGGCTCACCATACCTCTGCTTTGGTTCCTACCATTGCGCTACCCTATGGCATGCAACCTCACCTTATGGGTAGGACATCAATTACTAGTATCTCCACCCAACCTTTGGTGACCCAAGCCTCTTCCTCCATCAATAACCCTTCCAACACCACTACCCAAAACCAATTTATTCCACCAACCAATACCTAAACACCTCCTACCCTAACCAACAATCCTTCCAATGTAGGAACAACCTAACCTTTAGTAACCCATACACCAATTACTATTGGAGTACCCTCCAATAGTATTTCTACCCTACCAATTATCATTTCCAACCCACCAACTTACACCCCTTTCTAAAATTTGGTAGTTTCCATACCTTTTACGCTCCCACCTATTAGCACTAAGGTCACTACCCACCTTCAACCCACTAATCCAAATATGCCTCTTACCCAATGAATGTCTATTCCACTAAACTTAGGGTATGTACCAAACCCATTAGGGTACATTACTTTACCTTCTTCCCAACCTTCCATGTCCACTTACCAGTATGTGGTATCTTCTCAACCTTCCATTCCAACTTACCAATAGGTGACATCCTCCCAAACCTCTACTAGCTACCCATATGTGGTACCTTCATACCCCTAATAGAATATCCCTTAAAATTATAGGGGTGCACAACTAAAAACTGATCTTATCAATATATTGATGGATAAGATGACAAATCTAGAGTCATCTATTTTTTGTGCTGACAATATCTTGTCATATGACCAAATTTGTAATGAGCCAATTCACCCATCCATCCTTATCTAACCATACCCCATACAGTGGGAGCTTCCAAAATTTGATAAGTTTTAAAGAAAATAATATCCCCAACAACATCTTAGAGTGTTAAGGAATTTATGTTATTTTATTGCTTACAATGATGCTCTCCTCCCCATGTCTTTAACTGGTCCAACATTAGATTGGTATAGTGATAGTACCAAACACTCTCTCTTCTCTTTTGACCAACTAACCCAAAATTTATTAGACCATTTCTCTATAAATATTTTTAAGAAAGTTTCTATCACTGACCTTTATTCCATCAGGCAATTCAAGGATGAGTCAATTTCTAACTTTGTGGCCCATTGGAGAGGTTTGATTAAACAACTCTCTTACTCTTTTCCCCAACCCAAGTTGATTGAGATTTTATCTTAGGCTTGTGCTAAGCATATCTCATCAACATTATAGGTCTAGACTTTATGAACCTTTGATGAGGCATTCACCATGGTTCAAAATTTAGAGATTAGAGATATTGATGAGGGAAAGCTTAAATTGAGGAATAATAATTCTAGTTTTAAATCAAATGAAGTTTCTTCTTCCAAAACCAATAACCATACCAACACTAACACTAAAGATAAAGGAACCACAAACATAATTGTGCTTAAAATGGATCCTCCTCTAACTATCAACCAACCAAATTCTTCCACCTCCTCTACCCAAAATGCCAAAACTCAAAACTACTATGTCCAAAAATAGTATACTCCACTAGGGGAGTCATACGCTTCAATTTTGGAAAAGTTGTTGAAGGTATATATCATACAACTTCCTCCAATTAAACCACCCTAGTAATTTAATTCCTGTCATCTTATACCTAGTTAGTTTAAGGAAAATAAATCAATTCTTCTTATTGGCAATTCGATTCCTCTCATCTTATACTTCCATGTTTGCTTTAACCCAAAGAAGTACATCTTTGGTGTCTTATCAAGAAAGCTTATTGGATTTTTCATCTCTCTCCATAAATAAAATTCAATACTACTAAAGTCAAGGCAATCCTTGACATGCCTCCACTGACCAACCTCAAACAACTCTGTAGCTTGCAGGGGAAGGTCCAATCCATTTGTTGTTTAATCTCTTAGCTATCTGAAAGATGTCAACCTTTCCATCACCTTTTTAAGAAGGATATATCCTTTAATTGGGATAAATACTATAAATATGACTTTAAATAAATTAAAGAGTATCTTATTTCCCCACTTGTTCTTGTTCCTCCAAAAGAGTACCAACCTTTCTACCTATACATTTATACCATTGACCATTCTTTAGGGCCCATTCTTGCACATCAAGATGATCAACATAAAGAGTAATTAGTTTACTATATAAGTCAAAAAATTATAGAGTATGAAACTACATATACCCATGTCAAAAAAAAATGCCTCTCTTTGGTCTTTGTGGCCTCCAAACTCCATCATTACCTTCTTAACCATAAAACCTTCATCATAACTAACACTGACCAACTCAAGTATATGCATTCTAAGCCATATCAAAACCAATGTATGTCTAAGTGGCTCATGCTCTTAGTTAAGTTTGATCTTGAGTTCCTCCAAAAAATTTTAATTAATGGGAAAATCATTAACAACTAATTGGATGAGGCACCTTTAGCAAACAACCAACCTTCTCTTCTTAATTTTCCTAATAAGTCCATCATGACTCTCTCTCAAGAGGATTTTGATTATCAGGTGACCATGTTATTTGATGGATTCAAGTGTCAACATGGTGGGGGATCTAGTATAATCCTTATTACCCTTGATGGTGAACCTCTTCTTTTATATTTTAATCTTGATTTTGATATTACCAATAAAAAGGCTAAGTACGAAGCCCTGGTCATAGGTCTCCAAACTGCTTTAGTCTTGGGATTCAAAATAGTTAGAATTTTTGGTGACTCACAACTTGTGGTCAATCAAATAAATGAATCTTACTAATGTAAAAATTGACATTCTATAATAGTAAAAAAAAAACTAGTGGATGTACTCTTAGCATCATTTGATCATTACCTTATCCAAGCCACTCTACATTCCACTAACAAATTTACCAATACCATGGCTTCTCTTACCTCCCAAATCCCATTTGTGCCATCTAAATCTAATCTCTTTATCACTATCCATTACCTTAATGATCCCTCTTACACTAACATGGACCTTACTTTCATTGGTAATATGGATGAGGCCCAATTTGACATTTGGTATAAATAAATATTTGACTATATAAACCTATCCATTATTCCTTTCAATTTTTCTAGAAATGGTCAAAGAGTGTTTATACAAAGTACCTATTATTACACCATACTAAGGGAATTATTTATAAATGAGGATTTGTTGGTCTCCTCTTTATATGCCTACATAATCATGAAGTATCTCATGCTATCAAGGAAATTCATGATGGGATTTGTGGAGGACAATTTAGTGGTCTAGCTATTGCTAAACATATCCTTCACCTTAGATATTATTAGCCTACCCTTAACCAATAATGTTATGATTACGTAAATAAGTATGTCAAGTGTCATCAACATGCTAATTTACATCATGTACCTAGTCATAGTCTTAGGGTCTCTAAGGATTTTTGGCCCTTCTCATTATGGGGATTAGATCTCATTGGTGAAATTAACCCTCACTCTTCACATCAACATCATTATATCATCACTACAATAGAATATTTCACCAAATGGGTGGAGGCTATTCCCATAATTTCAACTAAAGATGATAATATTATCAACTTCATTAACCATCACATTATCTATCAATTTGGTGTCCTTAACAAAATCATGAATGATAATGGCAAGTCTTTTAAAAATAAAAAGTACAAGGTCTTTGTGCAAAATTTGGTTTTAAATTAAGTTTATCATTGCCTTATCATCCACAAACTAATGGATATGATGAAGCTTCTAAAAAAACCCTTAATAAAATGCTAACTAAAATGGTCAATGCATCTGGATAAGATTGACACTTGTACATTCCCTTCACCTTGTGGGCATATTGGAATAAAATTCAAACCCCTATGGGTGATACATCTATCTCTCTTGTCTTTTCATTAGAGGTTGTCTTGCCTCTCAAAGTCCAAATTCCCTCTCTTTGTATATCCCTACAAGATATAATTTCCTAGGATGATTATTGTCATGAATGTTTATCCAAACTTGAGGTACTTGATGAGCATAATTTGGCCACACTTAACCATATTTATGTCTATAAAAAATGAATCAATCAAGATTATAACAAACACCTAAAAGAATGAGAATTCAATATTGAAGACCTCATCTTGAAGGAAAATCAACATATAACCAATATGGAAAGAAGAAAGTAGGGAAAGTTTTATTTCAATTGGATTGGAATGTGTATAATAATGCATACATATGGGTTAGGATATTACCATTTATAATCTATCGAAGGGAAACCAAAACCTAATCCCCTTAATGCTTCACATTTGCATCCTTTCTTTTGTTAAAATAAGATTCAAACTCACCTTCTATCTAACTTAAGCTTGTCCCTTATTTTAAAATATTATCACCTTAATTACCTCACTTTGAAGACAACTAATTACAACATATAACCATATGATTATCCATCATAGCTTTAGACTCAATCCTAAATATGGGTACCATGGTTCTACCCATGACATGATTCTCATGGATACTTTTCATCCTTACTAGGATGGAATCCCATGGTCATTATCTCTTAAATCACCCTCTCATCCACTCTTTAACCTTCTTGTACTATAGGTTTTCCTTCATAAGGTAAGCCTTAAAGCCTCTATGAGCAATTCTATGTCTAAAACAAAAAAAGTATAAAATATTCCATCTTATGTGTCATCTCTAGCATTGAAAAATTATCCCTTAAAGGATAGCTACCAAAACAATTCAAAAATTTCTTAACATAAGGTAGACTGATCCCTTGAAGGACAACTATCACATGAATACAAGAAATCATAAAGTTAAGACCATTCCCTTGAAGGATGACTAAGCCAAATGTTTATCAAAGTAAGAAATTTATTGGAAGCTTCTCATATTGATTAGCTTCCCCAACCTTTTGAAACATCATAAGACCCATTGTCAAATACAAAAAATAAAAGTTATGGAAGATGCAATCAACTTTCACAAAATCAAAATTTATAAGCTATAATTAACTTTCATGAGTAAACTTCCCATAGTGATCAATCTACACCATATATGATATAGACTTGTTTATACTGGCTCTTCAACAACATACAAAAAAGGCAAGCTTGACCCATAAGAAGGATACATTTTCCTCCATATCCCTTTTCTGCTCTATAAAACAAGGGATTTTGAGCTTACTTGACACAATGTGATCAATAATTTATTAAAAAACTAACAAATGCTAATGTGAAGCATATGAAGGGATTATGTTCATAAGCCATTCTAACTTACTATATTAGTCCTCACCAATGAAATAAAATCATGTATCCTTATTATTTATTATACCTACTTGTTGATACATTTAATAAGATGTTTCTCTTTTGGTTGTTTTAACCTTTCTTACATGTAGTTTTTGTCCAAATTTAATCTGTGTTAAGATAGTTTTAAGCATATTTCAAATCAACTCTAATCCAAATAAATACAATCATAACATTTAACAAAAATTTAGTAGATTATCATTCCATTCATATCATATATCTTGGTGTTTTCTCATAAAATCATTTTAATTATAAATCACCATCATCATATGTTAATTACCATCACATCTATCAAAGCAACCATGACATCAATCATATTTATTCTATCAAATCAAATCCATTTTAACTTTTTTCATATAGTTATTAACCGCAATAATCACTTTCATAAATAAATAAATTAATCCATTATGTTATCCATCACATAGATATCTAAATATGAGAGCATATACATTCACAACAATCATGTAAATATCCACATTTACCAACATTCAAATAAGCATACACATTCATAAAAATAAATCACCATATATCATAACATCATATAAACATCCTAAATACCATAAAAAACATCATCAAATGATCATAATTAATCATAAACCATAAGAATCATAACTAACCATAAGTAACATACATCATGATCATCACATCATAAATTGAATCACTATATATATATATATATATATATATATAGTGAGTGGGAAGCATCTATAGGTGCATATATGGGTCCAAGTTATGGACAAGATCTAGGGGGTAGTAGTGCCCTGGCACCCTAGACTTTATTAGACTCTCACTTGTATTTTTATGATTTTGATTCTAGCCTATGAACAATGCAATAAGATGTACATATAATTTTAAGAGACATGGACATTATATGTCCATATCTCTTAAAATTATATGTACATCTTATTGCATCAGCTCACAAGCTAGAATCAAAATCATAAAAATACAAGTGAGAGTCTAATAAAGTCTAGGGTGCCAAGGCACTACTACCTCCTAGATATTTTCCATAACTTGGACCCATATATGTCCATGTCTCTTAAAATTATATTTACATCTTATTGCATCGGCTCACAGGCTAGAATCAAAATCATAAAAATACAAGTGAGAGTCTAATAAAGTCTAGGGTGCCAGGGCACTACTACCCCCTAGATCTTGTCCATAACTTGGACCCATATATGCACTTATAGATGCTTCCCACTCACTAAGAGTCACACTAATAACTCTTCATTACCATGATATGCTCAACCATGACCTTTTGTAAACTAACCTTTCAAATGCCTTAGAATGTACTAAAGTTTAGTTTTGATACCTACACCCTATTTGTTCTCTTAGGTTCACCCAACTTTTAGCCCCTTTTGATTCTAGACACTTTTTCTTGGGAGACTTACATTTATAAGTACATCCATATCCACTATACTTAATGTGGTGGCCTGGTTTACTTGTCACTTGTCCTCTTGAATGTGTCCCTATTTACCACTACATACCATCTTACCCATTTTTAGCATCCATACACACTTTTCAAACCTGCACCCAATTTTATTTTCACCTCATTATATCTTGGTTTGAGGGGGAACATGACCTCCCATACTCAGGGCATCCAACTTATCACTGCACTTGTTGTTTTTATTTTGTATCTTGAGAAGGAAACCTACACTCTTAAAAGGGGTAAAATGTAGACATTAGAAAACCATACAACACAGTCCTAGTTGTTTTCAAACACTCCTTGGCCCCCTTGGACCCTTGAGATAGGATTAATTATTAAAATCTTTTAACACACCCATTTACCCCCTTTTGGATAATTTAATTAAGTTAATTAATTTAAAATAGTGTATTTCTACCTCACCTACCCAAACTGATGGCTAGTTGATTGACACCTAGCCTAAAGACCATTTCTACCTTGGCATTTAATGCCCTAACTTCCTATTATTATTCCTCATGCATCCCAATGAGATTTTTATTAACCTTGGACCATTTTTTAACCCCTTAAAAACCAACCATTAGTGTAAATGGCTAATTTTAGCCATTTTAACCTTTTCTCCCTAACCAATGATGGTCACACCTTAATTAATGGTGATTGAATAGGATCAACAATAGTTACTTAATGTAACCTAAGATCCTTACCTTAAATAGGTTGAAAATTATCTTTTACATGAGACTCTCTTACTAGACTAGAGATACCTAGGTGCTTCAACAACTCATTATGAAGATCTAAAGTACCATTACTATACCTGTATTACCCTAGGATCTCTTGTAGATTACCACTCATCCTCAACACTCTTCTAGACCAAAAAAATTAGAGCTAAGTATCTGCACTTTTTATCAAGTTTCATTAATATTTTTAGCAGTTTCATTTACTTGTGTCCATTCCCATATCCTAGTATTCCATTCCTTGTGTTGGAGTTATACAACTCCAGGCACTTCACCTTCTACCCCAAGCCATCCATAGACCATTATCAATCCTATAACCACCAAAATCCTAAGTTTAGTACTTCTAAGAATTCATTTCACACTCATGACCAAAAACCAACTCAAAAACCATCTTTAGAGCCTTCCTACAACTCACCTTAGCATCCTTTTTGACCAAACCAAGACTTATATAAATCATCACTAGTCATCTCTAACTAGAAGTGGTCATTCCTCAACTCACAGTGGTTGCCTTAACTACTGTTGGTTGTACAGTGACCAATGATGGTTACTATGTGTTTTATTTTCCCTAAAGCAACAAGCATTTTTCACCTATCAGTCCTTACCCAATTTTTTATTTTTGAATTTTTATTGCATCATAGAGGTTTATGTTATTTTATAAAATAGGTTTGAATAATTTAGCACTAGTATTTTACAAGTTATTGATATTTTAGTAAAATATCTTCATTCCTCTTCAAAAGCATTTCTTGCATTGATTTTTAGTACTTTATTTCATTTAATGCAAGCACCAATTTCTATTTTTCAGAACTTAATTGTCTTAAAGAGTGGATTGACAACCTCTAAGAAAGTCTAGTGCTTCTTAGATCTATTTTACATTAGCTAATCTACCCATATATATTACTAATCCACCATTTTCTAGTTTATTTGTATGTCATCCTCACCAGACAAAGAGGAGTATCTACAATTGACTAGATCATGTGTGCACAATAAAATCAGGTTTTTCTTACCACACCCTTCTTTAAGTTTTACTTATAAAAAAGAAAAATAAACATGAAAAAATAGTGAAACACGTACCCTTTCCATATATGGACCATAACTAGATAATTATGGACAATTGGTATGAGGTGCATAAGCTAGAGACAATCTTAGCTTCATGGAAAATAAACCCAACTAGAGTCTTCATGGATAACCAAGGGAATATACCCATTTCATAGTTCAAATAGGGAGTCAGGGTTGGCCTTACGCTAATAAATAGAGCATTGGTAATGCTCACATTGGATATATGAATATAAGGGTTATCCCACTATTGCAAATAATTCTATAAGATCAATAGATCCCCTCACTTAGGGATATTATTAGTAGCAAACTAATTTTAGCCATGTATGATACTTGCCAGAATGTGGATCCATTTTACATGAGTTATTTGTTGAATGCTATATGTGAAACTACATAATTAGGGACAAACACATGGAATCCAAAGTGAGATAAATTTATGCCCTAGACATATTATATAATGCATAATCATCACTTAAGGAACCACATCAAGATAATTGAATAATATTTATATCCTATTATTTAAAAATTTATCACTAAATGTGAAATGCCAAGGATCCCTCCAGAAGTTAGGATACCATTGAGAGACATGGGAATCTTTTGGCTCTACCCTAATTGCATGGTCATCCAAGTATAATGGGGGATAGTAGCTCCCCTCAAGTTATCAAGATATGTGCTAATGAAGTTGATAGAGGAGGAGATGGCTTATCAACTCCTCCATGGAGTTGATGGTATATTCAAAAGAAATTAAAAGACAATCCTGTATAAGGCTCCTTATAAGCTAGGTAAAACCAAGATAATGAGATGACAAGATGTAATAATGAAAACAAGGCATAAGGACTCATACCTATTGCCCAAGGATGATTATAGGATGTGGGATCCAAACCAAGTGATTGTAAAAAACCTCACTAAGTTTAAAAGGGATGTAACTAGGGAATATAAGAACTAGGATGAGGTGATCAATTGGATATACCTCAATATAATGAATGAAGAGGTATTCCTAAGAAATGTTGTAAGGAAGAATATACCATTTAAAATGAGGCTCAATCAATAAAGGAGGAAATAAGATGTAGTGAAGCCTCAACTCCCACCAACTCATGGGAGCATGTTTAATGTGGATTATGAGGAGAAGGAAGAAGAGGAGGAAGAGGATAAAATTTCTCTTAGAGGATAATGCTTATCTTGAAATGTATGTTGTTATATATATGAATTTTCCTTCCTCAAATGATTCAATTATATGTATTTATCTTTGAGCATTATGATAAGGTTGGTACATGTTATTTTTATGTGTTCTTACCTTTGAAGATAGCAAAATTGCAATTTTAATCATCTTGAGCACAATATCTTTTTTGCCCTACCTTAATCACTCCTAGATCCACAAATGAATCACCTTAGGTTATATCATGATATAAATATCCATTGTTAATTTATATTTTGGGCATCAATTGGCAAATATTAAGATAATTAACAAAGATTGGTAAGAAAAGTGTCACTGCATAAACATCTAATATCCCTATAATAGGGTCTGCTTGTAGAATTTCAAAGTGGTAACCATGTCTCTATTAATTATGTTATTCCCATAAATAGTTTTATAAACTCAAGCCCCAAGTCATTCTAGGACTTTAAATTAATTTTATTACTTCCCCTTGTTCCCTAGTGACATAGGGAGCACAATAGGTGCATCAACAAAGAGGGAAATGCTGGTGCTAGAAGGAGGGCCTTATGCAACTACTTTGATGCATATTTGTGGAATTATAGAGTAATTTGATATACACATGCTTAATTATTTCAAATTACACATATATCATTAAATAACACTAAGTATTTACATTATTTACATGAGTCTTTGCATTCTTTGAAAGATTTCATCAAGATTAGTGTTCATTTATGCAAATTTGGTAAAATAATCTAGATATTTTCTTAAATGCATACAAAGATAGGTGAAATACCCTATTATTTACACATATTAATGGTTATTCTGATCATCTTTTCAACGTTTGGCAAAAATATATTAAAGAATTTGGAAATTTATGTAAATATCAACCTCTAGTACATGGTTTATGTTGGATCTAAGCATTAAGATCTTAAGTGCTCTATTCCATTTAGATTTTAGTGAACCTTTGCATTGATTTATACTAAAAAACATTCTAATGATCTCCAATGTTAAATAAGGCATATAAATGCTTGTATTTGTTGATTTAACATATATCTTTGTAGGTTAACATATAAATCTAATGATATTTGTGAAGGTTTTGAAAAATTTGAGGTTTCTTAACATAGATCCTCAAAGATCAAGGTGGAGTCACTTGATCTAAGCTTTTCTGTCAAAGATTCATTGATCTTTGAAATATTTAGCATCTTTGAAGGTCATATTTTAATATCCTTTGCTCTTAATGCCCAATCCCATCTTGTAGTTGCCTAGGATTAGAACCAAGTCCTGATCTAAACTTAGGACCCCTTTAGCATCCTTAGAAAACTTTTATCACCAAATATTTCACCCTAAAAGAGGTTTTTTAGGCCTCTTCCATATTTAGGAAACATGGAAACATTTCTAGGTATGTGGGTGTACCTATTTTGGAAATGAGCCTCTAGATCTAAGGGCTAACTCCCTGAATTTATCTTGAAATGATTTTATCTATACTAACTAATTACTTATGGAGAAAAGAGTTAGAGAATGCATGAATAAAACCTATTCTAAAGGAGGTGATGCACTGAATGTTCAAGGATCCACTCTCAAGATTGACTCATTAACACACTAATAGACCATGAATATAACTAATGCAATGTATAAAATGATTTTCAAGCAATAGTGTTTCACCTAGAAGTCGATTTGATGAACTTAAGCTAGAGGGAAATGAGGGTAAGGATTTATTGAAAGAATTTACAGTTAATTTATCCACTCTATACCTAAGACATCAACCTTAAGACACACTAGATGACCTACAAGAAAGTTTATTAGCACTTAGGTTGAACCTGGACCTACAAAGGGAAGATGATAACCACTTTTGCATATTAGACAAATACACACACTAAGCATAGATTATTAAATAACTTCAAAAATACTCTATTCATTACTCTAAGAGGTGTAGAATACAAATTTTGGTAGATTTTAGTTGTACCGACTTGAAGGATACTCAACAATAGCTCAAAGGCTATATTTATAGAAAAGGAGAGCAAGAGAGAGGGATTTTAGTGATGATAAAAAGAATCAAATGAACATAACTCCATTTAAACCATAGTTACAATTACCTCTACAAAATATGCTCATTTAGTCCTTTTGATTCATTTGGGTCACTTCAAGTGGCTGCATAGTTACATTATTCCCTCCTTGATCTTCATTGATGTTTGTAATTATGGGAACAAGTTATTCTAAGCTGGGTATTGACATCAATGTGGTTAGAATACTTAGATCAATCTATTAGAGATTTGTCTTGGTGATAACTTCTCTTGATTGGTTTGCCATGGCATATAATAATGGAGATAAGGGTCCATTTCATGTAGTTGGTCCCAAAGATGAAACCATTGAAGTCTATGTGTCCATCATGATGTCATCCTTTGAAACATTGGATCTGGTCTAGACTAGACCATGCTTAAACTCAGCTCCATTGGTCATGGACATTGGCATTTATTTACCTTACCCTATAAAAAACTAGCTTAGATCATTTATACATTGACTCATCTCACTCCATTGATCTGCCTAATTTAAATGAAATAGATCCATAGATCCTTTACCAAGACCCACATACTTGTGTCACTTATCAATCATGCATTGATCTCATGATCCTACTATCATTCTACTACTTTATGCTCTTATGCTACATGGTCGTCTCTCAAGATATTTGACCCTTTAAATCATATTGCATCATTAGATCAAGATGAATGATAGTAGACAAACTATCAAATTTATCTAGACCCCCCACTTGAACTCAAATAGCTAACTTGTAAGATCTAACTTTGATGTTTTTGCACCTATATTTGACATCTATGTGAACGTATTTGATGCCTAGATAACCATAACTGAGATATTTGAACATTAATGGTTATTTTCCATGGCTTGAATTTTACATTTTTGCACTCTCAATTGATGTTTGTGGGAACATCAATGACATCTACATGACCATTAATCTTTGGGCCCTACTGGATGACTGTTGAGATTTATTCTAACATTTGTGGACATATCACCACCCTAATGGATCAACTTTGCCAAAATAATTTAGTCTTTGGGGAAATTATTGTGGAAAATTTTCCCCAAAATATTTTTTTTGCTAAGAAATTTTGCATCAGGACATTTGTTATAAGATTTGTGCCAAGACATTTCCTCCAAAAGAATTAGTCTTTAGGTCTTTTATCTCAGACAAAATGTTTGAAAAAATTGACTTATGCTATGGAGAAAATATCTGAGAGAATTATGTCCTTAGATTTTTTTCTACTAGCCTTTTAATTTAGACAAATGTCCAAAATAATTTATATCTTTGGGATTTATGCATGGCCACTTTCCCTGAAAGAATTCATACTTAGTATTTTACCTCTGACAAATTTTTTGAAGGAATTTAGTCTTTGGGAAAATTATCCCAATCAATTTTAATGACACAAATGCACTTGGCCTTTTTTTATGTGGCCTTTTTGCTTTCTAATGACATTTGCCCTTAAAGAATTTTGTGTAGAACACTTTTATGAAAAAAAACCCTTTAAAACTTTTGTATTGAGACACTTTGTTGAAGAATGACCCTTTGAGAAAATTATTCAGACAATTTTCCTAAAAGAAATGACCTTTAGGATTTTATTGTAGACAAAATGTTCCCAAGAATTTATGTCTTCGGGCCTTATGTTTTGGATAAAATATCTAAAATAATTCCTGACACTTAGCCAAATAAAGTGGAATAATTTATCTAAGGGAATTATGCCTTGTACTTTTATTGTGGGCTTTATGTGGAACACTTTATTTGAGATAACTCTAAATGCTCTTACATAACTAAAAGTCAAAATATTTCTTGAGTGTAAACTTAGGCTTTCCTGGGCTTATTCCTGAAACTGATCGGTCATTGTGAAAATATGCCACTTGCATATATGACTCTAAAATGACCCTTAAGACAATAATTTATACAATGACTAAGTTAGAATATGACCAAAGTTTAGAATGGCATATGAAATGACATCAAATGAGTTGCAACATACCTTATAACATTATAAAAATCCCTTATATAAGATTGTGACTATAGGGGGTTGATCCATTTTAGCCTGTGGGAAAAAATGTTCAACATCTGAGGTGATTTCCCAAGGGTGGCATGCTTGATATGCCGTGACCAGCTGCCTAATATTGTCCATTGGGATATGGAGTTAAAAATATATAAAATTGACCTAAAAACTACCTCTATAATGCACTAAAAAATATAAAATAATAATAACAAAATACAAAATAAAAACACACATGTGCTTCAAAAGAGCTTATTAGAACACCACACACAACAAAGGAAACACACACCTATTCTAAATATTTACAAAATAGACCTTTAGCTCTCAATATTAGGGATTCAGATGTATCCCATTATAGGTATAGGTAGTTATTCTCCAATCATCCTTGATAACTAAAAGGAGTTACTTTTCTTTCACTTGGTTATGACATATGGTTCATTCCATAGGGCATCAAATTTGGTATGCCTCCCTAGTTTTTCTCTATCTTCATTCGATTTCAAGACTATGTCACCTTATTAAAATGATCTTGGAGTTGGGTTCTTATCAAAATACCTCTTCATCAATACCTAGTGATGCTCCATAGCTTGATGAGATTTATCTATAGTCTCTTGAAAATCCATTTATTCTATCAATCTCACCTCCATTAAAGTTTTCTCCAACAACTCTAGTTGATGTGCTAACTCTAAGGCAGGAAGATCTTAAGAGATAGACAACCTAGATTTCATTCCATGGACAAGCATCAAATGAGAATTCTCTATTGACCTCTTGGGAGTTATCCTATCAACCCATAACATTGTCTTTAATTTGGTGTGCCAAGTTCTTTGGTTATTCTCCAAGGTTATCTTGATGATTCTGATTAGGCTCTTGTTATTAGATTCATCCAACCCATTACTATGAGGCTATTAGTTAGATGAAGAGCTCAATAATATGCCACAACCATTTGACCAATTAGTTATCTTAGCACCCATAAAATCAAAAGAATTATCTAAAATAATAGTAAGAGCACCAAACCTTGTTATGATACTCTCATATAACTCCAAGATAGCACTCTCATTAGCTTCCTTTAATGCTACTACCTTAACCCACCTTGTAAAATAGTTAGTTTCTATTAGTATCCATTTATGACCAACACTTGATGGGGGATTTATCATGCCAATGATATCAAGACCCCATTGCATGAACGGTTGATCAACTTGGATAGGCTTCAATAGGAGAGATACAAGCTTCTACTTTCCTATAAATAAAGCACATTATCTACACCTTCTCACCCAAGCATGGAAATATTTGAAGAGGTTGGGCCAATAATAGCCAAGCATTATGATCTTGGTAACTATGGTTCTTGGAGAGAAATGACCCCTTATTGACCCATTATGGAACTTCTCAAGTAACACTCCAAACTGGTCATTATCAATACATCTCAATATCAAACCATTGATATCCCTCATAAATAGTACACCATACATAAGACAAAAGGGAATATATTGTAATCTAAACTATCTCCTTTGTGATCTATTCATATTATTAAGATACTCACCATTTTGGATAAATATGATCATATCATGTGTCTAACTTTGTGGCGGCATTGAACCAACTAGTTGGGGACACTCACAGTTGACTAGAGCCTCTTCTTTTAACTCATGAAGATTTGAAGCTAGATGTTCATAAATGCCTTTACCCCTTACCAATTTTTTCACTTTGATATCAAAATCATACTCCATTACCTTAGTGATCCACCCTACCCTCTTTTCACTAAGGTCTTTGCTCAAAATAAACTCTTTGGTACTAGGATGAGAGACCATAACATGAATCTTGTTATTTGAGACCATATGTTTGAAATTATTTAGTCCTCTTACAATATCAAGGACCCATTTCTCTACAAAGGTGTACTTGAATTCATAATGTTCTAAACCTTACTAAAGAATGAAATAGGCTAATCCACACCATCATAATTCTTTTACATTAGCATGGTTGAGATAGTATCAATGGTATTAAATGAATACAAAAGAAGTCTTTAATAAAATTAGGATTCAAAAGGGTAGGAGATTCTACAATTGCCTTCTTTATGGCTTCAAAATTTCTCTTACCCTCTTTGGTCCAAGAAAAGACTTGGTTCTTCTTGAGAATAGTTGTGATAGGTTTCACCAAAGATGCAAAACTAGGTATGCATCTCCTTACAAAATTTATCTTACCCAAAAAACTTTTAAAACATTTCTTATGCAAGGGAAATGATAAGCCTATAATAACCTCTATTCTCTCAGGATCAATAGTCAAACCATCCTTGGAAATAATATGTCCTAAGAGCTTACCTTCATGAAAAACAAAGATGCACTACTTTGGATTAAGAAATACTCCATATTGCCTGAATAATTCAAACACTTGACTCAAGTGTTTCATATGTTCATTAACATATTTAAAAAACACTATTATATCATCTAGATAAACCAATATCATCTCATTAATCAAAACTTTGAAGGCCATGTCCATTGATCTTTGAAAAGTGGCACCAACATTAGATGGACCAAAGGGAATCTTCATATAAGAAAATATCCCTCATTTAGTAGTGAAGTCTTTCTTAAATTGATCATAATCATTGACTAAAATCTGATTATAGCCTGAATATCCATCTATAAGAGAGCAATGATGAGAACCTAAAACCATTTGTAGAATCTACTCCATTGAGGGCAGAGGATAGTGATCTTTGCGTGACACTCTATTAATATCTATAAAGTCTATACAAATCCTTAACTCCTCATTCTTATTTATAATAGGAAAAAGGTTAGCTACCCATGTTGAATGCTTTATGGAAAATATTATCTCAGATTCAAGGAGTTTGGTAAGCTCTAACATCATGAGTTTATCAACCTTGGGGTTGATGGGTCTTTATTTATATCTAATTGGTTTGACTCTAGGTTCCAATTCAATGGTATGGTGTGCTAAGATAGGATCAAATCCTTTGAGGTCCTTATATTCCCAAGGAAAGATATCATGAAACTCTCTACACAACTTAATGAATGCTTACTTCTCTAATATAGAACAGACCTTGCCTAGTTTGAGGAGTTTGTCCTTGAAGATCAAGACCCTTTCATAATTATCCTCTTTTTTATACATATTCACTTTCTACTTCTTCTTCTAATAATTCTCATTTAATATAATTTCTAAGGTCACCAAAACCTTAGGTATCTTATTGGTTCTTAGTTACAAAATCTAATCACCTAATTATTCTTGGAGCCTCCTTTGATTCCTTAAAGAAAACTTAGCCTCATTTTGCAAGAAGCATGCAATGTGTTTGTCACTACCGAAAAATTTCCAAGAAATTTCATTATTAGGTAAAAATTTTATAATAATGACCTTAATATGAAACTATCTTTCCTCTTTATTTATGGCAATTAGATTGTCAAATTGAGCTCCTATGGCAGATAGTCTATCAGCATGACTATTTTAATCCCTTGGGACTGAGTGAATATTGAATGCATTATATTCTTTAAGTAGATCCTATAACCTATGCCTATATGACTTAATCAAAGGGTTCTTGCTAGCAATCACATTTCTCACCTAATGAAAAACCAATTCACTATATCCATACACTTGCAGGTTCTTGAGTCCTTTTCTCCTTGCCCATTGAAAGCCATGAATCAAACCTTAATATTTAGCTACATTATAAGTGCAACTGAAATAAAATATGTATGAAGCATAATACTATTTTTTGGATGAAGAGGCCAACATAACACCAATCCCTACACCAAATTTACTTTTTAAACCATTAAAAAACATCTTCCATAGCTCATCATCTTCACCCTCTTCCTTGGAAAGTAGAGGTGTTGGTTCTCCTTCTTCATGTATACAATACACTCCTAGATCAGTTTCCTCAATGAGAGCATAAATATCCTACTCATAATTATTAGTACCATATTGATATAAAACAATTTTCAATGCCCTCAAGCTTGGAAGAAGTTCCATCCTCTAAAATAGATTTCTTTCCTTCATGAACAACACAATTTAAATTAGAACTTGTCTCAATGTAATGTTCAATATGAAACCTTGAAATAGGTTATGTCCTAATTATCACCTTGGCCCTATATCTCATACTAAAATCCAAGAAAGATTATTTAGCCGAGAGATATAGACAGATTATAAAGTGGGCTATGAGATCAACCACAACTATGTCTAGCAAGATAGGAAAACTAGGACAATTATGCAAGAATTTTTTTAAAAATTTTATCAGTCCTAATATCTTGATTGGTTTACCATCTAATTGAAGGAACCCTTTTCTACGTGGCTCAAATTCTAGGCCTAGATTGTCAGCTACAACTTTGGGCATGACAAAAGTAGAAGCTCCACTATTTACTATGCAATTATATACCAAATTGTCACCTAAAATGAGGGTGAGGTAAAATGGTGAAGGTTTATCAGACCTAGTGTATTGTTAAATAATGTTACTAAGATAATTTTGAAGATAAACATGACCATGAATTTTATTTGAGGGTGAGACACTAGCAGGAATAATAGATAACTACTTTTGTAGGAGTTCTTTTTGACTAGGTATATGAAGAAATCCCAAAGAGAAATGGATGCTTTAATATTCCTCAAAGAATATACAATGTTTAAATAATCCATACCACTCTTGGGATTTTTTAGGTAGATAATTCATTTTAAACTTGAGGAATAGGAGCAAACCTTATCATATTTTGGCTCGCTAGAGATGCAAATGTTTTTGGAACTATCACACTTGTGGTTGTGTCTTGTTGCTTTATATGAGGATTAGATGAGCTTATGGGCATGATGCTACCACATCCTAGAGATTTACTCTTGGACCTTGTATTGAATATAATAGAGGCTCCTTGATTTATTACAAAAGTGTCTTCAACTAGAAAATTGGTGAAGATCTCTCCTTGAGGTTGCCAATCCTTATTAACTTGCATCATCACCTCCTCCTCATTTGATAAGAGGGGAGTAACTACTCCTCGAGCCACCAAAGCTTGTTTTCCATTTTGATTTGAATTCATGAATTTATCTTGCTACCAATATTCTCCTTACACCAAATTATTATGAACTAGTACCATCTCATTTGCATTGGTGGTAGAGTTAGGATTATATGTATTAATAAGCTTGTTGGGATTAGGCTATCATTGTTTCTTCCTCTTCCATATTTTTGGCCATAATATTTTTGATAGGGGTAAGGATTATGATAGGAGCCTTATTACATGTTAGCTTGTCTATTTTGAGACTCTAAGGTTAAGAACTTTGATTTCCAATCAACATTATTTTTTGCTTGCTTAGGAGCCACCGTAGGTTTGGTATTGGCATTAAAAACTTGGGATACATCTAGAGTATTAGAAAAGGCATGATACAAAAGAGGCATAAACACTTTAGGTGGTAATATTCCATCTTAGATGAGATTATTTTTATCTTTAATATAAATCTCATAAGCTTTAGGGAGGGTGGATCCTCCCATAGATTGAAGCATGATAAAAATTTCAGTCCCAATGGCTTTCAAGTAAATAGGGAATACAAAAATAGAAAGTGGTTTCATGGGATGAGGCAATTTATGTGAAGTCTTCTAAAAAATTTCATTGAAGTCATGCATTATTTATTTGGGTCCCCTTTTTATCAAATTGAGATGATGCATGAGAGAAGCATGGTCACTTTCATTTCCAAATCTAAAAGCCAACAACACTCTAAAATCATCCCATGTTATGATACATCCACATTTTAGAGTCATATAAAAATCAAGAGCCTTCCATTTAAGGGACATGGAAAGGAGTCTAATTGAAAATTTCTCTTGAATAATTTTGTGGAAACTAAAAAATTTAGAAACATCTGTAATATGCTCACTAGGTGTGGTATGACTCTAACCATTGAATGCAGGCACACCTTTTGTGGCATTAAGAAGAATGAAATCATATGCATGAATTTGAATTGGATTATTGGTATTGAAGGTAGGGAAATCATGAGGTCTATCCATGTCTTCTTCTTAAATATATTTAACTTCTTCAACCTCTTCAAGTTATTTCTCCTTATCAAAATATATTCATTCTTCAAAGGGAAGATTAGGTTGTGGATATTGAATTACAAGAGGGATTTCAGGCTGAATGGGTGGGTTAATAGGATTGGATGTTATAACAAAGGATGACCTAGTGAGGACCATGAATTATAGGGGAAATTTTATAACAAAATTATGGTCTAGAACTAGATTTACCTTTTAAAGAGTCACCAAATGCTGAGTATCACACCAATTTATAGCTCGTGTTTGTTAAGACAAACATTCACCTTAACTAGTTATCTTATATTCAATATGTCCCACTAGGTGTACTAGAACTATTGTCACAAAATATTGCACCTTATAAGAGGTTTTTAAATCCTCTTCTAGATTTGGGAAACATGGAAACATTTATAGGTATGTGGGTGTACCTATATTGAAAATGAGCCTATAGATTTAAGGGCTAGTGTATACACATAATATTTTCAAACTTTTATTGATTACTAACACTTTGTATCTTAGAATAACCTATAAAATCTTAATATCTCTAAGTACATGCCTTAAGGGGTTCACTAGAAAAGGGGTTGGTAGACCATCAGTGATTCATAAGATTATTGTCCCTTTTGACACTTACCATCTACACACTCATCTCATAAAACTGTTAACCCTAAGCTTATTCTTCTCAGTTCTACCCACTTCAATCATTTTTATCTTTCTAACCTCCTTTACTTTCCATAATTACCTTTTTGAATATAGATTGAACTAGGTCAACCATGGCTGACCCTATATAGTTTAGGGTATTTTTCACTTTTTTGATTTGTTGGCCTTTTGAGTGACTTAACTCAGACCTAGTGAATTATCCCTAAAAATACACTGGGTTAACCATGGTTGATCCTGTACAACAGACATTTTCATAAGGATTTAGGGAAAGATTTTCCTATATATATAAGTTCATTTATAACCATTTAAAAATAGAGAAATGAATAAGAATAAGTACAGATGGACATCTACTTGTTGACCATTATACTAGAAGAATAAATCTTAGGTTTCTATACTTTCTTTGTAGATATAGATCTTATCTTGTGGAAAAGTCTTTTAGATGCATAGTTAGGTTGTGTATCCTAGAGCTTATTTGTCTTTATTATCCTTATAAGCCACAACAATCTCTTTCAAAGAACTTGGCCAAGGGAGAGATTGAGGCTCGGTGGGTTTGTATTCAAGGTAAGTATTCCTAAATTTATTTCTCCTTTGTAAGAGTAGATAGATAATGTAGTTATTTTTCTCTCTTATATGCATTAGGATTCTATATACATTGATGTGAGTATGAATTATATACATGTTTAGTTTAGTTATTTATTTTGTTTCTAACCCCCACTTTGTGCCACAAGCTTTGGTGTGCACTAGATTAGATTTACTTTATTTTTTATTAGAATAAGTGAATATCAAACCTTAGGACTCTTTTAGCATTTTTACATGATTATGCTAGATTGTAGGCTTTATAACCATACCTCACATGGTGTATTATGACAAATGATCCCCTAATCAGGTCTAGCAGATCCCCATATTCAACATACTCCTTGTAAACACTAGAAATCCACACACCATGATTTTGAATGTCATAATTCCCACAAATACCTTAGGACCCTTTCAGGACCAATCTAACCCCTTGAACCCTAATCAAACCTTACTCATATTCATTTTAAATCAATTGGCTTAACTTAGCCTTTACCCACTTTTTTTGCTTTACCCTCGACCATCGATTGTTGGGTTAACCACCAACGGCCACCTTTACTGTCGATGGTTAGGGTCCACCTCCTTAAAAACTAACATGAAAGTCACCTACCTTAATTTTATAAAAATAAATTGTCCTCATCCATGTGCAAGCAATTGCATGAGTGAGTTATAATTAGGAAGCCTAGTTCATGTGCTATTGCAACTCTCTTGCCTTGCCTATAAGAAGAGAGGAACAAAGAGGTGATATATATATGTAATTGTGATCAGGATCTTGTGTATCTAAGAGTTTATTTTTATAGGTCAATCATCATTAAATGATCCAACCATAATATTAGAGATCCAACTTGTCATTGCCTCTCTAATGAGTTCTTAGGTACTGTTACTATGTCAAAATCAATCTAGATTCCACTAACAGGTCAACTACCTCAACTATCCACCTAATCAACTTTTAGTCATCCTCCTAAGCCAAAGAGGAGCTCTTCACAATATTTTGATTCAACACATACACTATAAATTAGGCTTTCAACCACACCTATACTTAGTTTCTTCTTTTACATTTCCCAATAATAGTCAATAAATTCACTGAAACATTATGACATGCTTGGTGGGACCTTGAGTCTTTACTTTGGGTTTCCTTTCTTTGCATCTATATGCTTTTCTCTCAATTTTTGCTCATTAAAAAAATTGAAATATATTTTGGGTTTAAAATTAAGTGCATCCATCTCTTGATTTTAATTTTAGCTCAATTTAAAAAGCATATTAATCTTATCATAGTTTCACTATTTATTACACACACTAAAACAAACCACTTTCACTAATTGAACATCAAACAAGTTTGAGACAAGGATCAAGTAAGATTTCATCACATAGCAGAAACATTACCCTTTCTTGGTGATCATACTTGGAGGTCATTACCAAGGGGAGAACCAACTTAGATATCTAGTTGAGTATAATATCTAGATATCAATATATATTGGCTAAGCACCTGATAACCTTATCATTATAGTGTATGAACTGAGGGGGTAGGCCCCATTACCAAGCTATATATTGATTCTAATACAAATTACATTTGAGCACGTAAACATAACCTAAATTTAACCTTAGACTTCATCTCTAGTACCTTCTCTACAAACCAATTTTAGTCACACAACTTCTTAAGGCATAAGCCAAAACTGAGATTAATTAAAATTTTATGATTTAACATCTCTTTTAGAGTATGATTTGATTTCTTTGGTCATTTTATTATCTTATCTATATTTGAGTAGTGAGGATATTTATGCTTTCTATCTGGTATGGTTCTCACTCACCAATAACAAAGAGACCTTGTAGAGCAAAACCCAAAACCAAGATGACCTACCTCTTCTACCTCTTCATCCATGAATGACATTTCTAAACTAGTAGAATCTCCTCACCCCTCAAGAAGTCCTACTTTCCCTTGGGAGGTTCCTCAAGGAGATACACATTTTTTTACTTTCCTAGATAACAATCTTGTAGCCTTGCAACATTATCTTACAACCATGTCTTACTATATCCTAGCTTTAACCCCACACATAGATCTATTTTGTGGCATGCCTCTCTACCTCATGGGGAATATCTCCATTTCCATGGTTACTACCCAATTTTTGACTACCCAAGTTTCCTCATCAACTAAAAAACCCTTCGAGACTACCATAGAAAACCACCTAACCTAAACTATTGCTGCCCTTGTACCTTACACTCCTACCAACCACTCCTCCATACTAGGAGTGCTTACCTCTAACACTACCATCCTTACCTTATATACCCCCAATACATAAACCACTATTCTACTTCAAAGTCTTGTGGTGTCCATACCTTCTAATTTTCCACCAATCAATACAAGGCCACCACCCTTCCATCGGTCACCAACCCAACTACCACTCCTATCCAAAAAGCACCCCTTACACCAAACTTTGGATACATCCATAACCTACAAGGGCATGTACACCAACCCATAACCTTACCACCTACACTTAGCTACCCTTATGTATCGTCGACCTAACTATTAGTATCCACTTACCAATATGTGGTAGTCTCCCAACCTTCTACCCACTATTAATATTTCTCCCAACCACCATAACAACATGCATCTTAAAACCTTTTGGGTGAACAACCCCAAGACAACCTAATGAAGATGCTTATGGACAAGATGACCACCTTAGAGTCATCCATTTTAAGTGCTCACAATATCTTGTCATATGACCAAATCTATAATGATCTCATCCACCCTTCTGTACCTATCAGGGCATATCCTCCCCAATGAGAACTTCCCAAGTTCTCTAAATTTCAAAGTAAGGAGGATCCACAATAACATCTTAGGGTGTTTAGGCATGATTTTTATCTCATCACTTATTATGATGCCCTCCTTCTTTATACCTTCCCCATATCTCTATTTGGTCCAACATTAGATTAGTATAGTTCCATACCAAAGCACTCCCTTTTCTCCTTCACCCAACTAGCTCAAACCTTATTGGACCACTTTTTGATCAATATCTTGAAGAAAGTTTCTATCATAGACCTCCACTCCATCTAATAGTTTGAATATGAATCCATTTCCAATTTTATGGCTTGATGGAGGATCCTTATTAACTGATTCTCCTTCTACCTACCTCAACCTAAACTCATATAGCTCTTTACTTAGGCATGTGCCAAGCATATGTCCTCTAAAATACATGTCTAAAGATTATGAACCTTAAATGAAGCTTTTACCATGGTGCATAAGTTATAAAAATGATCCATTGATGAAGGAAAGCTAATGCTAAAAAAAAAGAACTCTGCCTAAAAAAATAATGAAGCCTCTTCTTCCAAGATAAATAACTAGTCTAACACCAATACAAATAACAAAGGAATTAAAAATATGATTATCCTTAAAGCTTATCCTCCAACTTTCATCAACCAACTAAATTCTTATAGTTAATTAAAATAAAACATGAGGAGTCAAAATTAGAACAACCAAAAGTAATTCACTCCCCTTGGAGGATCTTATGCATCCATCTTGGAGAAGTTATTGAAAGAAAACATCATTTAATTTCCTCTTATAAAACCTCCTTAATATTTTGATGCCTCTCATCCTACACCTAGTTGATTCAATGAGAATGATCTATGTGCCTTTCATCAAGTTATAGGACACGATGTTATTAGGTGCAATACCTTTAAGAGCCTTGTCTAATCCCTCATTGACAAGGGGAAGCTTATATTGGAAAACCTCAATACACCATCAAATAAATCCATTGATATATTCAAGAATCAATTCAAAAACCATGCTCCTACCAAGAATGAGAGCAAAAACATTGAGTGCTCTCATGATAGACATATGGTTAACATGGTCCTTTATGTGCTCATTACCAAACCACCTAGTGCCCAATCTTCTGGTTCTCCACTTCCATCATCTATTGAAATAGTGGACTTGCCTTCCCTTATTTTGGACACTCACACTAAGGAAGTACCATCCTCTCTCTCTCTCTCTCTCTCTCCATGTATTGAGGTATTAGATCCCCTAGCCTCCCTTCCAACTAATATATCAGAATGACCAACCATCACCACCCTATCTTTACCTTCAACTACTGAACAACTTACTTCCCTTTCAAAAATAATTCTTGAGGAAACCCCCATGTATACTCCTCCCATATAGGAACCACCTATCCCAACCTTGCATCCTCTAATTAAAGAAGAGGATGAGGTTACCATCCCTATGTCTCTACCTAGGGGCTTATCTTTTAGGTCCACTATTAATGGAATCAAATCATCCTATAAACCATTCTCTAGGCTAGTGTAGGACCTATAATTTATCTCCAACATTGATATGGATCAAGCCACCTTCTATACAAAATTATGGGTACCTTATATCACCAAGTAAGAACCTCCAACCATATATTTAGTAAACCAACCCACCACTTTCACTATCCAAAATCCTACCCTATCAACCAAACCAATAACAAATTTTACCAATCCCCTAATCCCTAAACCATCTAAGGCACCTAAATCCAAAGAGATAAAATCACCTTATAACACCAAACTAACCAAACCTATCAAGAACCTTAGCAACTTCACTACACCAAGCCTTAGTCACCCCTTAGTGAAGGTGGAACTTACCTCACCAAAACTAGTAACCAAATTCTAACCCAAAGTAACCAAAGAGGTAAAACCACACAAAGGCTGGAAGGCTAGAATTTTACCTCTCTCAACCTTAACCTCCATTTTGGGGCCTTATCCCTCTACATTGAGTAGGAAGCTAATTGCCTCTAGAAAAAACCCACCACGTCTTTTGGTTACACCTTCATAATTACTCTCTGATGTACTTCTTTTCACCATGCCAGTAATACCTATGCTACCTACCTTAAAATATTCCACCTGTATCTCATCAACTTCCTTTCCTAAAATGAGGTCATCAACCAAGCATACCACCCTACCTAAAACACCTATCACCAAACCTTATTCTAAATGACCTTCCACCTCAACCATCAAAGCAAAAACTGTTATAGCTCTACCACCTTTATCTATATCCTACTTAACTATTCTCCATAGGTTATTTCATACTTCTTGTTTAGCCTTACCTCCCATTAGACCCTTTAACCCTCTTTCTTCCAAACCTATCTGGTACAATGACCACCACATGTGTTATTATCATAGGACACCCAACCATGACATGAAAAAATGTAAGGCTCTCTAAACCATTATCCACTAGCTCTACAATGAGGATGACCTCTTAACAAATGAGCCTCATATATGCTACATACCAATATAACCAATAACCATACCAACCCAATGTTTACCTACTCTTCCACTCTTACCTAAGAGTTAAGATGAGTTTGACTAGTCTACCACTTCAAACCATCCTTTTATCCATATATCAATGTGGTCACAAGATCATAATAGAAGGATAAGGGGAAGGCTAAGGTGTCTATTCCATAGATGTATCCATATTCAACCTCCCAACTGACCCACACCCATCCATCTCTATCTTCCACCAAATCTAAGGTATTTATTTGAGGTGCCTCCTAATCTAACCCCTTAAAATCCATCAAGAGAGTTATCCTCAAGCAACTTCACTAGAACTCAATGAATATGAACTTGTATGAGTTGATCTCTACCTCTCCCCATCATCACCAAGTGCTAATAAAGGTTTTGAATTTCATTGATGTCTAACCTGAGTACCCCCAACCTCTATCATCCTTTGTTGGTTCCCTTCAAATTTCCAACCTTGTTACCTTCAAGGATTCAAAACTAGCTTCCATAAAACCTAAGGACCTAGATCCCCTTCTCTTTATTACTACTTACATCAACCAACCCACATCAAATAATTCATTATTGATGGGGGAGATAACATTAACATCATCTCTTCTCATACCTAAAACCAACTCAGCTTGATAGACAAAATCATGTTTGAATCTTTAGCCATCCTTTGTTCCTTCAATGATATTATGGATACTAACTTGGGAACTATCATCCTTCATATCCATTTAGGACCCTACACACTCCTCAAAATTTCCTATGTTATGGAAGGTGAATGCTAATACAATGTCTTATTAGGATGACCTTGGATTTGCTTTATGGGTTACATTCCATCTACCCTCTATCATTACATTAAATTTGAGCATGAAGGCTAGGTCATCACCATATAAGATGACTCAAGTCCTTTATTTCACATGAAACATGACCTATCACCCCAATGATGTCCTTATACCCCCATCCAATATACCCTCAGTAGCTAAAACCTAACCTTTAACCACTAAAGTAGATATCATAACCCCTTATATCAATGAGGCATCGACTAGTTCCTCTATCCCTTTAGATCAAATCCCCACCATAGACCCTTTGGAATCAATGTTCCATCACCTTTCACTAGGGAAGTATCTCTTTTTAATCCTTGACTCTTTTCCTACTCCTCATGAGTATGGGAAACTCACTAACCAACTAGGATATGGCCCTAATATCAGAACTATCATTCCCTTTGGGCCTCCCCGCTATTATACCCATTTTTTCTATGGGGGACTCAACAAATCCCTTGGTACTTATACCACCTCTCTTCTACCTTGACCATTTACCATTAGTTTCTCTTACCTAGATAAACCAAGCTTTGTCAAGACATACCTCCATTGATGTGCTTGAAAAGGCTTTAGTCTTGGGAAATATGAGCATGGTCCACATAAATTGGTCACCATCAAATCCATGAATCCACATGAGAAGCATAGACTTGGTTTTATCTTACCTAATAAGAAGAAATCTAAATAACTCATGTTATCATTGTTGAATAAGATGCCCCTTCCTCATTGACCTCACCTCCACTTACATGTGAGGATGATGTAGTCATCCCACATAACTTTTTATTTAAACATTATTAGCCTCATACCCCTAAATTATCACAAGGAAGGGCTGAACATAACCATCCCTTTGACCCATCTTGAGATGATAGGGGAAGATTTCCCTACCATTAACACTATTTAGTGTTAGGATGATGATTCTATTCTCACCTATCTTAGTGCCCTAGATTTTTCAATCCATAAATCCCTTCCTCCTAAAATATCAACCATGTTGAATTAATCTACTATGGTTATCAACATGAGCACTTTAGATAACCCCTAAATTGTCAAAATTGGCTAATCACTAAATGTCAAATAACTTCAAGACTTACCCTTTTTCCTTCAAGAATGCAACATAGCCTTTACTTGGTCATATAGTGACATGCTCAGGATTAAACCTTTCATTGCCACCCATAATATAGTCACCAATCATGATGCCAAGCCCATCAAGTGAAATATTTGATGCATGCAACCTCACATAGCCCTTCTCATCAAAGAGGAGCTTTAGTATCTATTATCTATAAATTTCATTTAACCCATTGACTACCCCAAATGGGTCTCAAATGTTGTAACTATCACCAAATCCATAGGGGGAATACACATTTGTGTGGAATTTCATGACCTCAACCTTACCTACCCCAAAGATGGCTTTCCTCTATCAAGCATCAACTAGCTTGTTAACCTTATAGCTGGCCATGAGATGTTATCTCTCATAGATGGGTGCTTAGGTTATAATTAGATATTAATTGCTCTAAAAAATTAGCATAAAACTACATTTACCACCCCTTATGGAACTTTTTGCTATAGAGATAATACTGGTGTAACCTACCAATGTGCCATGACCTATATCTTCCATGACCTCATCCATAAGATTGTCAAGGACTATGTGGATGACCTTAGAAAATCCAAACTTTGAAAAGATCACTTGGCCATTCTTAAAATCATCTTTGAATTCCTTATCCATTATCATGTCCATCTTAACCCCAAAAAGGAAAATTTTGGGGTCTTATTAGGAAAGCTTCTTAGTTTCATTATCTCCCTTCATGAAATTAAAGTCAATCCTACCAAAATCAAAGTAATCCTAGACATGTTTCCCCCAAACAAACTTAAGCAACTCTGTAGTCTACATGGAAAACTTTAATCTATTTGATGTTTCATTTCCCATCTTTCAAACTGATGTCAACCTTTCCACCACATTATAAAGAAGTATGTCTCTTTCAAGTGGAATAAAAATTATCAAAAGGCCTTTGATTCACTCAAAAAGTACTTTTTATCTCTACCTATCCTTACCCCTCCTAATGATGACCAAACTTTTTACCTATATCTCTCTACCACCAACCATTCCCTAAGGGCAATACTGGCTCACCAAGATGAACAACATAAAGAGAAAGCCGTATACTATATTAATTGCACACTTGTAAAGTATGAGACTCAGTATACCCATACTAAAAAAAATTGCTTAAATCTAGTCTTCATGGCCACCAAACTTTTCCACTACCTTCTTAACAATAAAATGTATGTCATAACCAACACTGACCCACTCAAGTATATGCACTCCAAGATGTACAAAAACTAGTGTATGGAAAAGTGGCTCATGCTATTATTAGAGTTTGACCTTGAGTTCCTTTAATAAAAGCTAGTTAAAGGTCAAGTCATTGTAAACTAATTGGTTAAGGCATTTTTATTAGACAACCAACCCCCTCCTCTTAAGTTCCTTGATGAGTCTATCGTGACCCTCTCTCAAGCATATTTTACCTATCAAGTCACCATATTTTTTGATGGATCAAAGTGTCAACATGGTGGGGGAGCAAGTATCATCCTTATCCATTTTGATGGTGAACCTCTTCCTTTGTCCTTCAATCTTGATTTTGAATTTACCAATAATATGGCTGAGTATGAATCCATAATGATAGGCCTTCAAACTACCTTAGCCCTAGGAGTCAAAATAATCAATATATTTGGTGACTCCCAATTTGTGGTCAATCAAATCATTAGCTCTTACCAGTGTAAGAATATTGTTCTAAAATAGTAAAAGCAATTATTTTATGTACTCTTAGCATCATTCAAACACTATCACATCCAGTCAACTCTATGATCTACTAATAAGTTCATCGACATCATGGCTTCCCTCACCTCTTAGATCCCATTTTCACCTTTAGATTCTAAGCTATCTATCATAATTTATAGGCTAACCCAAACTTCCTATGTCAATCCTGATTCTCCCACCATTTTCAATGTGGGGGAGAACCAAATTGACCTTTGGTATCAACAAACCTTTGACTATCTTAACCTTAGCATAATTACTTTCGGTTTTTCTAGGAATTCTTGAAGAGTATTTATCTAGAGCACCTCTCACTATACCATTATGGGAGGAATACTCTATAAATTTGGCTTTGATGGCCTCCTCTTCCATTTCCTACACATTCAAGAAGCCTATCATACTATCAAGGAAACACATGATGTAATCTGTGGTAGTCACTTTAATGGCCTCACTATAGCTAAGCATATCCTTCACCTAGGATATTATTGGCCTACCCTTAACCAATATTATTATGATTACATGAAAAAGTGTGTCAAGTATAAAAAACATGCTAATTTTTATCATAGACCTAGCCATAGTCTTTGAGTTTCCACCAATTTTTATCCTTTCTCACAATAGGGTCTAGATATTATTGGTGAAATTAACCCTCATTCTTCATTATGACACCACTCTATCATCATTATGATTGAGTATTTTACCAAGTGGGTAGAGGCTATTCCTTTAGTTTTTACCAAAGCATAAAATATCATTGACTTTATAACCCATCATATCATCTACCACTTCAATCTTCCTCATAAGATTATCACCAACAATGATAAATAATTTAAGAACAAGCAAGTCTAGAGTCTATGTGATGCATTCAACATTAACTTAAGCTTCTCCTCACCCTATCACTCCCAAGAGAATGGAAAAGCTGTGGCCTATAACAAAACTCTTAATAACATGCTAACTAAAATGGTCAATGAATTAGGTCAAGATTGGCATTTACACATCCCCTTCAGCTTATGGGCATATTATACTAGCATTAGAACCCCCATGGGTGATACCCCATTTTATATTGTGTTTGGAGTAGAGGACATCTTGCCTCTCAAATTACAAATCCCCTCTCTTTTCATATCTTTAAAATAGCTCATTTTTGAGGATGATTATTGTCAGCATCATTTATCCCAACTTGAGCTACTTGATGAGCATCATTTAGCAACCCTTACCCATTTCCATGTTTATCAAGAGTGCATCAAGTGTACCTATAAAAAACAAATTAAAGTGTGAGAAATCAATATCGGAGACCTCATTCTAAAGGAAAACCAATATATCACTAATATGGAGAAAAATAAGTGGGGTAAGTTTGCTTTCAATTGTCTTAGACCTTATATCATAACCCACAAGTATGGATTGGGAGCTTACTGATTATCTTTTATCAAAGGCCACCCAAAACCTAAACCCCTCAATCCTTCACATCTATGCCCATTCTTTTGTTAAGAACGATAAAGTTAACCTTTTGTCTATCTTAAGCTCATCCCTTTCTATCTACCTACATTCCATCTTCTTGGTTTAGGGGTAACTAATTATAACCAAATCATGTGATTATCTATCATTAGTATAGCCTTATATTAAGTAATGGGTATCATGGCTCTACCTATGGCATGGTTCTCATGGTACTTTCCACACCTCCATAGGATGGATTCCCATGGTTGTTGTCATATAAACCTCCTTACACCTAATCAACCTTCTTGTGTTTTAGTTTTTCCTTCATAAAGGTGAGCCCTTAAGCCTATATAGTCAAATCTATGTCTATATAAATCAAACAAGCAAAAATAAACATCCACAATAATAGAAATCATGGGACATTCTTAGCATTCATAGACTATTCCTTTGAAGGATAGCTATTGAAAATTTATTTGAAATTGCCAAAATGTAAGGTGGATTGCTCCCTTGAATGACAAATATAAAAAATGATTAAAAAAAGCTAATAAACTTGGACCATTCCCTTGAATGAGGAATAAGTAAAGAATTTTGACAAAAGCACAACAATTTCTTGGAAGCTTCCTACATCAATCAACTTCCCATATACAATAATCAACAAATAACCCATCATCAAAATCACAATAAAAAGAAACTAATTTTAAAAATTGTAATCAGCTCTCAAACAACATAATAAGGTGGAAGCCATGATCAACTTTCATAAGTAGACTTCTTGCATAAATCAGTCTACATAGTTTTGTGTAGGCTTGTTTATTTTGGTTCTTTAGACACCTACAAAAGAGGCATGCTAGTTTCACAACAAGGTTCCATTTTCACCCATCTCCCCTTTACACTATATACAAGGGATTTTTTGAGCTTACTTGACATTATGTGGTCAAGAAACCTTTTAACCAGCTAATGAATGTTAATGTGAAGCATTCAAAGGGCTTATGTTTATTAAGCTAGTCTAACTTTAGTTTTGTTTTAGTCCTTGTCAATGAAGAAGCATCATGCCCTCTTCTTATCCTATCATGACTAGTTGATATTTTCATGATGATGTTTATCTCTTGATTATATTCTTGGGTCTCCCATCTAGTGTTGCTAATTAAATTACTTCATGTGTTTTATCTAAAACATTAAAAATAAGCATAACCATACCAAAAATGATAATATCATAACATCCATGAACATCTAAACAAATTAACCATTTTATACCACATGTCTAAGTATAAAATAATGCAACATACACTCACTAAAATTTAGCATGTCATAAGCATAACCATAAATCAAAACCATCTCATGCCTAGCTAAAATCTATATTAGTGTCTAGCATCCATATCATAAAAAACATTCATGAGCACTATATATACATCACACCATAAATATTAAACATCAACATCAAACCATAAACCATAAACATGAGCATAAATAATGATCATGTAGACAAACTCATGAGTCAAATAACATAATGATTGTACAAGTAGATAAACATCTCTCTCTCTCTCTCTCAAACATGTACATCTCTTCACATCAGATCATAGGCCAAAATCAAAATGATATACATGTCATAATATATTTATATCTATGTTCTAAGGGAACCACTACCTTTTATAGCACCATTAGATCCTGGTGATTGCCTACCTATTATACCTATAAGTCCCCCAACTATCCCTATTTGTCCAGATATAGATGCTACCCACTGCCTTGGTGTCACCACATTGGTACCACCTACCAAGATAGCCCTATATTTTCCTCATTGGGGTTCTTGTGGATACTATGTCAAAATTAACGCCTTATAGTACCATAGCTCCTCCACTATAGCTAGGTATCTTGCTATGGTAATAGAGCCTAGTGGCCCTCCCTGTGCTACTACTCTTCCTCTTCTTTGCCTCAGTTAGTTCCTCTCTTCGGTCACCAAGCCTAGAGAGGTCTTGGTCTAATCCCTCTCACCTATCATGGTATTAAGCTGACCCTATAAGGTAGAAACTTAACCCCATAGTATAGTAATCTAACTTGTTAAGGTGTCCACCTAGCCTTATAATACTTGTACCTATCCCTATGTAGTAGTTAAAGCCACTCTTAGGCTCTAGGTGATGTCTCCTATCATTAGTGCACCCTTAAACCACTCCACATCATAAGCTCCTCCCCTTACACCTGATGTAATAGAGTCACCCCTACAACACATAAAGTTGATAGGGAACTCTATCTATGTGTACCCTTCCCATAGTAATCCCGCTGGCATCAACACCCAAATGTGCTCATAGTCCCAATATTTTAAAACTAGGCTGACATTAATGACATACCTCCCATAGGACCGAAACCCCCATAGCTCCTTATATATATGTATAATTAAAATGGATAACTAACCAAATACCATCCAGACTAGAAATAACTTGATCATTTCCCCCAGTAACAAGTAAGGAAACCTCTCACTACTCAAGTTAGGAAACGTAAAACATGTCATCATAATCATGAGCATGGTCATGAGTCTCCTCTCACCTAGAGCCCTATTGTATAAAGCACTATAATTAAACCCCCCAACATGACATCTGACTTAATCACTATCATCCCTAATAAAATCTTGATGTGATCATCTTTCTCTTTATGCTTTATATGGTAGATCAAATCAACCTGAAGTGGAAGTCAAGTGATCCTATGTACATCCTCCAAGATAGTCATCTCCCCAGTCAGTAATAGAAAGGTGTTCATAGCAAAATCCAATCTCTCAATGAGCACTAAGACCATAGATGAATCCTAAGGCACATGTTGATAATTACTCATAGTTCATAACCCAAAATCTTCCATGTGGGCCCAGTGAGTTGGGGTTATCCCCTACTAGATCTTGATGAAGATACATGACACTCAATTGTGCATCTATATCTGCTCCTTGGCCTACACCAATTTATCAACACAACTTAGTCACCTATGTAAATGTCACCTACCCCATTATACCTTAAACCTCTAAGCAATTGACCTATTTATTTTCCCATCCTACCTATCTACCCAAATACACATCAAGATTTCCTTCTAAACTTGCCCTACCAAACTCTACCTAGCATACACTAACTCACTTTGCCTAAACTTTTAAACTACTTTACAAACATCTATTTTAACCTTGTCAACCACTGATGATCAAGGGGACCACTAATGGTTAGGTACCCATCTTTTCTAGGGTATCAACTATCGATGGTCAAACCTAACCATTCATGGTCACTATGGGTGTGCTAAAGCTAGAACAACCAAACCCTACCTACCCTATAAAACTACCCAAACAACAAATAAACACCCTAATTTATTACCCTGACCTATTTACCCACATAATTTACATAATCACCCTATCAAATCCTAATTTTAAGTTCAAATTTGCTCAAAAATCCCCAAGAATTTACCTAGGGCATCGCAATCCAAAACCCACCCTTTGTAACCAAACCTAATCTTAATGAATTTGTAAAATCAAGATAATCTATCAAAGTAAATGTCATCCCCTTCCTCATTTCATGATCACCACTATGGAGTCAGTCATATGCCCACTCATCCTCATCTATATCCATAAGCTCCCTACATCTTCAATGATCTACTAGGTTGACTCTCCACCTCAACTATCACTCTCCCACCTTAGCAAATACACTCAACAAACACCTTCATTGCTAAACACCAAAAACCAAATCTCTAAGTCAAACAAGAAAAAGTCACAAATGTTAAAAATTTATTCAATTCTCACTTTTACGTCATGAACTTTTAGGATTTCCACCTTGACCATCGATGGTCACCCTTAGGGAACCTAAATATCGATGATCAAGATACCCCACTTTGTTACTTCCACCTAGGCAAACCCCCTTTTAGTAAAACTAACCCATTTTTTACCCACCCATGGATACTACCTTCTCCATTCACCAAAACCATCTCGTTATATCAATGTTGGTCTATTTCAGCCCAACTAGCATGCATTTTATGACACTTTTTGCCTAGTCCTTTGATTGTAGTGACAACACTACCATGTTGACAACCTTTTAAACTCATGCCACATCACACTTACCTAACTAACTTGTGTATTTTTAGGAGTACTTCCTACCTAAAATACCCATGAAACTTGACCTATTTGTGTTTTCATTGGGAGTACTTCCTACCTTAGATACCTATCAAAATATTGACCTTATTTAGGAGACTAACAGATGTATCCAACTATCATGCCTAAATACAATCACATACTACATTGGTCACTTGTCCCTTAATATTGACCTAATTATTATCAACTATATTAACCTAGTCAATGTGTGATCTTGGCTATCACACCTTTGTCACACTTTGCACACTGGTTTATGATTTAGTACCCAACCTATCATCTACCTTCATTGCCACCTTCATCTACCTTATCAAACCTATACCCAATTCTATTTTACCTCATCGATTCCTAATTTTTGTTTTAAATCTTGTTGATTCAAGTCTCACAACAAAAAGGGGCAAGATATAGACACCAAAAATCCACATATCATGATTTCAAATGTTGTAATTCCCCTAAACAACTTAGGACCCTCTCAAGACCAATCTAACCCTCTGACCCCTAATCAAACCTTACCCACAGTTAGTTTGGCTCAATTAGCTTAACCTAACCTTTAACCACAATTTTTCCTTTACCCTCAACCACCAATATTTAGGTTGACTACCGATGGTCACCTTGACCATCATAGGTTAGGGTCCATCTCCTTAACAACTAACATGCAAGTCACCCACCTTGATTTTCTAAAAAAAACTTGTCCTCATCCACGTGTGAGCCACTACATGAACAAGTTATAATTAGTAAGCCTAGTTCATATATTATTTTAGTTTTCTTGCCTTTCCTATAAGAAGAGAGGAGCAAAGAGGTGAAATCCATCTATAATTGTGATTAGGAGCTTGTGTATCTAGGAGTTTCTTTTTGTAGGTCAATCATCATCAGTGATCCAACTATAATATTAGAGAGTCAATTTTTCATTTCCTCTACACTAAGTTCTCAGGTACCATTACTCTATTAGAATCAAGATTGATTCCACCAATAGGTCAACTACCTAACCCATCCACCCAAACAACTTTTGGTCATCCTCCCAAGCCAAAGAGGAGCTCTTCAGAATCTTTTGATTCAATGCGTGCACTATTAATTAGGTTTTCAAACATACCTATACTTATTTTCTTGTTTTCCATTTTCCAATATTAAGTAATAAACTCACTAAAACACTCTTTCTTAACACATGTATTCCTAATCAGAAGTGTAGGTATGCTTTATCTTCTTTGAGCTAGGATTGATTTATAAACATAATGGATTTTTGATTGCATACATTTTGGTGAACCTAATGTGAAACTAACCCTTGTAAGATTTATTTCACTTTATTTCATTCTTTTTAGCATTATTTTTATCATATATCTCTCATATTGGATTGACTCTATCGACCTAGTTCTAATCTCTGTGTAGGTTTTTAGGAATAGGTAATTAAATCAACTCAAATGACCTAGTATAGGTTTCCAAACTTCTAGTTCAAGATATTAGGTCAACCCAGTTGACCATGTACACTTTAAAGAATCTACCTTGTACATTTTTAGGCTTTTACAATAGGTCCCTACATAGCTTGATTGACCTAATTGACCCAGCTAGTAGGTTTTTCTAAGATTATTCAAGGTTATTGATCAACAAGCTTCATTCTTTGAATCTCTGATCCACCAAGGTTCCTTTTTATCTCTAATATCTATTTATTTTATTATCTTTCCTTTCATAGTTTTTAGTCTTTAAAAATACCCTTGCACAATCAACTAGATTAATCCTATCAATGCACTTCTATGTTCTATGTGTTTTTTGAAATAACTAGGTTGACCCTGTTCATTTTCAAACCTTGTTTCCATAGTACATGTTTAACCCTATCAACCTTATTCTATATTTTTTGCATATAGTGTCAACACTATACCTTGTTTCAAGCTATAATTAATCTCTATAGGCTAGTAATTACTTCACAGTTTATTTTATTATTGCTTTCATTTTTAGAATAGTTCACATAGCCTAATTAAGAGGTTTTTAATTAACCATTTATTTTCACTATTTCTATTTTATGCACACATGGACAAATCACATAATCTAAATAAGTATTTTAACATTTGTCTACCTAAGGCTAACCTACTTGGATTTCATCACCAAGGGGGAAGCTAACCTTATACTCTGGTCAAGTATAAAGCATGGTTAATGGTATATTTTGGTTAAGCACCTAACACCCTTATTTTTGCAGTGTGTGAAGTGAGGGGGTAGGCCCCAATACCAAGCCTATATCATTTCCAATATAGTCCCTTTCATCCCAAACTACCTAAAACCATCCTTAGATTGACATCTATTTCCTTAATTTAAAACTAACTTCCCATCACATTTAAAATAATTTCTTAATAATCTAATAAAACCTTTTAGGTTGACCAATTAAATATCTCTTTACTTTACAAGTTGATTGCTTGCTTTTTTCTCAATTATGTGTGCAAAAAATTTCATTAGATAGCATTAATATAAGGTTTTGTATTGTGTGCCTCAATTGGATTGGCCAACATTGATCCAATTGAATATTTATTTCTCTTTAATTCTTACTTTCCTAGATTAACTACAAAAATTATCTTATGTTAGTTCACAACTTGTTATCTTTCTTTCTTTTTCCCTTTTTGTTGTACTAGGTTTACCCTATAGTTTTTTCAACCCTTGTCCACTATATTGAATTGACTCAGTCGACCCTACAAATTTTGTAGACACTTTTACCTATTTTTTCTAGTCTTTATACATTGCATTAGATCAACCCAATCAACCCTATATAATTTTCTAGTCCTTGTTTTGTGGTAGGTCAACCCAGTCAACCCTATACTATTTTAGTCACTTAGTCCTTTATTTTCTCATATTTCTTCCTTTCCCTTGATCATGAACTTTTTGATTGATAGTGACACTGAGTTACCATCATTAAGCATGATGAATCTTACTAATCCTCATAGGGTCTCCCATAAATAGAGTAGGGATCCTTTCTTAGATGCTAGTAATGTTCATATTGCCACTCACATAATGAACTATGGGACCCCTCCTAATACTTATTCATAACATAATCCTCTTTTTTCATTAGAAGATCAATCCATGTTAAAATATACTCTAAAAATGCTCTTCTTTATCTCTGAATTTCCTCAACATCGAGAAAATGATACTTATACCATTCATAATATTATGATTAGTAGTCAAGTTGAAGAGCCTCATTCACTGACTCCTACATTCTTAGCTAGATTTGGGGGTACCAATTTCTTTTATTCTCAACCTCTTCCTTTAATTATGACCCCTTTTAATAACATGACTTCTTCTTCTCTAACTTCTTCTACCTCCATGCCCAGTATCTCAACTAACATGGTAGGTTCTACATCTAGTGGGCCTCTCTTAAGATCAACTATCCTTACTAGTGCTTCATTTTATACCCAAGGAAATCATGCTTCTAGTGATTCTTCCTTGCAACCATTCATTATTCCATCTTTTTCTACATACATAAATGTTTCCACTAGTGCATCTCACTCTCATAATTCTTCTCAAGCTCATATCAATACCAATAGTGATACCCAAGCCAATAATGCCAACACTAATGCCAACCCTAATAATTATATTAATGGTAATAAAAAACATCAACTTTTATTAAAAACTCTAAATCAAATGAATACATTTCAAGATCATACTACAAATCAAATGATGAGAATGCAAAACCACCTTCTTCACCTTCAATCTCATCTACAACCAATCATTTGGGGAACATATAACCAAAATTCTCCCCCTCCTCCTCTTCTATATTATTAAGGAAATATCATTCCTCAACCTCATTTGGTCAACAAAACCATCAAACATATTCAAAATTAACCTCATACTACTCAAATTGCTAACATTGACATATGAGGTATAACACCTACAATTTATTATAATGGATGAACCGATCCTACCCTTCATCTTAAGACATTTGGAAATATTTATAAGGATTGGGTAAATTTTAAAACCTTTTATACTACCAAGATCCTTTCTAAAAACCTCATAGGTGATGCCTTATATTGGTACAATCAACTTAAACCACATTCCATTACTAGTTTGGAGGATTTAGTGAATGTTTTAATGCAAGAGTTCCAAAATAGTGATCTTCCCAAAAATACTCTTTCCCATTTCATAAATTGTAAACAAAATGAAAATGAAACTACTCAAGCCTTTGTTAAAATATGGAAGACTTTGTCAAATAAATTTGAACATAACATGACTGATGACAATCTATTTCATCTCTTTACCAATGCCCTTTTTATAAATTATAATATCAAGTTTGCACTTTCTCTCCATGTACCTTGGAGGAGGATTGACCAAACTAAACATCAAGATTTCCTAATTCATCAATTAGAGCCACCCCAACATTCTATGGGTCCTCACATCTTATTAAATAACTAAAATCACAATATTACCAATGATGGTGTTATATATTCTTATGACACCATTCACAATATTCAGGCTATCGCTCCTAACCAATCTTTAGAACCAGCTCCCCCTTCTCAACAATATACTAATCCTCATTTCTATTCATAAAATAACATTAATGTTCAAAAACCTCTATCCTAAATTTTATTACTTAAGCATCTACCTAGGCCTCTTCCACAAGAGCTTGACCCTACTCATCCTATGAAATCCTGGTATGATCTTAAATGTTTTTATTGGTTTCATGCTAGTTAGGGTCATTCTAATGAGACTTGTAGACAAATTCATAATATAGCTATGGATTTTCTTCTTGGACATAATTTTGATCATGATTCCATCATTTTAAGCATTAAAAATCTTATGAAATTGATTTCAAGGATAATACATCACATGATAAAACTCTAGCCTTAAATCAAGAAAACACTCATTTAGCTATCTACAAAGACCCTCTTCCTAATCACATACTGGTTCAAGACACCCAAGACAGGCCCACCCCTTCCACTAATAATGTTGAAAGTATTATTTATTCAACTTCTAAAGATAATGTGGTTAGCATGACTAACATGTGAAGGGTGGTGGCTTTTATAGATTCACAACCTATCTACACTCCCCATCTAGAACATATCGTGTTATCCAATATTCTTCTCTAACTCATTTAAATGAGTTGGGGCAAGATGACATTATTACCTTTGATGATCTGATTTATGATTCTCCCTTGGATAACATGTCACATTCTATTTATACCACTCTTCCATCATCTTCTAACACTAATGATAACCAAGCTTCTACTAACACTTTTTCTACCAATTCTCCAAATCAAATTGAACCAACTACTTCATCATACCAACATGATTTACAACCTTGTTCCAAGCCTTATTCTCATTTTTATCAACAAATGTTCCATTGTACTTTAGCTCCTCCTTCTGAGGACCTTATTAACCGTTACACACCTATATCTAACAGCCTTTTTATGGGCTATGATGAGTGGGATCCCATAGTGGAGCTCACTAATATTCCATCCCAAATTTTGTTCCTTGAGCTTATGAGGACTTCTCCATGTCATATAAACTATCTTATGTAACTATTATTTGAGATGAATGTCCCTCATCCTCCCCTAGTAGGATGGGACACAGATTTATCTTGTTTCAAATATAGTATTTTACAATAATGTGAAGAGATGTCTATCAACATTGACAAAACTATAGACACTTCTCTTTCTTTAGAATTTACCATAGCTTCTATGATTCCCAATGAGATTTCACTTCCTGTAGATGATCCTCACTTATTTATTATCATCCAAATAGGTGATATCCAAGTCAAGTATGCATTTATTGATGAGGGTTCTGGTATGTGTGTTACTTATACTAATTTTATTAAAAATCTTGGGTATTCAACAATGTAATCTTAAGTCTACATGTAGTAGATGATAAATATATGATAGACGGCAAATGCTTCTTCTAGGTTGCATGTTATTTCCCATTAACATTATACCTATCACAATCCATGTGAAGATGATGATATTTAACTTCCCTCTTTATTATAACATTGTACTTGGTAAATCATGGACTCATCACATGAGATCTATTACTTCTTCCAATTGTGAATGTGTTAAATTCCCTCACAATGGATCAATTTACAAGATTTAAGGTGACACTAACCCTTAGAATTCCAAACAATTCCAAGATCATGGAGTCTTCAAAATTCCTACTCTTGAGCCTTTTCCAAGCATTCCATTCCATGAGTCACAACATCTAAAATTTCTTATTAACTCAGCTTGAGGTTATAATGGGCATACCAAGCTCATTGGTAACATTCCTCTCAACCTATTAGATTTTGATGATGATGATTATGATGAGATTAACTTAAAGATCAAAACTTCTAATCTCTCACCTCATCTCATCTTGTAACTTAATGCTTCCTTATAGCCTCACTCTCATAGACCTTCTTATGATGGCATTCCCATAGTCTTAACCAAGACTAGGCATTATATTCACCATGCTTCTTCTGATGATAAGGTTATCCCTACCTATGTCATTGATATTCACACCCTAGATTATAATGATGGATATTTCTTAGATGATCCATTATTTGGTGGTATCATACAAGTCTATGATGCTAAGATTTTTCATTATCATTCTACTTTACTTGAGTCTTTTTATGTATCTCATAGTTTTCACTCACTTATAGTTCTTAATTTTTGCATTTTCCCCCTTTATCATAGGGTATAGATAGCACTGAAACCTCTAGTTTTTGAGGATCCACATAGGACTATGCTTATGGATCATGCTATGATTGGGCCTTACCATTTTACTAGGTACCTTGGCCTTCATAGCTAGTTTACCCATGAAGTTAGTGCAACTCTCATTAGACCTTATATAGATTCCTCCCATCCCTCAATAGAGATGACTATAGTTGAGCCTCTTCTTGTTCCTACTATAGTTGAGCCTATTTCCACTCCTATTATTGTTGAGCCTACCTTTGTTTCCAATTCTATTGTTCCTTCCATTGAGCCTAGTTCTATTCCTTCCTCATCATCACCCTCCCTTGGTGATGGTTTTCTTCCATTACCTAAGATGGCTCCTTAACCCACCAAATGGGCTGACGAGTGCTCTTTAGCTTCTTTCACTCCTATTTTACTTCCTGTGAGTGCTTATTCTAAAACAACTCATAAGTGTATCTATTGATTCTATGGGATAGATAACCATTCTTCAACCCATTATTGTAAGTTGTGATAATAAATTGATACGTTGTATTCTTATTCGCCATCATCAGATAAATCCATACCTCTCCTAAAGGTACTTCCTAAATATCTACCCAAGTATGGTGAGTTAAATTGACTATGGCATCTATGTGGTACCCATCATATTGATCATTACCGCATCCTTCAACAACATCTTAAGGATCACCTTATAGCCATTCCTAGACCTTATACCACTCTTCTCATAGGTAATTCCTATAAGAAGGCTCCTACTTGTTATCCTATGGTTCCATCACCTCTTTTGGTCCCTTCACCATATTCTATGCCTCCACCCATGATTCTTTCACCTATGGACCTTCCCTCCCCTGTGGATCCTTCTCCACCTATGAGTCCCTCACCTGTAGATCCTTTTCCATCGATGATTCATGCATCTCCCTTAGAGCTTGCTCCCATGAATTATCTTGACCATCCTTTGCCTAAATTCCCTCCTCAACATGATCCTTCAAGCATTCTTACTTTATCTATGGAGGATATTATAAGATAAGTATTTGCCCAATATTCATTAAATATTAATGAGACATTAACAACAATTCATCTCCATCTTCATAGAGATTTATCCAATGTCTTAGATAATGTGTGTGGATATATTTATCAATATTTATGAGTACATTCATGGTTCTTTCACATTTTCATTTGGGTTGGATGTGTGCTCCAATTTTATCTTTATCTTTCTATTGTATCATTTGACATTGTGTCAAATTTTACCTTATCATATATGGTGATCTTACTTGTACTATATCTTGCTTATCTTATCATTTATATTTTGAATATTATTGTCTTTATTTATCATTACTTTCTCTTTCTTGCTTGAGTTTTTCTCAAAACTCTTTTATTTCCTTTTTATGATTGTTTGCTTTCTTATCTCCATTTTTCATAATTAATTAGATCTTGCTCCCTTTTTATCTCCCTTTTATGATGTGATCAGTTAGCAAACAATCCTACTCATTACTATCTCATTATATTGGTTCACTTTTTAGATCTCCTTTTTCCATTCTTCCTTTTTCTATAAACTAAGCATATACATGGTTGAGACTTAATATCACATGCTAGTTTATTGTCAAGCCTTAGTGTCCTCGTTAGTCTTTGTCTTTGGTTACTTAGATTCCTTTAGATTTAGCCTATATCTCATTCATGTGTATCACTTCATGTCTCATGATTTATCATTCCAAATCCATATGGAGGAAGAATCTTAAAAATCAATAAAAAGTTAAAAGCCAAATCATTTAAACAAAAGGAAATGATATCAAAAGGAAAAATTATTCTTAAAAGTCAAATCACACTAAAAGACATGATTCAAAGTGCATATCCTCCTTCTAGTTGAAGCTAAAACTTCACATTTGGACTCATGGTAGAGTTGAGGTCCTTTAGGGTGTAGTAGGTTAGTAGATTAGAAGAGGAGAATAAAAAAAATTATTTTGGTGCTACCTAATTTCTCACACAAGTACCCAATCTTTGTAGTAGATTAACAACTCTATAATGGGTCTTGAATAATGGGGAACACATCATGGGAAGATAGGTCCATTTTATTTTCATTTACCAATCTACCTTCATAAGTTGATCTTAGTAACATGCTTATTTTCCTACAAAGCTTTGTGTCTATAGTGATCAAGTTTCCTTTTACATAGATGACCACTAGTCACTTAGTGTCTTCTTATGTCCTTAGTATGCCTCCTATCTCCTAAGGTCTTCTCATAAGCTGCATATGTCTTGATTTTTACACTCCTTTTTTTATTCCCTATATCCCTCATATTTGTTCTTGAGAAATATTATTTTGTCCATTGATCATTCCCCTTGGGATTTCATTTATGAGTTACATTATAAAATCATGGATAGGACCTGACCATCCTCCTAAATTACCATATTTTTCCTTCCTATTACCCACATCCTTGATTACCTAATTTTTCTTGTTTATTCTACCCCATTGGTGTTGTCTTTATGAATTGTAGTGTAATATCATAGACATGACCCAACATTCCTCATATTTTTTTTGAATAATACCTAAGTCACAAAAACAAATTGCTTATGTCAAATATGAGATAAGATTTGATTGATTATGAAGTTACAGGTCATTGACGTAATTCTCAACATGATTTAGTGTGTTTTATGCTTAATTCATTTCTTTTTCTCCTTTTTATCTTCTTATTTTTTGAGTGCATGTTAGAATTCAACCATTTCTTGTATTTTTCATACTTCCTAGTTTGAATTAGTGTGATCAATTTAAGACCAATTTTTTGCCAAATTTGTTTTTCTTTTATATTTCCCTACATGATTTAGTATAATGTATTGACTTAATTCATTTGTTTTTATACCATTTTTTCCCTTTTACATACATTCCATTTTATTACATTATTGTCATACTTCCCAATGTGAATTAGTATGATTTTACTTGTTTTAATTTGGTACAAAAATATTTCACCTTGGTTTAAAAATAAATCCCTTGTTACCATATTGTTTTACCATCTCTTGGTTCTTTATACTTAGTCATTTATTGTTATTACACATTTAACAACTTGAAATAGTGTGTAGTACATTTTTTGGATTGATTATATTTTACCAAGTATTTTTTGTTTGTTTCTTTTTAACCATGCATCTATTTTTCATAATCTTAGAAAAGAAATCACATCTCATATATTTCCTATAACATATACAAAAAATCTAAACACATGTGCTAGAAATAAATATATCCAAATCATCCACAAATTCAACTATAATTAACAACCAGAATGAACCATAATGAAAACATACATAGCCAACAAAAACATGCTAAAAATGAACTATATATATATCTCATAAGAATTTGATAAAACATATAAAACTATATACAATGCTCCATCTATGTCACTAGGTCCCATTTTGTCTATCTCGTGGCCTAGCCATGCTACCTATTGAGGCCTTAGTCTGACTCCTTTAAATAGTATAATGTAATGAGGCATTAAAAGATCTCAGTCCCTCTACCTATCCTTATAGGTATGCTACTTGCACCTATGACTCTGTTAGCTGAGTTTGGATCTTTATCATCTACACTACTATAGCTAGATGTGAATATCTCTCCTCAACCTAAGATTTTCATGCTCACATATCTCCTACACCCGTCTTTGATAATTGATTCATCCTCTCTCTACACCCATAGCTATCTCACTACCTCCATAACTAGTCTAAACTAGCTCACCTAAGCTAGGGTAGATGGTACGTTGGAGTCCTCCAAGGTAGTAGGAGATCATATGGCTACAAAGTCTCATCTAGGATGTCATGGAGTGATCTCATCACTAAGGACCCAAATTTCTCCTCTACATACTTAGAAACACCTACAAAATCACACTAGATGGATATTAGATCACTGTTATATCTCCAAATATCTATCTATCTCTACTTCCAAGTCAAAATTGAAAGCTATAATTTAACCATATTTTTTTACCTATTTGTGTCTCAACTACTATGATCTTTCCATCTACATGATCACCTAGCATAGTCTCCCCATCTATATGGCATCCTAATACCTCCTCCATAGGATACCTCTTCAATTTAAATCCCTCTATCATAGTCTACATCCATCTCAACCTAAGCTTGTGTGGTCTCTTTATCATTCATCCCTCTTTTATCTCTTCTAATAGCTTGTTAGGGATGACATAAATATCTACTATCTCTTATTTCCTCCATCACCATCATGTACTTGATGGTCATAGCTCCTCCTGTTATGGAACTAGTAGTGTTACATTTGCTATCTCTACCTCTACCTCCCCATCCTCCTACTCTACTTCCCATCATGCTCAACTAATCCATGGCTGCTCATGATGTGGTCTAAGTATCGATATCACTATCTATGGTCTAAATCCTCTCCTCTCTTATGGATTCCTCAAATTGATAACCCACTACTTAGGCATCAATATTAGTGTCACTAGATGAGGTAAGTCCATCTATACTAGCACCCATGTCACTAAATGTGTCTCTTTCCACCACATGTAGTATCTAATAAACTTTGTCCTTTTTGTCACTAGTGTAACTATGTGCCATCTCACCCATGTAGTCATTATGTCTTCATATGGTTTCCACATGATGTCTATATGTCTCATTGACTAAAATTTTAGCACATGGGACATGACCCATGCTACTTGGTCCTCCCTCTATCTCTGTACCCAATGTAACCTATCATTGACCACACAGAGCAACCTAACTGGCTGATACATAGGAAACCTCTCATATATCTAAACTATTAGCAATATCATTGTTCCCATGGTCTTCTTCCCTTTGACCAACATATCATACAAATCATGTACAAGCTAGACCCAAATGATAAATCCTAGATCATATAGAACTCATTCTTCTAACATCATCCTGCTCAAGGTTACCATGAATAGTAGTACTTTAGCATCCAACTTATGACATAACACCCATTGTGTCATAAGTCTTATCATAAATTTTTGGATATCTTGAATCTATGATGTATATACATCATCCATACTAACTCTCTAGCCTCTCAAAATTGTCTCTGAGCCTATAACCCACATGGCTAAGGCCCTCCTCTCTTCTATGCTCTCTGGTATCCTTGTGGTCATTGGTGTTCCTACTATGGGTAGCTCAAGGATGACATGGGCATATTCTAGTGTGATGGATACCTTTATCACATCCCTATCCACCTCTCATTTGAAGCTGACTAGTAGATTTGAACTCATGGGGATCTTACACGTATCAGCTATGCCTCCTAGACCTATGGATACTAGTATAGCCCTATCTTTATTTGAAAATAATTATAATAACACCGATAACCATGACACATGCACCAATCTCCAAAATCTCCATCATCTTAGCAACTAATAAACAACAAAGGATGTATTAGGTTTTTCATGTCATGTTTAGTCACAGTACATTCTTTTTACATTTTTACATAAAAAATAAGCTTAATTGCTTTTAAAAATTTCATTTATTTATTTAACCCTATTTATAGCTTACTCAATCCTTCTTATCCTCTTTTGGTCATTTTAGGCCATTTTATCCCTCTTTTGGTATTATATACACTTTTTTCATGCTTATTTTAGTTCTTTGGTTAAACTAGTTTGACCAAAATTTCCCTATTTTGCCTTAGTTGACTCCAAAATATTAGTCAACCCTCTTGTTCCCCCTTCTTAGTGTTGTATTGTCAATATGGACCTTGTGAATTAGGTGGAAAACTATACTAGGGTTTTGTCTTGTAGAATGTATAGGGTCGACCCATATCTATTGAGTTAACACTTTGGATTCTACTTAGTTTTAGCCTACTAGGTTGACGGGGTTGACCTAGTTCATTCTGCCTGCTGACCCCTTACATTTTCCTTAAAAAATTCATTTTCTTTATTTCTTCATAATTCCTCTAAAACTATTTGCCATCTTTCTATTTTCTACCCATAGAATCTAATTATGTTTCATTCCAATATCTAGAAATGCTTAAAATTCAAAATTACTAAAAATATACTTAATTCAATACAAATTTCAAAAATTGGTTTGAGATTCTTAGATGCATACTTGTAGTGCACTTATTGCTACCTCTGGAGCCTCTCCTTGTCTATCATGTTTTCTCCTCACCATCCTATCTCGTTTTATCTTTAGAGCTCTCTCTTTTCTCTCCTTCACAAGTAAAAATAACTAATGACTTGTCTTTTCTGCTATTTAAAACCACTTTTAGCAATTCAAATTCTTTAATTATTGTGCTGTAGATTCCTTGTTTTGCCTATATCTTTGTTTTTACTCATCCATTCTAAAATCCATAAAATACGTTGGATTCATGATGATGTAAAGAATGCTTTCAACTATCATATGCTTATCTTCCAAAAATTTCATGTTTTGGCTATTTTTTTAATTAAATTTTATAAGTTCACCTAGTGTTCTTCACATTGGATGCCTTCACATCTCTTGTAGTCTACTTATTTATCTAAAACACTAAGGTAAGTTAAGGTATGTGTTTTTCAATTCTATCATTTCCTTTATTTTATTTTCTACTTACTACATTTTACTTCACATCAAGATTATGTGTTATCATGTTCTATCTTAAAGCACCATCCTATGTTGTACTTATGTGACACATGATGAGCTTCAAGTGAGGCATATGTATACACATAATATTTTCAAACTTTTTTTAATTACTAACACTTTATATCTTGTAAGAACCTATTGAGTCTCAATTTATCTGAGTGCATGCCTTAAGGGGTACACAAAGAAAGGGGTGGGTAGACCGTTGGTGCTTCATAAGATTATTGTCCCTTTTAACACTTGCCATGTACATAATCATCTCCTAAAACCATTAAACCTAAGCTTATTCTTCTCATTTCTACCTATTCTATTCATTTTACTCTTTCTATCCTCCCTTTCTTGGCTTAATTCCCTTTTTAACTATCAGTTGAATTAGGTTGACCATGGCTAATCGTATATAGTTTAGGGTATTTTCACTTTTTGGGTTTGTTAGCCTTTCAACTGACCTAGCTTAGACCTAGTGAATTATCCCTGAACACACACTAGATTGACCATGGCCAACCCTATACAACTGACATTTTCAAAAGGATTTAGGGAAAGATCCACATACACACACACACACACACACACACACACACACACACACACACACACACACACACACAAGTTAATTTCCAACCATTTAAAAATAGAGAAGTGAAGAAGAATAAGTGTGAATGAACATCTATTTATTGACCATTCTACTTTAGGAATAAATTTTAAGGTTCCATACTTTATTTAAAGATACAGATTTTATCTTGAGAAGTATTTTGTATTCATAGATAGGTTGTGTATCCTAGAGATAATTTGTATTTATTATCCTTACATACCACAACAATATCTTGCAAATCACCTAGGCCAAAGGAAAGATTGAGGATCAATGGGTTCATCTTCAAGGTAAGTATTCCTAAATTTATTTCTCCTTTATAAGAGTAGATAGATAATGTAGTTATAATTATCTCTTCCATGAATTAGAATTTCATAGACATTTATGTGAGTATATGTATTCTATGCATGTTTAGTTCAGTTATTTATTTTGTTTCTAACTCCCACTTTGTGCCATAATCTTTGGTGTGCACTAGATTAGATTTACTTTCTTTTTTATTAGAATAAGTGAATATCAAACCTTATGACTCTTTTAGGGATATTGCATGATTATATTAGACTGTAGGCTTTGGAAACCTACCTCACATGGTGTATTATGACAAGTTATCTCCTAATAAGGTCTAGTGGATCACCATATTGGTCATGTTCTTGCTTAATAAATGTATTCCCAATTAGAAGTGTAGGCATGCTCTATCTTCTCTAAGAAAGGATTGATTTATAGACATGGTGCATTTTTTATTGCATATAGCTAGCTCCCTGAATGTATCTTTAAATTCTCTTATATGTACTAACTAATTACTTATAGAGAAAAGAGTTAGAGAATGCATGAATAGAACCTACTCTAAAGTATGTGATGTACTAAATGTTCAAGGATCCACTCTTAAGATCAACTCATTATCACACTAATAGACCATGAATAGAACTAATGAAATGTCTATAATGATTTCCAAGCAATAGTGTTTCATCTAGAGGTCAATTTGATGAACTTAGGCTAGATGAAAATGAGGTTAAGGCTTGATTAAAAGCACTTATAGTCAATTTATCAACTCTATACCTGAGACATCAACCTTAAGACATACTAAATGACCTATTAAAAATTTTATTAGAACTTAGGTTAAACCTAGACCTGTAAAGGGAAGATGACAACCACTTTTGCATATAACAAAAATACACACACTAAGCACATACTAGTAAACAACTACAAAAATATTCTATTCATTAATCTAAGTGGTGTAAAATACAAATTATAGTAGAGTCTAATCATCCTAGCCTAAGGGATACTCAATAATAGCTAAAATGCTATATTTATAGAAAAGGAGGTGCTAAAAAAAGGAATCAAATGAGTACAACTCCATTTAAACCATAATTACAACTACCTCTACAAAATATTCTCATTTAGACTTTTTTATTGATCTGAGTCACTTCAAGTGGTTATACAGTTATATTATTCCCTCCTTAATCTTATTTGATGGTTGTAATGGTAGGATTAAGTTATTCTTAGCTAGGTTTTAGCATCAATGTGGTTAGAATAATTGGATCAATCTATTAGAGCTTTATCTTGGTGTTAACTACCCTTCATTGGTTCACCATAGCATGCAGTAGTGGAGAGAAGGTTCCCTTTCATGTACTTGGTCCTAGATATGAAACCATTAAAGTCTACATGTCCATATTGATGGCATCCTTGAGATTTTTAGATTTGATCTAGACTAGACCATGCTCAAACTTAGCTCCATGCCTTTTATTTACCTTACCCTATTAAAAACTAGCTCAAATAATTGATCTTTTGACTCATCTAAATTTATTGATCTATCTAATGCAAATGAATGCAATCCATAGATCATCTACCAGGTCACACACACTTGTGCCACTTGTTAATCATGTATTGATCTCAGGATCCTATTGTCAATCTACTACTTTACGTGCTTACACCACATGATAAAATCTCAAGATTTTTGACCCTTTTAATCATCTTGCATCATTAGATCAATATGATCGATGCAATGTGGACCATCAAATTTATCTAGACCCACCACTTGAACTTAAATGGATAACTTGTGAGATCCAAATTTGATGTCTGTGTACCCATGTCTAATGTCTACATAGATGTATTTAATTACTACACAACTATCACTAAGATATTTAAACTTTAATGATTATTTATCATGGATTGAATTTAATGTATATGCACCCATCAATTGATGTTTGTGGGAATATCAATGATGTCTGCATGGACATCAATATTTAGGCCCAATTGGATGGATATTAAGCTTTATTTTGATGTTTTCACACTTTTCACCACCTTATTGGATCAACTTTGCCAAAAGAATTTGGTCTTCAGGGAAATTATTGTGGAAAAATTTCACCAAAATAATTCACGTGATCAAAATTTTTGCATCTAGACATTTGTTATAGGTTTTATGCCAAGACATTTCCTCCAAAATAATTGGTCATCAGGATTTTTGTCTCAGACAAAATGTATAAAAAAATTGACTTAGGTTGTGGACAAAATGTTTGAAAGAATTATGTCATTAGATTTTTTTCTATGGCCTTTTATTTTGGTTAAAATTTCCAAAATAATTCATGCCTTCATGATTTTTTCTCAACCACTTTCCCTGAAAGAATTCATATTTAGTCTTTTGCCTTAGATAAAAAGTCCAAAAAAATTTAGTCTTTGGTAAAATTGTCCTAGATAATTTTCCTGACACAAATGCACTTAGCATTTTTTGTTGTGGGATTTTTGATTTTGAAGAACATTTATGACCCTTTAGGAATTTTTAATAGGATACTTTCCCAAAAAATGACCCTTTAGAACTTTTGTATTGGGATACTTTGCTGAAGAATGACCCTTCAGGAAAATAGTTTGGATAATTTTCCTAAAAGAAATGACCTTTATGATTTTACTATAGACAAAATGTTTGTAATAATTTGTGTCTTCAAGCCTTTTGTTTTAGATAAAATGTCTAAAACAATTTTTGATGCTTAGCCAAATAAAGTGGAATAATTTCTCTAAGGGAATTATGCCTTGTAATTTTGTTGCAGGCTTTATGTGGAATAATTTCTCCAAGAGAACTCTGAATTCTCTAACACTTAGCCAAAAGTTTAATTATTTCTTGAGTGTAAAATTAGGCTTTCCTAGGCTTTCTATTTCAACTATTTGATCACCATGAAAATTTTCTTCTTGCATAAATGAATCTAAAATGACCCTTAAGACACCAATTGATACAAAGACTAAGCTAGACTATGAAAAAAGTTTAGAATGGCATATGAAATGACATTAAATGAGCTACAACATTCCCTATAGAAATATAAAAATCCCCTATACAATATCATGACTATAGGGGGTTGATCCATTTTTGCCTATGGAAAAAATGGTCAACAAAACCCATAAGAAGGCAAGAGTGGACAAAGGTAGATGTAGGAAGTCCAAGACCTAGCCAAATTCCACATCTAACCAGAATTTATAACCCTTTGTACCAAATCCAATCATGGCATGATTAGTCAAGTCATTTATTAATGTCCCTATACCCATGCATGATCTACCCAAGAATCTATAAAAGCACCTACCTCTCTTTACCCCCATAGGGAGATGACTATTGAAGAAGATGTGAAGTCATTTAAGGCATCCTTAAATCTTCTTAATGTGATTCATGAGGATGTGGATTGTCACATTTTTCCCTTAACCTTTAGTAACATATCTTATGATTGGTTTCTTAACTTACTCAAAGATTCCATCATAAGATGGGGTCAATTTATTGATACCTTTATGTCCCAATTAGGAAGGGTAGTTAGTCTAGGATTTGTATACCAATAGTTTACCACCCTAAAAAGGGATGCAAAAGATCAAATCAAGACATTCAATTCTAGGTTCCAAAATGTGCACAGCCTAACATCCCCACAATATAATATTATAGATAACTTAGCCTTATAAATATACTAGAATGCTCTAGACCTAATGACAACCATCTTCTTGAGGAAAGATGTGGGTATTGACACATTGCCTTTAACCTATGCTAAGGCTATACATATTGATGATTAAATGCACCTTCAATGGCATCTTGCCTTTGATATACTAAAATATGATCTAACTATGCCTACCCTAAATGTCATCCCTAACATGAATCAAAACCAACATGTATTGAACTAATTACTAGTGCTCAACCAATTGCCTTTGAGTCATACTGCACCTAACCAATAGCTTGGATTATTCAACCAAGTAAATGTTGTGGCACATCCCCAAAATAATTAAGCAATTATGCTTGTAAAAAACACTAATTTCTAAGCTACCACCCAAATTAAGAACCCATAACCTCTAAAGGGAGAGTTAGACTTAACACAAAAAACTATCCAAAATATCGCTAATGATTTCCTGTATCTTAAGAAGCAAATGGGTAAAAATAGTTATAATTTACAAACATACAATAAACCTTTTAATAGGCTTAGTAAAAATAGTGATCCCCCTTTGAGCAAATTTCTTGAGATTAAAATTTGTAAAATGGCCTTGCCTAATTGGTGCTGAGTGCATAATATAACTAGACACAGAGAGCTGGATTGTGTTGGGTAATGCTATGCATTTGAATCCATCTAGAGCTAAATGGAGGGATTTGAAGTGGATCCCACTAATCAAGGCAAATATAAAATCTTTGATAACTCTATTGATTCTTCTAGATCACCTGGATTGGTCCTCATGGTTGAGACTTAAGACTTCTCTAGTCAAGATGGGAATGAACCTAAAGACAATGTTGAATAGGTGCATGCTTTCTAGCAATACCAACAAAGAAACTATGCCTTAATAATAAAAGGTTATTACCACCCTTGAAATCCTCCACTCCACCTAATAAAGTAGATACACCCCCTGATAGTAGGATAGACAATAATCCTCCATACCCCAAATGTAAGGAGAGTCAGCTAAAAACAAAGACCCCTTGAATAACATCAAAATTTGGATATAACATAGTGGAAGACATGAATAAGGTCAAATAAAATATAACATTTCATGAGCCTACACAAATAATTAAACATCATGATTTGCTTATGAAATCATTGAATGAAAAGCCTAGCTCTAGCAAGGATAAACAAGCTCATGCTAATGTGGTAATGTATAAAAGTAGCATTAGGTTCCCAACTTCTTGTTAACTATTAGAATTTTTGGTAAGAATATCCATTATTTCTTGATTGATTCTGGTGCTTCAGCTAAAATTTTACCTCTAAGAATTTGTGAAAAATTAGGGCTAAACCTAGTTAAATCTAAAAAGGTGGTGGTACAATTAGACAAGTCAAGAATGAAGGCAATAGGTGAATTTTTGAGCATCCATATTTAGCTAGCTCATAATATTTGAATATAGTAGTTCATTGACATTAAATTCATTAGCATACCTAAAGCTTATGGATTGTTACTAAGTCATGACTGGAGTAAATCATTGAATGGATACATGTCCATGGATTGATCTCACATGTGGCTACCTTTGTGAGGGATTCCCAATTAGATCATAATCAATCAAGAGCCCAAGATGAAATATATGATTATAAAGTACAATGAAAAGAATGAGAAGGTAAATTACCAGTCCTCTAACTTAGGTGTTTATACCCTAGAAACCATTAACATTATTTTAGGTGATAAAAGGATAGAAGAACAAAGCAAAGGTCTTTGGACATTGCACTTTGATGGTATATTATCCAAACAAGGCTTAGGAGTTAGAATTATGCTAACAGACCCTGAAGGAAGATATTATTTAGATTCCTATAGATTAAAATTCTCTTACACTAATAATTTAGCATAATATGAAACTTTTATCTTAGGACTTCAATTCACAATTAAATATAAGGTTAAATAATTATTAGTTTATGGGGACTCTAAGATAGTTGTGAATCAAATTAGAAGAAAATATAAATGTAAAATTTCTTGTATAATAAAATATAAGTTTAAAGCTTGGGATTTAATCAAGTATTTTAACTCATTCAATATTGTTTCCTTGCCTAGGGAGTAGAACTAGTTGGCAAATGCCCTAACATCAATAACAATAAACTTGGTACCTCTGGAGGCCTTAAACTTGTAAAAATTCACTATTTATATAATTTCATACCCCTTGCTACTAGCTAACATCAATCACTTCCAAGTTTTTGATGAGGACCAGTAGATAGTTAAATAATTGTACAATAATAACATATTTGAATCTCATATCATTGATGAACAAGATGAGATTTATGTCAAAATTTCAAAGGAAAAACAATATGGAGTAATCTATCTTAAATATAATCAAATTCCCAAAGGGATGATCTACTTGGAGAGGATGTTTGACCTAGATAAGTAAGGAAACAAAGATAAATAGTCTAAAGTAAATGGGAAGGATTACAAGCAAGTAAACTTGGGAGATCTTGGGAATGAGTAGAATGTCAACATTGGTCTATTGTGCATCAATGAGGAATTAAATAAAGTCAACACCCTTTTGACCAAATTGAAGGATGTTACTTCCTAGTCATATGATGACCTCAATATATTTTATACTAGTGTGATTACTCATACCATCCCATTAAAATAATTTTGTAAGCCTTTTAAGCAAAGACAAAGACCTATAAACCCAATGCTAAAACCATTGATTTATAAAGAAATGAAAAAAATACTTTATGTAAGGATAAACTTTTCTATAAGGCACTCAACATGGGTGGCCAACCTTGTGCATGCTCGGAAGAAGAATGGAGAAATTAGGCTTTGTGTTAATTTATGAAACTAAAATAAATCATCAGAGAAAGATAATTACCCTTTTCCATATTGGGATGAAGTTATACAATTGGTAAGTGGATCTAGAATGATGTCATTCATTGATGTATTTTCAGGCTACAACTAAGTCATGGTAAACAAAAATGACTAAATGAAGACTACCTTCACCACTAAATGGGGAATGTTTGCTTATAAGAAAATTCCATTCAAAATAATCAATGTAGGAGAAATATTCTAGTGAGTAATGGACCATGCATTCCATAGATTAATTAGTAAGTGCATCATTATATACATGGATGATCTAACAGTTTTCTCTAAAAATAGGGAGGATTACATGATGCATTTAAAACAAGTATTAGAGAGGTGAAAAAGTTATGGCATTTACTTGAACTCTAAGAAGAGCATATTTTGTGTGACTAAAGGTAAACTCTTAGGACATGTGATCACTTAATAAAGTATGACCATTGACCTTGATAGGATCAATTTAATTTCAAATGTGGAAGTTCCAAATATAAAAAAAGAGTTAAAATATTTCTTTGGTAAAATCAACTTTGTGAGAAAGTTTAACTTTGGTTTTACAAATATTGTGAGACCACTCAATGCAATGCTAAATAAGGATGCAAAAATAGAATGGAATGTTGAAGTGAACAAGGCCTTTTAGGACATCAAGGATGATATTGTTCAAGCTCCTATCCTAATAAGTCCTAGTTTTAATAAAGATTTCTATCTATACTATTTTTCTTATGATCATAATATTTCTTATATCTTAACATAGAAATAAGATGAAAAAGAGAACCCCATAGCCTTCATGAGTACTCATTTGATGAGAGCAGAGTTGAATTATCCTATTTTGGATAAACAAGACTATGTGCTAGTGAAAGATGTAAATAAATTTAGATACTAAATCCTAAGAAATAAGTCATATACTATAGTGTTTGATTTGACTATTAAGTTAATGCTAGGACATATCAAACTTAGGGAAAGAAGAGAAAAGTGGATGAATAGACTTTAGGAATGTGACTTAGAGATAAAATTTAGTAAGCTAGTTAGAGGTCAAGGTCTTATCCAACTCATTGTAAAAACTAATCCTCACATTGATGTTTTGTAGGTCAAATCAAGTTAAGTACCTAGTGTGAATTGGTATAAGGACATTGTCATTACTTGATGCATGGATCGTGCCCCCTAAACCTCAAAAGAGAGAAAAAAAAGAGCCTTCAAGTTGAGATCATCTCACTTTGTGACCAAAATAGGAGTCCTCTATAGAAATAGCTATGAAGGAATTTATTTGGGGTGTGTTTCTAAATCTAAATCCACTGAGATCATGGATAATTTCCATAAAAGATTGGGAAGTGGTCACCCTTTAGGGTGTACCATTGCACATAAGATATGAAGGACTAGCTATTATTGGCCAATCATATTTAAGGATGTACATGCTCATGTGTGAACATTCCACCAATGTCAACTATTAAATCAAAGAGAAGTAAATGTAGCCATGCCTTTGTAACTTATAATTAAGGAAAAAGAATTTGCATAATGGGGACTTGACTTCATAGGAGTAATCAATCCCAAATCCTTGGTATGATAGAAATTTATACTCACTGCCATGGACTATTACACCAAATGGATTGAGGTAATGACCACCAAAAACAACATGATAATTGATGTCATCAAGTTACTAGAGGAAAACAATAACACTCAATTTGGGACCTAAAGAGGATATGTATCCACTTGACCAATCTTTGTGACACATTAACGATCCATTTCCCTATGTAGGAAACTTGGAACAAATATATGAAACCTATGAGCCACATGGCATCATCCCAAAAGCTCATGAGGGAGTTAGCCATTGAAATTAAAATCCATAGGCTATGTGTCAAGATCCTAGCTCCTAAAGATAAGCCCATTCAATTTGTGTCACCACTCATACCACTTCAATCATGAAGTCCATGAGGTGCCACCACATGTCTCAAGTAAGACTATCCATACTCAAATAGTATTTTGAAGTACCATATGTTCCCTCTAGATTCATTCAAGAATGATGCATGTCAACATTGTATCACATCTGATCCAAAGTTCACGAGAGATCTAAGGAAAACATGTGGATGTATTTAGGCCATTCAATCAAGGATTGATGGTATAAATTTGTCCATATCCATTTTAAAGAGGGAAAAGAGGCATAAGAATGAATAAAAGATCATGAGAATGACACATGTCCCTTATGGATCCACATGATGATGACACTTGTCATGCCCATACTGCTTCTATCCAAAGATCCACTAGACCACATGTAAAGGCCCACCAAAGTAATGTGTGTCCCTAATGGACCCACAAGATGATGATACATATCAATCCCATAAAGCTACATCTTAAGATTGACCAACCCATCTTTGAGAGTGACACATGGCTCCACCTAAGCCATAAACTTGAAATAAAGTTGATGACAATTTCCAAAATATCTCTCAAAGGTGACACCTACCTAGGCAAAGCCATGATCATCTGCAAGATAGACTCTTGGTGAAGAAGAAACTTTGATTACCTACAAGAGAAACATTTGGAAACCAACCAAAGCTAGAGGTCCCCACCTAAAATATCATTATGAATAGGGAGATGCCATGTGGCATAGTATAAATGACTCATCACATTAAGTTACAACATAAGGGGCTGAGATCAATCATAAAGTGCCATGTATCTATATTTTACCCAACTAAGTATCCTAGTCATTTTTAAGCCCTATGAATGCCTAGCTAGGTCTAAGGTGACATGACACATGTCAAAATGTGGAAACCTTTAGATTCAAAGATAAAATTGATGGAAAATCAAAATTGAATCAGGGCTAAATTTGAATTCTAAAAGCAATTAAATGCCAAAATTAATATTTTTGGTGTTTTTAATACAAAGGTGATGGGCTCACCATTAAAGTGGCATGAATAATAATTGCCATTAATGCTGAATTAATCAAGGTAATATTCAAAATGGATACTCAACTTAGCTATTTCTACTTACATTTACATTCAAATCCCTAAGATTTTTATGCTATCTTCATTCTCAAGTCAACCAAGATTGAGATATTCATAGATTACACCCAAGCCGCCATTGTTGGATCTCTAAAGTTAAAAAGAGATATATAAAAAAACTAATTATTATCTAGAACATCATATAAATGGCATACATAGGACTCTCTACTTTAGGTAAGGGCATTACATTTAGAAATGATGACTTCTTATTTCAGCATGGTAATTCAATCATTTTTAAGGATAAAGAGTTCATCCCCAAGGCCATAAACTCAGGGTACATGTATTATAGTAGTGTTTCTTAAAATGTTAAGGGAGCCAAAGATTTTGATGATTCCAATACCATGCCTCGTATTATTTATCTCACTTTAGATATTCTAAGAATCTAAGCTGTTGGTCTCCACAAAACTGTAATAAAACTAGAGGTCATATTGTGTGCTGACCTCATATACGACATCTTCAAGATGTTGAAATGTGAGGATGGATTGATCAAATCCATGAACCAAGGGATGCCTATTTCCTTCATTATAGGTCCAATTTTTGAAAAATATTATGACCTACCCTTTCTAAATTTGGGCTACAACTAGAGTATTATTCACAACTAGTGTGAGGCATATAATTTAGAGATAATCTTAGCTTCATGAAAAACAAACCCAACTGGAGTATTCATGGATGACTAAAATAATAAACCCATTTCCAAAATTATATAGGGAGTTAGTATTGGCCTTGCCATACTAAATAGAGTATTTAGAAATACCCACATTAGATACATAGATATAAGGGCTATCTCACTATTGTAAATAATTCTAGAAGATTAACAGATCCCCTCACTTGGGGATATTATTAGCAACAATCTAATTTTATTCATGCATAATAATTGCCAAAATGGGGATCCATTTTACATGATGAAATATTTGTGGGATGCTATATGTGCAACTTCAAAATTAGGGCCAAGCACATGGAATTTGAAGTGAGATGAAGTTATGCCCTAGACATATTTTGTAATGCATATTCATCACTTTAGGGAACCACATCAAGATAATTTTAGAAGTTTTATATCCCCCTATTTACAAATCTATCACTGAATGCAACATGCCAAGGTTCATTTCAAAAGTCAGGACATCATTTAGAGACATTGGAATCTTCTAGCTCTACCCTAATTACATAGTCATCCGAGTAGAAGGGGTGATGGTAGCTCTCCTTAGGCTACCGTGATATGTTCCAATGAAGTTAGCAGAGGAGGATAAGGCTTAAAAATCCTCCATGGAATTGATGGCATCTTTAAAATAAATAAAAATATATCCCCCATAAGGCTCTTTATAAGTTGGGGAGACCGAAGATAATGAGATGGCAAGACGTAATAGTGGTAGCAAAGTATAACAACTCACACCTATTTCCCAAGGATGATTGTAGGATATGGGATCCAAACTAATTCATTACCAAACACCTCACCAAGTTAAAAATAGATGTAATTATGGAATATAAGCACTAAGATGAGGTGTTTGATTGGATATACCTCAATGTATTGAATAAAGAGGTATTCCTAAGAAATTTTACAAGGAATAATATACTTCTTAAAATGAGGATTGACTAAGAAAGGAAGACAAAAGACATAGTGAAGCCTCATATCCTACCAAATCATGGGAGAATATTCAATGTGGATTATGAGGAGAAGAAAGAAGATGATAACATTATTTTTATCAAAAATAAACCTTAAAAGTCCTCACTTCTTGTTATTCTAAGTGGACATGACATACCTCCTAGCTCCAAGCAAGAAAAATCAAGTAGTCAACTAGGTCCTTTGTAAGATCCAAAAAATGTCTCCATGATCACTATAAAATCTATCACATAAAACTTGGATCAACCAAGTCCCAATATCATTGATCTTGAGGAAGGGTAGCAAGGAATTTAAATTTCAAAGGAAGGACTATAGGTACTATCAGGGAGGATAGTTGAAAAGGTTTATACAAGGAAGAGGTCTCTTTGAACCATAAAAAGAGGAGCAATGTCCCCTTCTTTAGCTTTCCAAACTTCCAATATAATTAATGAACCTTTACCTTCCTTCCTATTTATTGGAACATTCACAACTACTCTTACTTCTACTTCTCACACTCCCATGTCACATCCACCACAACTGCTTCCTTTAGAGGCACCATTCCCAATGCATCTCCCTTACCACTACCAACATTCCACCTCCATCAAGATCCCAAAGCACTAGTGTTATCCAAGTTGTGGGTTTTGCCCCTTATTAATCTAAAAAAATAAGTGCATCACTCACCCTTAGCTCCCTTGCATCCACCAAGTCACTCAAACCCATTCCAAAGTCATTCACCTGGTAATATCCACTTCATCCCACCATAAAAGCCAAAATGATTGGGCCTTAAACATTGCACTCATTCATTCTAAATATGGGTCCTAGTAAGTCTTTGTTTGATCCATTGGATAAATTAGACACAACTAATGTATATATCTTAGATATAGCCCTAGCTTCTTCCTCTTTCCAAGCACTTCCATTGAAATGACCTCCCAATCATCCAGTAGCTACAACCATCCTAAATTGGGTAAGGGACATGATGCAAATAATAACATAAGGGAGGCCTTAAACAAGTTAATCTGTAAAGCAAATTGGCATGATATTTGACACTAACATTGACCCCATGAAGTGGGTGGTTAGAAGACAAGTAGAACAACCACAATCAAGCTTGACTATGATTTGAGAGTGAAGATCCACTCTTCACTTTGAAAAAAATGAGGAAGGTTGGCCCTCGAGAGGTGCAAGAGTATGTAGAGGATCCTATATTCTTAGTGTAAGCACAAGCAGAATCAAATACTACCTTAGTGAACTAAAGAGGCTAAAAGAGTAAACACTACCCACTACACCAAAAGGAACATTGATTTCAATAATCAATACTATAATAAATATATTTAATCTATAAAAATTAATAAAGAAAAGATAGGAGGATGAGATCAAGCAAGCCAAAGGGGTCATTAAACTTGACCAAATTCTATCCCTATATGACACCAAGTTAGAAAACTTGGTGAGAGTGGTAAGAATCCATAAGTTTCTTGACTTGAAGGTTTTGCCTTTTGAAGACATTTTGCTTGCAAAAACTATCTTCATGAATAGGAGGAGGATTTTGAAGACATGGTTGGACCAACTCAAGGATGTAAATACATCTTTTGAGAAAATTGAATTTAAGATAGCTCATTTATTGAAGGATGTTGTGATCACTAGAGTGACCAAGCTAGATGGATCCTTCATAGATGACCAAGAGTTTAGGGCATAGATGAAAGTTTTATTTTCATAATTCTAGAAAGATGTAGTTAGTGCCAACTTAGCTACCAAAGTGATGGACATTATGAAATTTGTCAACTAGAGGTTGTATAAGTCAAAGGAAATTGAAGAGGTGCTCAAGCCAATACTCACAAAGTATGACAAATTAATCTATGACATAAATGATTTATTTTGGCCTATGATCCTCAATTTTCCTTAGATAGATAAAGACTACCAGGCATGTGCTAAAGTATAGACTAAGGAGGAGGCCAAAAAGAAGTAGAAGTAGTAGCAATAATAACAATAAATAAGATAGAAACCATCTTTGGGCCCTTAGGAATATTTAGTTCTATCTTATAATTTTGAATTGGGAATATTCCTATGAAATGTAAACATTCCAACCACTTGACTATATTTGGGTATCTCTTGTGGGCCCACATGAAATTTTATTAGGTATTTTAAAGACTATAAATAGGGGTGTCCCCCTCATTTGTAAAACATTAAATAGTTGTTACAAAAATTGAGACAAAGAGCCAAATAATTTTAGAGGTTGCCTACAGTGTTCTTTTGTGTGTGGTTTTGTGATTTCTAAATTCTCATGCTTTTATATGATTGATAGTTTCCTTTTGTAATCTAATTTGGCAATTAAAATCTATACATGTATATGTTAGTTTGAGATTAATGCTAGGCTAACTAATCTTTTAGTGTACTTGCTCTATTTTCATCTCATTTTCTACTATATGTGCTTAAGCAATTTACTGTGAGTGAGTTATCTTTGTGTAATGTATGATATTAGATATATTCATTTTCCTTCCTCATATTATTCAACTATATGTAATTCACTTTGAGCATTATGATAGGGCTGGGATATGCTAGTTTTATGTGTTATTGCCTTTGAAGATAATTTTTTTGTAATTTTAATCATCTTGAGCATAATCTCTTTTCTGCCCTACCCTACTCACTCTTAGATCCACCTATGAATCATCTTAGGTTAGATCATGCTATAAATATCCTTTAATTTTCTGTATTTTGGGCACCAATTGTAAAATATTAAGATAATTCACAAAGATGGGTAAGAAAAGTGTCATTGTATAAACATATGCTATCCCTACAATAGGATCTATTTATAGACTTTCAAAGTGACCATGTCTCTACTAATTATGCTATTCCTAGCAATAGTTATTAAACAACTCAAGACCCAAGTCATTTTAGGGATTTAAATTGAGTTTCATACTTTCCCCTTGTTCCCTAGTGACACAAGGAACACAATAGGTGCATTAATAGAGAGGGAAAAATTGACATTAGAAGGAGGGCCTTAAATAACTATTTTCATGCATCTTTGTGTAACTATAGAGCACTTAATTATATACATGCTTAATTATTTCAAAGTACACATTTTTACTTAAATAACTCTAAGGATTTATATTATTTACATGATTCTTTGTATTCTTTGCATATATCTTTGCATTCTTTGAAATATTTCATCAAGATTAGTCTTCATTTATGTAAATTTGGTAAAATAATCTAGATATTTGCTCAACTTCATGCAAAGATAAGTGAAATACCCTATTATTTACACATATTAAAGGTTATTATAATCTTCTATGCAAATTTTAGAATAAATCTATTAAAGAATTTATAAATTTGTGCAAATATCAACCTTGGGTACATGGTTTATGCTAGATCTAAGAGTTAAGATCTTAAGTGCTCTATGCTATTTAGATTTCAGTGAACCTTTATATTGATTTATACTACAAATCATTCTAGTTTTATCTAATTATTAAATAAGGCATAAAAATGTTTGGATTTGTAGGTTTAACATAGATCTTTGTAGGTTAACATATAAAGCTAATGATATTTGTGCAAGTTTTGAAAATTTTGAGGTTTCCTACCTTAGATCCTCAAAGATCAAGCTAGATTCACTTGATCCAAGATTTTATATCAAAGATTCATTGATATTTGTAATAGTTAGCATCTGTGAAGGTTATATTTGAATATACTTTGATCTTAATGCCTGATCTCCATCTTGGAGTTGCCTAAGATTAGAACCAAGTCTTGATCTAAAGCTAAGACCCCTTTAACATCCTTAAAAACCCATAAGAAGGAAAGAGTGGACAAAGGTAGACATATGAAGTCTAGGACCCAACCAAATTCCCCATATAATAAAAATTTTCAACCCCTCATACCAAATCCAATCATGACATGGTTAGCTAACTCATTTATCAATGTGCTTACCTCTACCTAGGAATCTGGGAAAGTAAATACCTCTATTTACCCCCATTGGGAGAGTGACTTTTGAAGAACACATGATGTCTCTTAAGGAATATTTAAGGCTACTCAACATAATTCATGAGGATGTGGCCTATCACCTATTTTCCCTTCACCTTTAGGGATGTATCTTATGATTGGTTCCTTAACTTACCTAGATATTCCATCATAAGATGGGGTTAGTTTAATGATACCTTTATTTCCCAATTTAGAAGGGTAGTTAGTCTAGGATTTGTATACTAATAGTTTACCACCCTAAAAAAGGACACAAAATATCTAATCAAGATGTTCAATGCTAGGTTACAAAAGATGTACACCTTGACATCTCCACCATATAATCTTATAGATGACTTAGCATTAAAAATATATAAGAATTCTTTGTACCCAATGATATCCATCTTCTTGAGGAGAGCCATGGGTATTGACACATTAAATTTATCTTATTATGATGCTATACATATTGATGAGGAAATGCACTCCTAAGGGAATCCCACCTTTGATATACCAAACTTTTATCCAACTATGCTTAACCTAAATGTCATCCCTAACATGAATCAAAACCAACCTGCATTGAACCAATTACCATTTCTCAACCAATTGCCTTTGAGACATGTTGCACCTAACTAACAACTTGGATACTTCAACCAAGCAAATGTTGGGGCACATCCCTAGAGTAATCAAGTAATGGTGTTTTTAAACAAAACCAATGTCTAAGCTACCACCTAAAGTAAGAACCCAAAACATCCAAAAAGAGAGTTAAACTCAATACAAATAACTATCCAAAAGATCGCTAATGATTTCTTGGATCTCAAGAAGTAAATGGGTAACACTAATGAGAGCTCCAACATAGGTTATAATTTACAAATATACAATAGACATGTTAATAGGATTAGCAATAATACTAATCCCCCTTTAATAAAATTACCTCAAATTAATATTTGTGAAATGGCCTTGTCTAATTGGTGTTGAGTGCAAAATACAACTAGGCACAGAGAGATGAACTATGTCAAGTTATGCCATACATTTGAAGCCATATAGAGCTAGATGGAGGGATTCAAAGTGAATCCCATTGATCAAGGAAAAGCTAAAATATTTGAGAACTTCAATGATTCTTTTAGAATACCTAGATTGGTCCTCATGGTTGAGACTTATGACTTCCCCAGTCAAGATGAGAATGAACCCAAAGACAATGTTGAAGAGGTGCATACTTTCTAGAACTACTAGTGAAGCAACTATGCCTTGATAAGTAAAGGTTATAACCCACCCTTAATAACCTCCACTTTTCCTAATATACCAAATACACCCCCGGATAATAGGATAGACAATAATCCTCCACACCCTTAAGGTAAGGAGATTCAACCAACAATAGAGGCCCCTTACACAACATCAAAATGTGGATACAACATAGTAGAAGATATGGAGAATATTAGAGAAAATATAACATTTCATGATCTCACACAAATCATTGAACCATGTGATTTATTTCTAAAATCACTGAATGAAAAGCCTAGCTCCAACAAGGCTAAACAGGCTCATGCCAATGTGGTAATATATAAAAGTAAACATGAGGTTCCCCCATTCTTGTTAACTATTAGAATTTTTGGTAATAATATCCAAAATTACGTGTTTGATTCTTGTGCTTTAGCTAATATTATGCCTTCAGGAATTTGTGAAAAATTGGGGTTAAATCTAATTAATCTGAAAAGTTTGTGGTATAATTAGATAAGTCAAGAGTGAAGGTAATAGGTGAATTTTTGAACATCTATATGCAGCTAGCTCATGAGCCTTGAATATATCATTTCATCAACATTCAGGTTGTTGACATACCTAAAGCTTATAGATTATTACTAAGTCATGATTGGACTAAATCCTTGAATGGATACATGTCCATAGATTGATCTCACATATGGCTACCTTGGTGAGGGATTCCCAATTAGATCATAATCGATCATGATCTTGAGATGAAATATATTTGTTTCTATGCAAAATTGCTTTCTACATTCAAAGAAGAAATAAGAAACTAAAATAAATGGTTAAGGCTAGAAGTACCTGATAAAGTCGAGCGCACCGAAATCAGACGTTGGAAGATTCTCCTCTTTGGCTGTGGAGGAATGACACCTGCAAAAAAGAGACTAAAACACGGAAAGATGTTAGTCAAAGATATGGTGGGTTGTCAGGCGAATGCCCGATCCCAGAAGTACAAAGACTCCCTAGAAGGATATCAACCCACTGATAAAAAAGCGGAATATTGGATGAAAGTAGATAATAAAAGATAAAATGACAGAAATAAATGACAGAAAAAAAAATGCATACCTGATAAGCGGCACTGTTCTGCACAGTCGCCGGGGTCGGTCTCTGTGGTGCTGGCGTTGGTCTGGGAAGGTGCCGACGTTGGTTGAGGTGCCGTCGTCGGTCGGGGCAGTGACCGGCGTCGGTCGGGGCAGGTTCTGGACAGAGTTGTAGAAAGTCTGGGAGAGTCAGGACAGAGTCTTGACAAGTTTGGGACAAGGTTTAGACAAGTTCGGGATAGGGTCTGATGGAATTGGGATAAGGTCAGGATAGGGTCTGGGTAAAGTAACATCTGGTTTAGACAGAGTAAGGTCAGGTTTGGACAGAGTCTGGGGTTATGAACAAGGATGTAAAGAAGGGAGAAGATTCGGGATGACAAAAATAATGAATAACTAATAATCAGAAAGAAAATGAAAATAAACACAGAAAATACTTACCTGTCAGAAGCCGTGATGAAAGCCATAGTCGAAGTTGTTAAAGCGTCTGTGCAGTGCCAGATTGAAGCGAACGCTGGAGTTGATGGATGCTGGAGTTGATGGATGCTAGAGTTCAGAGAGTCTGTAAATGTCAGAAATCGGAGTGGAGATTGAATGATCGGGTTGATTCTGATGAAGGCCCAGGGACGATTTTGAGAGACGGTTCGATAACCATTTTGGGAAACCGATCGGGAACCGAATGGTAACTGATAATGGATAACGGGATGGTGACCAACGTCGACAGGATTGCCGATGTCGACTGATAAGTGACCGACGTCGGTGACATCGGCCGGGTAAAGACCGTCGTCGGTAGATGCACAATGAGGACAGAGTCTAGCTTTTAATTCTCTGCTCATTGTTACATGCTGCCAGGGTCAAGGTTGGTGGAACAAGTGATCGACAAGGGTTAAATAAGCGAAGAAGAATAAGACAGGGAATGACCAGGGGAGTCGACATGATTTCGGTGTCTACATTTGCCCCTTTTTGTCTTGTTGGTTGTTCTGACGAACTGCAAGACAAAAATAGGTGTGATTGCCCTAGGTGAGGGATAAGGTTGATTTCGTCTTGTTGGTTGTTCGAATGAACTGTAAGACAAAAATAGGAAGTGGATAGGTTGCCCCGATTATGGATGAGGTATTCCCCCTCAAAGCAGGAGTCGAGGGAAGGGAACTGAGAATCGGGTGCTGATTTGACAAAGAGTGGATGAAAAAGGGGTGAGGGTGAACGCTGCAAAAGTCGTGATTGCACGCATACCACTGCACGAGATGGTCAGGTCAAAAATGTCGCAAGTTAAGGGTCGAGGAGTGCCAAAATTGAAATAACTGGGCCCCAACATTTAGTCGTCTGCTGATCGGGTCACTCAATCTAAGCTGAAGCTCCAAATGGTCGTCATGTTCCAGGTATCTCAGGCTCAGGAAGTGCTCCCAGAAACATGAAAAAGTCACAAGTAGGGCGGATCAACCGGTTTGCGATCCTATACTTATGAGGGTTCAAAAAGGTCTGCGAACAATTCTGCTAACCAGTCATGAGGTAGCATACATGCAAAAACAACCAAGGCAACAGTGTCTTGGAAGTAATCGAGGTTAGAGGAGATAGGCATGATCTCCAATGGTTGGTGGTTGAGGGGAGGAATGGATGAAAGGATGTGGCTGAGCTAACCCCAGAAGACCCCATGTCAACTGAGTGCTGCCTACATAGCCTTGGTGATAGGGCCTCAGGCCAATGTAGTTCTCCCTAGAAGGGAGGGAGGGTCAAAGGGATAAAATGGGTCATGGTCAAGGACAAGATTATGGTTAAAAGAAGGAAAGAAGGTTTGTCCATCAGAGAGACGAACAAACGAGAATGGTCGAGCTAACCCCAGAAGACCCCATGTCAACTGAGTGCTGCCTACATAGCCCTGGTGATAGGGCCTCAGACCAATGTAGTTCAGATAAAGGGTCTGAGTGGTGGACAGGTGGTTAAAATGGTTGATAGATTGGTTGTGGTTATGATGAAATGATGAGGAAAAAAGATGTTGCAGCCTTTTCCAAATGGTGTATTCTACAACATTGGTTGAGGGGTTTTTCATCCCTAGCAATATTCCATATTCATGATGGATGTATGGTAAAAATGAATGAAGGTTGATTTATGCTTTAGCAAGTATTGGTTTATGCTTAACATAAATTGGGTCTGGTCGATAGTTTCCATGTGTACTGGTGTCCATAGAAACTATGTGAAAAGGACAAGGGTGATGATAATGTCATGTTGTCGAGTTGTTGGTCTGAGAATGTTTTAGTTGAAAAAGGTTTGGTTAAAGGTGAGCAAAGTGAAAGATATGTGAAAGGCATATTGCTCTTTCATTGACAAGGACCAAAAAGATAGCATAGATAGGGGTTATGAGAACCAAGAGCCCCATTCATGCGTGACGTCGTTGATCGTGGTTATGTTAGAGCGGTAATCAAATCACTTCGACATTAAAGTGAGCTCGAAGTCCCTTGAGCGGGTGATAGGAGGAGGAAAGAAGGTAACCCATTTTAAGAGTAGAGATAACGATGCCCCTTTTTATGAGAGACCCTGAGACAACTATAAGTCAAGTCCATGACTCATTCAATTTTTTTTTTTTTTTTTTAGCGCAGACTGATCAATGCGGGAAGCCTGCAGAGAGATGTCATTTGCTTGGTGGTCAGGTTGTGAAGCTGATCAATGTGGGAAGCTTCTAAAATAGTGTTGTTTATTGCCAAATTAGTCATAGCCATCATTCAAGGGAGTGGTCTAGATTTTTGTTTAATAAAAGGGCTTTTGAATAGCTATCCTTCGAGGGAGCAGTCTATTAATTACAGCAATGATAGTATAGCTGTCCTTCGAGGGAGCAGTCTGCTTTTTTTATTTTGATATTGATATAGTGACCATGGATATTGTGACATCTTGATTTGTTTTGACAGAAATGTGAGTCGTGGACAAGATTATAGAAGGTCAAGGGCTCCCTTTTATGAGGACAAAGCATCCATACAGCATAAAAGGGTTATAGGAATTGTTAAGAGGAAGAGGGTTGAAAGGAAGTAGGATTAAGAGGATGGGGATTGCTCAAGGGATGAGCTCAAGTTAAGTGTCAAGTGGACGAGTACTCGACTAGCAGTAGAATGATCACAGATGCAACGCATTAAGAGGCTCAGGTTCTAGGCGTCCATCAAGAGAAGACAGACGGTAAGTCCCTGATCCATACTTGTGCGTGATAATAAAAGGTCTGAGCCAATTAGGAGCAAACTTGCCTCGTTTACTTCGCTCCATATTGGTCACATGTTGATTCTCTTTGAGGACGAGGTCTCCGATGTTGAAATCTCATTCTCGTAGATTTTTGTCATAGGTGCGTTTGATGCGACATTAATAGACATGGAGATGATTAAGGGCAGCAAGACGGCGTTCGTCAAGTAACTCAAGTTGAGCTAAGCGATCTTGACGAAAGTCATCATTGGAAAGGATATCATGTAGAGAAATGCAGAGAGACGAGATCTATACTTCGAGAGGTAAGACAGCCTCTGTTCTGTACACGAGAGAAAAAGGAGTAGCACCCGTAGAGGTTCAGATGCTAGTGCGGTAGGCCCACAAAGCGAAGGGAATGTGAATGTGCCAATCCCTGCCTGTGTCACTGACCACTTTCATGAGAATTTTGGTGAGAATTTTGTTGGAAGCCTCGGCCTGCCCATTTGCTTGTGGGTAGTAAGGCGAAGAGAAACTGAGTTTGATGCCGAAGGAGTCACATAGCTTTTGGACAGTTTTGTTTTTGAAGGACTTGCCGTTATCAGTGATGATTTTATGAGGGACACCGAAATGATAGATGATGTGGGTGTTGATGAAGTCGATGATCTTGTCGGCTTTTGTGGAAATGAGAGGAATGGCTTCCACCCACTTGGTGAAATATTCAGTGGCTGTGATGATGGATTGATGATGAAGAGACGAATGAGGATTAATCTCATCGATGAGATCTAAACCCCATTGAGAAAAAGGCCAGAAATCCTGAGCAATTTGTAAGGCGTGACTGGGGAGATGAAGCAAGTTAGAGTGCTGCTGACACTTGATGCAATGCCGAACATAGTCGCTACAGTCTTGATGAAGGGTAGGCCAATAATAGCCCAAATGAAGGATGCGCTTGGCAACCGAATTCCCACTGAAATGTCTACCACAAATCCCGTCGTGGACTTGTTGAATGGCTTGAGATGCTTCAGTGGAGGTGAGACAGCAAAGAAGGAGGCCGTTGAAGCCTCGCTTATAGAGAAGACCCCCTAGCATGGTATAGCGAGCGGTACGCTTGATAAAAGCTCGTCGTGCATTACTAGAGAGGTTGGGAGGAATGACAGAGAAAGATAAGAAGTCTACAAGTTGCTTATACCAAGCGTCTTATGGACTAGGGTCTATAGTGTTGACATGATGAATGTGAGGAGAGATATATGAAGGCAACGGCACACGACGCACCGTGACAAAAAGTCTGGATGTAGATGAGGAAGATGGGATATGTGAAGCAAGAGAAGCCATGGTGTCAGCAAACTTATTCATGGATCGAGGAACAATCTGTAGGAGGAAATGGTCAAAAGATGCAAGGAGAATGTCAACACAATTTTTGTACCTTTGCAAAATTTCATTTTTACAGAGGTATGAACCGTTAACCTGATTGACGATGAGCTACGAGTCACCGAAGATGTTGATGGACTTGATGCTGAGAGAGAGGGCGGTCTGAAGTCCCAAAATTAAGGCCTCGTATTCGGCCATATTATTGGTACAATCAAAGTCGAGTTTAAAAGACAGAGGCATGGGCTCTCCTTTGAGTGGAATGAGAATAACCCCAGCACCCCCACCTAGTTGACATTTGGAACCGTCAAAGAACATAGTCATCTGATAGGTGGTGTCATCAGAGGAAAGCGCAGCGATAGACTCATCAGGGAATTCACACTATGGAGGTTGATTGTCAGGAAGAGGGGCATCTGCTAGTTGATCAGCGATGGTTTGCCCCTTGATAGATTTCTACTGGATGAATTCGAGATCGAACTCAGCAAGCAGCATGAGCCATCGAGCCATACATTGATTCTGATATGGCTTGGAGTGCATATACTTGAGAGGGTTGGTGTGGGTGATGACAAAGGTTTTATGACTAAGAAGATAGTGGCGAAGCTTAGTAGCAGCAAAGACTAATGCCAAACAGAGTTTCTCGATATGGGTATACCAAGTTTCATAGTCGACCAGTGTTCGGCTGATGTAATAAATGGCTTGCTCACGGTGATGCTCGTCTCGGTGCCCGATCATGGCACCTAACGAATGGTGAGTGGCTGAGATATAAAGGTAGAAGGGTTGGTCATCTTTAGGTGGAATGAGGACTGGTGGAGAGACCAGATAGCATTTTAAGGCTTCAAAAGCCTCTTGACAGTTCTTATCCCATGTAAAAATGACGTCCTTTTTAAGGAGATGATGAAAAGGTTGACAGCGGTCTGAAAGCTGCGAGATGAAGCGATGAATGGACTGGAGCTTGCCTTGCAAACTACGAAGCTGCTTAAGATTGGTCGGGGGAGGCATTTCGAGAATAGCGCAGATCTTGGCGGGATCTATCTCGATGCCACGGAAGGAAACGATGAAGCCGAGAAGCTTGCCAGAGAGGACCCCAAAAACACATTTCTTGGGGTTAAGACGAACATGGTACTGAAGAAGACGAGAAAAGATGATTATGAGAATAGTCAGATGGTCATGGCGACCACATAGTCCTCCATGATTTTGTGGAGGAGATCGTGGAAAATGTAGGTCATGGTGCGCTGATAAGTGGCGCTTGCATTTTTCAAGCTGAAAGGCATGACTCGATAGCAGAAAGTCCCCCATGGGGTGATGAAAGTAGTCTTGTGCTGATCTTTCGGAGCGATCAGGATTTGATTGTATCCTAAAAACCCGTCCATAAGAGATAGCATCTCATGGCCGGCCGTAAGATCAACAAGCTGGTCGATGTTAGGAAGAGGAAAGTCATCTTTGGGACAAGCTAGGTTGAGGTCGCGATAGTCTGTGCAGATCCGAATCCCCCCAGCTGCCTTGGTGACTGGGATGATGTTAGAGACCCACTGTGGATAGTCGATGGGTTGGATGAAGGAGACAGAAAGGAGGCGCTGAAGTTCCTCTTTGACAAGGAGGGCAATGCGGGGATGCATCTTTCAAAGCTTTTGCCTGACAGGCTTAGCCTCTGGTTTGGTGACAATGTTATGGGTAACGATGGTGGGGTCAATGCCAGGCATATCAATGTAAGTCCAGGCAAAGGCCTTGCTATGGTCGGAGAGGCAATGGGTATAGTCAAGCTGCTTCTGAGCGTCTAAAGATGGCCAATCTTTAAGACATGAGGAACATCAGAAGAAGGAAGGTTGATGTCAATGGTTGATTCATTTAACATAACCTGGGTCTCAGAAGGGAGGGAGCGTTGGATGAAAGAATCGTCAGCGCCCATGTAAGAAAGAATGGCGTCATCGTCAACGTAGTGAACAGTGTGAATGGTTGCCGACTCATCTTCGATCATGCCAGGAAGAATGAGAGGGAGAGATTTGGATACCCCATTGAGCTGATAAGTCAAGGGGTCCAGGCAGATGGTGTTTATGGAAAAAAAAAACTAAGAGGAATGGAAACCACTGACTCCATAGGTGAAGGTGGCGAAACAGGCGAGTGTGGAGGAAATTGGTCAAGGATTGGTTCAGGACAAAGGTCTAAAGGGTCTTGAGTGGGGTCGTGATATCCTAGACCATACCGTTTCTTGGCATCGTCATCATTGAGTGGTTGGATAGGCTGATGGGAGCCCTGCTCATAGTGTCCGAAACCAAAACCCTTCCATGCACACCTGTAAAGGTAAGTGTGTGCAAAGGTGGGGTTGCCAAGAAATGAGAAATTTGATGTGAAAGGTTGAGGTGAAGAAAGAGGATTACCATCAAGAGGAGCTTGATTAAGCCCCACATAGACGAGGTTGGTGCGAAGGTGAGGGGGACCATAAGGTATGATCATCCCTATCCGATGGTCGTAGCTGGGGCTGTGATGAAGGCGTCCATACTCTTGTGGAGTTTGGAACATGTCTAAAGCTAGCAAGCGATATTCTCCCAATGAAAGTCTTTGGAAGACGTCTTCCATGGGGTCTGTGGTTGTCGCTTGAAGGGGAGGTGTAAGGGCGACCGCCTGTTGTGAACTGGTCAAAGCTTTCGCAGATGGAGGCAGTGCCAGGGTTAACAGCTTGATAGGAATGAGGACATCATTTGGACGGTAGGTGGTGTTGCATGTTTTGAAGGGTGAAGGGTCAGCAGGAATGGTGTGGACTTGTCCGTCATGCTCAAACTTCACACAACGGTGCAGGGTGGAGGGGACACAGGACATGGCGCGGATCCAGGGTCGGCCCAGCAAGATGTTGTATTGGAACTCTCCTTCGATGATGTAGAAGAGCTCTGGGACTGTGCGTGGACCTACGTGAATATGAAGGATGACTGTGCCAATGGTCGTGGCAGTAGTGTCATTGAAAGAGCGCAAGATCGCGTCAGTTTTGGAGACGCAATTCTTGGGAAGAGCCAACTGATCAAAGGCATGGGTGGAGATGATGTTGATGCTAGCGCCCCCATCGATCATAACGCATTTAATGCGTGTCCGATCGATATAGGCAGTGATGAAGAGGGCAGCATCCTGATCTTCTGTGTTGGATGTGGGAATCTCAGAATCGCTGAATGTAATGGAGGCGATAGGGGCTAAGGAGTGGACAAGGGCAGTAAGTGGTTGGGGATCCTCGGGTTGGACCTCTGCTGCCTATAGGGCTTGGATGAGGGCCTGACGATGTTGGGGCGAGGTTTGGATGAGATCGTAGAGGGACATCTTCACAGGCATCTGGTGAAGCTGTTTCAGCATGGAGTCATGGATTGGTCCAGAAGAAGAAGAAGAAGAGGAGGGTTGAGGTGCGCCAAGGATAGAAATCTTAGGCTTAGGCGGTTGAGGTGGATTGACAAAAGGGTAGGTCTAAGGAATGGCGGCTTTTTCTTTCACCTTGTCCTTCTGTGACCTAGTGGTGATGTGAATGGCATTGATTTCAAAGATGGGAGGTGAAGATGATGAAGGGGTTGTAACCGGTTGATGAGATGTGGATGGATTTGAAGAGGTTGAAGGTTTGTGAGAAGGAGTCAGGGGGCGGTCGAAAGTGTCCTCAAAGAGAAGAGTGTCTTTCTCCAGATAACAACGAATGACAGCCTTGAGGGCACAACAAATCTTGGTGTCATGTCCTGGTGTACGATGATATAGACAAATCTTCGTGTCGTCGAACCAGGAGGGTTTAGACCCGAGAGGTTGGAATGGCTTGATGGGTGGAAGAGTTATGCTAGAAGTTTGCAAAAGTCGTTGCAAGATTAAAGAGTATGAACCCACTAAAGGATCCATGCTCATTGATGTATGCGATGTCGATGACTTTTGCTTGGGCAAAGTTGGAGGGGGTTTTCGTACCACCTTCTGGGTTGATGGTGCGATGACAGGCTGAGACGGTACACTCTTCATGAGAGGTATCACCCTTTTGGGAGAGGGTAGGCTAGTGGTCGGTAAAGGAAGCAAAGGAGGCAATCAGTTTTGATCAGAGGTTGGAGTGGAAAGGATTCTGGTTAGGGTTGAAGGATGTGGGCCCAAAATGGAGGGCAATGGTGACGGAAGAGGAGGCGTTCGCCTCTGCGGTTTGGCAGTCTTTTGTGATTTAGGTTGAAGACTACTATTAGTTGAAGTTTGGTTTAAGTCCACCTTCACTTGTGGATGAGTGAGGTTTGGTTTAAGTCCACCTTTACTTAGGAAACCTCTTAGAGCCAAAATATAATATATACATGATGTTTTTAATGCCTCAAAAATTATCTACAAATTTTAGGTCTTGATGAGTTTTCTATCTCAAGGTATAATATTCTAAAGTTGAATAAGTAGCCTAAGACATGCACTGGGACATCAAGTTAAAGCTATAACAAATAGACATTTAGATTCAAAATTTCTGAGGTTGAATGTAGATATAATAAGATTGAGGATCATGGAAGCTCATATCAAATCTAATGGTGCATAGGCAAAGATAGTGTCAGTAGGTCCCAAATATCTAATGGTGTGTATTCCATCATACCAAAATAGATCAATGATGAGCAAAGGTCAATAGGTCAGTAGATATTAAGAATGAATGAATTGTTGACAAGTGTCAAGATATCATGTACCTCAATAGAGATATAATGATGAGCAAAAACCTAATCATGTTAGTGGGTATGAAAGATCCAACAGAGCACATTTGATCATATAGTCAAAGATCAATAATGAGAATTGAGTTAAAAGGTTAGAGGATATTGAGATCAAGTGAGGGGTTGATAAGAGGCATGATCATGATGAATCAAAGGATCAATGGTGCACATTCAATCAAGTGGAAGGATATTGACAACATGCATTCAATCATACCAAGGAGATTGACGGTGTGCACAAAGTCAAAGGGTCAACCGATCTCAAGACCAATGCAATGTCACTAGGTGGTACAAGAATAGGGGTAGATGGAGATAATAGAAGGATCCTAAGAACAAATTAAGAGCAACCAAGTGGCACATTTTTATAAGCCTAGATTAAGATCAATGGTTAACACTAAATGTCAAATATAGGAGGGATTAAGTAGAATTTGAATATAGTCAAGGTCAAACTAGATAAAATATTTTAAAGGGAGGCTATAGAGGCAAACACATAGGTTTTGATGGGTTAATTTCCATATCTAGTAGCATGATTATGACCCTTTGAGCTAGTAGGGAGCAATCCATGCTAGAACAAGATCATAACAAATTGATCTAGCTTTTGTAACTACTTTAATGCCATAATTTAGCTTTAAAACAACTTGATCCCACCATTGTAACTATAAGGAGCATCAATTTAGGCTATAAATAGACTGAAAGGGATTGATAAAGTTGTTATGGCCATTTTTTAGAAGTAGTCTTAGACATGATGATCTTTTCTAACTAAATCAACACTAGATGATTGGAAATATTGATCATAATGACCCCTTCTCCATTCTTTTAGGGATTCCCCCCATCTCTATCACCCCATTATTATATTTATATATATATAGGATTCTAAGCCTTGAAAGAGAGCCCTCTCTTTGGAATGACTAGACTCTACCAAGATTTGCATTGTAACACCTATTTGATGCAATAAAAGACTAAATTCCTCCATTTTTCAAGCTAAATTGAAGTGTGTATTATGAGTTAATTAATGTGGTTAAGTGAATGCATGTTTTTATTTGAGTCTATCTAAATTCCCTCACCTTTATGAAGTGTTTGGTAGCTCTCATAAGTCATTTAAATTGTATATATAGTTTGTAAGTCAGCTTGGAAGTAGACAACTACCTTCCCATACTAGGTCAATAGTTAGTCCATGCCTTTATTTGAAATAATTATGTGAGGATTGATCAAAGAGTGAGTGAAGTGATATTCTACAATCTTGAAAACATCATGTAGTGTGTCTTGTGTAATTATAAGGATCAAAACATCTGGTGCATCACCTCATTTTACATGATTTTAGAATTATTGTCAATATCTCTCCATTTTCCAAGCAAGAGCTAGTTTAGGTCTAGTATAGGTGATAGATCAAAAATGAATATATCATTATCCTAATGTCTAACCTAATTTTAGGTGACTCATAGCCTAGGTTTAATCCCATATTGGACTGGGTTTGAGTAGGAGGACCTAAATAATCACCTTCTCAGCTAGGGTGCAACCTAAGATGCCAACATTATAACACACATAGTGGGACCCATTCTCCTTGGAATAACTAAAATTTGGAGCTAAAGAGAAGCATCTATAGCAGTAAAAGACATCCACCATCATTAGAAGCTAAATATTCTTCAATTCTCTAGACATCATTCTCATGCCAAAGGTTACTACAGGGTCAACTAATAGAGGTATTCCAATTTAATTGATTGAGCTACATGTTGTTTCATATAAGAAAGAAAGATTTAATAAGACAAGACCTTATTTCCAAAAGTAATATTCATCTCCTAGTCATCCTATTATTTTAAATAGTATAATCCTCACTACCCAAATAGCCATCAGGAATAAAGTATTCATCTCATTCAATAGAATTTGGCCCATTTTTATGGCATTCCTATGTTTTCCCTTAATATTATCCCATTATTATTAGGAGAACATCAAACAAATTATATTGAGCACATTCAAGATGTTGTTAAACTTTGCTCTGTTCACAATGTTGTTTAAGATAATGTGGCTATTAGATTATTTATTGCTTCTTTCAAAAGAAAATCATTGTAATTGAATCTAGATATTCCTTTGAATTCCATTTCTACTTGGGATGAGTTAGGTGCAACCTTAATTAGGTAGCTTGAAGATAAATCTAATCACCTATCATTAGTTGAGTAACTGACTACCATTCAAAGAGTTCAATATGAGTTCATGTCTAATTTTAACATCAGATTCTAAAATACATGGACTAGGATTATTGTAGTGATTAGAACATCCTCATAATATGCCTTATTGTACTATTTAAAATCCATTAATTTTGATATTAATGTGATGATATAGTCCATGGGTGGTGATACCTTGACAAATGCTTATGAGGTTGACATAAGAGCATAAAATAGTTTGATACAAGTAAGTAAGCTTTATCCTAGGAATATAATGCCTATATTACTAGAGTTTTAATCTATTCCACCCCCTCAAGTTCCTTAGTTTCCATAATTATCCCCTATTCCACATCCTATAGCTAAAGTTACAAACCCTTCTAATTATGCTAGTGAGATTAGAGAATTAAAAAGTCTATTAAAATATTTTGGGAATAAAATAGTTCAACTCAAAAGATAGTAATACTAGGCTAGGCCTTATCAACAATAGAATCAGACCTCCCATCAGCCTTTCAAAGATAAAAGGCCTCCTTATCAAGGATTTAGAGGAAATAGACCACCCTACCAATCACAAAAAGCCATAATTATAGCTAATCTCTATGCATCTATTGATCCTAATTCACCTTCCACATAAAAATATCTTGTTCCCACACTACCTAAAAATAATTTTATGCATGACTCAAATTGGTATCCTTCAAACCTCAATGATGTTCAGAACCAAGCTTTGGTGTCACAAGACATTACTATGCCACAAATGACTCAAGAAGAGTTTTATCTTTAAGGAGATTAGTATTAGGAGACAATTTTGGTGATCTAAGGAAAGGCTTGATAAGTATAAGTGTATCCTAATTCCATTAATGTAAATTAGAAAATGGATGATTATGTTTCTTTCAATCATTATGGTGAGACTAGCAATTCAAGTGGTCAAGTTGCAACTGTAACTAAAGCTAAATTAAGATCCATTGATGAGGCTCAAGAGGTGAATAATGCTTTAAGTACTCCTAATGTTATTCCCAAGAGTATAAAATATCAACCTACTTCCACTATAACATAGAAAAATAAAAATTCTGAGGCTAGTAGGGTGCCTCAAATATCTTCAATCCATGAACAACCAGTGGTTCAAAATGTGTAGGGAAAGGTTAGTAGAGCCTCATTCAATGTAATAAATTAGTTGAATAAATACAATGTCAAAATTATCATGTGGGATTCATTTTCTATTTTAGGAAAAAATTATATACTCATCTAAGAGCTTTCAGCTCTTAAGGTGTCTCCAAAGTCAGTTGAGAAATAAGGTGTTGTCTTAGCTAACTCAGATCAACCAATGAAGCATCAATTATAGTAGGTACACAAAATTGAAAAAGGGGAAAAATCTATGATAAATTCAAGTAAAAATACTCCCTTATACCTCTCTTTGATAGTTAGTGACTATCTATTTCATAACTATATGGTGGATAATTGATCTAGTAGCACTATCATGCCTAAGCAAATTACAAACAGGTTTGGTATTATCTATGAACCAAATACTAAAGGAGTATTGTAACTAGATGGGTCACCAAAAAAGGCAATAGGCATCATCATAGATCTAAATTTTACTCTATGCTTGCCCCAATGTTACCATGCAACAAGATGTAGTTGTGGTGGACTTGCCTCCCTACTTTACCATGTGTCTATCAAGGGACTTTACCTCAAAGATTGGAGGATATTTATTAATTGATTAGACATATTTGATATTTAGGACCAGGTATGGTACTAGGGTAACCATACACTATAAAAATATTACATGGTTCTATTTGGAACCATATATGTTAAGTGTTATGAACACCAAATGCCTCTAGATACATAATATTTTTACACTTTTATTGATTACTGATAATTTACATCTTATAAGAACCCATAGAGACTCAATCTCTCTGAGTGCATACCCTAAGGGGTGTATTAAAAAAGGGGTGTGTAGACTTTTGGTGCTTCATAGAATTTTTGTCCCTTTTTGCCATATTATTACGAATCCAACTAGTTCCTAAAACCTTCCCCTAAAATATTTCTCATCCCTTGCACAATATTCTAGTATTTTACCTCTTTTTATACTTCATTTCATTACATGGAACCCTTTTAAATTTTTTAGAATACTAGGTCAACCTAGTTGACCTAGTACAATTTGTGTTCTTTTTCTCTCTTATTGTTTGTTAGCCTCCTAACCGACCTAGCACAACCTAGTGAGTTAGCCCAAAAATGTGCTAGGTCGACTGGGTCAACTTAGCACAACTGACATTGCCAAATAATTTTAGGGTAAAATACTCCTATAAATATAGGTTCATTTTGATCATTATTAGAATATGCAATCAAGAGTTATTATTCACTCAAGCTTCTTCACAATCTAATCTTCCACCATTATACTTTAAGAGACTTATCTTAGGTTTATTATTTTGGAGAATCTAGTTTTGTGGATAGTTCTTAGATGATTTAGCTTAACAAAGTGATCCTTATGAACCATAACAACCTCTTGCAAAGTCCCTTTGGCCAAGGGAGAGATTGAGTCTCGACAGGTTCACATTCAGGTAAGTATATTCTAGCTTTGTGCTCCTCTCTTTTAGTAGATAGAATTAGCATAAGTGTTGGCTTGAATAATATTACTCTTCATATTCCATGTATTAGGGTGTTACGCATACTTACTTTGTTTGAAGTTCCCTATACATTTTTTGATTACTTTGATTTACTAGCCCCCACTTTATGCCATAAGTTTTGGTTTGCACTAGATTATATTTACTTTTCTTATTATTATATTAGTGAAATATTAAATCATAGGACTATTTTAGGGTTGTTATGTGATTGTGTTAGGCTATAGTCTTTAGAACCATATCTTGCATGATGTGTTATGATAAGTGATCCCCTAATTGGGTCTAGTATATTTTCACATTGGTCATGCTCTTGCTTAACTATTTTATGTTCCCCAATTAGAAGTGGAGCTGTGATCTATCCCATCTAATCAAGGATTGATTTATGGACATAATGCATTTCTAATTGCATACATTTTGGTGAACTTGATGTGAATCAAAAACTTACAAGATTTATTTCACTTATTTCATTTCTATTCATCATTATTTTTATCATTTTTTACTATGCTATATCGACCCTATCGACCCAAATTATTTATCTCTATGCACATGTTTCTAGGAATAGGTAACTAGTTTAACCAACTTGACCCAATATAGGTTTCAAAACTTATAAAATTATGTTCAGATAACTGGATTGACCAGGTTGACCTAGTGTAATTTTTTCCAATTTTTAAAATTCTTGTTCAATCAATTAGGTCAACCAAGTTGACCTAGTGCATTTTCAACACTTTTTCAATAGGTTTTTGTATTGCTTGGTTGACCAAATTGACCTAATTTATAGGTTTTTGGTAGTTTTGTCCAAGGTTCTTGATCAATAATATTCTCTATTTTCATCTCTAAATCACTCAGGTGAGTTTCTATTCTTCTTTATATTTTTGTTTATATACTGTACTTTCACAATTTGTAGTCTTTAAAACTTCCCTTGCATAGTCAACTAGGTCGACCCTCTGGACCTAGTTCTGTGTTGAGTGTGTTCTAAAATAACTAGGTTGACCTAACCAACCTAGCTCATTTTTAGACTTTGTTTCCATAGTATAGGTTTGACCCTATCAACCCTATTTTATATGATTTTCCATATAGATTCTCAATTATACCTTGTTTCAAAGTTGGAATTAACCATATATGTTAATCACATTTTTCTTTTTAGTTGTTTGCATGCTTAGAATAGCTCACATAGTCTAATTAGGTGGTTTTCAATTAATAATTTAGTTTTATTTTTTCTATTCTTTTGCACACATAGCCAAATCACATAAACATCAATGAGCATTTAAAAATTTGATTACCTAGGCTAACCTACTTAGATTTCATCACCAAAGGGGAAGCCAACTTGATGCTTTGGTCAAGTATAAATCATGGCTAATGGTATATTTTGGCAAAGCACTAGACACCATTATCACTATGATATGTGAAGTTAGGGGTAGGCCCCAATACCAAGCCTTTATCATTACCACTATAGTCCCTTTCATCCTAAACTTACATAAAAATATCCATATATTATTATCTAGTACCTTACTTATAGACAATATCAATTTACACTTAAAATCATTCTTATTAAATCTAATCAAACATTCTAGGTTTACCAAGTACCTAGCTTTAATTTCAAGTTGTTTTCTTAGTCTTTGATCAATTGTGTATACAAAAGCTTGTATTATCTAGATTTAGTGTAAGATTTTGATTTGCATGCATCAATTGGATTTTATAGCATCAATTTAATTGACTGTGTGTTTCCTTTCTACACTTAATTTCTTAGATTAGCTACAAATTATCTTGTTTCATTTCCAAACTTGTTATCAACATTTTCCTCTTCCTATTCATTGTACTAAGTCAACCTAGTTGACCCTATACTTCTTATGGCTTCTGTACACTACACTAGATCAATCTAGTCAACCTAGTATAGTTTGTAAGCCCTATTTCCTATACTAGGTCGATCTATTCAGCCTAGATCTATTTCCTATTTTCTTATTTTTCAGTTTAATTTTCAATTTTTCTAGTTTTGCATCCTGTTCATCTCTGTTCAATCAAAATGATGTCTCCTATCAAAATATTTTTGGACAACCTAAATCCATTTAGATACTATATGGGATGTTCATTCATTCCTCTCTTTTCCTCCCAAGAGAACCATCACTCTTAGGGAACCTCTTCTCCTCCTTCATCTATGAACTATCACATGGTCCAAATAACACATCAAGATGAAGTTGATGGATCGAATCCTTTCTATACTTATTAATATACTTCTCAAGATCTCCAAACCAATATGGGAGTAATTGATACAAATATCTTTAACGATCTTAATAATAACCCTCCCCCTCACACTAATTTTTGGAGTGATCCAACTAACACTAACTCACCTCCTAATACAATCCAACTTTTAACTCAAGTCATTCAACAAATAAACATCATGAAAAACTCTAATACCAACCAAATTATGTAACTTCAATAACACTTGATCAACATGGCTAATCCACCTCCAACTATTCATCCTCAAGCTAATCTTAATTATATTCCTCCACCTCTTAGGGATGCCTCAGGTAATGTTATTCCTAAACCCATAATGAATAACAAGATGATTCAAACCATTCAAAATGAGACTTTAGCTCCCTTCATTGTATCCATTGATATTTGTAATATAAATCTAACTATCAAATATGATGGGACTAAAGACCTTGCTTCATTCCTCAAAGCCTTTGGTAACCTTTACAAAGAGTAGATCCAAACTAATACATTTGCCACAACTAAACTATTAGTCAAAAATTTCACTGGTGATGTATTAGAATAGTATAATCAACTTCCTCAACATTCTATTTGGTAACTTGAAGATTTGGTTAATACTTTGGTTAAAGAGTTTCAACATAATTATCTTTCTAAAAATTGTCTTGGTCACTTCATAAGTGCTAAACAATCTCCTAATAAATTAGCTCATGAATTTTTTAAAAGATGCAAATCTTTATCTCATAAAGCCTATCACAATATGATTGATGATAATTTATTCAAATTCTTTATAACCACTTTGAATCAAACTCTTCAATGTAAGGTTTGAACCTTTGCTCCTCAAACTCTTAATGAAGCTCTTGACCAAGCTAAGCATTAAGACTTTATTATAAATCAATTTGAATTCAATCATAAACTTCTTAAAGATTATTTTCCAATATTTAATGCTATCACTAACAATATTTCCCAAACCAAACTTGGAGTTGCCAAATCTAATGTTCCTTTACCATCTCATATACCTCTTTTGGTTCAATAAATGCAACAATTTTTATCATCTTAAAAACCTTTCATTTATCCCAATGCTCCTCCTAAGTGGTATGATCCCAATCTATTCTACTAGTTCCAAGCCAACATTGGCCATTCTCATGAATCTTTTAGAGGGATCATTAAATGTGTTATTTCTTATATTCTTGGTGATTCATTCAACCATGAAGGCTATGATGATCAAACTTCCCCATCAAGAGTATGTTGTGGCATCTCAAAAATGATAAAACTTTAAAGCTTCTCCTTATCATAATCCAAAATCTTCTTCAAAGAATGATCAATCAAATGTCAAGGATGTTTGTGCCATCGATCTCAATTATGACCTATATTATAACAACTCTCAATATGTCAAACTTGATAAGGTTAATTATCATCGTAAACTAGCCAACAAATATCCTATTACCAAGCCTAAGAAAGCATCTTTAGAAGACAAATTGCTTAAAGATACCACTACCACTCAAGATGATTTAGAAGCACCTAAGGAATAACTTCCTCCTTTTGATCCTCCCACCACATCTATACCTCCTAAATCTAATTTTCCTTTTAAACCTCATGTTGATTCTTCTAAATCACATTGGAATTTTCTTGAAGAACTCAATTGTATGCCTTGTAAGATTCCTCTTATGGAGTTAGTTCACACTTCACCTTATCATCATAAATTTATTTTACAACAACTTTAAGAAATTGAAGATGCATCTTCCATAGATGAAGAACCACCTTATATTGATTCTCAACCAACTAATGTAAATACAATTGAGACTATACATCCTTATTCAAATAATTTCATTGAATTTATTGAAGAGGACATGATCAATGCCAAAATTCTTTTTTCACTGATCACCCACCTCTCTTTATCAAAGTATCCATTAATGCCACCCTTATCTAAAAAATTCTAATTGATGAAGGTTCTGGTATTAATGTCACATCCTTATAGATTATTCAACAATTTGGTTATAACAAAGATCATCTTAAACAAACCCATATTACTTGTCTTAGATTTAATAAGACTAATAAAAATCCACTTGGCTGTATTTGGCTTCCATTGACTATTGGACCTAAGACTATTAGAACCAAGATTATTGTCCTTGATCTTCCTTTATCTTATAACATTCTTCTTGGTCATCCATGGACTCATCAAATGAGGTCCATCACCTCTTCTAGTAGCTAGTTTATTAAATTCTTACATAATGGAAAATGTTACAAACATGAAGCTAATCCCAATGCATGGAGCATCCAACTTCCCAATCCTAAGCCACAATATCAAATTCCTATAATTTATAAAATCAATAGTGCTCCTTTACTAGAGTTTATCAACATGAATCCTGATCTTCAAGTTACTCTTTTGGATTTTAATGATGATGATCCCAATGAATTACATCAAACTTAAAATACTAAGAAGATACCCCCATATATTGTGGATTGGCTTCCTCCTTCTCTCTTACCTCGAGACTAGACTTTACCACTCCATGTAATGCTCAGGAGCCATATTTACCTAAAGATGCCTTCACTTGTAATGATTTTGGAGTGGTTAAATTATTCCAAGATCCTTTCATCATGTCCCCTCATATATTTATCAACATTAGGATTTCACCTTCTAAAACTCCCCCTGATTCTCAAGCATGTACAATTTATCTAACATATGATGACAACTATATCATGGCCCAAACTCACTCTAGGGTAATGTATGTCCAACTCTATCAAAGTATTTTATCCAAAATTCATGACTTTAATAAATATGTTATACACATCATGATTTAGATTTTGAGGGTCTTGTACCTCCCACGAATCCTCCTCTTATAGATAACCTTTAAGTGGTAGAACAAACTACACTTTTTGATCCTAAGAAGGCTTCCACATCTTCTCTACTTCCTATGGATCTAATTATTTTCACATCATTAAATCTATCCACACTCCCATCTCTTTGAATCCATCCTCTTCATCTTCTTTTGAAATCACACTAGATGATCCAAAGTGACCAATGTCCACCAGATTCATTTTGAATATGATTACCATGGCAATAAAATTCTAGACCTTGAAGTAGATGTTTAATAGTATGGTCCTCTTCCTACCTTGCCTAGTGACAAAGCTATTCTTGAGTTAATTCATACCCAGGAACCTTAAATTACTTGGTAGCATCATAAACTTGGAAATTTCAATAATAAACCTCCTTACTTCAACAACTTTGTCGCTAGCATTGATCTTAAAATAAATCTAATTTCTACCTTGACTAACATACCTTACTATTTTCAAGATGGTAATGCCATGCTTATCAAAGAAACAACTCATATCAAATATGGTAACCCATCTTCTCCTCAACCAATCACAATTTTTTGAGAACTCTCACCATCTGAACATGATAAATTTAGCCTATTATTTGATAAATATCAACAGGTATTCACTTGGTCCTACCAAGACATGCCTAGAATTGACCCTAGTATTATAGTTTATAAAATCATAACTTATCCTGTTGCTAATCCAGTACATCAAAATCAACACAAATTCCCACTTGAAGTTACTAATCAATGTCATAAAATATCATTAAATTACTAGATGCCAATTTCATTAAACTAGTGGATTATTCTGAATGGGTTTCTAACATTGTTCTCATTAAAAATAAGGTCACTATGGTTATCCACATTTGTATTATTTTTTCAACCTTAATCTTATTTGTCTTAAGGACAACATCCCCTTACCTTCAATAGATGTCATCATCAATTCCATGGATGATTATTAAATGTTATCTCTTATGGATGGCTTCTCGAGATATAATCAGATTCATATCACTCTTGAGGATCAACATAAGTCTACTTTCACTATGAAATGTGTCACATATTGTTACGTCAAAATGCCCTTTGGTCTAAATAATGTTGGAACTACCTACCAACATGATATGACTCACATATTTCAGGATCTCATCCATAAAATTATTAAAACTTACATGGATGATCTCATTGATAAATCTAAACATCATAAGAACCATCTTTTCAATCATGCTATCATCTTTGAATGTATCCTTAAATGCAAAGTTAGGCTTGATCCTTTCAAATGTGTTTTTGAATTCACATAACATTTTTTTATGATTCTTAGTCTCTCTCTATGGCATTGATGTTGACCCAGCCAAAATTAGTGTTATTATTAACATGCCAATTCCTTGATCTATTCCTGAAATTCAACCTTATTTAGGCAAACTTGGGGAAATTAGATTATTTATCCTTGAAATGGATTATCACATTCACTTCATCAATTCCATTATCAAGAAAGGTACAACCTTAGAATGGATGGATCCATGTCAAAAATCCTTTGACAATATGAAAGAGTCATTAATTCATCCACCTACACTTTGTCCACCTTCCAATGATAAACCATTAATTCTCTATACTTATTCCACACCTATTTTAGTTATGGAAATGCTTACCCAATAATATGATATAGGAAGAGAGTATGATATTTACTACATTAGTCGAGGCTTGATTGATTATGAGACATGTTATACCAAAGTTGAGCGTAATTGCCTGGCTATCTATTTTGCAATTGGAAATCTTCATCATTATATGCTATATCAAACTACTTACATCATCAATCATTTATACCCCCTTCATTATTTCTTCTCCAAAATCTTTCTTCCTAGAGATAGAATTGGTAAATGGATTGTCTTACTTATGGAATTAGATCTTTGTATCATCACATAAAAAGTTATTAAAGGGCAAGTCATAGCTAAACAACTTGCTACAGCTCCCATTCTAACCACTTATCTGCTTCAAGATGACCTTCTTGATGATAATATACTTTTTATTGAAGGTCTTAATCAAGATATATCCATTAAAGAATATTTTCATATCTTTACTATTGATCTTGAAGCCAATAATCTTAAAGAATCTTCCCCTCCCTTTGGTGCTACTAAACAAAAGGTAGTTATCAAAGAGCTCCCTGACATTAAAGTTTAATTGCATGAGGATACTTGGACCCTCCCCTTTGATGATGATAAATGACTTCAAGGAGCTGGGTTAGGTCACATCCTCACTAGTCCTCTTGGTAAGATCATCCCTTTAGATTTTCACTTCACTTTTGATGTCACCAATAATATGGTCAAGTATGAAGCTCTTATCTTAGGCATGAGAGCTACTCTTTATCTAAACATCCAATATCTTCATGCTTTAGGATATTATCAACTCATTTTTCATCAAGTTAATGGTGATTATCAATATAAAAGTGAAAACCTCATTACCTATCATCAAATTTCAACCACTCTTGCTAAGGACTTTGTCTCTTTCACTATTGAGCCTATTTATTGATACCAAAATTCCATTGTTGATTCTCTTTCCTCTTTAACTTATTTATTTCATCCTCATCAAGTTATTTCTTATCCTTCATTTATTATTCAAATAAAAAAAACTCCATCATCTATCCACCCACCTGATTCACTCACATATCACATTGAAGCTGTGACTATTCAACAAATCCTTTAGTATCAAGATATTATTCAATAATTAGAACATTAAACATATCCTATTGATCTATATTCTCATGAAAAGACATGCATCTATAAACAAGCTTTCAAGTATGTATTTTGACACATCCTTTATTATTGCCATGTTGAAGGTACCTTGCTTTGTTATGTTATGTAGGATGAGTTTCTTCCTCTTATCGAGCAAGCACATGGGGGAATTTGTGATGGTCACTATAACAGATATGCTACAACACACAAATGACTACATATGGGTTACTTTTGGCCTACTCTTGAAAAGGATGTAATTGAATTTGCAAGAAGTGAAATCCTTATCAACTTCACAATGATCTTAACCATTCACCTCCTACCAAGCTTTAAAATTTTGAATCTCCTTGGAAATTTTCCACATGAGGATTTTATCTCATTTGTAAAATTCCTCATTCCCAAGATGGGCATGTATTTATTATCATCACTACCAAGTACTTTACCAAGTGGGTAGAAGCCATGACCCTTATTAATATTACCAATCTTACTATATCTAGTTTCATTCTTAACCAAATTATTTGCTACTTTGACATTTCCTATACCATCATTTTAAACAATGGTGGTAATTTAAAAAATAAACATGTTAAAAAACTTTGTACCAAATTTAAGATCAATCACAATTTTTCCATGCCTTATCATCCATAATACAATGGTTAAGCTGAGGCCACCAATAAAATTCTTAACAAGATTATTCAAAAGATAATTTTTGAAACCTACATGGATTGACATATTCATCTCCACCCTACACTTTGGGCCTATCAAACTAGCATTCATCTTGCCATTGAGGAAAATCCATTTTTGTTAGTCTATGGTTCTAAGTTGGTCCTTCCATTAGAATTTGAGATTCCCTCTTTATATATATCTATTCACATTATTATTCCTAATGAAGAATTAAATGAATATCACCTTCATGACCTTGATCATCTTGATGAACATCATCTTTTTACACTATAACATAGCCACCAATATAAGGCTCACATCACCTAAAAACATAACAAATGTGTTAAAGTTTGCAATTTTAATATTGGTGATCTTATCCTTAAACTAGACTAAATCCATGATAAAGAAGGAAAATATGCCCAAAAATGGTGGGGTCCATATTTAGATAAAGACATTCTTGGTCCAAGCACTTATCATCTTCAAACTAATGAAGGCCATGTTTTCAAAGAACCCACTAATGCTCAATTCCTTAAAAAGTACTTTGCCTAAACATTTCTTTCTTTTCATGTTTTCTATCTATATCTTTCTAAGTATTGTTTTAGGTTACTTAAGCATGGGTCTCTCCCTCTACATCAGTTTCCTTCCTTTTTCAAACCTTTAGTCCTCCCTTTTAGTATTTTAGTTTCTTGATGTACCATAGTTTTCCTTATCTTCTTGCATTTTCTCTTGATTTTTTCACCCCTTGGGTTTTTATTTTGTGAGTTACTTTGTAAGGATATGGATAGGGACTAGTATTCCTCATTAAACCACCATATTTTACTTATCTTCCTTCTCTTTTTACTATTATCCAATGCTATTTTGGTATCCTTTGGGTTTTTCTTTATGAGGTGCTTTGTATAAAGGCTCACTCACTTTTTTTGCTTGCCAATGTTGTTTTGGCATCCTTTGGGTTTTTCTTTGTGAGGTGCTTTATACAAAGGTTCTCTCACTTTTCTTTTATTTTTTCTTATTACCACCCTTATGGGTCTCTCTTTTATGAGTTAATTTGTAAGACCATGGATAGGACCCAACCCTCCTCATAAAATTACCATTCTTTTCTTTTCTTGTTCTTGATCCTTGTTCTCAAACTTTAGCTTTTACTTCTTTTGCTAAATGGAATATACCCAAAAATATATGTTATTATGTTTTCATTCACTTCCCTCTTTCTTATGATAATGAATCACACTTTTCTATCATTGTATCCCTTTTTTGCCTTTGTCACATTTTTTGTAATTTAAAGCAATTCAATTTGTTTCATGTGTCATTCCTCTTGATTTCCTCTTTCTCTCATCTCTGCATTGGATAAAACAAGGTCAAAGTCAAGATAACACTTTTATCTCACCTAGATTTATGAGACTCTTACACTTGATGCTTTTTGAGGTTCTCTCTCTTAGAAACCTTATCGTAATTTTTCAAATAAAAGTCATCTTTAGTACCCATGTTTGGTTTTAAAATCCATATGGAGGAGGAATAAAAAAATCCATAAAAATAAGGTTAAAAGCCAAATCATTTTAAATAAAAGATAATGATATTTAAAATGCAACATACAAATTTCAAAATTCAAATTCACACCAAGAGACATGATGACAAGCACATCTCCTATCTCCAATCAAAGCTCAAACTCCATAGTCAACTTCACATAGAGCCAAAGTTCTTTGGGATGTAGTAGGCTAGTAGATTGGAATAGGGGAATTCAAAAAAACCTCTATAGTGATACCTAATTTCTCATGCAAGTACCTAATCTTTGAAATAGTCTGATGGCTCTGTAAGGGGTCTTGAATAATGGGAAACATGTCATGGAGAGGTAAGTCCATTTTAATTTTTATGAATATAGCCTTCATGGGATGATCTATATACTCCATTTATTTACCTAAGACTTGTGTTGCTAATAGAAGTTCTTCATAGTCCTTAACATTGAAAGTCCTCTTGTTTTGACAAACCTTATTTGAGTATCTTGACTTTGATAAAGAGTTTCCTCTACCTTGGTTTTTCCTTCATTATCCCCTCCACCCATTTCATTTTCCCCCTTGATAGATAAATTATGATTCCAAATTTGCTTTCCCTTCTTCTTTAATTCCTTCTTCTTCATCTCTTAAAAACATGCTAGCACTACTTTGTTTTAGTTTTATCCATCCTTAGAGAAAAAAACATGTTTGATTTTTGATCGTTTTTTTATATCATTTTATATTAATAAAGTTACTTTACCTTCTTATTTCCATTTATCATAATTTTATTGTTTTGTTGTTATAGAAACCTAAGTTCATACCCTTTTTCCATTATTGATTGAGATGTGGTTTGATATTGCTCATTCGATAATGTTGTTTTCCCTTTTATGCATCTTTTTTCCATTGATGATTGAGATGTGGATTGTTACTTCTTAATCTCAATGTTTTTTTACCATTTTGTCTTTTTAGTTAGTCTTTTTACCATTTATTTTAATTTTGTTTTACCATCCTATTTGACATACGTCCTTGGTTTGATTTGGTGAGTTTTCCTTTCTTACTTTAGGATAGCTTGTCTGAGTTTTTTAATCTTTAGTAGCCTTGGATTTTTAGTTACCCAGTTTACTCTTTTTATTTGATTTGGTCATTTGGTCTAACATATCACCCATCACCCCAACTTGCCAAATTCCCTAAGTACGTCCCATCCTCATAGCACCAACTATATTGGATTTTCTTGTGTTTATATATTTTTGCTCTTTAGTTTTGCATTCTTAGGTTTATCAAAAGTAGTATTTTCACCATACATAATAAAAAATAACAACATAAAAGATAATTATCCCATTATAAAAGGTAAGTCAAGGTACACATTGTATTTAATTTTTAGTTATTTAATTTTTGGATTAATTTCCATTTAAGTCATTTAATTTTAGTTATTTTATGCTTTTAAAATACTAAAACTTTTTTTTAGAATCAACATTGTGTGTGTCCTTATGTTCTTTCTTGAAGCACCATCCTCTATTACACCTTAGTGACACATAATGTGTTTCAAGTGAGAAATATTAACATAATATTTTCTCACTTTTATTGATTACTGAATCTTTACATCTTACAAGAACCCATCAAGACTTAATCTCTCTAAGTGTATGCCCTAAGGGGTGCACTGAGAAAGGGGTGGGTAGACCTTTGGTGCTTCATAGGATTGTTATCCCTTTTTTCTAAATTATTACCAATCTAACTAGGTCCTAAATCCTTTCCCTAAGCTATTTATCCTCCCTTGCATAGTCTTCTAGTCTTTCTCCTCTTTCTATCCTTCATTTCCTTACTTGGCACACTTTTGACCTATTCAAAATACTAGGTCAACCTAGTTGACCTAGTATAGTTTGTAGACCTTTTCTCTCTTATTATTTATCAGCCCCTTGATCGACCTAACATAGACCTAGTGAGTTATCTCAAAAATGTAATAAATTATTTGGGTCGACCTAGCACAACTGACATTCTTGAATAATTTTAGGTAAGATATTCCTAAAAATACAAGGTCATTTTGGTCATTATTAGGATATGCAATCAATAGTTATTTTTTCTAATTGAAGATACTTAAGTTTAGTTTTCTTATTTCTGAGAATCTAGTCTTTTGGATAGGTCTTAGATGTTTTGGCCTAACAAAGTGATCCTTATGAACCACAATAACCTCTTGAAAAGCCCCTTTGGCCAAGTGAGAGATTGAGTTTTGATGAGTTCACATTCAGGTAAGTGTATTCTAATGTTGTTCTCCTCTATTTTAGTAAATAGAAGTAGCATAAGTGTTGGATCAAATAATATTACTCTTCATATTCTATGTATTAGGATGTTACCATATTTAATTTATTTGAAGTTCCCTATACATGTTTTGATTGCTTTGATTTATTAACCCCCACTTTGTGCCACAAGCTTTGGTGCATACTAGATTATATATACTTTTCTTGTTATTAGATTAGTGAAATATTAAATCATAAGAATATTTTAGGGTTATTATGTGATTGTGTTAGATTATATGATTTGAAACCCTATCTCACATGGTGTGTTATGACAAGTGATTCCCATAATTGGGTCCAACAGATCCTCACATTGGTCATACTCGCATTTAAAAATTTTATGCCTCCCAATCAGAAGTGTAGGTGTGCTCTATCCCATCTGATCTTAGATTGATTTATAGGCATGATGAATTTTCAATTGAATATAGCCTCATCTCAAATGAGGTGATAGATGATAGTGTAGAGGAAATTAAATCACCTTTATATGGGATTACAGATTTGTTCCTTGATGAGTGGGCATCTAGTTCACATGAATATGATCCTTATAATATAATTGAAGAAGGACTTGATGTTTATTTCTTGATGAGAAAGATGCACCAATTCCAATCCTGATGAAGGAGATGATGTTAGTGATGATCTTTGGTAGTTGTACTTTGATGGGTCAAGGAATAAGCATGGTATTAAGGTTGGAATGATTTTTATTTATCCAATGAAGTAAAGGTACTTTTCATATATTAAGCTTTAATTTGGTTGTTAAAATAATGTTATAAAATATGAGGTATTAATTCATGGTCTACAATGGGCTAATAAGATGAAAGTCAACACCTTATAAGTCTTTGGTGATAGTGAAATTGTAGTTCACCAAGTGAGAGGTCTTAATGTATGAAAGAACCCATTGCTTAAATATTATAAGCATAGGGTATGGGAATTACTTGAAGAGTTTTAGGCCTTCAATATTTAGGAAATACCAAGAGATAAGAACAAACATGTAGATAGGTTGGTTGCCATTGGGAATAATTTAGTATCTCAACTGATGTAAGAAGTGAAAAGGTTTAGTCACACATTAAGGTGGTTGTAAGGCCTTCTATTATAGATAACAATGATAATTGGCAAGTATTTAAATATGAAAATCAAATTATTAGATTATTATAAGAGGATGCTAAGTTTTCCTCAAGAAATCAGTCTAAGTACTTTTAGTAGTATAACAATCAGATTATGCAATTGAAAAAAATAATTTGCCCAAGGGATTGGTTACACTTGAAAACATATTCAATGGTGATGATGAGCTAAAGAAAGAAAAATTGTCTTTGTTGATGAAGAACACTATGCTAATGTGGAAGTTTCACCTGGTAATAACCTAAATATGGGTAAGGTATGAACTTACTCAAAAAATGAAGCTTTCATTGAGTTATGTGCATGTTTTGTTGATGTATTTACATGGAAATATAATGATTTCAAGGGATTTGACCAAAGTCTAGCTCAACACACCATTGAGCTAGAAGATAAAACTAATCTAGTGAGATAAAGACAAAGGCCTATTAATTCTAAGCTTGAGCCTTTGATGAGAATTGAGATTCATAAGCTCATTGAATCGACTATTATATTTCTAATCAAGCACTCAACTTAGGTGGCAAACCTTGTTTTAATAAAGAAAAAGAATGGTAAAATTAGACTATATGTTGACTTTTATGACTTTAATAAGGCTTCCCTTAAAGATAACTATCCACTACCATCTATGGAATAGATTTTATAGTTGGTTATAGGTTCAGAAAGGTTCTCTTTGTTGGATGGTTATAGTGGCTATAACCAGATTTTGGTCAAGGAAGAAGACCAATTTAAGACAACATTCACCACAAAGTGGGGGATTTTTCCATATAGAAAAATTCCCTTTGGTATATCCAATGCTGGAGAATTTTTTTAGAGAGCCATGGATATGGAATTATAGGGCCTTCTTAACAAGTTTATGATGGTCTACTTGGATGACATAATAGTGTTTTCAAAGAACAAAAGTGAGCACATGGTTCACCTTAAGCAAGTGTTTGAAAGGTGTAGGTAATTTAGAGTATCCTTGAATCCCAAAAAAATGTCTATTCTCAGTTCATGAAGGTAAACTCCTTGGATATATAGTTTTAAATCATGGTTTAAGCATAGATCCTGAAAGAATAGCTTCAATTCTTGAAATTTACTTTCCCAAGCACAAAAGAGATTTGAAAAGTTTCTTAAGGGAGATCAATTTTATTAGAAGATACATATTATATTTTTCCACTTTACCTAAGCCACTTACATCCATGCTAAAGAATAATCATAGATCAACTAGTCCATGGAAGGATTAAGGAGTTTTGAGGAAATTAAGAAATCCATGGCTAGTGATCCTATGATTATCAACCTATATTTCTCAAATGACTTCATTCTATATACCTATAATAATATAAACACCATTTTAGGCATTTTTATGCAGCTGAACCATGAGGCTTTAAAGCAACCAATAGCCTTATTTAGTCAAGGTTTGGATTAATATGAAATGAGGTACTCTTTTATTGAAAAGAATGTACTTTTAGCTGTAAAATCTCTCAAAAAATCTTAGATACTTATTATCTAACAATAAGATACACCTAATGGTTTCCCATCTAAGTATCAAGGAGTTTCTCTTGAACAAGGACATAAATGAGAAAAGTGTTGGTTAGATAACAAAGGTAATGGAGTATGATGTGGAGATAAATTTCATAAAGTTGATTATAGGTAAATGAATTTGTGAACATCTAGCCCTAGACTTATAAGAAGCCAATAAGGTGGTTATGATGTCAACTAATAAAGAAGTTACAGATGATCACACCTCACTTTTTAGCTAGTATCATGATTTGGAAATATATATCCAAAATGGTCTTTATAATTCTCACCTAAATCTATAAAAAATAAGATATTTTAGATTGTAATCCATTCCATTTCTTCTTGTTAATGGTGTTTTGTTCAGGAAAGATATCAACGGCATGTTGTTAATATGCATTAAAAAACATAAAAAGGAAAGGTTTCTTGAAGAGTTCCATGATGGATATGGTGGGGGAATTATTAATCAAGAACCATATCCCATAAGATCATGAGATATGGGTATTATTGGCCAAGCTTATTTGGTGATTATCATGCATGGGTTAGGAAATGCAAATAATGTGCTATGTTTTTAAGAAAGGTGAAACTTGTAGCCTTACTTCTCCAACCAATTATAGTGGATCAATAATTTTTCCAATGGGGACTATAATTTATTAGTCTCATTAACCCCCCTTAAATCTCAATTCATAAATGGATACTAATTTCAATAAATTACTTTACTAAATGGATAAAAGTAGTGGCATTAAAGGAAGCAAACAAGACCAATGTTCTAGATTTTTATGAAGGTCTACTTACTAGGTTTGGAGTCCCTTAAACTATTATTTATGATAATGATATGGCCTTTGTAGGGTCTAGAATCAACTAATGGGTAGTTAAAAATAGTGTATTTCTCATCACTTCATCAAATTACTATCCCCAAGGAAACGGTCTTACTAAGCCCACCAATAAGAACTTGTCAAAGATCATAAGAAGAATAATGGAAGATAATTAGAGGTCATGGCATCTCAAATTAAATTTAGCTCTATTGGCTAATAGGATCATCTACAAGATATCAATAACCAATTCTCCCTATAAGTTGGTATATGGTAAGGAAGCAAGTCAGAGAAAAAAGTAGAAGAAGAAGGGAAAACAATCTACATTATCTAAGAAGAACAAGTGGGAGAAGAGCCCAACACTGAGGAAGTTCAAAAGGCACTCCAAGGTGACACTATTACATCACTTATAAAATTAGATAAGTTGGTGATAACCTCATCTAAAGATACTTCCACGTAGCCTCCATACAATGAGGAGGAAAATAGAAATGTGTGGAGGAAACTAGGAATGAGTGAGGTAGAAATTTAATAGAATTTGGCACTAGAGAAGAAAAGGTATGCCATAAAGGAAGCTGACATGACTCAAGAAGATATTGAGAGATTCAAGGCTGAAGAAAATTTGGCTAAGGAAAAGAAGGTAATAAAAGAGAAGGCCAAGAGAAATAAGTCTAGGAAATAGAATAAAAAATAGGTTTATACAATGGTGGAACCAATTGAGAAATCCATAGAAAAGGCACCTAGTGCCCCAACCATTAAAGTAGATGAAGCTACACAATAGGCACACCCAAGTAGTGAAGGGGTGCATGAATAAAAGGAAGGTGATGTTGGTGCCTTAGAAAAATAACAAACAAAGAGTGCCATGAAGACCCAGTAGAAATAGGAGGAAGGAAAAGTTAGCACCAAGAGAGCACCTTATAGGTTAGTGATAAAGAACCCCAGGAAGAAGTAGATAGAGGAGATAAGTCTGAAGAAGAACCCTTCTAGAAATAGGAAGAATAAATATCAAAGGAAAGCATTGAAGAGAGTGGTATCACCGATGAAGAGGAAGAAGAGAAAATGAAAATGGCCATCATAGAAGAAGGCATGGAGTTGAGCCTTAGGGAGAAGGCACAAAAAGGGTGGGTGAATGAATATTTTTACATGTTTGAATATATACCCCCTAAAACCACAATAAACAAGACACACAAATATATTTTACTTATGTTTGATAGCTACATAGATGAGCTTCACTTTGAGGCACTACCAAAGGCCATATTAGGTGTGGATAAACTTGAAGAAGGGCATGACTCCCTTATCATAAATACCCACACCATACACCCAATTATGTGGATGAATGAACTCATCTATATGGACACTAAATTCATGCAAAATAATATCATCAATGATGTTAAGGTGAAGAAATATAATAAAATTTACAAGGATGCTAAGAAGAAGCACAACCTATGAATTTTAAGTTGCAACAACTTGTCAAGTGCATAAAGAGGGCCAAGGCATACCTTTTGGTCAATGTTGATACATATAATATCTTAGAGGTTTAAAAATTATGCATGTTAGTGGATTAGATGCTCTTGAGGTTGAAAATAGATCTAGTGTAGGAAGAAGAAGAAGACCCATACGCCATGTTATATAAAGAGTTAGTTTCCAAGCTTGAAGAGGTAGAGGACCTATTTGTAAAGATAGAAGAAGTTGTAGATGCAACTAATGCCATCTTCATGAAATTTTATAACCAATCATTGATTATATATGTGTGCTTTAATTAGGCACAAGGGGAGAAAGAAGAGTTGATGGTGTAGGTGTACTCTAAAAGAAGGGTGGAGCATGCACAAATAATGGGTAGGTTTAATGCATTGAGCATATAAATAAAAGACCAAGAGTAGAACTTGAAAGCACTCTTCCATGCCTTGAAAATGAATGCCTATGAATAAGGAGAAATCCTTGATGGAGGAGTGATAAAGGCTAAAGAAAATCTTATGATATTTAAAAAATAATTAAAGAAGATATAAGTTTTCATGCTTAGTGTCACCTCCATAAAGATATAAAGCAATGCTAAGGAAATCAAGCTCACTATCAAGGGATTTGAGAACTTACGTTCTAAACTTAAGGAGAGCACACCTAGGTTCTATATGCTAAAGGCTTTGGCAACCTATTCTTAGGGTGGACTAGAAATTTTGTATGGGGTAATGTTGGGCCCCTAATTCAACTAAGTATGTATCTATGACAACTCAATAGACATATCAACATGATGCAATCACTTAGCATGATTGTTATTTTGGTATCTTTTATGTTAGTTGGAGGAATCAATGCATATCTTCTAACAGTTGGTAGGTAGTTAACTAGTGCCTAGATTTTTATGGCATCTTAAAGAAGTGGCTACGTGTGGTCACCATAACATAAGGGATGTAAGGTTATGGAGGTAATGAAATGATCAACAAATGTTATAGCCTAGCACCTAGAATGCAATCTCCACCCTAACAAGGAGATGCTCTGGTGTACTATAAAATTAAACTCAAACTAGTGGGTAGAGGGGTTGAATGGATGTAATGAAGCTATGAAGAAATGATCCTACATGTTTTAACCACCATTAAAACTAAGGATTAACTCAAATTCCATTTAGGCTCTATTTGTATATGCCCATTCTTGCCTATAAACCTTTGGGATATTAAGTATTTTAAATTATACATATATTCTATTTTACACAACATGAACTCTATTTTATATTTAAACTCTAAGTAATGAAGGAGAATAGTTGATGTAATACAAGGTGTTCCTAGTTTTAATGTCTTTTACTTCATTATTAAAATCCATAATGAATGTAATGATTATAGTGTTATAAATTCAACATTTGTATGTTAAGTTTAAGTAAGCTTTTTATTCAAATAATTCATGGCATCCATTTATTAATTGATGATTTTAGCATAATATGTAAAATAGCTTAAGTATAGATAATATCCTACACCAAGCAATGATGTCCATGCATAAAGTATAATCCTAGTATGAACAATTGAATTGAAGCCACTCTTTGACCCTTTAAAAGTACCTTAATATAGGCTTACACCTATAAATCAATAGACATCACAAAAAAGGATTATACCACTAAATCCACCAAAATCTCTCTCCTAAATGATCAATTATTATACGAGATGAGTTGCACCATGACACAACTAACCCCATGCAGGCCCTAGTTCTTTCTCTACTATGTTTTAGGTGAGCACATAAGGCTTGCACCTTATGTGAATTGATGCCAATGCAGTGGAGTGATAAACTTTGAGTGTTATAGGAACATATTAAGTTTTCTCCTAGTTGTAATGATTCAAGAAATGACTTAGACAACTAGATAAGCACTTGACTTCATAAATGATGAATTGAAACACCTAATTAAACTATAACATAGTGGATGGTATAAATGGATATGAGGGTTGATGGGGAGATTTCTTAGAATTTGACTTTAGTCTTATGGGGTCAAAATCATTAGAAATGTGAGCACCCATCTTCAATAGTTGTAAGAAAAATTCATCTTTATTATCCTAAATGTATTTATTAAGTAGGGTAGCCATATTATTAAATGATGAGGTTGAACTTGATGAGCTAGGGGGTTGTGGATGGGGGAGGATGTGGAGTGTGGGTTTGGGCTAAATGGGAGTAACGTCAGAAGGTAGGATAGCACCCAATTCTAGTGTTCTCAAAATAAATTCATCTTTATTGGCCAAGATGTATTGGTTTATGAGAATCGAGTCCAAAGCCATGGGGATGGATGATAGAGGATGGATGATGAAGGGGGTTGATGTAGAGGTAGACTAAGGATTAGCTATGGTTCCTTGAATAAAGTATGTCTAAATGACTGAGCTATTATGATAGATGATGAAAAGGATGAGGTAGATGAAATGTGATTGAGATGATGTAGGTCTAGATTCAGATTTTAGACTGATAGTAAAATAAGTGATATTGATCTATCAATAATGTTGAGTTGTCAAGATAACAAAAGGATTAGGGATTTGATGGGTGCCTAGATTAAAACAAGAAAGATGATGATTAGATGGGTGATAGTTATGAATAAGCAAGATGATTTGACTTGAGACAATTAGATTGATGATTGATGGGTTACTAGATTGAAACCAACAAAGTGATAAGATGCTAGCAGGATATTGACTAGATATGAGATCTGACCGAATGACAGAGATAGTGGAATAAAATTATGGGATGATATGAAAAGACAAAAGGACTAGCTCAAAACCTTGGAATAATTTTCTCAAGATAGGATGGGATAGGATTATGTAATGAAGGTGATTGATGGGACAAGGATAATTATATATAGGTGATGATAAAATTATTAGGCGTAAGATGAATGAGATGGGGATGGTTTGGACATGGGTGTGACCTAACAGGTCTAAATAAGATAAGATAGGATTAGGTTATTCTAGATGAGTGATGAGATTATTAGTACAAAGGCAAGGTTAATAAAAATTTGAATTAGATCAAGATCTAGATGACAAGATGTGATGTAGGTGATGGGGGGATGATTAATGAAGAGTGGATATGACTAGACTAGGAGGGGATTAAGACAAGATAGGAGATGTGGGAGGACAATGAAAAGGATATACAAAGATAATATGTATAAGAGGATGATGAGATAAGGATATTCAAGAGAACAAATTTTATACAAGAGGGTAAGATAATGATATATAAGATGATAATATATGTACAAGACTTAGATAGGCATGTATAGGCTTGGGTAAAAAGTTGACTTGGCTCACAAACAACACTATTTTAGCACAATACTCACCAAATCAAGCAATCCACAAATATATTATTAATAAACTCAAAGGTGTGTAACCTAATGATCACATCATCTAAAAGGTTTATGTGTGAGGCTATAGGCTGGTGCCCATTATAAAATCTCCCAGACACTCTCGACCCCATCTATACTTAATAGTTTCTTAGGAGTTTATCCTACATGTTTTAGTGAAATACTTGTTACAATTAAAAGGTCTTATGCTAGGTTTGCATAAGGGATTTTAGGGGAGTCCTCAATATACAAGTAGGTATAGTGGGGCCCAAGTCTGTATAGGATGCTATCTAAACACCCTGTGTATTGGAGCTTAATTTCCCCTCACCCCATAAAACCATTAATGGGGAATTTTGATTAGGTGATAAATGACAATTCTCTTGATTTTTATACTCCATTAGAACATAAAGTTTGGTCTAGTGCATGGTTACGAAATCCACATCATAGACTCCTAAAAAAGAAAATTGGGGGGGGGGTTATATGTGGTTTTTGATCCTCTAAGAATCTCCATAAGGATGTAAGGAGTAGAGCATACACCACCATATCCCTTAGGTAACAAATAGGTAGAAAAAAGGATTAATTAATTGATTAAGATTAATATGTGATATATTTACAAGAGGCAAAAACAAAATGAAAAAATATATACAAGATGAAAGAAAAATTGATTAAAATAATTTGGAAATGAGTTTAAAAATACCACAAGCAGTCTTTAATAGGCAACTTGTAAGAAAATGGTTATTAATTTGATTGGAACATTTAAAGATATAACTTGAAAGACAAGTGATTAGTAGTTTGACTGATAATCTTAAGGGGTAACCTACAAGACAAGATATTATACCAAAATATGCCTAGAAAAAGATGATGTTAGTTAGACAAAATATCAACTAGATTTTTCCCTACAAGAAATAAAGTGTTAGGCCTTAAGAAAAAAACCCTAAAAAAAATAAAATTTAGCTCTATAACTCCTTTGGGTGAGTGGTACATGATGCAGGGGTCTAAGGGTGACAACCCCTAGCAAAGTTAAGGGGTAGCACCCCTTATAGGGTCAAGGGGTAGAGCCCCTTGTGGGGTCTGAGGGTAGCTCCCCTATTGCACTCCCTATTGTGTTACAAGGTGAGGTCAAGGGGTGGAGCCCCTGATGCCAAAGGTAATTTGGGCCTTGTGGGAGGCTTAGAATGACCCAAAATTTACAAAATATGACTCTAAAATTGCACCAAAAAAAGACCAAATTGAAGGTAAAAATTAGTATAAAATCATAACTTTAGACTACAATATTGCAACTACCAATGCAATATCATGACTTTACAAGTTGTGATTTTATAACAAGCAGTTAACCATGATGGTTAGACTGTACAATTGTGATTTCTAGGCAATATTATGACTAGACAAGGAAAAATTGTGACTAGGTAAAAAATGGTATTAGTGGTTTTGTGATAAAGTAAAAAACCTCAAAATTTCTAACTAGTGGATTCAATTAGGATGCATATATAGGTTATATCTAAAATCTTAGGTGCTTAGATGTTTTAAATATGTTTATTTATAGGTGACTAATGACATATTTGAAAACCAATTTTATGATATACCCAAGATTTATAAATGGATATTAAGATATTTAAAGTGAACAAAAAACTAGTGATTCATCTAAAGATTAATTAGATCTCACCCTATATCTACCTTAAAAATATAAAGATTAATAATAAACAAAATAGAATTCAAAATGGCAAAATTTACAAAATCACTACTAAGACTACAATACCATGATTTTATAGGGAAAAGTCATGAATCCCAAAACTTTATGATCTACAATTTTATGGAAATCTAGGAAAAGGGTAAAGGGGATAGTTTAGTCTCTAGATGGTCCTCCCTACTTTGGATTTTCTCTTGCTACACATACCAACCACACAAAAAAATTAATAGAGACTGAATTTGGTTATAGGATGTGGTTAAATTTCCCTTTAAGACCCATATGTTGTAAATAGAATATAATAGAGGGAATGAATGATTTTTTGATCCCTATAAAATAGAAGAAGGACAAGACTAAAAACTATAGGCTAGAGAGTAAAGGCCATTTGTCAGTGATTTTACCAAGAAACACAAAATCATAATTCTCAGTGATAATGTTGTGATTCATAGGGCAAGGTCATGATTCTAGGATTTTTGATTTTGTAGCTTAAAGTTTTCTCACATATACTCCTTCTTGATTCCCCTTTTGACCTAGATATTATATATAGGGGTTAAAATATTTAAGAACACATATAAATACACAAGATGACACCCCTAGGGTTAGATAAAATGTTAATCACTAGATAAAATAAGAGATTTAATACTTACATCTAGAACCTTCAAAATTGCAAGTTAGCAAGGTGAAATTGCTATTTAAAATACAAAACCATTACTTTAAAAGTCATGTTATTAAAATTATCTTGAAAAATAGACCATTAGTGGTTAGACAAAACTGTGACTTTATAATCAAAATCATAACTCTTCAAACAAAGTCTCAATTCATGAGTTACAGTATTGTTGAATTGAAAAGAAACTATCACTGTTATAGAAATGGTTTGTGGTAAATTCAAGTGGTTAAGATAAAATCATGAATCTTAGGGATAATATCACAACTAAACAGTCATGAATACTAGTGCAAAATTATAACTTTCATCTGTGTGTGCAAAATTTCAAGAATTTAAGATTTTTCTTAATTGATCAGACTTGCAAGCTAAAAAACACCATTAATAAGAAAAAATGATTAATTGTGATGGATCCTGATCCCACCACGGTCACCAAAATGTAGTGTGAAATTTGAGCATAATGGATGAAACTATTCAATTTAATCACCCAAAATATCAAACTATTTAAGTAAGATCTAGAGCCATTATAACTAAATGTAATAGATGAATTTAGAATTGAAATTAGGATTATGATTCTAAAGCTAAATTCTCTAAATCATGATTAAAAAAAATGAAATACAATAGGATTAGATGATTACCTTAGACTCAAAATTTGGACATGATGATTGCTTGATCAAGGATGTTGGATGAATGCTTGTGATTGGAGGATTAGATTGATATGAAGACTTTCCTTAGATTTCTAGTTGGCCTTCCATGGAGGAATGGAGTTGTTTATATATAATAAGGGAAAAATCAATGGTTGAAATTTAAATTTGGATTATGGAGATATAGGGTGGATAATTAAAAGGAATTTAAAATTCCTTAGAAACCTTTAAATTTAGATGTTTCTAGAGAGGAAGGATGAGAATAGAGAGGATTCTAGAATTGGAGAATTCTAGAATCCTCTTAAGGACTAATTAGGCTTATGTAGGGGGTTAGATATGGATTAGGTGGGTGATTAGGGACTAGGGGTGTAAGAAAGCCTAGGGATGGGCTTAGTATGTAGGTAGGTGGGTCATGGGAATTTAAAATTCCTAAATAATATGTAAGTAGGATTAAGAAATGATTAGAGGAATTAATATATTGGTGGGATAATACTAATGTTAGTAAATGAATAGTAATGAAGGGGGTCTTTATATTAAGATTATGGGTGATATTAACATGGGTTAAAAGGGATTAATTAGATAAGTCACATTAATGTCGACTAATAGGAAAATTAGTGACAATAATGTTGGCAATCAAATTTGGATGCATACATAAACACATAACTACTTAATTTTAAAAAGGTTTAGAACTTGGTGAAAGATAAAGATATAGAAAAACACAATGTTGAACGTCTTCATTAACATACTTATGAATAACTAAAATACAACAAAAATTATAAGATCATTCTAGCAGCATGACAACAACAAAATTAACAATGACAATAGCAATTAGAACATCAACATCCACATTAATAACAATAATAAAAACCTCCTCTTCTATCTAATAGACCATTTTTTTCTAATGAAGGGGGTATTATACATGCCCATGCCTCATGTTTATAATTATAAATAATAAATGAGTGCCTGTACATGGTGACATTGTTTAACTATAATTATAATCCATTATTACAAAACAATTTATGTTTAAACCATACACAATGATATATATTCACCATCACATGATAATTCTCTTAGTCAATTTGGTCATTACGATCGACTCAATCTTTTTGGTTTGACCATAATTTCCACCTTTTGTGTCTAATAGTTTATGCAACTATCTTACCAATTCTTGGGATAATCCATGACTTGGTAAATGTGGTTTGGATCATTGATATTTTATCCATGTGTGCCTCTTTATCTTTTCATACTTCTTTGATCACATATTCAAAATTTGGAGTACCCCTCCTTATGCACTCGACTTCCCTGACTCCTATGTACTCTAACATACCTGAACTATTACACATTTTCTCTCTTTTATTCCTATCACATCCATACTTAGCTAAAATTTGGTGTTTAACATTGATATTGTGACCTATTGGTCTCATCATGTTTGGTGAATCAGCAGGGTATACTAATTCATTATAATGTGATATAGAGATAGGGATAAATAGGGTGCCCTAAGGTATCTCTTAGTATATAAATATAGTGATTATCTTGTGATATAATGTAATACATTTTAGGGAATATAGTCATCATTAAATTATCGATACAAGAGGGTATAATGATATTCTCATGTGAGGCTTAATATTCAATGTGTACAATAAGATATGTTCATTGTGAGGCTTAACTATTATAACCTATCCTTTAATGAGGATAATGTGCATGTGATAATGTCATGCCCATATTATATGCCACTTTTCTATGGTATCAAGATAAATTAATATATTTATCATTTGTGAAAATCAATCATGTGTCATCATGTATGTAAGACTATGATTTGTACAATCAATGTAAGTTTTTAGGACACAAGTGTGTGATAAAATCTATATGTAGGATATGTCACCTAATATTATAGGGACATAAATGTGGGTATAAATCCCCCTTATGAAAATGTCTATGTTTCTATGTTAATAATTAATAAGGAATGTGGATAAGGTACAATGTCCACATATCTAGATGTAGGTATAATTTTATAAATTACACACATGTGTTGGATATGATGCCCCCATAGGTAATTATATGTATGGATATTATTAATAAATCTCAGGTGGGTATGACATCCAAATATAATTTTTAAAATATGTTTAGACACCTAAATTTGGTATTAGACACTTAATAACATCATTTTTACTTAATTTGACATATATGAATTGCATGTACACATTAACTCTTATTCATAGTATTTATTATCCATTTATCTATCTATAGACTTAGCCAATCTATTTTTGTGTTATTCACATATAGGATCTCCCTAGTATGTGCCATAATAATCTATAATCATAATTATACTACCACAATTTTCTAGATCATTATTTTTCACAATCTAGATAGTGTTAGTAATAGTCAAATGTTGGTGATTACTATTGGTGTCTGCCTTTGCTAGAAATTTTCCATAGCTTCCAATGACTATTTTTTAATTCATATCTTTCCCTTTGGTTGTCATATACAAATTTCACATATTATTTATGGAAATAATTTTTAAGATTCATCGATATATACAAGGCAAGCCTAAGGTCTAATTCACTTGGTCACTAGTTAGAAATTACATTAAGAATCACTTGCACATTGAGATATCTATTTGAACACCCTTTAGGAACTATCAAAAAGCAACCAAATATGAATACCATTCAATTAATAGTCCTAAAATACAAATTTAAACACTAACACAAGGTTAAATTTGTATGTTATCAAGTGTTTAAAACCAAAGAGTTACATTACATTTTATTAGAACGTTATTGATAACACACACACATAGGTTTGAGAATACATGTGGTTTAATCCCTCTTTGGATTATTAGAACATTGGAAATGCTCAACCACTCAATAGAGTGTGGTTGCGGCTATCTACCTCATCTTTAAAACCCTCTTTTTTGGGTCACAATTTTTTTGAAATTGGAGCTAGGGTTTCAAGGAAAAGGAAGAAAACATTAAGATCAATGCATAGGTTCAAGGTCAAAAAATTAAACAAAAATAATATTGATAGGTAGGCAAAATTATTTGTGGCTAAAAAAACTAGAAAAATACACAAGCACAATTTTAGTTGATAGTTTACAAATATGGTTTTTGCATGTGTTTTGGATTAATTGACAACATCCTTGAAAAGTATGATAATTTGTTTCCTAATCCAAGCAATCATAGAGCCATTTCAGAGTATTTAAAATGATTTTACATAGGAAATGAGAAATACAAAATAAAATATCAATTAAACATATTATCTCTTGATAATTTCTATATCTAGTAAGTGCAATCAATCTTTGTTAATAAATTTAGATTCGTATGTGGAATTATCTATTTTATGCAATTTGAAAATAAAAAGTTTTAGCATATTTAGATTTCCTAAATCCAAAATAATTTGAAACATTATGGTGAACCAAATTATTATCTTGAACACTAAGAACCCTAGGTATTTTTACCTTAGGGTTTCAACCTTCATTCGTAGGGTTTTAGATTTTTGCATTAATATATGCTTTTCAAATTTAATATCTAATTTTCCCTTCATTATTAACTATTTCTCTTGGGGTTTCAATTATTGATATCTAATCCTTAAAACCCTAGAGTTATAGGTTTTGCCGTTATCTTGGGAGTGAGACTTATGCATATAAAAACATAGGTCTTTATCCCTTATGATTTCTTATTTCATTTTTAGGGTTTCATATTTATTTTGTATTAGGGTTTCATATTTTGTTTTTTTATTTTCTATTATTCACATAAATATATCATAGATATAATGGATTTTCATAGTTTATATTTTATGATTCAATCTATAATTGTCATAATTACATGTTACTTTCCTAAAATAAGTAATATATTTCAAAATTCTGTAATGATGTGGGTTAAATATATGATAAATAAAAATAAATTTTATATTAATAATGAATAATTATTATCCCTTTCCTTAATAACACATATTGTCTAAATTTTCAATTTGAGATGTTTTCACTTATTACTTGACATTAAAGGGAATGATGTATGACTCATTTTATTACTCCTCCCTCTAGACCTCAAGTTAGTTATAGCTACTACCCAACCCCATTATTCACCCTAAGATTATATTAGATAATGTGGTCCATTTTTTTACAACATGAATATGTAAGGTGCCTCATCGTATGCTATAAAATGCAGGTACTCATAAAGCCCTTCCTAATCTTTCTCCACCTCCTTTAGTGCCAACTAGTTTAGATAAATGGTATGATATCATTGATCAACTTAATAATACTTTAGATAGTATATCCATTATAGGTTTTCTTAAGAGGTTTAATATCTACAATGATGTTCTATCCAAAATAATACGTGATACAAATTCATCAAATGATGTAAACCTACCTATTTTACATTCATTTTTAATACATGAAGAAAAATTAAGATATGATTTATTTTGAGAATGAATATTTACCTACTCAACATACTATAAATAATAATATCTCATTATTAATTTAAGTGGAAGTATTAAATAAGGGAGTTAAGCATGTTGTGGGACATAATGGATCAAGATCAAATATTTGAAATATTGAGTTTCTACATAAATTTGATATGTAGATGTAATATATTCTTAAATAAAATAATAATATAAGAGGTTTTGATAATATTCCTCTCCATGTTCTAGGATCAATTACTTTAGATGTGATAGTGAGCTCTAAAAAAAATTATATACCATGTTTCACATGATGCCATAAAAGTTGCATTATAACCTACTCTTTGGTACACCATGGATTCATGCAATGGAAGTTATACTATCTAACTTATATCATTTATTGAACTTTGTGCATGATGTATTTTTTCACTCATGTCCTAGAAATAATTTACCTTTCAATTATTTCCATGTCTCAGAACCTAATGAGGATGTATTATGAAATTAGATGCTTTTCATTCCACCATAATACCTTTTTCACAGGTAATAATACTCAAAACAATACATACATATAAAGTTTTAGAATCGAGTAAAGATAATGAAAAAAACCAACTCCAAATATCTTACTAGATCAAGAGATAGTAATAGAATCAAAAAATTGTCTAGAAGCACAAAAATAGAAGATACAAAATATTCATTTATTGGTAAATTCAGAGGATCTCAATCAAATATTTATGGAAAAATATAGTAGTGATGATGATGATAATGAAACTCCAAAAAACATAGATGCATATTTATCTCATCTAAAATTTACATCTAAAATCCCATGAGAGTATAAAGATGATTCACATAGGGTGTGTATAGTTAATTTGGATAAAGGGAAGGTACACCTTTTAGGTACTCATGATGATGTAAATATAAGTAATTATTACAATATAAATTTATTATAGAAGTCTTACATGATAAGTGCTCCATTGAGACACACTTTTGTGAGATCTAGTATGACTCAAATGCAGGACACACAACACATATCACAATGTATCAAAGGCAAATGTCCATAGTTTATGAAAAAATAATTCAACAATGTAGAATTCACAAATACAAGATAATATACATATCACAAGGATATAAGTCACTAGTGTACAATAAAAACCAATTATAATGTTATGAATGTTACTTGATAAGAATTTAATCATTTGTCTTGACATTCAATACTAGTATATGACTTGCCAATCATATCAAATCATATTTATATTGACATATAATAATGGACACAAAACAAATAATTATAAGGCATTATAAAAACAAAATAAAAAGTTTAAAGTTCAAGGCATGATTATAGTGACAATTATAAATTAACCATATTGTGGATATGGCTAATATAGTTTCAAGGTCTACTAATGAGCTTGTTCTATTAGATCCTCAGAAGTGAAAGTTTACATGATTACAAGACCCTCTTTGAATATTTTGTAAATAATATTTTGAGTGTAATATAATATTTTTCCCTTTGACATTTGATGTTGATATGACAAAGGGATAACATAAGAGATTTGATATCAATGCATGTTGTGATTGGTGTACATGTCAAGGACACTCTACTAAAAAATACTTTGATTTGTGACTTAAGATACAAAATTTGATTGATAACCATACTATTGAGTTCAAAAAAATTAATATATTTATTTTTGATTTGGAGTCACAACTTATTCCATCAATTCCTTAGATAGTTCCATAGTGAACACAAACACATTTTCCAAGCATAAAAAAATTCATAAGTTACTATGGCTATCATAGTTACACTACATAGACATGATCAAGTTGACTATGATAAAAATGATGGATATTTTAAAGTGCATGACCTTTTATTTGATTTATAAATTGTTATATATGTTGATCCTTGCCCATAGTCTATGAGATTCACAATGATTAATCCAAGACCTACACATAGATATCCCATTAATGATATCATTAGTTAATAGGAACACAATTTAATTCAAAACGTATTTAAAAATTCAAAATCATGACCTAGGAATAACATGCTATTTTATTTCCCATTAATGGGTTAGGGGTAAGTGAGGGTAGGTAAAAGGCTTTGAAAATATGACAATGGTATTCTTAGTCTTCCTCCCTACAAGTTTCTTTAAATCCAATTTTGATGGTGCTTTGTGTGAAAATATAAGAACCTCGTACACCTTAGATGTAGGCTAAATAATTAAGGATTGTGTGGGTTATTTAATTTGCATTAGATTAGTCAAATTATGTGATTGGATAAACAAAGAGGTTAAAGCTCATGCCTTAGTTATTGGGATCTATATGGTCATTGAGTGTCGTATTGAAAATATAATGATTGAATGGAAATATATGGTGGTTATAAATGATCTTTGGAATAATGTATTTATAAATTGGAGGCATGAAAATATTATTCACCAAATTATTTGGGTATTTCTTGGTGACTTCAATGATTAGTAGGCATGACACTATTTTATAGTACCAAAAAAATGACAGAATTCCTTGCTAATAAAGGTATTAATCAACAAGATGTGATGAAGATGGATAATGTAATTGAAAGCTAACCTAGCTTATAATACTATTGGGTCATGAATAGGTTATTTATCTCCCTCCTATCTCCTTGATTTTGGATCTTCTTGGGGCTTGGGCCTTAGGGGTTTGGCTTGAAAATGTTATTGGATTGCATTTTTGGTGGAATTATGTACTTATTATTATTTTTGTTTATAAATATTACATTGGTTATTTTTATCACCACACACTTGGATTTGGGTTTAACAATGTGAAATCATGATCTGGGTGGTTTATATCTCATGCCCTTTTGTGCCTTTCACTTTCATTTGATATTGAATGATAGATATGGTCTCACATGTGCTAGGATTACTTGTAGGATGGTGGAATTATCTTATTTAATTTATTTATTCTTCTAATATTTATGATCAGGTGTGTGGTGAGTGTTTTTTTCATGTTTATGGATTTTGGATGCTCTAATCTTATCCACCATGAATCCCTCCTTATTTCTACACTTTTTCATGTATGGATTCATATTGGAAATGGGGTTTCATTCTATCATTACTAAAAAATAATTGAAAATCATTTTTTTTTATCAACATGGGCCATTATTAAATCTATAAAAGTAGTTCTACAAGTAGAATACATTGAAATGGATATAAGCACTGTGAGTGAATCATATGTGGCATCAATTTTTGTCACCTATTTGATGGCTCTCATTCCAAATAAAGTTAAAATCTTCTAGTGGCTGAAAAATTCATCAAGATAGAGAATTAAGGAGGGTTATATGAAGATTTGGATAAATTTTATGTGGTTGCTTTGATTGATCTTCCCATTGATATCTAGGAGTATAAGGGTCTTGTTTCAATGGAAATGTTCAGAGATTGGAGACCCGCTTCCTCAAATTGGTGGATTTAGTGGATAATTTTTAGGTCTCACTAAAATCTATAAAATGGTGAGACATGATTTTTCATTTTATTTACCAAGTAAAAATGACAACCCTAGTGCAACATATTATCCCTTCTCATCACTTGATGGAAAAAAATCAACCATCCCAGTAGCAAAACTGGTAAATAAATTTGTGAGGCCAATATGATTCGATGAAGGTATCCTTATGGCTAATGTGGAGATTGTTAGTGAGGAAGCTTCTTCTTTCTTTCCTTATATACATGGGGTGGCTTAAATTATGGATGTTTTTGTGGACTTTGATATTGATATTAAGGGAGTGATCTAAGTATACTTTTGTTATTTATCTTATCTCTTGTTGAGTTTTAGGATTGATAGTTATAATGTTATTGACTAGTTAGGTGATCTATGTTATTTATTTACTAATTTAGTGGGTGTAATTCCCAGTATAATCTGGTTGGTGGATATTTATTGGTGGCCAATTTTTGTTGAATTTTTTTTCTTGGTTGGCTGGTCTATAGTGGTCTTACTGGTCTAAAGTTGTCTTGCATGGCCTTTATGCCTAGTTTATTGTATTTTTATATAATCTTTTGAAGTTATATATAAATAAAAAGGTGGGGGAAACTCAAACCCTATTTACATATCAAAAAAATGATTTGATAGTAACATGATTGATTGATTTTATTTATCATATACATGGTAGATTACATATCTATTTTCTATGCTCATGATTTTCATATTATACATAAGTGGGATGCAAGATATATAGGTTGTATATGATACATGGAAATTTATATGTGTAACATTATTTACACCCATAGCTTATTTATAAATTGGGGAGCATGCCTACATTGAAGGAATGCTAGTATAATTTATATATTATATCTTTTTATGACCATTACATTGATCATATAGAGGCACATAGACTCTATACATGACTTGTTTTTTTGTATACCCTTTAGGGTGCTAAAATATATGGATGTGTTTAACCCTAAATTTTAGATATGTGTGGGGTTATATAGGGTTAAGGGGTATTAGATTATATTATACATGAGGATGATGAACTAACCTAATTAGAAGGTCAATTAATAGAAAACTTAGGTAAATAGTTTCTATATTTATACAACTGAGATTGTTAAAAATAATAGAGTAAAATTATTGATAGATGTTGGAATGAATTGGAAACACATGATACTTAGATGATTTAATGTGAAAATGTAGGTTTGATCTATAATAGGTTAAAATTGGATTGGAAGATGATCTTAGAAAAATCATCAAATTTTTAGAATATTATTTTTGTGGCCTTAGATGTTGGCATTAGATCTACATAGTTGTGTCGACACACGTGTTCAACATTGACATAGGTGTCCTATACAAAGTATTGAATGGATATATATGTTACCTACCAAAGTATTTTGATTTTTATGTTTCCTTTCTTATAATTTTTTTATATTGTGATCACATGATGTCACTCTTTGTCAAATGATCAAACCCTAACTTCTTCACCCTTAGAGTGATTGTGGGAAAAATGGGTTAGTGGGATCATAGTGTCAAGATTCCAAAATAAACCCTCTATCAGTGAGTGATACTTAAATATAAAATACTCTAAATAGGGCCTTTTATTCATGTGGTTATCCCCTATGTGTTGGATTATGTGTGCATATAGATACAATGTGTGATAAAGTAAAGACATGTAGTTACCTATCTTGTAACTTAGTAAATACGGCTCATGAAATAATTTTTAAATAATTTATACTTGTGGTAATATTATCCTATGATAGATATATACATATTGAAGAATAGGGTAGGTTTATTCACTTGAATGCATGATTGAGTGTTTCTTGGTATGTTGCCTTATGAGTTCCAGGTGTTTGCTAGATGATGAATAAATGAGGGTTGATCTTATATATATATATATATATATATATATATATATATATATTATACTAAATAAATTAGGCTAACCTTTAGGATATGTTTCATTTGAAATTTGGATGAATTTTTGACACTAGACACTTTTTAAGAAAAGTGAACACTCACATCGATGCAGGTGTTTATCTAGGACACAAGTGTTTAGGAAGCTATATAGTCTAGAAATGGAAATGAAGGATAATAATCAGGTTTTTATATTTTTTCATAGTGTATAAATCCTGGTAATTAGAATAACAATGGTCAAACTAAGATATAAGCAATTTAGGCACAAATAGATAGTAAACATGAGCCTTTCACTATTGGGTAGGTCTAAAACTGACAAGGACGACCATGATAGTTATTTTAACAAAATGTAAAAGATTTAGGTAATATTAAATCAAAATTTAGTGTCTATTTTCCCACCCACTTAATCTAGTAATGGAATTTCTAGTTTAAAATAAAGAAATGTGTAACTAGGTGTGTATACATAACTTATTTTTATGTAATCCCAATTTGAGTGCTTTGCTAATGACTAATCTGCAACCAAGAATATGTTATAGTATATAATTAGTATATGAAATATGAAATCTAAATAATTTAAAATTATTAAAAGTAATAAGATCAAGGTTAGGAATACATCTATGTGCCAATGTAACCATCTTGCCTATTGGAAATTTGATTTGAAAGGATGCCTCATTTTGAAGCATTGAATATGAGATTAAGACAAATATGAACCTCAAAGTTCATACATATATAGATATTGTCTAACACATGCCCCCAACCTTGGTGTAAAGGTTAATTTCAACATGATGATTGAGTTTTTTTCATCTTGATCTTGTAACCCAAAATTATGTATAATCTAGTAAGTGTGAGTGATTTAATCAGCACACACTATATATCTAGTGAGGGTGGATGATTTAATCAAATTTCACCTATAATTATAATAAATTTAGATGATTTAATCAAATATAACTTATAAGGTTGGTAATATTTAGAAATTTAATCAACCCAACCTTCCAAATATCAACCAATTATTATAGTAGATTGGTTCGATAATAGTTCATAATAGTCTATAATAATCCATACTAGGTATAATAATAGTTGATAGTATTATTAACCTTACAAATATGAACCAATTATTATAGTATATTGGTTTGATAACAATTCATAATAGTCTATGATAGTCCATATTAGGTATAATAATAGTTGATAAGATTATTTAAAATCTATACATTGACTTGATTTTGTAATTTTATGTGCCCTTTGCATGGAATATGAACCTCAAATATGTCTCAAGCTGAAATATGAGTATAATAATGGTACCAATGTATATAATGATGCCAAAAATATGTATCTAAATCATATAACTATGAAATCTAGTGAATCTAAAATTGGTGTTAGTGTAGAGGACAAGTTTTGATGACATGCCCCCACTAAATTTGATAAATCTAAAAACTAGTGGAAATTTAGAGAATATGCTTCCATAACATTCCCCCATTATAATACCATGATGTTTAATATTAAATAAATGTGGAGGTCATGCCTTTTTGATAGGCCCCCATTGTAATCTGGAACTCTGAAAATGTGAAAGTTATACATCTGTAACATGCCCCCATTGATATGCCCCCCATTTTTAGGTGAGGGAAAGTAGAATCTAGTAGTTACCTTAACTCAAAAGGATAATATAATTGTATAATCCATGTATGGATCATGTAGCATACAAGGATAACATGTCTAGGTAGATATATCAATGAGGTACATAGCATGTGATCACATCAAGTCATAAGATGCATGATATAGACCATATAAACGTCTAGAGAGTAACAACACAAGCTCAAAAAGTAATCAAACACACACACAAGAGCACCCCAAAAGCAAAAAAATAAGAAATGGTCTAAGGAGACCTCATACAAGGGGAATGTTAAAATACCACACAATCAAAGGGACATGACTTAGTAAAATCTCCACAACACATAAAAATGACATATTCAAATGTACACATACAACATAAAGTGACATATTCAAATGTCTAAATATGAAATAAAAATCATGGGGGCCATAATCAATGGATTGTATTCAAATGCTCAACCAAAATATATAATGCAAGATAATATCAAGCAAGGAACACACTTAAGGAAGTGCATAGATGAAACCAAGGAATATAGAAAACTAACATGAACACAACATACTAGTTACTAAACATATGTGTTTGTAAAATTTTAAGTACATAGCGTATTAAGTACACTATGAAAGGTATAATAATGGATATATGCATGTGTAAGTATATAATCTCAAACATGAAAATGAAAAGTGATCATAGAATGATGTAACCTAGATGTATCATGATAAAATAAGAATATTCCCCCAATGTACTTAAGATGTGAGTGGAGGGAAGTTCAAACATCTATATGTATATATATATCATGTATCTGGGTATGCCTGTATCCCACTAAAATCAAACATGAAATATGTGTATATAGGAAAGAATGATATGTTATCTACTAACATGGATAAAATAACATATATATAAGAAATAGTACCACTAGAAGCATGCTATTTTTTAGGTGTTTTTGATTTTTTTGAATGTTTTTGTATTTTTGGAATATTTTATTTAGATTTCTAAATATTCTAAATCAGGGACCAAGTCATCATGAGGTGGGTCTTTTATTTTCCAAAACCTATTATGTTTACTTATTTATATAGTTTTAAAGTTTAGTGGTAAATTATGATTGAAAATTATTTCCATAGGTTTATCATCAAATCCATCATGTGTAATGTAGAATTTTTTATTTTTAAAATAGTAGACAAGGCACAATTTTTATTTATTGAAAATTTATTTCATATCAGCCAACAAATATTTCCCAAATTGGAATCCAATCTTTGGCTCATTATCCATACTAGTGTATCAACCACTTTTGGTGTACATGTTATTGGTAGCATGATGTATTCAAGGGAATCTAGGAAATGTAGCTAATGTTATAGCTCATGTACATCATTGCCCAATTTTCATAAACATGTAACAATATAAAATGTTTCTTACTTGTTTGTATTTATCTTAATGTGTTGACATTAAGTTCCACCAATATTTGTTGTAATGATTATATTTTCTTTTTGTTTGATTAGGTAAATAAGTAGGTTTTACAAGGATCTTGTAACCTAATAATTAAAAAAGTATCAAATTTGAAGTAGAGTAATCCCCAAGGGCTAAAAAACATACTATAAATAAAATAAAAGGAAGATAAAAAATATATAGTAGCATTCTAAATAGATAGAATAGAAAAATGTAATTACTCAAGGGGTGTAGTGTTTTCCATGAGTTCTTTTCTAAGAGCCTTATCCTCCAACTTATCCTTCTAATTTTTATTGATAATTCTTTCCCGCATCCTTTTTCATGGGCCCTTAGAAATGTCCTTTGGGAAGATCATCCTCAATTTCTTTTGGGAATCATTTTTTGGGTTCTTCTTTAAAAAGTTAACTAGAGAGAGGGGTTTGGGGGAGGGTTTATATTTGTGCTAAATCACCACATTATCATCTCTCTACTTACTGGGTATCCTCTACCTCATTTATCTATGTAAATTATTATATCACCTTCCCAAATTTTTTATTGATTGAGTTCCATTCCTTAATCAGGGTACCTAGACTAATACCCACTTTGTGGATTTTATCATTAAATTCCTCTTACTATCTTTTATTTTTTTGACTGAATCTATCAAAATGTCCTTCCCCTTCCTTGAAGACTCTACCTCATCTACCTCTTCCAATGAAATGGGTTTAAGTTTTTTAATAATGAGATGAAGGGGGATGTCCTCTATGAAGCTTTTACTATTAGGGATTACAATGGAGGGGCTAGGAGGAGGGTGGGGTAAAACTAGAGTTGTGTCTTTGTAAGGGAGTCTTATTATATAGAAGACCCCCTTAGTGGAACTTATTTACCTTAAATGATATCCCCATGTTTTAATAATATAAATATGAGCCATTAATGAATTATAGCATTAGATTCACTGATTTGGAAAGTAAGGGTAGTGCTCTCAAGGGATTTCAATATAAAAATAGAAAGTTGGTTTTATATCTTTGGAAGTGATTTAATAAAAGGAAATAATGTGAGGAAATGAGCATGAATTAACCTTGAAATGCTAAGTTCTTCATGATTTGGAGGTAGACATCTAGCCAATGCCTCAAAAAATCCATACTTAGGAACCCCTTACTATCTATTTTCAAAACCTCATTCATTCAAAGGAATTTTTACATTAGCTCCATATTTTTGGATTGATCCTTGAAATCCTTAGATCCCTCACACAACATAATTTTAACCTCCCCAATGAACTCCTCTATAATAAATATTATGATGCCTCTTTTTTCCACCATTCATTTGTTACAAGATGAGATGAAGTCTTTTGCAAGGTTTGCATCATGTCCAATGATGCATTACATGTGTGTAATAGTCCCCCCCTTACACAACTTCTTTGATACCTTTTTTTTGTATGAGCCTCTGTGTAGGAGAGAATCTCCAACCTATCCTTATCTCCTCCCATGCTACATAAACCAATGGTTAAATTATTTGGGTGATGAGATAATTCTACCTTCTTTTAGTTTTGTCTATTATTCTTGGTAGGTTTGGGGTATAATTGAAATTAACTCTCCCATCTCATATAATTAAAATACTATGCATGAAAATGATGACTTGGCATGAATGTTAAGGCATGATAAATAGGGTGTATTTTTTACACGTGTGTCCAGCTTCACTTCTTTCTAAGATATGATTGATTCATTTTGAATAATTTTGCTAACATGGGATGGGATGTGGCTAATTTCATTCTAGATAGATAAAAAAGAGAGACCAAACCCTACATTGGCTAATAGGTCTATCACCCTATTTCCTTCATGGTAAGTATGAATGATAGAAGGGTTCCCTAAGTTGTTAAGCAGTCTCTTAGATTCATCAATGAAGGATTTTATTATGTGTAAGGGAATGGTCTTCTCAAATAGAGAATTGAGGATGTTTAAGTAATCACCTTATACGATTAGTCTATCCACTTTTACCTAAGTTTCTATATGAATACCCCAAAGTACCACTTTTTCTTTTGCCACATGATTGGTCTAGATCCCTATTTGACCAACATAGGCAACTACCAATTTCCCAAAATATTTTCTAATCACCCCTCTACCACCATCTAGGCTTGAATTTAATTTTGATGCTATGTCAAAGTATAATTTCATCCATTCTCATGTCAGAGGGTTACACTTAACTTATTGCCTCAAGGTTTCTTTGTTTTGGAAAGACAACATTTTTCTCTAAGTTCCACTTTTTGAAGATAGTCTATTCATATGTAGATCTTGAAGTTTTATCTTTAGGTTGTAATTACCTCTATTTATAGACAATAACTTGATAGAGATAGGAAAAAACTACTTTATTAATGTGTTTTTTATTAGATAAGATACCATCATTACAGACCTTCTAGATAGCCTAGAACTAGTGTATGAGGGCCATGTACCAAATAAAATATAGAGAGGAAAGTATTTGGGGGGATTTCATTAGGTGATGAGATGCAAAATGGAATTTAATTTAACCCAATATAGGATAAATTTAGAAAAAATCCAATCCAAGATGCATGAGCCAAAAATATAGATCAATAAAATGTGGTAGACTGAATCCTCCACACTTTTATACAGGGGGCACCTGTTAGGTAGGATGAGGCCTCATTTGGAAAGGTTTTCCACAATGAAAATTTTATCCTAGGTGGCCAACCAAAAAAATAAATTTATCTTGGGTGGGAGGTGCTTGATCCAAAGGGTCTTCCAATAATCCCATTTGATCTCGAAATCTAGATCAATAAGGTGTTTAGATTTTACCATATAGTTCCTACTATCTTCATCTGATCAAAGGAGATAATCATCCTTAGGGAAGATAGGAATATGGATTTGACTAAACAAAAGGTTGAGATCTTGGATAGCTTGAAGGACTTCAACATTATTGCTTCTAATTGATATCACTTTACAAGTTTTTGAACTATTGATCCATTCCTAATAATCTTTGACCTTATTACCCCATATATCCTTAAACATTTGGCAAAGATTGACCTAGTTGCCTTAAGAGTTAAGGGGGAGGTGGAAATCTAGGAGTTGTCTCAAAAATCATTTTTTTCCATTTCTAATTTTCCATCTGGTGATTTTCTTTAATAGGTGCCTATAGTTGTTAATGGCCTTTCATAAGGAAGATCCATCGATAAGGACTTATTCCCATAAAAATTTATCTTCTTCATTTCCTTATAGATATTACCTTTGATAATCCTACTCCACTATTTCTATTCCTTCAAAATTTTCCATCTCATTTTGACAAGGAGATCATGATTCATGTTTTTAATCTATTTGAGGTCAAGCCCCCTATTAGCATTAGGGAGGCATGCTTTTTCCCATGAAACTAGATGAAATCTAAAATAGTCCTCATCACCTCTCTATAGAAAATTTCTTTAAATTTGTTCAATCTTGTCTGCCACTTTCTAGGCACACAAAATACTAATATGAAATAAACAAGGATACTTCGCATTGAATTTTTGAGTAGTTAGAATTTTCCATCTTGGGTGAATGAATGGACTTTCCAACCTACTAGCTATATTTTTATTATATCAATTAGTGGGTTACATAATTTAGGAGCCATTCTTCTATTGAAAATGGTTATGCCTAGATAGGTTGATGGAATTCAGCTCACCTAGCACTCCAAAATAGTTACAGATTTCTTCTATAGTAGGAAAAGGGTGTTGATAAAGAAGATAGAGCTATTTCAAAGTTTAATACATGGATTAGACACTTTCTCATAGTTTTGGAGGATGAACTTGATATTTTGGGCTTATTTTACTGAGGCTTCCCTAAAGAGGAACATATCATCAGTGAATTTCTCATGAGTAATGGGGTTGGTAGGTCCACCTTGATGCCTTTGATATCCCCTTGTGATTATGCCTTTTGTAGGCTCCTCCCTAGAATTTCATCTAATATGATAAAAATATAGTGAGATATAGGGTCCCCCTATCTTAGCCATCTAGAAGAATAAAAATATCCTTTGGGGATGTTGTTTATCAATATGAAAATTTTTGGCATTGATATGCAACTAAGGATGATTTTTTTGACCTCTACATTAAAGCTCAATCTCTCAAGAATTTTGATGAAGAATATCCATGAGAATCAATCATAAGATTTATTCATATCGAGTTTGACCATAATGCCTTGACTTGAATATTTAGAAATTAAGTGCAGGGCCTCATATACCATAATGGTACCATCAGTAATTTGTCTTCCTAAGACAAAAGCTCCCTATTATTGTATAATCACTCTATCCAGCAGTGGTTGATTTTTTTAACCAATAAAATCAAATAGATATTATATATGGAGTTACATAAATTTATAAGTCAAAAGTATTAAAGCTTGTTTTCCCCAATTTTCTTTGGTATTAGGTCCAAAAAGGTGTTATTTATTTGTTTTAGGATGGATCTTGTACTAAAGAACACACTCACTACTTATTTAACTTCCAAGTGAATGATGTCCCAAATTTTTTGAAAGAAAAATGGTGGAAATACATCAGGATCAGGGGCTTTAAATCCTTTCATTGAAAAAATTACCCCTTTAACTTATTTAGTCAAAGGATATTTAAGGAGAACAACATTATCTGATGAAGTAATGACTTTGTTGAAGTTACTCAGATTATTATCTTTAAACAACTCATTAAAGGTAACATCTTCCATTAGCAAATTTTTGAATAATTGGATTGTATGATAATTGATCTCATACTCTTCGTTATTGAGTCTATCATTTTCCATTTTTAGCTGATTGATTCTATTAGCATTCCTATGTCTTAAAATAGATTGGTGAAAAAATTTGGTGTTTTTATCTCCTTTTAACTAGGCACATTTAGATTTTTGTCACCAAAACACTTCTTCTTTGGCATCAAGGTTATGAAATTGGCTCAGGAGTTTGATTTCCTTTATAATTAAGGACTCTTTATTTCTCTGAGTAGATATTACTTCTATCTTTAGCAATTCCTCTTCTAGATCCTTCTTTTGAATGAAAATATCCCCAAAAACTTCTTTCTTCCATTTTTTAATGTTCTTATTTAGGAAGTTAACTATACTAACTTGTATATACATATTAGTACTTGAGAAAGGTTATTTCCACCACTCCTTTATGGATTCAACCAAGTTTGGGTGATATAACAACATTCTCTCAAATTTGAAAGGAATATTCTTTGATTTGGATATATTTTCCCCTTCAAACACAAGTGGATTGTGATCAAAACTAATTCTAGGGAGAGAGGTTAGATAAATAAAAACATGTAGATAAAAATTAAGATAAATGAAGAATCAGTCAAGACAAACCTAGATAAGATTATCTTCCAATTTTTTATTTATCCAAGTAAAAGGGTTACCTTTGATCTCCACATCAACTAAGCCAGATCCAACAAGGAAGTCATTCATGTTGGACATACTTTTCATGAAATCCATTATCTCTTAATTTTTTCCCTCAGGGAGAGAAAAGTATTGAAGTCTCCCACCATAATCTAGTTCTAATGCTCACAATTTTTTGGAAAAGCTAAAAGGTCTTCCCATGATTTTATCCCAACAATTTTAGAATTAGAGGAATAAATTTTAGTCAAAATCCATTCATAGTTACTTGATATTTATTTGAAAAGGATGGACACCTATTCATTAGTTTTTGTTAATAGGTCACCTTCCAAAATATGAGTTTTAGAATATTGCCAGGCCTCCCGAGGCACCCTTATACCTAGAAACTACAAAATTGGCCCTATTCCATATCTTAATAGAATGCATCCCTAAGGCCTCTTTAGACATTTTAGTTTATTGAATGGGAATAATGATATGATCATTTATTTTTTAGTGATTGCTAAGGGTCTTCTACTTTTTAGGGTTGTTTATGACATTCCATGTGAGGAACTATTTCCTAACTCTAGTAAGGTGTATTTTAAGGTTTTATTAAAACCCTTGGCTATTTCCTTAGCTATTTCAATTTTATAATCAATGATACTTTGGGATCTACCTTGAGGCTTAGGTATAACACCTACATCTATTTTCTTTCTTCCTTTCCTAGTTTTGGATTGAGTTTTGAACCCTTCCTCTTGATTTGCCTCAGGTAGGGTGAATTTATAGTAGAACATTATCCTTTATCTTTGGAGAATGACATGGAACATTTAGGGAGTCTATAAACCCTTCCACTAAGTTAGACTAATTCATCCTAGCACATGATTTAACAAATAAATGACTTATTAAAAGTAGAGTTTAAGCTGAGCCAATAATGTTAGCTTGTCCAAGCTTCTAACTAGAGCCCTTCAATGCCACCTCTTAGAAGGGTAATACATAGATACTAGCCTATATCAGGCTAGTTTAGTTAAGAGTGGATAATGAAGTCTTCTCAAATGTACCACTAATACCCTTCATGAGTTTTGAGAGTGGAGCAACCATATCTAGGAGTGTATTCACCTTTTCACTTGATGTGGATCATTTGGGAGGAGTGATAGCCACCACCTTAAGACCAATAAAAAAAATCACAGGGAGGGTCTCTCAGGCTGAGTCACCAAGGGATTAGATCATAGATTTCCTTTCATATGTATAATTTCTCCATCCTATGGAGGAGTTATGTTGAGTTGGGGTGAATATTTGTACCCTCGCTTGTCATTTAGAGCAATAATTTTCTTAATGTTCATGCTATATTTCATATATCTCAAAGAGTAAATTCCAAGTGCATCAATATTTTTTAAGGGGCCATCCATTTTTCCCATGACGTCTTTTCACTCTAATTGATGATCCATTTTTTTAATCTAAGATTGATTAGGAGTGACTAGAAGTTGAGTCTTCTTAGGGTAGTCTTTTTGTAAATGACTAAGGATGTTACATTTAGGGTAGAAGATGGCCTAATTCTCAAACTCGATGCACTATGCCCATTCACCATAATTATTTTTTATCCTTATCAAATGAAGCAAAGGTTTATTAGTGGGTAATAATACATGAAACCTAGCCACCACCATCTTCATTCTAGAAAGGGTGACCAAATCAATGGCGATAGGCTAGACCAATGCCTTGAATATGCCCATAATAAATTTTGGATGCCATTATTTTAAAGGAAGATATGGAAAGAGGACCCACATTAGGATTTCATCCATAGTTTAGCTACACAAGTTAGTGACCACTTTCCAATGCCTTACACTAATATCTAGAATTTCCCATAAACCATAGACCTTTAGATAAGACCCTAAAATAATCTTTGTGATTCATGAAATTAACTAATAAGAATCTCTTTTCCAAGGAAACAACCTCTAGTTGACCTTTAGCTTTCCATTTTAGATTGTCCCATCTTCTGAATGAGTCAATATTAGGCTTGAAACTATTCACCCTAGACAGGATGGACTTTTCCAAATTCACATCTACTTTTTCCACTAAAGAGTCAAGAATAGAAACACACACCTCATCATTCTCGATTGACAAGATGATCTATAAATATGATAGATCTTATCCTACTTGGCACTTATTGAGGACACAGTTGGCCTAAGATAGGGGGTGTATGGGGAGAGCACATCTCTTGAAACCTAGGTTATCAGTTGGCTATAGTGTCAATAGACATAATGTGGACCCATAACAAATCTAGGTCCATGACATTATTTAGATTATCTAGAACCCTATCATGTAGTGTTACATTGACCTCAAGACCATATCAGACTACTCTAGTTTTCATGCCTAACCAATACATTTACCTCTTCACTACTCCTCTAGTTTTAAAACTCAAATTGCTAAGGAATTTCCACCTCTTTGCCACATTCACCACTAGTCATATAGAAATTTCCTATGAGTTAACTCATTTTCATGCCTTTATCACTTTATAGATTGGTTTTGTATGGAAATATTAGAATTATTTGGTTATTTTTATTACTCAGGTATAACTTGTATGCACCCCTCACCTTAATATTTATGATCATGGTTTTTCAATGACTCAAATTGATATGTACCATGGCCAATGATTCAATTGTGATAATAATATAGTGATCCCTTTTTAGGAATGAGTTTGCTACCTGATATGTGTCTATTAGGAGGTAAAGATACTATGTGATGTTCAAGTAACATACATCCTAGTTTTCTAAGATATGGATAATTTATTTTGGAAGTTTTTGAGAGGACTCCACATTATTAACATGGTGTATTTTCATTGGTCAATTTTAGATTTGGCTTAATGTTTTTAGCTAAGAGGGATGGATTGAATAAAAATATTTCATAGGTTCATTTGTTATTTTTATCTTACTATTATCTAAATATGGTTTTATATCCTTTAGTGATGAATTTAAATTATATATACCAAGACCTCTAGGTGTGAATAGGTAATGAAAAATATGTTTGAGTGGATATAAGATAAGTTTTTGCAATTATTCATTAGTCATATCATGAAAAAGTTCATCATCACTATCATAGTAATTTGTAACTTTTTCTTCTTTTTCCTCATTGTTAACTAATAAAGGAATCTCAAATGTTATATTTTATTTCTATTTTAGTATCATTTTATCCTTTGGTAATGATTATTACTATTGATGTGAATCCATGTCCACTTTAGTGGTTAGTTCTTTATTTGTTTCTTGAGGTGAAGGAGTCATTATGCTTAATTCACCCTTTCATATGTTTGTATATTTTCAAGGGGAGTACATTGCTGAGGTTTTATCACTTTAGGTATCCATTATATGTTAGAATGCATCATTTTTTAAAATTTTAAGGATTCATCATCAATAAAAATTGTGAGCAAGGTCACATCATGTATAAATTTCACACATTGATGTAATGCAGATGGGACAAATTCCATTGTATGTATCCATGGTCGACCTAAAATAAAGCTATAGTAAAGGGACTGAAACATTACTTGGAATGTAGTTGGAACTATTTTTGGCCCCAATGACACACATAATGTGATTTGGAAAATTGGATGACTACATGAATTATCATATCTTATTATATGCATATCTAATTTTTGAAGAAGATTTATGCTAATGCCCATGGTGTTTAATAAATTTGTGACACAAATGTTTAGGCCCAAACCATTATCAACTAACACTCTTTTGATTCCATTGTGAAACATACTCACTTGTGTGAACAAAAGGCATATCTTGGTGATTAATATCTTTTAATGGTAAATATTTTACTTTAAAGGTAATAATATTTGCATTATTTTCAAGATATTACATAATATCTATAAATTAGGATGGTTTAATATCACTTGGTACTTGGGTGTCACATAATTCTTCATATAAAATATCCTTGTAGATAGTATATTGATTTAGGATTTCAAATATTGAAAATGTAGCATGCATGTTTCTCAATTGGTCAATAAGATCACATCCTTTTGATTTGATAACAAGTTTATGCTTAAGAGGAACCTATTGGATATTAACAAGTGGTGAGATAGGTTATGCACCCTTACCTTTTCAAGTAGTAACAATGTGGACTATAGAATCTGTTGATGTTCAAATATTCCCTATTCCGATACTAGGGACCTTCTTTTCCTAAATTTTCCAAAATGCCTAAGATGTCAAGGGTGATAAGTTATTTCATCCACATAACCTAGATTGATTTAATGCTTCCTAGTAATTTATGGTTAATTATTCATTTTTAAATATTTATTGACACTCAAAAATATTTAAGTTATTATATAATATCTTCAAATTTCATTAAAATGATGGATTATTAACTATTAATGCTTCAAAAATCTGTAGATAAGCCTTTACCAAGAAGATTATACCTAGTTTTCAAATTAGCATGAGAGCCATAATCCCTATAAAACCTTACTAGACTAACATTTTAATCTATTTAAATCATTTACTGACTAATTTTTCTTTAGAATTGTTTAATTTTCTCATGATGGGATTTTCACATTTTCATAAGTCTAATTAAACTTATTATTTAGCTTTTTAGGATGTCAAAGTTAAAGTAATAGTTTGAAACACCTCATGGGATGTCAAATTTAATATTGTGACCTAAATAGGATAGGTGTCCACTTTTCAAGCCTTCAAAACACCTTAAAAATCCATCACCCCATGCAGGACACTTGGAAAAAATATACAAATCCTTTAATCCATATGACATCATCCTGAAAGCTCATGAGGGAGTTAGCTATTAGAATTCAAATCCATAGGCTACATGTCAAGATCCTAGTTTTTACAAACAAGCCCATTCAATATGATTTTACATGCATCCCACTAAAATCCTTAATCCCATGAGATGCTACCATGCGTCTCAAGCATGACCATCTAGACTCGAATAGTCTTCTAAAGTGCCACATGTCCCCTCTATATTCATCTGATAATGATGCATGCCAATGCCGCATCACATATGATCCAAATTTCATAAGAGATATAAGGAGGAGATGTGAATGTATCCAAACTATCTAATCAAGGGTCAATGGTATACATTTGTCCTTATCCATTTTTGAGAGTGACAAGTGGCATAATAATGAAGAGGAGATCATGAGAGCGATGTGTGTCCCTTATGGATCTACACAATGATGACACTTATCATACCCACACTAAATCTTTCCAAAGATCCACTAGAACACCTTTAAAGGCCCATAAAATTGATGTGTGTCTCTAATATACCCATGATATGATGTTGTATGTCAGTCCCACAAAGTTACTATTGGTCAAATTTCACTTCTAAGCTTGCATCTTCAAATTTGGCCAAGTACAGTATTTGGAAATTTCCTTCAAAAGGAGTATTTCTCATTGAGCCTCAGAAAAAATATACCAAGTGTTATTTCTTTCAAAAAGTTTGGTTTCATTCTTTTACTAAAGCCTATGCATAGTAATCTTTTGGGTCTTTTGTTTTTTGACTAAGTGTTATATTTTAGAGAGTATCAAACTATTTTAGATAATTTATCTGAGACAAATTTCCTGAAGGACACTTTCAACTTCTCTAAAGGGCACTTTTAAAGTAGGATGCCCTAAACAAAAATTTTGAAGGCTATTTTCCTTTCAAATGGTCCAGTTCAAATTTTCCAAAGGATAAGTCTTCGAGCAGTTACCCTATGCATTTTTCCAAAAGATATCTTTTCAAAGTTGAAGGGTACTTTACAAATTTTTTAAAGAGTACTTTTTCCTTCTGAATGGCCTAATTAAATTTTTTTGAAGGGTTATTTTTCAAGAAAATAGACCAAATATAAATTTTGAAGGGTACGATAAAATTTATTTTAAGGGTACCTTGTAGTTGAAATGGTCCTCCACAAAGTTTTTGAAGGGTATTTTTTAGGCAAGTGTCCTTTCTAGATAGTCCATTTCACAAAGTTTGAAGGGCCAAACAAAAAGTTTGAAGGAATTCTTTTGGAAAGATATCATGAATGAATTCTTTCAAAAAAAAGTGTTAAATTCTTGCAGAGAAAGTGCTCAAAACAATTTCCCTAAAGGATCATTTTCTTGGATAAGTGTCCTCCACAAATTTTGTGAATGGTACCCCTTCATAGTGATGAGGACCAAACAAAAAGGCCTAAGGAAATATTTGGGAAAATTGTTTGATAATAGCCATTGTTATTAAAATAAAGATGACAACCCACAAAAAGTCAATTTTAAACTATAGAGAATAGCCATTGTTATTCAAAAGACTTAGTGGGAACATGAGAGCAGATGTGGAGGTAAAAAATAGTTGAATCTTGAGCATCTGGTGTAGACAAAGCAAGAAAAATGGATAGGTTGATGGTTTGAGTCATTACTTCCATAAAATTGACAACTACAAGTGTATAGATGATAGCTAGTAGTTAGAAAGAACATTTTCTAACTATCATCATGAGTTATATCCCCCTCAGTAGTGTTATGTGTCAGCTTCTCTATTTTTAGTTTCATATGCTCATGGATGATCTTTGATATAAATAGTTTCCTATGCCACTCCTAAAGGTTTTATGCCACTTGCCACCATTATCATGACTTGTTTTGGACAAGTAAACCTCTTGAACTGACATGGCTCACCCCATCCATCTCTCTCATGCATCTATAATTGATCTTCACATTGATGACACATGTCTTTATGCCTCTTCAAATTCTCTTCTCTAACTCTTATTCAAAGTTCTATAAATGGAGACATTTTGGATATTGTAGAGAGACCACATTTTTTGGTATGGTGAAGCCCTACTAAAATGACATTGCATTTTGCTTTTTGAATGTTGAATACAAGACCAATTCTGAGTTTGTGAACTTCTATCTAAGTATGTGAGTGATGTATAGTAGAGCCAAGTGATAACATCATCCTTACTCCCTTTATCATTCATTATTAAACAAAGGTTATGATGTTAATAGGTCATGTGAAGTGTGTTAAATACTCTAAAATCTCTTTCAAGTATGTAATTGTATCTATGGTGTGAAATCTACCCCTTAGGTCAAGTATCTTATTGATTATCTAAAGCATGTTACCTTCACATTGAAACACTATGTTAAGATCTTTCAATACATGGAATTAGTCTTAGAAAGAACTTTTACTTAGTATAAGTGTGATAGTTGGTGGGATATATTATTGGTGGATCACCTCTCTATCATAGTTTCTATTTTATGTAAACTCTTGACTCTTTTCATGAATAAGCATTAGATTAGGTGATAGACACTTAGAGAATAATTCAGGGAGCTAGCCATTTTCAATCCTAGAGACTCATCTCTCTTACAAGTTCCCATAAACTTGAGGGATGATTCAATTTTACATAAAATTGAAGGAGCTTCATAGAATGTCCTAGGGTGCATAATTTCATGACAATAGTTTTGGCACACTTGATGGGATTGCTGGTCCTAATTGTTTACATGTTAAGGTGAATGTTGGTCTTGACAAGTCTAAGGATGTAGAAGTGTTCTTAATCTAGAATTTGATGACTCCAAAAGGTGAGAAACTCTAGTTTTAGATCAAGTTTTCCATAGTATACTTCATGGTCCTCACTAGATCATCTTCTAGTAGGCTTTTCAATCAATTACCTTAGCCTAAAACTTCTCTTGTAGAACAACACCCTGAACCATTCCTAACCTTTAGAGATCTAGAACAAGAAGGTTTTAAAGAGAAAGAAGAGGAGGTTGGAGAAATAGTAGATCAAGAGGAAGAAGAAATGGATAGAAGACATCCTTTCCTAGCCTTTAACACCCAAAATCTAATTAACCTTCTTGTGTATGCTATTATTCTTGCTAATGTTACCAAAAGTCCCCCTACTTTCAATGGAGAGGGTCCATTTACCCCATCTGAGCATATTAGGGATATTTAAAACTTTTGCAATTTCCACAATATCACCAAGCTAACATAGTTATTAGAATACTTGCCATGTCTCTAAATGGGAAGGCAATTGATTGGTATAAGACATTGAAAGGTGGTTGTATTACTAATTGGGATGGATTTGGAGAGTTGTTGAGAAATAGGTTAAAAAATAAGAGTGACCATAATTCACTAATTCACCAGTTGAATGTGATGAAGAGAGGTCCTAATGAATCCATGTGAGATTTCAATGAGAGATTTCAAATAACATGGCATAGGCTACCACCTATTATGAGGCCTCCTCCAGGATTTGTATTACCCACCTATATTAAGGCTATTGGAACTAATATTTCAATCAATAGGAGGATTTACTTTACCTAAGGCATATGAGATAGCCATTGAAGCTGAGAATAGTTTGATACAAGCTAGGAAATTACCTCTAATAGTCTCCATGCCTTTGTTGTTTCATAATTTAGTTGAAACCCCAAGCATAGCACAATTTCCAAATATCAATGTCAAAACTAAAACCACTCCCAAGATGGTAGATGATGATATAAATAAGGATGAGATGATTCAATCTTTACAAGCCTAGTTCAAGCAAGATCAAATGTATGTAATTGCTCCACCCAATCCTCAATACTATCCTCAATAAGGCTATAGACCTCCACCCCAATACACTAACCAAGGAAGAGGACAAGGTCAAAAAGGTTTTAATAGGCATACCAAAATCTATAATCCTAATTCCATTCCATCCACAAAGGTGATTATTTTAGTCCACACCAATCTAGTTTAAAGAGAGGAACATTTGGATCATTGGGGGAAATCTCAAGGTCAGTTTATGCATAATGGTGGAAAAGGTAATCAATATTTGGTATCTCAAGAAGGATATATTCCTTATGTTACATCAAAAAAGTGAATCTCATGCAAAGAGATGTTCAAGGAGAAGGTAGTGACCAAAGTACTAGTTTTATAAACTTCCAAGTAGAAGATAATTACGTGTTGAATCAAAATACATTAGTTGAAGCCAAAATAAGGGATAAAAAGAGGGATTTAGGAGATACTTCATCATGATAAGTGATTCCAAGTAGTGTCTCTCCAAGGTCATAAATTGCAAGTACCAATGTAATAGATCCTATTAGTCACACTACTCCCCAAAGTCAGAATGTGAGCAAGGCTACCAAGCCTCCAATACAAGAAGTTAAAGCTCACTCATTACCTTCAAGAGTAAAGGAAAAGGTGATTTATTCCCCTTTAAACATTATTTAATCTTTTAAAAATACCAAGACAAGAATTTCTCTTTGGGAAGTATTGCATATGCATGACCAAAAGGAATTCTACAAGAACAACTCTCAATAATTCATGTGGCCCCTCAAGTATCCAAACATAATGGTTTAGCCCTTACGAACACACCTATTTATGTCATAGAACCATCCACCAAATTTAAAAATCCTCTACCTTTTTACCTCACACTCATTATGGGAGACAAATTGGTTCACAATTGTATTGTGGACAGTGGGGTTAGTACCACAGTTATGCCTAAAGTGGTTGCTGATAAATTGGGAATGAAATATGAGCCTCATAGCAAGGGTGTGTTGCATCTTGATGAAACTCCAGCCAATATTATGGAGTTGGTTAAAGGTTTGAAATTTTTGCTACGTGATTGTCCAAGTTTCCCCATCCTAAAACACATTGTGGTGGTTGATCTTCCTATTCATTTTACTATTTGCTTGTCAAGAGACTTCATGGTTAAGAATGGAGGGTACCTTGTAGATAATTGGTATTTTATAGCTTTTATAATAAGATATGTAGCTAAATTAACTATAATAACATATCCTTTGGCAAGGTTCCACATTGAACCATATGTGGAGACAAGCTTAAATAAGAATTGTATGATTAGTGAGCAAGAAGAAGGTACCATTAGTGGTGAAACATCCTTTCCCATTAAAGGCATTTATAACCTCTTTCTTGATGAATATGGTAATAAAAATTATGAGCATGATCCCTATGCATTCATAGAAGTAACTGAATTAAGAATATACTGTATGCACGAGAAGAACATGCCTATACCATCACTCACTAATGAGGATCATGAACTTGAAGGGATATGGGAAATTGTTTTTAATGGCTCTAGAAGTAAGGTAGGCAAAGGATCTAATGTCATGTTGGTTTATCCTTTAAATAACCAATATTATTATTCATATATATTCTATTTTATTTTTACTTGCAATGTAGTAGAATATGAAGGCTTGGTTCATGGCCTCCAATGGGTAAAGAGAAAGAGAATCAAGAACTTGAAGGTATATGGAGATAGTGAATTGATTACACATCAAGTGTGAAACTAAGATATAACCAAGAACCCTTTGATTAAGTCCTACAGGCATAGGGTTAGGGATCTAATTAAGGACTTTGATTCTTTAAATATCTAACCTATACCAAGAGACTCAAATGAACATGCTGATAGGTTGGTTGTGATAGGAGCACACTTTGATATAGTTGCTGATGTAAGTAAAGAGAAGGACCAACCTCAAATCAAAGCCATTGTGAGACCTTATATTTTATATAATTAAGTGTCTTTTCAAGTGTTTTATAGTGATAAACACATTGTACACTTCATTAAAAATGAAGCAAAATTTTCTTTAAAAAATCAAAAGAAGCTTCACAATCAATATGAAAAATAAGTTATCCAAATAAAGACAAACAAGATACCAAAGGGGATTGTTACTTTGGAGAATGTGTTCAATGAATATGGTCAAATAAGTAAGGAAAGGGTAATCATGTCTACAAAGGAAGAGAACTATAAAAGGATCTTGATATTTAAGGACAAACTTCTAAAAATTGGTAAGATATGTTATCTTTTTGAAAGACAAGCCTTCATTGAATTGTATAAAGAACTTCATGATATATATGCTTGGGAATACAAGGATTTGAAAGGGTTTGATCTAGGTCTATCTCATCACACCATTGAGTCAGAATCTAGAGCTAAACTATTTAGGCAAAAGAAAAGGCCTATCAATCCCAAGATAGAGGAACTAATGAAACAAGAGCTCACCAAATTGATTGAGTATAGGATTATTTTTCCTATCAAACAATCAACTTGGGTAGCTAAAATTATACCTATTTTAAATAAGAGTGAAGAGATCAGACTCTGTGTAGACTTTAGGGATTTGAATAGAGTTTCACTCAAAGATCATTAACCACTACCTTCTATGGAGCAAATTTTGCAAGTGGTTTTAGGTTATCAATGCTTTTCACTACTTGATGGATATTTAGGTTATAACCAAATATTGGTGAATGAGGAGGATAAGTTCAAGATATAATTCACCACAAAATGGGAAACATTTTCATATATAAAGATGCATTTTGGTTTGTCTAATGTTGGTGTTACCTTCAAAAGGGTAATGGACATGACCTTTAAAGGTTTGATCAATAAGTTTTTTCTTGTTTACCTTGATGATATAAATATTTTTTCCAAGGATGATAATGACCACATGAAACATTTAAGGAAATTATTTGAGAAGTGTAGAGAGTTTGGAGTTTCTATTAATCCAAAAAAATGTATATTTATTGTTTATGAAGGTAAATTATTGGGTCACATTGTGTAAAAAGAAGGCTTGTCTATTGATCCTAAAAGGATTGAAGCCATTATAGGATTGTATTTACCTCTACACAAGAAAGGTTTGAAAATTTTCTTAGGAAAGATAAACTTTGTAAGAAGGTTTATTTTAGGATTTGCTACTTTGGTAAAGCCTATTAAAACCATGCTCAAGAAGAACCAAGCTTTTTCTTGGACAAAAGAAGGTAACAATAGTTTTGAGGTAATAAAATAAGTATTTACCCAATATCCTAATATATTAAACCTAAATTTTTCCAAGTATTTCATACTCTATACTTTTCCTAACCTTGACACAATCTTGGCTATGCTTATGCAAAATAATGATGAGGAAATTGAAAAACCCATTGCATTATTTAGTCAAGGATTGGAAGATTATGAGGTCAAGTACACATTTATTGAGAAGCAATCTCTAGATGTGATAAGAGGTTTGAAAACGTTTAGGCACATGGTTTTAAATTAAAAAATACATGTCATGGTCTCTCATTCTATCACTATAGAGTTCCTCCTAAGCAAAGACCTTAATGAAAAGAGAGTTGGGTGGATCACAAAGGTGATGGAGTATGATGTTGATATCAAGGTAACAAACTTGGTAAGAGGAAAGGGGTTATGTGAAAATCTATATTTAAATCTTTAAGGGCTAAGTGAAGAATTATTGGTCATTCAAGCTCATCCCCAACTAGTTGGTCACATACCAATTCAAAGTTGGACACAAGACATCATTGGTTTCCTCCAAAATAGTGATTGTCTTAATGGTTTGAAAAAGTCACAAAAAAGGTATTTTAGATTAAAAACTATTCCTTATTGTCTTATAGATGATATTCTCTTCAGAAAAGATGTGAATGGTGTTCTACTAAGGTGTGTTGATAATGATCAGTTTGGCATCTTGCTAGAAAAGTTTCACAATGGTGTAGATGGAGGTCATTTCTCCCCAAAAACAATAAATACAAAGATTATGAGGGCTGGATATTATTATCCTAGACTTTTCAAGGATTTATTCTCTTAGGTTAGGAGATTTTCTAAATGTGCCTTATTTTTAGGCAAATAGAAACTTGCAGCCCTTCCATTAAATCCTATCCAAGTAGAATAACCTTTCATGCAATGAGGCCTTGATTTCATTGGTGTGATCAACCCTCCATCAAGTACTAGACACAAATGGATATTGACTACTGATGATTACTTCACAAGGTAGGTAGAGGTTGTTACATTAAAGGAGGAAAATTAAAATGCAATCTTGGAGTTTTACAAGAGTATCACAACAAGATTTAGGGTTACCTATACTATCATTTCTGATAATGCACTTTATTTCATAGGTGCTAAAAATTTTGAGTGGAAAAATAGGAATGGAGTTTAATTGAGTACCTCATCTAGCTATTATCCTCAATTTAATGGATTGGATGAGTTTACTAACAATAATCTCATCAATATCATCAAGAGGACATTGGAAAATAACCAAAGAGCATGGCACACCAAGTTGAAGACAACCTTAAGGGATAACAAGATTTCTCCTAAGAGATCAATTGGTAACTCCCCTTTTGTGCTTGTTTATGGGAGAGAAGCTAGGTTGTCCATATCTTAAGAGATCCCTACTCTAGGACTTTCATATCAGCTAGAAATGATTGAAAATACTCTTATGGGCGTTAGATTGATAGTACTAATGAAACTATGAGAAGCAAGGGATAATGCAAATAAGACCATGGAACACCACCAAGTACTCATGAAGAAATTCTTTGAAAAAAGAGCAAGTAAAAGAGTGTTCAAGGAAGGTGACTTGGGTTTGAAATGGGATAAGGATAGAGAAAAATTAGGTAGACATACAAAATTGATGCTTCATGGAGTGACCCTTACATCATTAGTAAGTGTAAGAAAAACAACTCCTTTTAGTTGACCAAGATGAATGGAGAAGAATTACCTATCCCTATGAATGAGATACATCTCGAGTTATGCTATTAGTCTTTTTTGGTCTTTTTTGTAAATAGTAGCATAGGTGTGTGTGTGTTGAGTCTAGTTTTGGTTTGTTATTGTGTTTCCTAAGGGTTTTGTAATGAAGGTGTATTTTATTCCTTTTTTTTGGTGTGTGTCTTTGCCCTTGTGTGTCTTGTGTAATGTAAATTGTCTTGTGGTCAATCCAAGGTCTATTCAAGTCATTTTGGGTGCCTATATGCATGACTTCATACCTAATGGAGAGATTTAGGCAACTGGTCTTAGGTATAGCAGGCATGCCATACTTAAGGATCACCAAGAATGTTGTTCAAATTTCACTTCCAAGAATGCATCTTTAAATTTGGCCAAGTACAGTATTTGGAAATTTCCTTTGGAAGGAGTATTTCTCATTGAGCCTCAACAAAAAAATACCAAGTGTTATTTCTTTCAAAAAGTTTAGTTTTGATCTTTTAAAAAAGCCTATGCATAGTAATCTTTTGAGTTTTTAATGTTTTGACTAAGTGTTATCTTTTGGAAAGTATTAGATTATTTCAGATAATTTGTCTGAGACAAAATTCCAAAGGACACTTGCAACTTTTTTGAAGGGCACTTTTCAAGCAAGATTCCCTAGACAAAAAAATTGAAGGGTATTTTACTTTCAGATGGTCTAGTTCAACTTTTACGAAGGAAAAGTCTTTGAGTAGTTACCCTATACATTTTTCTAAAAGATATCTTTTCAAAGCCAAAGGGTACTTTTTAACTTTTTTGAAGGGTACTTTTTCCTTCTAAATGGTCTAATTCAACTTTTTTGAAGGGTTATTTTGTAGGAAAATAGACCAAATAGAAATTCTAAAGGGTACTTTACAACTTTTTTGAAGGGTACCTTGTAGCTAAAATGGTCCTCCATAAAGTTTTTGAAGGGTATTTTTTGGGCAAGTGTCCTTTCTAGATGATCCATTTCACAAAGTCTAAAGGGCCAAATAAAAAGTCTGGAGGAATTCTTTTGAAAAGATATCCCAAATGAATTCTTTTAGAAAAAGTGTTGAATTCTTGTAGAGAAAGTGCTTGAAACAATTTCCCTAAAGGGTAATTTTCTCAAGGAAGTGTCCTCCATAGTTTTTTTGAAGGGTACCCCTTCACAATGAAGAGGACCAAATAAAAAGGCTGAAGGAAATGCTCAAGAAAATTATTTGAGAATAGCCATTGCTATTCAAACAATGATGATGACCTATAAAAAGTCAATTTTAAACTATGGAGAATATCCATTACTATTCAAAAGACTTGGCAGGAACACAAGAGTAGATGTGGAGGTAACAAATTGTTGAACCCTGAGCATCTAGTGCAAATAAATCAAGAAAAATAGATAGGTTGATGGTTCAAGTCATTGCTTCTACAAAATTGACAACTACAGGTATCCAAAGGATAGCTATCAGTTAGAAAAAACATTTTCTAACTATCATTATGAGTTCCATCCCCCTCAATAGTGCTATGCGTTAGCTTCTCTATTTTTAGTTTCAAATGCTCATGGATGATCTTTGATAGAATCAGTTTCCTATGCCACTCTTGAATGTTTTACACCACTTGCCACCATTCTCATGACTTGTTTTGGACAAGTAAACCTTTTGGCATGACATGGCTTGCTCCATCCATCTCTCTCATATATATGCAAATAATCTTCACATTGATGACACATGTCCTTATGCCTCTTCAACTTTTCTTCTCTACCTCTTCTTCAAAGTTCTATAAATGGAGATATTTTGGCTATTTTAGAGAGACCACATTTTTTGGTATGGCAAAGCCCTGCTAAAATGACATTTCACTTTACTTTTTGAATATTGAATACCAGACCAATTCTATGTTTGTGAACTTCTATCTAAGTATGTGCATGATGTCTAGTGGATCCAAGTGATAACATCATCCCTACTCCCTTTATCCTTCATATTTAAACAAAGGTTCTTATGTTAACAGGTCATGTGAAGTGTGTTAAATACACTAAACTCTCTTTCAAGTATGCAATTGTATCTATGGTGTGCAATCTGCCCCTTAGGTCAAGTATATTGTTTATTGTCTCAAACATGTTACCTTCACATTGAAACACTATGTTAAGATCTTTTAATGCATGGAATTAGTCTTAGAAATCATTATTACTTAGTAGAAGTGTGATAGTCAGTTGGATATTTTCTTGGTGGATCACCTCTCTAGTATCTATTTTATGTAAACTCTTGACTCTTTTCATGAAAAAAACATTAGATTAGGTGATAGACAATTAGAGAATAATTTAGGGAGCTAGCTCATCTATCTTACAAGTTCCCTCAAAATTGAGGGATGATTCAATGTTACATCAAATTGAAGGAGCTTCATAGAATGTCCTAGGGTGAACAATTTGATGACAACATTTAGATCTTGAGATCAATCAACCTATCTATGAAAGTGATATGTGGCTCCATTTGAGCCACATGATTGAAACAAAGTTATTGATAATTGCCTAGAGGACTCTTGAAGGCAACACCTATCTAGACAAAGCCATGATCATCCATGAGAGAACCACCTGACAAAGAAGAAACTTTAATTTCTTGTGTGAGTGACATGTGCCATTTTCATAACCAACCAAAGCTAGAAAGCCCCACCTAAAAGCTCCTTATGAATAGGGACATGCCACATGGCATAGTACAAATGACTCATCACACTTAGTTTACCCCAAGGGGCTGAGAGCAATTAGAAAGTTCCATGTATCCAAATTTGAAATAACTAAGAAGCCTAGTTATTTTCAAGCCCCATGAATTCCTACATGTGTCTGAGGTGACATGCCATGTGTTAAAAGGTGGAAACCTTTAGCTTTAAATCTAAAATTAATGATGAATAAAAATTAAATTAGTGCTAAATTTAAATTATAAAAGTAATTATATGCCAAAAATAATAGTTTGGGTGTTTTGAATACAAAGGTGATGGGCTCACCATTAATGTGACATGAATCATAATTTCCATCAACACTATATTAATCAAGGTAATATTCAAAAGGTTTAATAGACTTAGCTATTACTACTTAAGTTTTCATTTGACTACCTGAGAGTTTTATGCTATATGAATTCTCAAGTCAACCAAGCTTGAGCTCTTTATGGATTACACCTAGGCCATCATTGTTGGAGCTCTAAAGTTATAAAGAGATATAGAAAAATGCTAGTTATTATATAGAACATCATAGAAATGGAATACATAGGACCCTCCACTTTAGGTAAGGGCATTGCATTTGGAAATGATGACTTCTTATTTTAACATGGAAATTTAGTCATTTTTAAGGACATAGAGTTCATCCCAGAGGCCATAAACTGGATGGAAATGCATTATAGTAGTTTTTATTACAATGTTGAGGGAACCAGGGATCTTGATGATTCCAATACCATGCCCCATATCATCTATATCACTTTAGATATCATAGCAATCCAAGTTGCCAGTCTCTATAAAGCCCAACAAAACTAGAGGTTATGTCATGCATTGACCTGGTATATGACATCTTTGGGATGTTGAAATGTGAGGATGGATTTCTCAAATCCATGAACCAAGGGATTTGTATTACCTTCATTATAGGTCCATGATTTTAAAAAAAATTATGACCTACTGTAGACATTAGAAAACTACACAACATGGTTCTAATCATCGTCAAATACCCCTTTTCAACCTTGGCCCCCTTAGGATATGATTAATTATTAAAATCCTTTAACACACCCATTTACACTCTTTTGGATAATCTAATTAAGTTAATTAATTTAAAAAGGCCTATTTCCACCTTAACTACCCAAACTAATGGCTATTTAATTGACACTTAGCCTAAAGACCATTTCTGTCATGGTATTTAATTTCCTAACTTCTAGATTTATTCTTCATGCATCCCAATGAGCCATTTATTAACCTTGGACCATTTCTTAACCCCTTAACAACCAATAATTAGTTTAAATGGATAATTTTATCCATTTTTGACCTTTTCTCCCTGACCAGTGATGGTTACCCCTAGATCAGTTGTTGTTGACTAGGACCATCAATAGTTACTTAATGTAACCCAAGAGCCTTACCTCAAGGAGGTTGGAAATTATCTTTTTCATGAGACTATCTTACTCTTAGGTGAATCAAAGCTCCCATGAAAACCAAAAACTTGACCAGAGATACCTAGGTGATTCAATAACTCATCATAAAGAGCCAAAATACCATTAATCTACTTGTATTTCCCTAGGATTTCTTGAAACTTACCACTTAGCCTCAACACTCTTCTAGAAAAAAAAACTTAGAGATAAGTATTTTCACTTTTTATCAAGTTCAATTTTTAGTTTTAATGGTTTCAATTTCTTGTGTCCATTCCCATCTCCCACCATTCCATTCCTTATGTTGGAGTTCTGCAACTTTAGGCACTTCACCTTCTACCCCATCCATCCATAGACCATTCTCAATCCTTTGACCACCCAAATCCCAAGTTTGGTTCTTCTAAGAATTCATTTCACCCTCATGACTATTAACCAACTCAAAAACCATCTTTAGAGCCTTCCTCCAACTTACCCCAACATCCTTTTTAACAAAATCAAGACTTACAAAAATTATCACTAATCATCTCTGATCAGTAGTGATCACTCCTTGATCGACAATAGTTGATTTAACCAACATCAATTTTACAGTGACCATTGATGGCCAATATGTGTTTTATTTTCCCTAAAATAGAAATCATTTTTCACCTATCAACCCTTGCCCTATTTCTAGTTTTTAAATTTCTATTGTATCACAAAGGTTTAAGTTATTTTCTAAAATATGTTTAAACAGTTACTACTAGGATTTTACAAGTTATTGCTATTTTATTAAAATATGTTTATTCCTATTCAAAATCATTTCTTGCATTGATATTCACTAATTTATTTCATTTCATGCAAGAACCTATTTCCATTTATCAAAACCTAATTATCCTAAAGAGTGGATCGATAGCCTCCAAGGAAGTCTAGTACTTCTTGTATCTATCTCATGCTAGGTAATCCACCCATATATATTACTAATCCACCCTTTTCTGGTTTCTATCTTATATATAGGTCATCCTCCTTAGACAAAGAGGAGTATCTACAATCTATTGGATCATATACACACAAAATATTTAGGTTCATATACCCTTCTTTAAGTTTTATTGTCTTCTAAAAAAGGAAAATAAACACAAAAAAATAGTGAAACATTTTGGCACACCCGGTGGGACACTTGAGATTTTTCTTGGGTTCTTAGCTTTTTAGGACATTTAGTTGCATTAGTAAAAATTTCAACCATGTGAAAATTTCATTTTTGAAAATTAAATATTCTTTCATTCTTGCATTGAAAATCTTAGTTTCAATTTATTCTTTTCCAAAATCAAGTCCTAGTATTTCTTTGCATTCTTAGAAAAGGTTCAAATTTTTATTTTTTCCTTCATTTCTAAAATAAAAATCACTCATCCTAGAAACTAGATTTAGTTGCATCTTAGTTATTCTTGTACTCATTGAAAATAAATTGAAAGTTTCCTTTAAAATTAACTTGTATCCATTGCTTTCTTGTTTGTTTAGTTCACATAGTTTAATTTAAATGATTAAATTAATCATAGCAAGTCACTTATTATCACACACATGATACCAAACCATACATTCAAATTAAACATCAAATACTAAAATGCTCGACTAGGATTTCATCACCTGGTGGTAAACCTTTACCTTTGGCTATATGACTTGGACTTCATTACCAAGGGGAGAAACCAAAACTTATTTCTCTAGTTGATTATAATATCTATAATTTTTTTATATTTTATCTAATCACCTAAAACCCTTATCATTTCAGTGTGTGAAGTGAAGGGGATACCCCAATATCAAGCCATGCACAAAATTCTAGTACAAATTTTGAGAGCCTTTAACAGTCTGAAACCATATTTAGACTACCTTTTCTAGTTCCCATTCTACAAGTCCAAGTTGAGTCTCATAACTTCTTAAAAATTTAGGCATAATCCCAAAGAGAGATAAAAAGTATTATAGAACTCAAACATACTCTTAGTGTATGCTTGTTTTCCTTGAATATTTTATTTTGTTTACTTCTATTTTGAGTGTGTAAGATCACTTCCACATTTATTTAATCTTTATTTGCATGGTTTTGATATGACAATAATGTAGAAACCAAGTAAGCCAATATCCACCTCCCAAACACCCACATTATTCTTCCTCATCTATGGCATATATCTCAGATGTAAAATGTTCCCCCTATCACTTTGGAAGTCCTAGTATGCCTTGGACAATTGCCTAAGGAGATACAAATTTCACCACCATTCTTGATAATAATCCTATATCTCTCCAATACTACCTTACCACCATGGATCACCATACCTCTACTTTAGTTCCTACTATTGAGCCACCCTATGGCATGCCACCTCATCTTATGGGTAACACATCCATTTCCACTATCTCCACCCAACCTTTGGTTACCCAAGCTTCTTCCTTGACCAATAATGCTTCCAACACCACTACCCAAAACCAATCCATTCTGCTAACTAATAGCCAAACACCTCCCACCCCAACCAATAACCCTTCCAATGTAGGAACAACTCAACCTTTAGTAACCCATACACTAATTACTATTAGAGTACCTTTCACTTATCTTGATACCCTACCACTTGTCATTTCTAACCCACCAACTTCCACCCCTTTCTAAAATTTGGTAGTTTCCATACCTTCCATGCTCCTACCTATTATCACTAAGGTCACTACCCACCTTCAACCCACTAATTCAAATATGTCTCTTATGAAACCAATGTCTATTCCACCAAACCCAGGGTATGTACCAAACCCACAAAGGTACATGCCTCTACCTTCTTCCCAACCTTCCATGTCTACTTACCAATATGTGGTATCTTCTCAACCTTCCATTACAACTTACTAATATGTGACATCCTCCCAACCCTCTAGTATCTACCTATACATGGCATCTTCATAACCCGAATAAAATATACCTTACAATTATGGGGGTGCATAACTATAAACTAAACTTATCAATATGTTGATGGATAAGATGACCAATATAGATTCATCCATTTGTGGTGATCATAACATCTTTTCATATATCCAAAATTTTAATGAGAAAATCCACCCATTTGTCCTAATCCAACAATAGCCTACACAATGGGAGCTTCCAAAATTTTCTAAGTTTTAAATAAAATATGATCCCTAATAGCATCTTAGAGTGTTTAATAATTCATGTTATTTTATTTCTTATGATGATTCTCTCCTCCCCTTGTCCTTAGCTAATATGACATTAGATTGGTATAGTGATATTACCAAGCACTCTCTTTTCTCTTTTGCCTAACTAGACCAAAATTTCTTAGACCATTATCTATAAATATTTCTAAGAAATTTTCTATCACCAACCTATATTCCATCAAAAAATTTGAAGATGAGTTAATTGCTAACTTTATGGCCCATTTGAGAGGTTTGATTAACCAAATCTCTTTCTCTTTACCCCAACCTGAGTTGATTGAGATTTTATCTCAGGCTTGTGCCAATACTATCTCATCAACATTATAGGTTCAAACTTTTTGAACCTTTGATGAGGCATTCACCATGGCTCAAAGGTTAGAAATTATAGCTACTAATGAGGGAAAAATTAAATTAAGGAACAAAAATTCTAGTTTTAAATAAAATGAAGCTTCTTCCTCTAAAAACAACAACCATAACAACACCAACACCAAAGTTAAAGGAACCATAAACATAGTTTTGCTTAATTGATTCCTCCTCTGGCTATCAACCAACCAAATTCTTCAACCTCCTCCAACCAAAATGCCAAAACTCACAACCACTGTCTAAAATAGTATACTTTGCTAGGGGAGTTATATGCTTTAGTTTTGGAAAAGTTGTTAAAGTCATCTATCATAAAACTTCCTCTCATTAAAACACCCAAGAAATTTGATTCCTTTGATTTTATACATAGTCAGAATAAGGAAAATGAATTGTGTGTGTTCCACCACGTCATTGGAAATGATGTTAGTAGATGCAATACATTCAAAAACATTATCCAAGATTTTATTGATAAGGGAGAACTTGTGATGGACAATCCAAGTGCACCCCCAAATCAATCACTTGACATTTTCAGATAGCCATTCCCCAACCATTCACCTTTCATAAACAATGAAAATAACAATGTGAAATATTCTCACAAGTATGAGGTCCATGCAATTAATGTTATTCTTAGTAAACTAATTGTTAATAAACCTAGGTCCCAAATTATCATCCATTCTCCACTTATTGAGGTAGTGAAGTCACCAACCTCTCCTTTGGAAGACATAGCAAAGGAATAAACCATTACTTCCATTCCTTTTCTTCTAGGATAGAGCTATCCACCCTTCTTTTAGAAAGCATTCCTAAAGATGAGATTGTTTCACCTACCCCTTATATGGAAGAATAATCCATTGAGGCCTTCAAACCTTTGATAGATGAAAAGGAGGACATGGTAATCCCTCTTTCTCACCCCTTGGGTTTATCCTTTGAGTCCAACAATAAAGAAACTAAACCCATCTAAAATCCCTTTCTAGGTTGGTTAAAAACTTAGAGTTTCTATCCTAACCAAACCTTAATCGGGCCACATTTTGGCATCACCTTGGACTCCCTTATATAAATAATAAGGATTCATCAACTTCACCCTTGTATACAAAATCTTCTCCTTCCAATAGTGAAATAACCATCACCCTAACCAAACCAACAAAAGCTTCCACCTCCCAAAACATAGATAAACCATCCATTCCAACTCCCTCCAAAGTAACCAGGATAATATCCATTATCCCCATAAATCCCATCAAGAACCTAGGTGTGATCCCCACTCAAAGTCTTTCCCATCTTCCATTAAATTTAGATTTGAAATTTCCAAACCCACCTAAAAATCCACAAGTTAAACTAACCAAGAAAGTCAAATCCAAAGGGTAGTTCTAAAACAACTACAAAGGGTAATTCTAAAACTACTTCACCAAACACTATTGAAAATGACTTTATATGAACTAATAAACACCTCACCCCATCACCATCAGGCCATGATGGAGGCCTTGCAATCCATATAGTTTTAACCTAAATATCTATAACCTCTAGTAGCCTTCATCAGAGCCCTTCAGCTTTCCACCCTCATCACCTTCAAGGATTTGTAGATACCCCCTGTTCATTTAGATGATCCAGATCCTCCCCTTTTCATTACCACCTACATCAACCAAACCTATATCAAGAGGGTTATAATTGATGGGGGATCCATCATTAACATTATTCATCCCATATGTATGACCAATTAAAACTACTAAAGAACATCATGTTGAAAACTATAATGATGCTCCAATCCTTCAGTGATACCATGGTTATAACCTTAGGGACAATTATTCTTCATATTAATTTAGGAATTTACACTCTTCTTAAGCTATTCTACACGAAATAAGTAAATTTTTAATACAAAATTTTGCTTATATGCCCTTGGATCCATTCTATGGGTTATGTGTCATCTACCTTACATCAATGCATCAAGTTTGAGTACAAGGGTCAAGTCCACACCATACCAGCTAACCCTCATCTTTTCAAATCATGTAATATGACTTACTAACCCAATGATGTTTTCCTCCTTCCATTAACCAAGCTTCCACCAACTAATAATGAATCCTCTTCTTCTTCCATCAGCCAAGCTTCCACTAGCTCATCTATACCTTCCACCCAAATCCCCATGAAGGACCTTTTGGAATCAACATTCCAACATCTCTCACTTGGGGAGTATCACATTTTGACCTTAGATACCTTCCCTACTCCCCAAGAGTATGGAAAACTTGATCAAAAGCCTAGCTATGATTCTAATATTAGAACCATTATTCCCTTCAAATCTCCTAATTTCTAAACTAATATTATTTAAGGGAAATTTTATTGACCAAGTTCCACCTCTACTACCTCCTATTCTCCTAAATTATTCACCTCTAATTTATCATATTTAGATAAATCAAAGTTTTCTAAGACATACCTCCATAGGTATGCTTGGAAGGGATTGAGTCTAGGTTACTATGAGCATGGAGCACAAGAGTTGATACCATGAAAAAATCCAAAAACCTTATGAATGATTTGGTATTGGATTCATTCCACCAAAGGAGCCAACCAACTCACCCCCTATTACTATCATTGAGGAAGAAATTCCATCCTCACCAACCCATTCTCTTTTGAAATCTAAATATCTTGACATCATTCCCTCTAATTTTTTAGCAACATGATCAGTTTAGGACCCTTAACTTATCAAAAGGATAGGAAAACCATGACTATTCCTTTGAATCATCCTAAGATAGTAGACGATGACTCTCTTACCATTAATACTTTTTAGTGTCAAGATGATGATTCTCTTCTCACCTATCTTGGTATAAAATATTCCTTTATTCACAAATCCCTTCCTCTTGAGACTTCAATAATGTTGAATAAATCCACTGTTAACATCAACTTTGGTACTTAGTATAGCCATCATATTATCAAAATTGACCAATCTATAGATTATTTAGAGTGTAAAGATTTTTATTCCATTCTTCATGACCATAACATAGTGTTTTCTTGGTCTTATAGTGATATACCAAGAATCAACCCTATCATAGTCATCCATAGCATTTTTACCACCCTTGATGCCAAGCCTATTAGGAAAAATATTCATAGGATGCACCCTCATGTAGCTCTTCTTGTCAAAAAAGAATTCTAATGCCTCTTATCCATCAATTTCATTTAACCCATTGACTATCCCCAATGGGTCTTTAATGTTGTTCCTATCACTAGAGCAATAGGGGGACTTTGCATTTTCATGGTCTTTTGTGATCTTAAACTTGCTTTCCCAAAGGATGACTTCTCTTTGCCAAGCATTGACCAACTTTTTGATCTTATGGTTGGCCATGAAATGTTATCTCATATGGATGGGTTCTTAGGCTATAATTAGATCTTGATTACCCCCAAATATCAACATAAAATTTCCTTTATCACCCATGGGGAACCTTCTACTATAGGGTCATGCCTTTTGGTCTAAAGAATGTTGGTATAACCTACCAACATGTGATGACCTATATCTTTCATGAACTTATTCACAAAACCATAGAGGACTACATTGATGACCTCTTAGGAAAGTCTAAATGTTGTAAAGATGATTTGGCCATTATTAAGGTTATCTTCAAGTGTCTTATCATTTCCATGTCTTCCTTAACCCCAAGAAGTGCATCTTTGGTGTCTTATTAGGAGATATTTTTGGATTTATCATCTGTCTCCATAGAATCAAAGTCAATCTCACTAAATTAAAGTTAATCCTTGACATGCCTCTATTGACCAACCTCAAACAATTCCATACCCTATAGGGGAAGCTCCAATCCATTCACCATTTAATTTCTCAACTATCTAATAGATGTTAACCTTTCCATCACCTTTTTAAGAAGGATATCTCCTTTAAGTGGGACAAAGAATATCAAAAGGAATTTGACTCAATTAAAGAGTATATTTTTCCCCCACATATTCTTGTTCCTACAAAAGAGGACCAACATTTCTACCTATACATTTCTACCACCAACCATTCTTTAGGGGTAATTCTTGCACATCAAGATGATCAACACAAAGAGTAAGAAATTTACTAAATAAGTTAAACACTTATATACTATGGAGCTCGATATACCCATACCAAGAAATTATGACTTGCTTTGGTCTTTTTGGCCTAAAAAATCTATCATTACCTTCTTAACCTTAAAAACTTCATCATAACTAACATCAACCAACTTAATTATATGCATTATAATCCATATTAAAAATATCATATGGGTAAGTGGCTCATACTCTTAGCTAAGTTTGATATTGAGTTCCTCTAGTAAAAGTTAATTAAGGGTAAAATCATTGCCAACCAATTAGCTAAGGCACCTTTAGCAAATAATCAACCTTCTCCTCTTGAGTTTCCTAATGAGTTCATCATGACTATCTCAAAAGGATTTTACTTATTAGATGACCATGTTATTTGATGGATCAAAGTGTTAATGTGGTGGGGAATCCAATATAATCCTTATTCCCCTTGATGGTGAACCTCTTCCTTTATCCTTTAAATTTGATTTTGATTTCACGAACAACATGGCTGAGTATGAAGCCTTGGTCATAGGTCTCCAAACTGCTTTAGTCTTATGAGTCAAAATAATTAGAATTTTTGGTGACTCCAAACTTGTGGTCAATAAATTTAATGGATCTTAACAATGTACAAATGACATTCTATAATAGTACAAACAACTAGTGGATGTACTCTTAAAGTTATCTGATCATTAACTTATCCAAGCCACTCAACATTCCATTAACAAATTCATTGATACAATGGCTTATCTTACTTCACAAATCCTATCTATGCCTTTTGAATCTAAGATATTTTTCACTATCCACTACCTTAATGATCCCTCTTACACCAAATTGGACCTTACTTCCATTTGTCATGTGGAAGAGGCCCAATCTGAAATTTGGTATAAGTAAATCTTTGACTATTTAAACCTATCCCTTATTCCTTTTGATCTTTCTAAAAATGGTCAAAGAGTGTTTATACAAAGTACCTCTCATTACACCATACTAGGGGGAATTATTTATAAATGAGTCTTTGGAGATCTCCTCCTTAGATGCCTACATAATCATGAAGTCTCTCATGCTATCAAAGAAATGCATGATGGGATTTATGGAGGACATTTTAGTGGTCTAGCTATCACTAAACATATCCTTTTCCTTAGATATTATTGGCTTATCATTAACCAATAATGTTATGACTATGTAAAGAAGTGTGTCAAGTGTTACTAACATGCTAATTTGAATCATATACCTAGTCATGGTTTTAGGGTCTCTAAGGATTTGTGGCCCTTCTCATGGTGGATATTAGATCTCATTAGTAAAATTAACCATCACTCTTTGTAGTGACATCATTATATCATCACTACAATATGATATTTCACCAAATAGGTGGAGGCTATTCCCCTCATTTCAACAAAAGTTGATAGGATTATTGACTTCATTAACCATCACATTATCTTTCACTTTAGTGTTCCTCACAAAATAATTACTGATAATGGTAAGTCTTTTAAAAATAAAAAAGTATAAGGTCTTTATGACACATTTGTTTTTAAGTTAAGTTTATCATTGCCTTATCATCTAAAAGCTAATGGATAAGATAAAGCTTCTAACAAAACCCTTAATAAAATGCTAACTAAAATGGTTAATGCATCTATCTAGGATTGGTACTTACACATTCCCTTCACCTTGTGGGCATATTGGACTAGCATTAAAACCCATATAGGTGATACCCACTTTTCTCTTGTTTTTAAAGCAAAGGCTATCTTGCCTCTCAAAGTCCAAATTCCCTCTCTTCGTATATCCATACAGGATAACATTTCCTAAGTTGATTATTATCAAGAATGTTTATCCCAACTTAAGATACTTGATGAGAATTTTTTGGCCATGATTAACCATCTCATGTATATCAAGAATGAATCAATTGCACTTATAAAAAACACCTAAAAGAAAAGAAATTCAATATCAGAGACCTCATATTAAAGGAAAATGAACATGTAATCAATATGGAAAGAAGTAAGTGGGGTAATTTTTATTTAATTGGCTTGGATTGTATATCATATCAAAAATATAGGTTAGGATATTATCAATTATAATATCTCAAAGGGAAAATAGAACCTAAGCCCCTCAATGCTTTGCATCTACATCCTTTCTTTTCTTAAAATTGGATTTGAACTCACTTTATATCTAACTTAAGGTTTTCCCTTGTTTTACGAGATTATCACATTAATTCCCTCACTTTGAAAACAACTAATTAAAAAATAGAATCATGTGATTATCCATAGTAGCTTTAGCCTTAATCCTAAATATGGGTACGATGGATCTACCCATGGCATGATTTTCATGGATACTTTTTGTCTGTACTAGGATGGAAACCCATGATTTTTGTCTCTTAAATAACCCTCTCATCCACTCTTCAACCTTATTGTGATATAGTTTTGCCTTCATTAAGGTAATCCTTAAATCCTCTATAATAAATTTTATATCTAAAACAAAAAAGTATAAAATATTCCATTTTGTGGGTCATCTCTAGCATTGTAGACTATTACCTTAAAGGATAATGACCAAAACAATTAAAAAATTGCTTAACATAAGGTATATTGATCCCTTGAAGGACAACTATCACATGCCTAAAACAAATCATAAAGTTAAGACCACTCCCTTAAAGGACGGCTAAGCCAAATGTTTATCAATGTAAGTAATTTGTTAGAAGATTATTGAATTGATCATCTTCCCCAACCTTTCTAAACATCATAAGACCCATTTTAAAATACAAAATTTTTTTTATATAAGTTGAAATCAACTTTCATAAAATCAAAATTTGGAAGCCACAATCAGCTTTCAAGAGTAAACTTCCCATAATGATCAGTCTAAACCATATATGATATAGACTTTTTTATACTAGATATTTTATAACCTACATAAGAGGCAATATATCCCCATAAGAAGGATCCATTTTCCTCCATATCCCTTTTACCCTCCATAAAATAAGGGATTTTGAGCTTACTTGACATAATGTGATCAAGAATTTATTAATAAACTAATGAATGCTAATGTGAATCATATGAAGGGATTATGTTTATAAGCCATTATAATTTACTATATTAGTCATCACCAATGATATAACATCATATCTCCTTCTTCTTTATTATACCTACTTGTTGATACATTTAATAAGACGTTTGTCATTTGCTTGTTTTAACCTTTCTTACATGTAGTTTTGTTGTCCAAACTTAATCTATACGTTAAGATAGTTTTAAGCATATTTAAAATCAACTCTAATCCAAATAAATACAGTCATAAAATTTAAAAAAAATTTAATACATTATCATTCCATTCATATCATTTATCTTGGTGTTTTCTCATAAAAACATTTTAATCAGAAATCACCATCATCATATATTAATTACCATCACATCTATCTAAGCAAAAATCACATCAATCATATTTATTTTATCACATCTAATCCATTTTAAATTTTCTCATGCAATTATTAACCACATTAATCACTTTTCATAAGTAAATAAATCAATCCATTATGTTATCCATCACATAGCTATATAAGTATGAGAGAATATACTCATAACACTCATGTAAATATCCACATTTACCAACATTCAAATAAGAATACACCTACTGAATAGTAAATTGCTAAAAACATTCATAGCCATAAATCACCATATATCATAACATCATATAAACATCCTAAATACCATAAACAACAACATCACATGAGCATAATTAAACATAAACCATAAGCATCATAACTAACCATAAACAACATACATCATGATCATCACATATATATATGCACATGTCTCTCAAAATGATATGTACATCTTGTTGCATCAGCTCATAATCTAGAATCAAAATCATAATAATATAAGTGACAGTCTAATAAAGTCTAGAGTGCTAGGACACTATTACCCCTTAGATCCTGTCCATCACTTGGACCCATCTATGCACTTGTAGATGCTTCCCACTCACTAGGAGTAACATTGCTAACTCTTCCTTTCCATGATACACTCAACCATGACCTTTTGTAAACTAACCTTTCATATGCCTTGGAATGTATTGACTTTTATTTCTGACACCTACACCCTATTTCATTCTCTTAAGCTCACCCAATTTTTTTCCCCTTATGATTTTAGATGCCTTTACTTGGGAAACTTGCCTTTATAAGTACACCCATATATGATATACTTAATATGGTGGCCTAGTTTACTTGTCACTTTTCCTCCTCAATGTATCCCTATTTCCCACTACATACCATCTTACCCATTTTTTCCATCCATGCACACTTTTCAAACCTATGTCTGATTTCCTTTTCACCTCATTGTATCTTGGTTTGAGGGGGAACATCTACTCCCATACTCAAGGAATCCAACTTACCACTATACCTATTGTTTTTGTTTTTCATCTTGAGAATGCAACCTACACAACAAAAAGGGGTAAAATGTAGACATTAAAAAACCATACAACATGGTTCTAGTCATCGTCAAACACCCCTTGGCCCTCTTAGTCCCCTTAGGATAGGATTAATTATTAAAATCATTTAGCACACCCATTTACCCCCTTTTGGATAATTTAATTAAGATAATTAATTTTAAATGGCCTATTTTCACCTCACCTACCCATACCAATGGTTAGTTGATTGACACCTAGCCTAAGGACCATTTTTACCCTTGTATTTAATGACCTAACTTCCTAAACTTATTCCTTATTCATATTAATGAGCCATTTATTAACCTTATACCATTTATTAACCCCTTAAAAACCAATCATTAATGTAAATGGCTAATTTTAGTCATTTTGACCTTTTGACCTGTTATGATCACCCCTTGACTGGTGGTGGTTGACTAGGACCATTGATGGTTACTTAATGTAACCCAAGAGACTTGTATCAAAGAGGTTAAAAATTATCATTTACATGAGACTCTCTTACTCTCAGGTGAATCAAATCTCCTAGGCAAACCAACAACTAGACTAGAGATACCCAGGTGCTTTAACAACCCATTATGAAGAGCCAAAGTACCATTACTCTACCCATATTTCCCCAAGATATCTTGTAGCTTAAAACTCAACCTCAACACTCTTCTATACCAAAAAAATTAGATCTAAGTATCTTCACTTTTTATCAAGTTCCATTTTTAGTTTTAGAAATTTCATTTGCTTATGTCTATTCTCATCTTCTAGCATTCCATTCTTTGTATTGGAGTTTTGAAACTCTAGGTACTTTACCTTTTAACCCAAGCCAACCATAGACTATTATGAATCCTTTAACCACCCAAATACCAAGTTTGGTACTTATAATAATTTATTTCACCCTCAACCAACTCAAAAACCATCTTTAGTACCTTCCTACAACTCACCCTAGCATCCTTTTTGACCAAACTAGGACTTATAGAAATCATCATCAGTCATCTCTAACTAGAAGTGGTCATTCCTTGACTATAAGTGGTTGCGTTAATTAGTGTCGGTTTTATAATGAACATAAATGTTCACTATGTGTTTTATTTTCACCAAAACAATAAGTATTTTTCACCTATCAACCCTTACCCAATTTCTAGTTTTTGAATTTTTGTTGCATCACATAGGTTTATGTTATATTTTGAAATAGGTTTGAATAGTTTAACACTATTATTTTAAAAGTTATTTATATTTTAGTAAAATCTCTTCATTCCTATTTAAAATCATTTCTTGCATTGATTTTCAATACTTTTCTTTCATTTCATGCAAGTACCTATTCCCATTTATTAAAACTTAATTATCTTAAAAAGTGGATTGACAACCTCTAAGGAAGTCTAGTGCTTCTTGGATCTAGCTCAAGCTAGGAAATCAACCCATATATATTAAAAATCCACTCTTTTCTAGTTGTTTCTTATATGTAGGTTATCCTTACCAAACAAAGAGGAACATCTACAATTGAATGGATCATGTGCACATAATAAAATCAGGTTCTTTTTACCACACCCTTCTTTAAGTTTTAATATCTCCTAAAAAAGTAAAATAAACATGAAAAAATAGTGAAACACCTACCCTTACCATAACTAGAGTACAAACAGAGCATTATTAACAATTGGTATGAGGCACATAAGCTAGAGATAGTCTTAGCTTCATGGACAACCAAAGGAATATACCCATTTCCTAGTTCAAATAGGGAGTTAGGATTGGCCTTGCCATACTAAATAGAGTATTTGGATATTCCCACATTGGATACATGGATATAAGGGATATCCCATTATTAAAAATAATTTTGGAAGATCAATAGATCCCCTTACTTGGGGATATTATTAGTAAAAACCTAATTTTAGCCATGCATGATACTTTATAGATTGGGGCTCTATTTTACATGATGAACTATTTTTTGGATGTTATGTGTACAATTGTATAATTATGTCCAAACACATGGACTTCAGATTGAGATGAAGTTATGCCCCAAACATATTATTTAATGCATATTCATCACTTTAGGAACCACATCAAGGTAATTAAATAAGATTCATAACCCTTTATTTAAAAATTTATTATTGAATGCAAAAAGCCAAGGGTCCCTCTAGAAGTCAGGATAACATTGAGAGACATGATAAGTTTCTAGCTCTACCTTGATTGCATAGTCATCTAAGTATAAAGAGTGATGGTAGCTCCCCTCAAGCTACTGAGATATGTGCTAATGAAGTTGATGGAGGAGGAGATGGCTTATCAAATCCTCCATTAAGTTGATGGAATCTTCAAGAAAAAGAAAAAGAAAACTCCCCATAAGGCTCCTTATAAGATAGGGAGAACCAAGATAATGATATGACAAAATGTAATAGTGGAAACAAGGCATAAAGACTTGTACCTACTACCCAAGGATGATTATAGGATGTGGGATCTAAACCAAGTGATTGATAAACACCTCACTAAGATCAAAAGGGATGTAACTATGGAATATAAGCACTAGGATGAGGTGTACAATTGGATATACCTTGATGCAATGAATGAAGAGGTAGTCCTAATAAATGTTGCAAAGAAGAATATACTACTTTAAATGAGGCTCAACCGAGAAAGGAGGAAAGAAGACATAGTGAAGCCTCAACTCCCACCAACTCATGGGAACATGTTTAATGCAAATTATGAGGAGAAGGAAGAAGAGGAGGAAGAGGATAACGTTTCTCTTAGAGGATAATTTTTCTCTTACAATGTATGATATTAGATATATGCATTTTCCTTCCTCAAAAGATTAAAATTTATGTATTTAGCTTTTAGCATTACAATAGGGCTGATATATGTTATTTTTGTGTTCTTGTCTTTGAAGATAATAGAGTTGTAATTTTAATCATTTTGAGGACAATATCTTTTATGCCCTACCCTACTCACTCTTGGATCCACCTATGAATCACCTTAGGCTATATCATACTATACATATCCATTTTTAATTTATATTTTGGGCATAAATTAGAAAATATTAAGATAATTCACAAAGATTGGTTAAAAAAATTTCACTACATAAACATCTACTATCCCTACAATAGGGTCTGCTTGTAGACTTTCAAAGTGGTGACCATGTCTCTGCTAATTATGTTATTCCCAATAATAGCTATATAAAAAACTCAAACCCAAAGCCATTATAGGAATTTAAATTGAGTTTATTACTTTCCCCTTGTTCCCTAGTGACATAGGAAGCATAATAGGTGCATCAAAAGAGAGGGAAAAGCTAATGCTAGAAGAAAGGCCTTATGCAGCTATTTTCATGCATATTTATGGAATTATAGAGTACTTCAATATATACATGCTTAATTATTTCAAATTATGCATATATCATTAAATAAAACTAAGGATCTACATTATTTACATGAATCATTTCATCTTTTACATATATATTTGCATTCTTTGAAAGATTTCATCAAGATTAGTGTTCATTTGTACAAATTTGGTAAAATAATCTAGATATTTTCTTAAATTCATGTAAAGATAGGTGAAATACCCTATTATTTAAATTTATTAAAGGTTATTCTAATAATATTTACAAATTTTGGCATAAATATATTAAAGAACTTGTAAATTTGTGTAAATATCTTAAGTGCTCTATTCCATTTATATTTTAGTCAACCTTTGCATTGATTAATATTGCAAAGCATTCTAACACTCTCCAATTGTTAAATAAGGGATAAAAACATTTGGACTTATTGGTTTAACATATATATTTCAAGGTTGACATATAAAGGCAATGATATTTGTGCAAGTTTTGAAAAATCTGAGGTTTCCTAGCCTAGATCCTCAAAGATCAAGGTGGAGTCACTTGATCTAAGATTTTTTTATCAAAGATTCACTGATCTTTGAAATAGTTAGCATTTATGAAGGTCATCTTTGAATATCCATTTCTCTTAATGCCCAATCTCCATCTTGGAGTTGCCTAGGATTAGAACCAAGTCCTGATCTGAACCTAGTACCCCTTTAGCATCCTTAGAAACCTATTGTCACCAAATCTTGCACCCTAAAAGAGGTTTTGTAGGCCTATACCATATTTGGGAAACATGGGAACATTTAAAAGTATGTGGGTGTACCTATATTACAAATGAGCCCCTATATTTAAGGGCTAGCTCCCTAAATCTATCTTGAAATTCTCTTATCTGTACCAATTGATTACTTATAGAGAAAAGAGTTAGAAAATGTATGGATAGAACCTACTCTAAAGGAGGTGATGCATCAAATGTTTAAGGATCTACTCTCAATATTGACTCATTAGCAAACTAATAGACTGTGAATAGAACTAATGCAATGTCTACAATGACTTCCAAGCAATAGTGTTTCACCTAGAGGTTATTTTGATGAACTTAGGCTAGAAGGCAATGAGGTTAAGGCTTAATTGAAAGCACTTACAATAAATTTATCCACTATATACCTTAGACATCAACCTTAAGACACACTAGATGACCTACAAGAAATTTTATTAGCACTTAGGTCAAACCTAGACCTACAAAGGGAAGATGACAACCACTTTTGCATATCAGACAAATACACACACTAAGCAAAGATTAGTAAACAGCTATAAAAATAATCTATTCATTACTCTAAGAGGTGCAAAATAAAAAATTTGGTAGAGTCTAGTTGTATCAACTTGAGGGATACTCAACAATAGTTTAAAGGCTATATTTATAAAAAATGAGAGTAAGAGAGAGGGATTATAGCACTAAGAAAAGGAATCAAATGAACACAACTCTATTTAAACCACATTTACAACTGCCTTTACAAATTATGATTATTTAGACCTTTTGATTGATTTAGGTCACTTCAAGTGGTTGCATAGTTACATTATTCCCTCATTAATCTTCCCTGATGGTTGCAATAGTGGGATCAAGTTGTTTTAAGCTAGGTTTTGGCATTAATATGGTTAGAAAAATTGGATCAATCTATTAGAGCTTCATCCTAGTGTTAATTTCTCTTCACTGGTTTACCATGGCTTAAAATAGTAGAGATAAGTGTCCCTTTCATATAGTTGGTCTCGAATATGAAACAATTGAAGTTTGCATGTCCACCTTAGTGGCATTATTTAAAATGTTGGCTCTGGTCTAGACTAGACCATACTCAAACTTAGCTCCATGCCTTTTATTTACCTTAACCCATCAAAAATTGGCTCAGATCATTAATGTTTTGACTCATATTACTTTGTTGATCTACCTAATGTGAATGAACACAATCCATATATCCCCTACCATGACCCATAAACTTGTGCCACTTGTCAATTGTGCATTGATCTCAAGATCCTACTATCATTCAGTTGTTTTATGTGCTTATGCCATGTGGTGGCATCTCAAGATTTTTGACCCTTTGAATCATATCGTATCGTCAAATCAAGATGAATGATGCAATATAGACTATTATATTTTTTTAAACCCACCACTTGAACTCAAATGACTAACTTATGAGATCCAAATTTAACATCTATGTACCCATATTTAATGTTTATGTGAATGTATTTGATGCCTACATAACCATCAATAAGATATTTAAAGTTTAACATTTATTTTTTATGGCTTAAATTTGACGTCTATGCACCCATCAATTGATGTCTGTAAGAACGTCAATAACATCTGTGCAACCATCAATATTTGGACCCCACTAGATGATCACTAAGATTTATTTTAATATTTTTGCACCTATCACAACCCTACTAGATCAAATTTTCTAAAAGAATTTGGTCTTTAGGGAAATTATTATGGAACAATTCCCCTAAAAGAATTTTCATTCTTAGAACTTTTACATTGGGACATTTGTTGCGGGATTTACGCCAAGAAATTTCCTCCAAAATAATAAGTCATTGGGAATTTCATCTTAGACAAAATGTTTGAAATAATTGACTTATGTTGTGGACAAAATGTCTAAGAGAATTATGTCCTTAGCTTTTTTATGTTGGCCTTTTAATTTAGACAAAATATCCAAAAGAATTCATGCCTTCAATATTTTTTCTTGGCCACTTTCCTTGAAATAATTCATACTTAGTCTTTTACCTCAGACAAAAATTATGAAAGAATTTGGTCTTTGGGAAAATTGTCTTGATCAATTTTACCTACACAATGCACTTAGCCTTTTTTGTGGGATTTTTTCTTTTAAATGACATTTGTGATCCTTCGGGACTTTTGTATAGGACACTTTCCCAAAAAATGACCCTTTATAACTTTTGTATTTGGACACTTTGCTAAAGAATAGCCCTTTAGGAAAATATTTTAGACAATTTTCCCAAAGGAAATGGCCTTTAGGATTTTAATGCAAGAAAATTATTCGTAATAATTTGTGTCTTTGAGGATTTTGTTTTAGATAAAATGTATGAAATAATTCATGATGCTTAACCAAATAAAGTGGAACAATTTCTCCGAGGGAATTATGCCTTGTACTTTTGTTATGGGATTTGTGTAGAATAATTTATCTAAGAGAACTCTGAATGCTCTAACACTTAGCCAAAAGTTGAAATATTTCTTGAGTGTAAATTAGGCTTGTTCTTGAAATTGATCGATCACCATGAAAATATACCACTTGCATATATGACTCTAAAATGACCCTTAAAATACCAATTGATATAAGGACTAAGATAAACTATGACCAAAGTTTATAATGACATAAAATGAGCCACAACATACTCTATAACATTATAAAAATCCCATATACAAGATTTTGACTATAGGGGGTTGATCTATTTTGGCATGTGGGAAAAAATTGTCAACATCTTTAGCAATTTCCCAAGGGTGGCATGTTTTCTATGACATGACCATTTGCCTAATCATATCCATTGGGATATAGAATCACAAGTATATAGGCTTGACATAAAAACTACCTCTACAATGCACCAAATAATAGAAAATAACATGAACAAAACACAAAATATAAACACACATGTGATCCAAAATAACTTATTGGAACACAACACACACATAATAAAGGAAACACACACCTATTATAAATATTTATAAATCAAACTTTCAACTCTCAATAGCAGGGTTTCAAATGTATAGGTAGTTCTTCTCCATTCATCCTTTCTAACTAAAAGGAGTTGATTTGCTTACACTTGGTGATGACATACAATCCATTCCATAGGGCATCAAATTTGGTATGCCTCCCTGGTTTTTCTCTATCTTCATCCCATTTCAAGACTATGTCACCTTATTAAAATGATCTTGGAGTTGGCTTGTCAAAATACCTCTTCATCAGTACTTGGTGATGCTCCATAGCTTTATGATATTTATATTTAGTCTCTTGAGACTCCATTAATTATGTCAATCTCACCTCCATTAGAGTGTTCTCTATCAACTATAGTTGATGTGCTAACTCTAAGGTATGTAGCTCTTGAGAGATATACAACCTAGCTTCCCTTTCATAGACAAGCACAAAAGGAGTATTCCCTATTGATCTCTTGGGATTTATCCTATCAGCCCATAATTCCATCTTTAATTTGGTGTACCAGGATCTTTGGTTATGCTTCAAGGTTCTCTTGATGATTCTGATGAAGTTCTTGTTAGTAGATTTAGCCAACCCATTACCTTGAGGGTAATAGTTGGATGAAGTACTCAATAATATGTCATTACCATTTTCCCAATTAATTGTCTTAATGTATACATCCTAAATTGGTCAAGAAAACACACATATTATGCCTTTTCATAGTCCTTTCATAGGAGACTTTGACTAGAGAATATGATTTTTTATTCACATTTAGCCAAGTCCTTTTATTTGACTTGTCTTAGTCTTTCTAGATTCCCTAGACATCTTTATGCTTATTCTCAAACATTCGTATCATTATGGACTTAATCCTTTTAGGCATATGCACATATTTTAGGTCCAAACCCATCCCTAAGGTCCCACATCCACTAAACAATAGTGCCTAAATAGGACTATAGTGATGAAAACCTAGGGTGTCAAGTTTTTGGTGCTATTGTCCAAGTCTAATTTTGGCCGCAACAATTAGCTTCTTCCATAAGATAAGTCTTACCCCTTTTGTTTTCTTCATGTCTAAGTTTCTAAATGTTTGAAAATGTAATAAAAGATCCCAAATTTGAAATAATGAGTTTATTATATAAAGGACTACACAAAGCATTTTATATCTAACACTTACTATTTTGGCACATGAGACTTAATAAAATCTATAAATAGTATAGCTCAGCTTTTCTACATCACACATAGATTAACATGCTTGATCAAGGAAGGGCCTAGGTGAAATTCATTTTTTCATCAGTCATGCACATTGATTATGCATGTTCCATAAAGGAGAACTACATGAAATCTAAAACCATTGGCATGAGGGTTAATGTATGAAACAATCAAAATAGTAGGGGTATTTTATTATGTGATCATTCTTTTCACAACCCAATTTCCCCCCCAGTTATTTGATTTCCATTTTTGTTTGTGTATGTAGGTTAATATAGGTACTAAATATTGAAATATACCTACATCAAGCTCTAGTAACTCCTAAGACCTAAAATTTGGTATATAGGGTCATGCTAAGAAGATGAACAAAACCTAAAAATATCTTAGCCTTAGGACAATAATGCTAGAAGTGGACAATAATGCCAAAAGTGGATAATAGTGTTGGAAAGTGGACTATATCACCAAGTAGTAAGGTTTCTTTATTTTGGCACTACTGTCCAATCTAGAAATAGAGTTTTGGGTCATGTCTATGGTAGTCATCCCTATATAGCAATTTACAAACTCTACATCATTCATTTTAGCCTAGAATAAGCTAAGTTAATCTTTCTTTGTCTTCTTTTCCTATATGAATCAAGTTGATCAAATTGGTAAAACCCTTATAAAACTATAATTCTCTCCCTACTCCAGACCTTTATTTCTTAGGAATTAAACCCTTAATTTCCTAAATTAATAAAACATTTGGTGAACCTGACTTTGAATTTTTTTACAAAAACCCTAAAAACCCTAGGGATAATTACTTATGATTTTTTTCCATAATTTATTGATTTTTATTGAATTTAAAATTCATAAATCTATAAATTAAGTGCAATAATATCCAGTATTTTATTCAAACTCTAGTTTGCAAATACTAGGTCCTTTTTGCATACAAACACTTTTCAAACACTAGGAAAAATACATTGCTAATTTTAGAAAAAAATTCTGATTTTTCATAATTTTTTTAGGAAAAATTATACAATTTTTTTCTAATTTTTTCTTGTACTAATTTTGAAAATAGTTCATTTAAAACCCTAGATTTCAAAACTAGGTCATCAAATAACAAGCTTTGCCTCCTTGCCAATTTAAGAAAATTATTTTGGAATTTTTACAAATTAATTACCTTGTCAAAATTATTTCAAAATTTCAAAATTAGTAGTTTCTTTTGCAAAAATTTAATTTTCAAAATTCTGATTTTCGTTATAATTTTTGTGCATATTCCCATTTTCAAATAGTTTTTATAATTTAAAATTATTGTATAATTTTCAAAAATTCTAAAACCCTATTTCAAAACCCCATATTTCACAACTAGGACCTCAAACCTCAAATTTCCCTACATTAGAATTTTTAGAAAAATAATATGAATTTATTGTAAATTTTTTGGATTATCAAAAGTAATTTTCAAAATTCAATGTTAGTAGTTCTTTGTGCATTTATTTGCCTCATAATAATTTTCAAAATTCTCTTTGCTGATAAAATGGCCACCAAGGCAATTCCTCCTTCTCATCTCATAGATTAATTTCTAAAATTTTCTTACAACTATGACAATGATTGGACAAATTTGAAAAAATACACATTAACTAAAACTATAGAAAATTATTTCATTTATAGTGAAGATAATGACTATTGTTTTAATGAAGGATATGATTATGTACGTAATGATGAGGGTGAATCACAAATAGATTAATCTTTTTCTCTTAAACCTATTTGTTTTATTCCTTCTAATGAAAATAATTTTGATAAATGGGAAAGATACTTCTCACCTCATTCTCCTAGGCACATTGCACCAAATGCACAAATTAGTCATGCATTTCTAAGTGAACCTCTTATAGGTGATGATTTGCTTTCATGAAAACCTAATCTCTCTCTACCTTTTGCTATTGTTATGTTCAAAATACAATAATATAAATGCAATAGAATCCAATTAACAAAACATAGTTCAAATGATGCATTATGTGTTCCTAACTCTACTCTCTCAAAATAATGCTCAAATGATAACTCTTCTACTCTTCCTTCTCATGTTAAAAATGAAGAAAATGCATATAATCCATCCATGGATAGCATAGATACACATGATATTCCAAATGCCAATGATAGTTTATTGCATATTAGAAATAAATTAAATATTTCTCTTACACCTCTCCCTAGCATTGATGGAAGTGATGATGAATATGATAGTGAACATGAAAATAAATATGAGAATGAAAATGAATATGAAAACTATACTTCAAATTCTTCTATTTCAAATGAACAAAATGTAGATTGTGATAATGTATGGAATAATGATGACTACTATACATATAGTGAAAAATAAAAATGCATCTCATGCTTATAACCCTTCTCTCACTCCTCTCAAACACAATCCATGTCAAAATATTGATCCTACTTGTATTCATGTTTCTATGTCAAATAATGCCACATGTTAATGCTAATAGCACATCTTCTACTAAATTATAATGTGATTCACTAAAACATAAAGATACCAATGAATCCCCCAAGCCACCCCTCACTACGGTAGAACCCAATCCTCACTCCTCACCTAAAGATAATGGTATGCCACATTCCTCTAGTCAAGTCCAATATCTCCTCATCTTCATCAAGGTCCTTTGCTAACCTCTGCTCAAGCATTTACTATATCAGATAGAGCCTTACTTTAGACATTTGTGTTACATAGTTTTAGCTTTGGAAAAGAAATTGGGATTAATTGAGGTAGATTTAGAGGATCAAATCACTCTAGACTTCACAATAACATCTTTAGATATAACTCCTACTATTCAACAATTACCATGTCCTAGACAAGATAGGAGACCATAACAAAAAAAGCAACCAAGCAAGAACAAAGAGCAAGTTTTTAGAACACAACCTACATTATGTACTATAAAGAATAATAGTAAAGCACCACTATAGTTTTATTTAGAGTGGGATAACCCATCTATTATATTATTATCACTGCTAGATAGGAGGTTAATCACATTACCTTCTATTCATCGATGAGATCTACATCTCTTACATAGAAAACCACATCATCCCTTTTGTAATTATCATCATATCTATGAACACAATGATGATAATTATTATGGACTCAAAGATTGCATTAATATATGCATTTATTAGGGCATTATTGCATTGACATAGGTGTTACAAATATCTCCTCCATTATGGAACCCTAGACCTCATTCCTCCATGATTGAGTCATCCCAATACATTCCTTTACATGGATCATTGGTCACTCATCATGAGTGCAATGTAGGTTTTAGGAAAAAATATCATAGGAGATATCTTATTCCAAATATTTATAAATTTTGGAAACCAATACAAAAAAAATAACCCACATATAGTAGTGTAGTCTATGGTATATATAGTGTAGTTCCATATACATATCTAGTAGAGTCACATGCACTACAATAGAGTACTGCTCCAAAGAGATATTCATTACAACTAAGTTTTTAGGGTCCTATCTCACATAGAAATCCATTATGATTAATATTAGTTAAAACCACATTATAGAGTACTATTCCAGAGAGATATTCATTAAACCAAGTTTTCAAGATCCCATATCACATAACAACCCATTAAAGATAAGATTAAATGAGCCCTCAACATAGGTTTTAGATCCATCTCAACATATTGCACATTCATATACATCATAGTAGAGGCCATCAGGTATTTGGTTATAAATAGATAAGCCTTGTTTACAATAGATAGTATCAACTATAGAGCGCATTCCTATACAACATGAGCAATATGGGCACTTGTTCACTTGGTTGATAGGGTTTAGATATTGATATAATATAGTGTGATACAATGTACATTTATTTCAACATCAATTTATAGATTCACTTAGTAGGGTAATGATGGAGCCAAAGGTCTAGCTACCCTTTTTATTCTTGAGCCACTCTTGGGGAGGTAATACACACATAGGGATATCTTACTTTCCCCTCCTACTAAAAATCAACATTCTTGATTCTAGATAGCCAATCTTAGCCAGAACTAGATTATCAAAGTCTAGATATTACCAAACCAAACTTATCCAAACACTTTCAAACTCAAACCAAATCAAACATATCCAAATCTTATTTTACTAATCCAAAAAATAACCTCAAATTTATCCACATAGATTACTAATTACCACAACAAACAAATTTTTGCTTATATATGATTACAATTTGAAATCAATAAGCCTAACATCAAAATTACCAAAACATCACATCCAAGCATATCAAAACATCAAATCCCATATCCCAAGTACCATTTACTAAGCACATCCAAAATCAAAATCAATACTAGAATAACCCTTTCCAAAATAAACCACTTACAATCCATATACAATCATCCAAAATATATAACATGAATGCAAATGAGTTCAAAATCAAACCAACATCTATATATATCATCATAAAGTTTTCAAAACATATACATCATGCCAAAGTATAATTAATCATGAATAGGAGTCATGCCCTCACTCTCAGTCTCACTCTCTCCTCTTGTGTTATTTCCATAATTCTATCTCACACTTGATGATCTTATACCTCCTTGAGATCTTGAATGTCTCTTACATTGATTGTTTCTCTCCAAAAAATGACCATATGCCTCACAAAAGTCTACATGTTATTACTAAAGATCCATGTAATCATTTACAATATTGGAACTCACTAATCCATAATCTGGAGGAGGCATCCTATGCCTATCTCACATAGTTCTTAGCTCATCTCTCTCTCTCCCACTAACTTAACACATGCATCTGTATCTATAGCAACCCAACCAAACAAGTGAGCATACACACTAATTGTAATGGTCACTTTATTTATCAAACCCTCCTCCATAACATCATCATGAATATGTCATGTAAGCTCATTTAGTGTAGACTCAATAATAGTCTCCCAAAACATGTCATCCCCACCACTAAACCTAGTAGGTGCCTCACCCCGTACACCTCCCATCTATCTACACACATAAGAAGGACAACACTAAATTAGATGTATGATTTAACAATAAACTCAAGCATAAATATATAAGCAATTCAAATATAATTATTGATTACGTCTCATCATCTGGATCAGTTCAATATCCTTGTACATAGGAACATCCGCTCTATCCATGAGATATAAGGAAGCCCACTGCTTCATGGCCCACCATGCATTATATCCTTAGTACATCCCACATCATCTAAATTAGAAACATCTATAATAACATCTTGTGCATCCAAAGGTAAAGGTGCCAACTCAGCCTCAGTAGGTCTCACATGAGCCCCTACTCTCATTGGTTCCCATGCACTCCTCAACCATACCCATGCTTTAAGAGGAACATCCTATCAAACTCCAAACTACCTCATCACATGCTCATACTAAAATCACTCATTAAATCTAGGCCAATAATCATGTAACCAAAACCTAACCCCAATATATCATAGTTGTTTTCCATCCTCAAGCCATCTAGGGAATCCTCTATAGGGCCTCTATATGATATCTTGGGACTCCAACCTATCTAGCACCCTCTTATAATGGTCTATCCCAATGGATCTAATAGACAACTCACTCACTCATCACTCACTAAATGAATGTGGATATGCCCATTTCACCCTCAATAACTCAACAGGTCACATAACTATTTTATCCTTATATGCCAAGCAATGTAACAATGTGGCGACACCCACACCACTACTAAATACCTCATAAGTAAATCTATACAAATCTCTATACAAGTGGGAGATCATAGTCCTACCCCATGAGAACATTATACCATACGTCTTAATACTATGAACCACCCTATGTATCCTATAGACAATAGACACTCCACTACCATCCACTATAATAAATGAGGCCAACAACATAGCTAACCATTTCTGTAAGCATGAAACTCTTGACTACACAATCACTGTCAAAAGCACACCACTCTAACTACCTCAGTGATGTACTCCTACAGGTACCCCAATAAAGTATCTAGATGCTCTATCAATGGAATTTTACCTATATCATATTGTAATGTCACATGATGCCCACTAATCGACAAGTGCAAAATTTGGCATACATCCTCTAAAGTAACAATAATCTCCCTAGTAAGAAGCTAGAATATATAAGTATAAACATTATATCTCTCACATAATGTGGTAATCAGATACTTATCCCACTATATAGTTCCTAAGCCACATGCATAACCCATTCCAACCCTTTCTATCACAACATGCTCATCAATTGACAATGGCAACATCTTTAGTGTCTCCATAACATGGCCTCTATGAAACTCTCTCATCCATACCTCACCTTGAAAAACACACTAGAAAGCAATAGATACATTAAGTAACCATACCAAGAAAAAAACCAAACTATACAGAAGAAAATAGCACATCAAAAACCCCAAAAGTCATCAATACTGGACATTAGTGTGACAAAAGGACACTAGTGCCGGATAATAGCACTAAACCTTGGATAGTATCACTACCTCTAGGATATAAGTGCTAGAACTAGTCAAACATCTTTTAAACCACTCAAAATAGCTCAAAAATGACTAAAATAGGATTTTAAATAGGTAAAAATTGAATGATCAGCTTACTCACTAGGCTAACATCTTCACCAACCTCAATCTAGGCTGCCAGATGCTCAAAAAATGTCATAGATGGTGCTCATATCCTTAGCATATTTAACTCTAAAGATCTAATGTCTCAAACTTGTCATTGAAAAAATGAACTCAAAGTTAATCCAAATTCCTATATCAACCAACTATTCTATTTAAAAACAACGCATAGTTTTACTCATAACTAGAGCACCATTTCTTCATTTTAAAAACCATTTTAATCCTCAGAATTGTAATGATGACACCTCAACATCACACAATATCTATTATTTTACTAATTCATCTACCTAATCTAGCATTCACACCCTTTTTTAATACTTAGGCATATAAATTGATTCCCACCAATCACCACTCATTAAAAACATCCAAATAACTAAGTCTATTCAAACAATCAATCAAAGACACCTTTCACTCTTGGTAATTCAATTCCACCACTAGTCATCACTTTTGGCTCAACCTCCTCCATCACAAATTTTTTCCCTCTCCCCAAAAAGGGGGCATAATTCCTACTATTCATATTCCTACACCTATCCACTGTCATAGATGGATACACCATGGTTCTCACACCTCTAGTAGTCAAATTATGAAATTCAACTCAAATCGGTCAAAAACATATAGTGTTCAAACTACATGGGTCATCTAGCATGGTTTTTACACATCTAGTATTTAGACTATAGACATTAATTAGCTAAAATTGGTCAATATTATACAATAGTTTAGACTATAGGGGTCACTTAGCATTACTCAACCCAAGATTATATAATGATTCAAATTTTAGTGGGTCACTCAACATTACAAAAAACATTCAGAAGGATACACCTTTGATTTATAGATATACATACTATCTAGATACTATAATTTGGGTCATGTACATTACTACACATCTCACACATATAGCTTCATACAACATCACATAGTTATAAATGAGATAGCAAATTATAGGCATAGTGTAGGGCACATTGTTTTGATCTCTAGTTTTACACATGGGACATGCCACAATGGATCATATCACATGTGGTTATATAAATTTATAGATTATCTAGATGCATCGCTCACATATAAAACCTAGGGGCATGAGATAAGTGTTCATGTCTTTCATCTTTTAGAATTATATAGATTAGGATGGTAGGACATACCATCTTCTTCTTACACATTTACCAACATTTCTGGTTTACACCCAAGTATTACTCATGTTGTCACCAAGTTGGACCATATGATAATCTATAGTGATTGGTCCATAGTATTACTCAGACTCAGACCCAAGATTTTATATGGGATAGAGGACATACATTGGTTTTGGACCTTTGAACACATCTCAAATTTAGTTAAGATTATTCAGATTCAGTACATGGGCCATCTACTATAGGGATTCCTTCTTTCTCCAAGCAGTACTAAGATTTATTATAGGGAGCATCTATTATAGGGATTCCTTCTTTCTCTAGGAATTATTTAGATTCACTAGAGGGGGAATCTATTATAGGGATTCATTATTTCTCCTAACATTATTTTAGTTCTTCATCCACTTCTCTGGCTAGGAAGTTGGACCCTTTTTAGTACACTTATCTTCACATAGGTAAGTTTAGGTATGCATCTTCTTTCTTTATTTTACTCTAGTAATTAATTTAATTATTAAAAGTGGGGAAATAATATAGACCCTAAATTTTTCAAGAAAACACACATATTATGTCTTTTCACAGTCCTTTCATAGGAGACTTCAAATAGAGAATATGAGTTTTTATTCACATTTAGCCAGGTCCTTTTATTTGACTTGTCTTGGTTTTTCTAGATTCCCTAGACATATTTATGCTTATTTCCAAACATCTATAGCATTTCAGACTTAATCCTTTTAGGCCTATGAACATATTTAGGTCTATACCCATCCCCTAGTTCCCACATCCCCTGGACAATAGCACCCAAATAGGAATATAGCGTTGAAAACCTAGGGTGTCTAGTTTCTAGTGCTATTATCCAAGTCCAATTTTGGCCCCAACAGTCAGCTTCTTCTATAATATAAGTCTTATCCCTTTTATTTACTTTGTGTATAGGTTTCCTAATGTCAACCAAATTAAATAAAATTTCCCAAATTTGAAATAATGGGTCTCCTATATAAAGGACTACACAAGACATTTTAAATCTAGCACTTACTATTTTGGAATATGAGACTTAATAAAATATATCAATTGTATATCTTGGCTTCTCTTCATCACATGTATATTCACATGCTTGATTAAGGAAGGGCCTAGGTGAAATTAATTCTTATATTAGTTGTGCACATTGATTATGCACATTCCCTAAGGGAGAACTACATTGGATTTGAGACCATTGGCATGAGGGTTAATGTAAGAAGTAGTTAAAACAATAGGGGTTCTTGATTGTGTGATCATTCTTCCCACAACCTAATTCTCCCCCTATGATTTGATTTCTATTATTTTTTTAGTGTATGTAGGCTAATACAGGTACTAAAGATTGAAACAAACCTATAGAGAGTCTAATAACTCTTAGGAACTTAAATTTGGTATGTAGGGTCATGTCAAGCAGATGAATAAAACCCATAAAGCTCTTAGCCTCAGTACAATAGTGCTAGAAGTGGATAATATTATTTAAAATTAGACTATAACACCAAGTAATAGGATGTCTTAAGTTTGGTGCTATTATCCAATCCATAAATAGAGTTTTGGGTCCTATTTGTGACAGTCAACCATCCCTATATAGTAATTTCTAGACTTTTCATCATCCATTTTAGCATAGAATAAGCTAAGTTAAACTTTCTTTGTCTTCTTTTTCCTATGTGAATCAAGTTGATAAAATTGGTAAAAACATGTATAAAATTAGAATTATCTCCCTACTCCATACATTTATTTCTTAGGAATTAAACCCCTAATTTCCTAAATTAATAAAACACTTAGCACCCATAAACACAAGAGTATTATCTGAAATAATAGTATAAGGAGTGCCAAACCTTATTATGATACTCTCATAAAACTCCAAGATATCACTCTCATTAGCTTCCTTCAATGATACTACCTCAACCCACCTTCTACAATACTCAGTTGTTTTTAATATCCATTTATGACCAAAACTTAATGGGAGATTTATCATGCCAATGAAATTAAGACCCCATTACATGAAAGGTTGATCAAATTGGATATGCTTCAATGGGAGAGTTATAACCTTCTATTTTTTATAAATAAAGTATATTATATACACCTTCTCACCAAAGCATGGCAATCCTTGAAGAGGCTAGGCCAATAATAGCCAACCCTCATGATCTTGATAGTTATAGTTCTTAGAGAGAAAGGACCCCCTTCTATCCCATCATGGAACTTCTTAAGCAACACTCCAAACTAGTCATTATCAATGAATCTCAATATCAAACCATTAATGTCCCTCTTAAATAATGCATCATTGAAAAGATAAAAGGGAATAGATTTAAATCTAAAATATCTCCTTTATGATCTATTCATATTATTAAGATACTCACCATTTCATAGAAATCTGATCATACCCTATGTCCAAGTTATGGAGGCATTGAACTAGCTAGTTGGGGACACTCATGGTTGACTAGAGCCACTTATTTTGACTCATGAAGATCTAAATCTAGACATTCATAAAGGACTTTACCCCTTACAAATTTTGTCACTATGATATCAACATCATACTCCATTATCTTAGTGATTCAACCTATCCTCTTTTCACTAAGGTATTTGCTCAAAATAAACTCTTTGGTGCTAGGATGAGAGACCATAACATAAATCCTATTATTTGAGACCATATGTCTAAACTTATTTAGTCCTCTAACAATATAAAGGACCTATTTCTCTAAAAAGGTGTACTTGAATTCATAATCTTCTAAACCTTGATTAAATAATGCAATAAGCTACTCCACACTCTCATCATTCTTTTGCATTAGCATGGCTAAGAAAGTATCAAGGCTAGAAAATGAATACAACATGAATTCTTTAATAAAATTAGGATTCAAAAGGGTATGAACTTATGTAATTACTTTCTTTATGGATTTAAAACTAATCTTACCCTCCTTTGTCCAAGAAAAGACTTGGTTCTTCCTAAGAATAGTTGCGATAGTTTTCACCAAAGATGCAAAATTAGGTATGAATCTCCTTAAAAAAATTATCTTTCCCAATAAACTTTGAAGATATTTCTTATGCAAGGGAAATGATAAGCCTAGAATAGCCTCTATTCTCTCAAGATAAATAGTCAGACCATTCTTGGAAATAATATGCCCTAAGAGCTTACCTTCATGAAAAATAAAGATACACTTATTTAGATTAAGAGATACTCCATACTATCTAAATATTTCAAACACTTGCCTCAAATGTTGCATATGTTCATCGTCATCTTTATAAAACACTATTATATCATCTAGATAAACCAATAGCATCTCATTGATCAAACCTTTGAAGGCCATGTCCATTACTCTTTGAAAAGTGGCATTGTAATTAGACAAACCAAAGGGCATCTTCCTATAAGGAAAGGTCCACCATTTAGTAGTGAAGGCTATCTTAAACTAAAAATATTCATTGACTAAAATATGATTGTAGCCTGAATATCCATCTAAAAGAGAGAAATATTGAGAACCTAAAACCATTTATAGAATCTACTCCATTGAGGGTAGAGGATAGTGATCTTTGAGTAACACTCTATTAAGATCTCTAAAGTCTACACAAAGTATTATATCCCCATTATTATTTATAAAAAATAGAAGGTTAGATACCCATGTTGAATACTTGATGAGAAATATTATCTTAGATTCAATGTGTTTGGTAAGCTCTAATCTCATGAGTTGCTCAACGTTGGGGTTGATGGATCTTTACTTCTATCTAATCGGTTTGACTCCAAGTTCCAATTCAATGGTATGGTGTGATAGGCTAGGATCAAATCCTTTGAGGTCCTTATATTCCCAAGAAATGATATCATGAAACTCTTGACACATCTCAATGAATGCTTGTTTATCTAATATAGAACATACCTTGCCTAGTTTGAGGAGTTTGTCCTTGAAGATCAAGACCCTTTCATAATTATCCTATTTTTTAGACATACTCACTTTGTCCTTCTTCTGATCATTATTATTGAAGATGATTTTTAAGGTCACAAATCCCTTAGGTATCTTATTATTTCTTAGCTGCATAATCTGATCACCCAATTATTCTTGGAGCCTCCTTTGATTCCTTGAAGAAAACTCAACCTCATTTTGCAAGAATCATGCAATGTGTTTGTCACGATCAAACACTTTAAAATACATTTCATTATTAGGTACATAAGGTTTGATAATGACCTTAATATGAGATTGTATTCCCTCTTTGTTTATGGAAGTTGGAGTGTCAAATTAAGATCATATGACAGCTAGTCTATCAACATGACTATTTTTCTCCCATGGGACTGAGTGAATATTGAATACATTTAAGTCTTTAAGTAGATCCCATACCCTATGTATGTATGAATTAATCAAAGGCTTATTGGAATAAATAACATTCCTCACCTAATGGACAACCAATTCACTATCTCTATACACTTGTAGGTTTTTTATTCCTTTTTTCCTTGCCCATTGAAAGCCATGAATCAAACCTTCATAATTAGCTACATTACAAGTGAAACTTAAATTAAATATGTATGAAGCATAGTGATATTATTTCAAAGGAGAGACCAATATAAAACTAGTCCTTATACCAAATTTACTTCTTGATTCATCAAAAAACATCTTCCACATCTCATCATCTTCATCCTCTTCCTTGGTAAGTAGAGGTGTTGGTGCTCCTTCTTCATGTATATAATACACTCCTAGATTAGCTTCCTCTATGAGAGCATAAGGATATTTCTCATAATTATTATTACCTTATTCATCAAAATAAAAATTTGAAATGCCCTCAAGCTTGGAGGAAGTACCATTCTAGAATATAATCCTTTTTTTCATGAACAACACAATTCAAATTAGAACTTATCTCAATGTAAGGTTCAATATGAAACCTTGAAAGAGGTTGTGTTCTAATTTTCAACTTGGCCCCATATATCAAACTAAAATCCAAGAAAGACCAATCAACTGATAGATATCTACCTATCTTGGCTTTGAAGTCCCTTGATAGGCAGATTTCAAAGTGGGCTAGGAGATCAACTACAACTATGTCTTACAAGATAGGAAAATTAAGACAACCATATAAGAAAACCTTCAAGCCTTTTATCAGTCCTAATATCTTGGTATGTGTACCATGTAATTAAAGGACCCGTTGCTATGTGGCTCATATTTTAGGCCCAAATTGTTAGCTACAACTTTGGGCATGATAAAAGTAGAATCTCTACTATTAATTATGCAATTATATACCAACTTGTCACCTATAATGAGGGTGAATTAAAATGGAGGTTTTTCAACCATAGTAGATGGTTAAACAATGGTACTATGATAATTTTCAAGAGAAACATGGTCATGACATTGATTTGAGAATGAGACACTAGTAGGAATAACAAATAACTATTTTTGTAGTTCTTTTTTACCAAGCATATGAAGAACGTCCAAAGAGAAATAGATGTTTTAGTATTCCTCAAATATTATACAAAGTTTAAATAAGCCATACCTACTTTCTCTTAGGATTTTTTAGGTAGATAATTACTTGGAACTTGAGGAATAGGAGCAGACCTTACATTATTTTAGCTTGCTAAAGATGTAGAAGATTTTGAAATTATCACACTTGCAGTTATGTCTTGTTGTTTTACAATAGGATTGGATTATCATGTGGGTATGTTATTGATACCTCCTAGATATTTCCTCTTGGCCCTTGTATTTTCTACAATAGAGGCTCCTTTTTTTACCATAAAAGTGTCTTCAACTAAAAAATTGGTGAAGATCTCTCCTTAAGGTTACCAATCCTCATTAACTTACATCATCACCTCCTCCTCATTTGATAGGATGGGAGTAACTACTCCTTGAACCACTAGAGATTTTTCTCCATTCTAATTTGAATCCATGAATTAATATTGATGCCAATCTTCTACCTATACCAAATTTATATGAACTAGTACCCTCTCCTTTACATTAGTAGTAGAGTTAGGATAGTATGTATTAGTAGGCTTACTGGGATTAGGATCCATAAGTTTCTTCTTCTTTCATATTGTTGGCCATATTATTTATGATAGGGGTAAGGATTTTGATAGGCACCTTATTACATATTAGCTTGTCTATTTTCAGCCTCTAAGTCTAGAAAATTTTGTTTATAATCAACATTATTTTTTTCTTGTTTAGGAGCCACCTTGTTTTGTTATTGACATTAGGAACTTGGGCTACATTTGGAGTATTATTAGAATCATGAGATAAAATAGGCATATACACTTTAGGTGGTAATCTTACAGCTTGGATGAGATTATTTTTAGCTTTGATAGAATTCTCATATGCTTCAGGGAGGGTGACTCCTCTCATAAATTGAAGCATGCCAACAAATTCAGTCCTAATGGCTTTCAAGTAAGTAGGGAAGACAAAACTAGTAAGTGGTCTCATGGGAAGAGGAAATCTATGCCAAGTCTTATAAAACCTTTCATTGAAGTCATGCATTATTTCTTTGGGTCCTATTGTTATCACATTGGGCTAATGTATGAAAGAAGTGTGGTCACATTCATTTCCAAATTTGGAAGTCAAAAACACTCCAAACTCATCCCATGTTGTGTTGCATCCACCTTCTAGAGTCTTATAACAATCAATATCCTTCCCTTTAAGGGACTAGGTAAGGAGTATAATGGAAATGTTTTCTGAAACAATATTTTAGAAACTTCAAAAGTTAGAAACATATATAATGTGATCACTAGGTTTGATATGAATCTCACCATCTAATGTGGGCACACCTTTTGTTGCATTAGGAAGAATGGCATCATATGTATGAAGTTGAATTAGATTATCAATATTGAAGGTATGGAAAGCATGAGGTCTAGCCATGTATTCTTATTCAATATATTCAACTTATTTAGGCTCTTCAACCTCTTCCTCCCTAGAAAAATATACTCATTCTTCAAAGGGTAGATTAGGTCATGGATACTGAATTGCAAGAGGGATTTCAGGCTAAATGGGTAGGTTAATAGGATTGAATGTTCTACTAGAGGATTACCTAGTGAGGACTTTAAATTATAGGGGTAATTTTATAAAAAAATGATGGTTTGAAACTAGATTTACCTTGAAGGAATTACCAAATTCTATGTAGCACACCAATTTACAACTAGTGTTTATCAAGACCAATATTCACCTTGACAAGTTGTCTTGAAGATAATGTTCACCCTAGAATATTTTTTTCAAGCCTCTTCTAGATTTTAATAATGTGGAAACATTTATAGGTAAGTGGGTGTACCTATATTAGAAATGAGCCTCTAGATTTAAGGGCTAGTATATACACATAATATTTTCAAAATTTTATTGATTACTAATAATTTATATCTTACAATAACCTATCTAGTCTAAATATATCTGAGCGTATGCCTTAAGGGGTGTAATGGGAGAGGGGTGGGTATACCATCGGTACTTCATAAGATTGCGATCCTTTTCTACTTTCCATCTATATACTCATCTCTTAAAACCATTAATCCTAATCTTATTCTTCTTAGTTTTACCTATTCTAATAATTTTCCTCTTTCAATCCTCCTTTTCTTGCCTTAATTACCTTTTTTATTATCAATTGAACTAGGTTGACCATGGCTGACCCTGTATAGTTTTGGGTATTTTCACTTTTTGGGTTTGTTAGCCTTTCAGTCGACCTAGCTCAAACCTAGTGAATTATCCCTAAAAACACACTAGGTCGACCACGGATGACCCTATACAACTGATATTTTTGGAAGGATCTAGGGCAATATATGTCTATATATACAAGTTCATTTCCAACCATTTTAAAAAAGGGAAGTGAAGAAGAATAAGTGTGAATGAACATCTACGTATTGACCATTCTACTTGAGGAATAAAGTTTAGGGTTCCATACTTTCTTTAGAGATACAAATCTTGTCTTGTGGAGAAGTCTTTTGGATACATATATAAGTAGTGTAGCCTAGAGATGATTTTTATTTGTTATCCTTACATATCACAATAATCTCTTGTGAAGCACCTCGGCCAAGGGAGAGATTGAGGCTCGATGGGTTCATCTTCAAGGTAAGTATTCCTAACTTTATTTCTCCTTTATAAGTGTAGATAGATAATGAAGTTGTGATTCTCTCTTCCATGTATTAGGATTTCATATACATTGATGTGAGTATATGTATTATATGCATGTTTAGTTTAGTTATTTATTTTCTTTGTAACCCCCACTTTGTGCTAGAAAATTTGGTGTGCACTAGATTAAATTTACTTTCTTGTTTATTAGAATAAGTGAATATCAAACCTTAGGAATATTTTAGGGTTGTTTCATGATTGTGTTAGAATATAGGATTTAGAACCATACATCACATGGTGTATTATGACAAGTGATCCCCTAATTGGGTCTAGTTGATCCTCATATTGGTCATTCTCCCTCTAAACAAATGTATTCCCAATCAGAAGTATAGGCATGCTCTATCTTCTTCGAGTTAGGATTGATTTATAAACATGATGCATTTTTAATTGCATACATTCTAGTGAACCCAATGTGAAACTAACCCTTGAAATATTTTTTTCATTTTATTTTATTCTTTTTAACATTATTTTATCATATATCTATCATACTAGATCAAATCTATGGATCTAATTCTAATCTCTATGTGTAGATTTTCAAGAATAGGCAACTCGATCGACTTAAATGACCTAGTACAGGTTTCTAGACTTCCAAACTACCAGTTCAAGCTACTAGGTTGATCCAATTGACCTTGTACACTTTCAATCATCTATAAAACTTACTAAGTTGACCTTGGTTGACCCTATACATTTTTAGGCTTTTGCAATAGGTTCCTACATTATTTGATTGACCCAATCGACCTAGTTAGCAGGTTTTGCCAGCATTCTTCAAGTTTTTGATCAACAATCTTCATTATTTTCATCTCTAATATACCAAGTTTCATATTTATCTCTCTATCTCTTTCTTTTACTATCTTTGCTTTCATAGTTTTTAGTCTTCAAAACTACCCTTATATAGTCAACTGGATTGACCCTATCGACCCAGTTCTATGTTCTAGGTGCTATCTAAAATAACTAAGTCAACCTTGGTTAACCCTATTAATTTTCAAACCTTGATTATATAGTACAAGTTTAAACCTATCAACCTTGTTCTATATTTTATGCATATAGTTTCAACACTATACCTTATTTCAAGTTGGAACTAATATATATGCTATTAATTACTTCACACTTTTTTTTTCTTATTGATTACATGCTTAGAATAGTTCACATAGTCTAATTAAGGGGTTTTTAATTAACCATTTAGTTTCACTATTTGTATTTTATGCATACATGACTAAATCACATAATCTAAACAAGCATTTTAGCATTTGTCTACCCAAGGCCAACCTACTTGGATTTTACTACCAAGGTGGAAGTTGACTTGATACTCTGGTCAAGTATAAAGCATGGTTAATGGTATATTCTAGAAAAGCACTTGACACCCTTATCACTATGATGTGTGAAGTGAGGGGGTAGGCCCTAATACCAATCCTGCATCATTACCACTATAGTCCCTTTTAGCCCAAACTACATGAAACCATCCTTAGATTTATATCTAGTTCCTTGCTTTATATCTAACTTCCCATCCCATTTAAAATCATTTCTTAATAGTCTAATAAAAAAAATTAGGTTTACTAATTAGTTATATCTTTACTTTTTAGGTTTATTTCTTTCTCTTTACTCAATTATGTGTGTAAAAATTTGCATTATCCAACATTAGTGCAAGGTTTTTTATTATGTGCCTCAATTGGATTGGCCATCATTGATCCAATTGACTATTTATTTCCCTTCAATTCTTACTTTCCTAGATTAGCTGCAAAAATTGTCTTATTTTAGTTCACAACTTGTTATCTTTATTTTTTTTCCCTTTTTGCTATATTGGGTCGACCTAGTCAATCCTATATCTTTTATAGCCCCTATCTACTGTACTAGATCGACCCAGTCAACCCTGTTTAGTTTGAATACCCTTTTACCTCTTTTTTCTAGTCTCTAAGCATTATATTGGATCAACCCAATCAACCTTGTATAGTTTTGTAGTCCCTATTTTGTGTTAGGTCAACCTAATTGACCCTATATTATTTTAGTCACTTTTAGGTTCTTTGCTTTCTCATCTTTATTCCTTTCCATTCATCATGAATTTTTTTCATGATAGTGACATTAAGTTGTAGTCAATAGACATTATGAATCTTCCCAATCCTCATAAGGTCTCCCATAGATAGAGTAGGACTCCTCTATTAGATGCTAGTAATGTTCATATTACCACTCACATAATAAACTATACAACCCCTCCTAATACCTCTTCACAACATAATCATATTTTCTCATTAGAAGATCAATCTAAGTTAAAGTATACTCTCAAAATTCTCTTCTTTATCTCTAAATTTCCTTAACATTAAAGAAAGGATCCTTCTACCATTTATGATCTTATGAGTAGTGGTCAAGTTAAAGAGCCTCATTCACCTACTACTACATTCTAAACTAGATTTGGGGATACCACTTTCTTCTATTCTTAGCCTCTTCCTTTGATTATGACCCATTCTCATGCCATGACTTCTTCTTCTCTAACTTATTCTACCTCCATGCCTAGTATCTCAACTAACATGGCATGTTCTATGTCTAGTAGGCCTCTCTTAAGATCCACTATCCTTAATCCATCTACTAGTGCTTCTTCCTCTTAGGCATTCACTACTCCATATTTTGCTACATAAACAAAATTTTTCACTAGTGCATCTCACTCTCATAATTCTTTTCAAGCTCCTATCAATACCAATAGTGGTACCCAAATGACTAATGCCAACACTAATACTAACCCTAATGCTTATACTAATGCTAATAAAAAAAAAAAATTTATTACAAACTCTCAATCAAATTAATACATTTAAGATCATAAAATAAATCAAATGATGAAAATGCAAAAGCACCTTATCCACCTTCAATCTCATCCACAATCAATAGTTTGGGGCACACATTACCAAAATGTTGCCCCTCCTCCTCTATGAGATTCCCAAGGAAATATCATTCCTAAACCTCCTTTAATTAACAAAACCATCAAAAATATTTAAAATTAACCTCTTACTACTCAAATTTATAACATTGACATAGGAGGTATAATACCTACAATTTCTTATAATGGATCAACTGATCCTACCCTTCATATTAAGACATTTGCAAATATTTATAAGGATTGAGTCAAATTAAACACCTTTGATTCTACCAATCTCCTTGCCAAAATACCCATAGGTGATGCCTTGGATTGGTACAATCAACTTAGACCACATTCCATTACTAGTTTAGAGGATTTAGTAAATGCTTTAATGCAAGAGTTCTAAACTAGTAATATTCCTGAACATACTTTGGTCCATTTCATAAATTTAAAAAAAAATGAAAATGAAACTAATCAAGCCTTTGTTAAAAGATGGAAGACTTTATCAAATAAATATTAACATAACATGGCTAATGATAATATATTCCATCTCTTTACCAATGCCCTTTTTCCTAAATTACAATATCAAGTCTGCACTCTCTTCCCATGTACCTTGGAGGAGGCTATTGACCAAGCTAAATGTCAAGATTTCCTAATGCATAAATTTGAGCCACCCCAAAATTTTGTGGGTCTTCATGTCTCAATAAATAATAAAAATCACAATATTACCAATGATGGTGTTATATATTCTTATGACACCATTCAAAATATTCAATATATCATTCCTAACAATTTGTCAGAACCATCTCCCCCTTCTCAACAATATACTAATCCTCATTTCTTTTCACCAAATAACATTAATGTTAAAAAACCTCTATCCTCAACTAAATTACTTAAGTGTCTACCTAGGCCTCTTCCATGAGAGTGTGACCCTACTCATCCTATGAAATCCTAGTATGATCCTGACAAATTTTGTTGATTTTATGCTAGTTGGGGTCATTCTCATTAGACCTATAGAAAACTTCATAATTTAGCTATGGATTTTCTTCTTAGACCTAATATTGATCAAAATTACATCATTTAAAAGCATCAACAATATTATGAAATTTCTTTCAAGGATTATAAATCACATGACAAAACTCAAGCCTTAAATCAAGCAAACACTCATTTAACTATCTACAAATATCCTCTTCCTAATCACCAATCGATTCAAGACACCCAAGACAAGCCCACCCCTTCCACCAACGATGTTGAAAGTCTTGTTGAACCAACTTCTAAAGATAATGTGGTTATCATGACTAATATGTGAAAGGTGGTGGTTTTCATTGATTCACAACCTATCTAGACTCTTCTTTTATTTAGAACATGTTGTGTTATCCAAGATTCTTCTCCAACTCATTTAAATGAGTTGGGGAAAGATGAACTTATTACCTTTGATGATATGATTTATGATTCTCCCTTGGATAATACTTCCCATTATATTTCTACCACTATTCCATCATCTTCTAACACTAATGATAACCAAGCTTCTACTAACACTTTTTCTACCAATTATCTAGATCAAACTAAACCAACTACTTCATGATATCAACATCATTTACAACCTTGTTCTAAAGCTTCTTATCATTATTATCAACAAAAGTTATAATTTACTTTGGATCCTCCTTTCGAGGACCTTCTTAACTATTATGCACCTATATCTAATGACCTTCTTATGAGCTATGATGAGTGGGATCCCATAGTGGAGCTCACTAATATCCCATGACAAATTCCATTCCTTGAGCTTATGAGGACTTATCCACATCATATAAAGCATATTATGCAATTTTTATCTGAGATTAATTTCCCTCATCCTCCCCTAGAAGGATGGGAGGTAGCTTTATCTAGTTTTAAAGATATATTTTAAAACAATGTGAAGAGATCTATATCAACATTGATGAAACTATAGACACTTATTTTTCTTTAAAGTTTCCCATAGATTATATGATGCTTGATGAGATTATTCTTCATGTGAATTATTTTACCTTTTTTATTAGCATCCAAATAGGTGATATCCAAGTCAAGCATGCATTGATTGATGAGGGTTCTAGTATGTGTGTCACTTCTCTTAGTTTATATTAAAACTCTTGGGTATTTAGAATACAATCTTAAGTCTATATGTAATACATGCCAAGGATATGATAGAACACAAATGCCTCCTCTAGGTTGCATGTGGTTTCCCATTAACATTCCACCTATCACCATCCATGTGAAGGTGATGATCTTTAACTTCCCTCTTTCTTATAACATCTTGTTTGGTAGGCCATGGGCACATTGCATGAGAGCTATTACTTCTTCCACCTACCAATACATTAAATTCCCTCATAATCAAGCCATTTACAAAATTCAAAGTGACACTAACCATTAGAGTTTTTAATAATTCCAAGATCATGGTGTCTTCAAGATTCCTACTCTTGAGCCTTTGCCAAACATTCCATTCCATGAGTCATAATGTATCAACTTTCTTATTATCTCAACTCAAGGTTACAATGGGCATCTCAAGATCATTGGTAACATTCCTCCCAACCTCTTAGATTCTAATGATGATGAGCATGATGAGATTAACTTAAAGATCAAAAATTATAATCTATCACCTCATCTCATCTTGTAACTTCCTACTTCCTTTCAAAATTCCTCTCACAAACCTCCTTATAATGACATTCTTGTCATGTTAGCCAAGACTAGGCATTCTATTCACCATGCTTCTTCAGATGACAAAGTTATCCCTACCTATGTCATTAGTCTTCACACCCTAGATTATTATGATGTATATTCTTTAGATTATCCATTATTAGGTAGTCTCATATAGGCCCGTGATGTTGAAATTTTCTATTATCATTATTTTTAATTGAGTCTTTTTATGCATCTCATCATTTTACTTAAATTATAGTTCTTTATTTTTGTATTTTACCCCTTTATCGTAGGGTAGATATGGAATCAATACCTTTAGTTTTTGAGGAGCCATGTATGACTATGCTCATGGATCATGGCTGAGCCTTACCATTTTGATAGGTACCCTGACCCTTATAGCTAGTTTACCCCTAAGGTTAGTGAAAATATCCTTAGACCTTATGTAGATCCTACCCCTCTCTCTATAGATCCAACTATAGTTGATCCTCTTCCTACTCTTTCTATAGTTGAGCCTATTTCCACTCCTACTATTTTTGAGCCTACCCATGTTTCCAATTTCATTTCTCCTTCTATTGAGCCTAATTATATTCCTTCCTTATCATCACCCTACCTTGGTGATGGTTTGTTTTTGTTGCCAAAGATGGCTCCTCTACCCACCATATGGGACAATGAGTGATCTTTGACTTCTTAAAATCCTATTTTACCTCCTTTTGTGAGTTCTACTAAAACCACTCACAATCATATCTATTGCTTTCATGGGATATATATCCATTCTTCCACCCATTGTCACAAGTTGTGACAATATATTGTTACCTTACATCCTTATTCACCATCATCAGACAAATATATACCTACCCCAAAGGTAGTTCCTAAATATCTACCCAAGTATGGTGAGGTATATTGTCTATGGTATCTATGCAACACCCATCAAACTGATCATTATCATATCCTTCAACAACATCTTTAGGATCACCTTATAGTCATTCTTGGACCTTTTACCACTCCTACCATAGGTTGTTACCACAAAAAGGATCCTCATTTTTCTCCCATGGTTCCATCGCCTCTTATGGTCCCTTCACCTTTTTTTGTGCCTCCACCTATGATTCCTTCCCCTGTAGACCTTCCTTCACCTATGGATCCTTTTCCACCCATGAGTCCCTCACCCATGGATCCTTCTCTATCGGTGATTCCTACATATCCCTCAGAGTCTACTCCCATGAATTCTCTTGACCATACCTTTCCTAATTTCCATCCTCATCATGATCTTTTGAGCATTCATAATTTTTTTGTAGAGGAGATTATTAGAGAACTATTTGCCTAGTATTCATTAAAGATTGATGAGATATTAGAAATAATTCATCTCTAGCTTCATATAGATTTATCTAATGTCTTAGATAATGTGTGTGGATAGATTTATCAGTATTTATGATCACATGCATGGTGATTTCACATTTTCATTTGGGTTGGACATGTGCTCCAATCTTATCTTTATCTATCTATTGTATCATTTGACAATGTGTCAATTTTTTCCTTATCATATATGGTGATCTTAATTGTTTACTATATCTTGCATATATTATTATTATATTTCACATATGATTGTATTTATTTATCATTACTTTCTCTTTATTTCTTTAGAGGATAAAATAAAGCACGATCTACCTTTAGAGGAGGTTCATATGATTACCATTGATCCTAATGAAACTATTGAAGATGCATTAAAGATGTTATCCATGGATTATGATACAAATTAAGATGAAGGAGAAGTAACTGTTGAGGGAGCTAAGGAGGAGAAATATAAATAAATGGCATTAGACTTGGTGGTTATTAATCCTCTAAAAAGGAAAGATGAGACTTCTATTATCTCAAAGAATAAGAGAGCTAAAGTGACTATCACTACTCCATTAAGTGAAGTCAACTTTTTTACCAAGAAAAATTTATTTTATGGTCCACCTATTCTATAGTGGTTCATTTATGAACCAAGATTGGAAAATTTACCCATTTATCACCTATGGGCCTTAGTCAAGGCTACTGATATCACTATGCAGCAAGAACTGAAACCATATAGTGTTGCTTTAAAAGAGGAAGAGGTGAAGAGGTCAGATAATCCAAGATATTTAATAGCTCAATCACAAATGGATATCAAAATTACATAGTTGACCTAATATTCAGTTAGAGTTAGGTTTGACCTACAGACTACTGGTATACAAAGAGTGATTGAGAAAATAGTCTTGGAAGGTAGCAAAGAAATTGTATACCAAAAGGTGGAACCTTTGACTAATTTAACCCAAAAGGAAGGATAAAGACCTAGTGAAGATCCAATATTTGAATAAGAAGTCTTAGAATTGGCCTAAGCCTAATTAAAATAGTGGAAAGCTATTATCAAGGGGCTAAGGTAACAAAAAAAGAACTTAAAAGAGTAGCCTATATTATTAGTTCCTAGATATTTGGTCAATCAACTTAAAACCACTATTTATAAAATATTTAGCTCTTTGAAATAAATAAGGTATAGGTAGGATATGGTGTACAAACAAGGTACCTTGGCTGAAAGCCAAGTTAGCCAATGACAGGCTTTAAACAATAAACTGATGGATTTGATAAATGTTTTGATAGAGGATCAAATTATTGGGTTTAATATAGTTAGCCTAGCCCATTTGAATATGGTTTTGGTAATATTAATATAAAAGATGAAGGCTTTGAGAAAGTATTTCAAGGAAATGGGGGATCTTTCTAAAGATCTCAAGTAATTAGAAAATAAAATGAAGCATATACTAGGGAGCTTGATCATAGACCTAAATACACTCAGTCCTATTGGCTTGATCACTAATGAGGAGTTCAATCATAGAGATATTCAATTCATGTAGGAGGTGAAAATCAAAATCCAAGGCAAAATAGGGGAAGACAACAAAAGGATCTTGGAAATGATCTTGTATATACTAGAAGAGAATATTAGTGATGATAGAAGCATAAAAGAAGCATTGGATAGAGATAACAAGGACTTCAAAGGCATGGCTGATCAAGAATAATAAATTTTAATGGATCCCATCATTAACTCCAAGATGATTGATGATCAATATAACAAAGCAATGAAGATCTTACAACAAAGATAAAAGACTATAACAAGTACTTCTCAGAGTCAAATCAATTGACTTTACCATATTATTTTGTAACTAAACATGTATATCATTTTAAAAAGGAATATTCTTTCTATAAAATCATGTGCAGCTTGTAAAATGCATTGCTTATAGGTCAACCCACTTATAAAGTGTCACTAGTTCTAGAATATTGTAGAAAGACAACTTCCTTGACACTTATACAATTGCTATTTGATATAAATAACTGATATACCTTCTTAGTCTTCTATAAAAGGGTTATTGTCATTTTTAAAATGAGAGGGAGTTTTGGAGAAAAAAATATTGTGTAAATTTGGAGAAAATTAATGCAAGTGGGAGAATTTTGAAAGGATTGTCTCATCTTTGTTTGTGTATTTTGATATCATGGCTACTTCCTCAATTAATTGGTCTAATTTTCAGATTTGAACTATTTTTATGGATTTTAGATGTGCATATTTGAATGTAGAGTTGTAAATTTATGCTTATAATAGATTTATTATAAGATCTTAGATTATGCTCATTTTACTTGCTCCCTTGTAGATGTGCTTAAGGAATTTTCTTGTGGAAGTAAATCTTTAAATTGAATCTTATTTCTTATTCACATTATTTCAACTATCCTTAGATGTTTTCTTGATATGTGATAAGCTTTTTAAATTAGATATTTCATGTCATATATTAGTTTGAGTTCACATTTGGATGAAATTTAAACTCTATCATAATGGCTAAATTGAAGATCAATAACATTTTTCTTCTCTACCCTGCCTTTTCTTTTGCTCATTTTTTTATAAAATCACTATAGTTTAGCTTCCATTATAAATATACATGCTATCTTAGACTTTATAATTTAGGTTTTGATCATAATTCTCTCTACTTAGTTGAGATTACTTCCATTTTTCACAAGCAAGCTTAAGACCAAGGTTGCTCCCAACAACCAGCTATATTATATTTTTTGTGAAATAGTTCATTGCTTTGCCACTATTCCACCAAATATATTAGGAAGACCATAACTTGCAACTCATGCAATGGATTATTTAAATCAATAAAGGAGAAGTGTTTCTTAAACACTTTATAAACCCCTGTGATACACTTTCAACCATCAACAAACCCCACAATCCTTATAACAAACAAAATTTCCATTCACACTAAGTTAAAAGTTACACAAAACACAAAATGTATTCAACCCTTATAGGGGTTTTAAAACTAAATATAAATAATGACAAATAGGATTAATTTTTAATCCAAACCCCTAGGGTTAAATTAATTTAACTAAGTACTCATAATTTTCCTGTAATAGGACTTAATCATCTTTTTATGCATAACAAAGAGTTCACAAACTAAGGTAATTTGATGCTAGGGTTTTAGGGTATATAATCAATTTTGTGGATGGTTGAGCCATCCATAGGGCTGAGTATTTAGCCTTCTAAATTTTAATTTCATAACAATAATACAACTAAAAACCCTTTTTTCATAACATATATATGAAACTTAAAATAAAACCAACCTGGTAAGTGAAATCTCCAATGAAAATATTTCAAATTTGCTTCCCACTATAAGCCTAAACCCCTTTCTCCTCTTTACCTACCATGTTATCTAGGCCTTCACTTTGTCCTTCTTATTCTCCTCTATCTTACCATAAATTCAAACTTCTCAGCCAAAATTATGACCTAGTCGATGCATGTAATCAAATAGCTAACATAATTAGCATTCACCATATTTTCCTCATGCAAAAATCCTCCAACAAAATAATGGTTTTACTAAATGCTTGTTAACTCAAGTCAAAGACTAGTTTAGAAACCTACTCATCTTGAAAGTTCTATGATTAAATAATAAAATAATAATTATAATATCCTTTCAAAATCATGCATGTCTATTGACTTCATTCAATTAACCATGCAATTGACTTCTATAAAATTCATTTAAACATTATAACTTATAGTGAAAATGTCTATGTAGCATAAGGATATTAAAATACCAAGTCTATAAAACATTATTATCATTTAAACAATGATATCAACTTTCACAACTAGTCATTAACATATCAACTAAATGCATTATCTTCACTAATAATCATTAAACTATATAGTTATTATTATAAGTATGATTTATATATCATGAATTTATAATAATCATCTATAATGCAATTTTTTTTAAAAATAGAAATAATTTCATTGAGTTATTATGACATTGATTAAATACAATTATTAAACCTATTTACATTCTATCCATGCCTTGTCACTTAGTAATTCAAATAGTTTCTTTGCACATAATGCAATTGAGTTCCCTAGTAATGTAATAAAGCATTATAAACTCAAATTCAATCTTAACACACAAACCAAACCATGTAATAGATTATGTTTAATCCATTTTGTCATAATTATCAACTTAACAAAGATCAAATAAAGTAATAGAACCCTATCTAAAACATAATGGATTCACTTATTCGTTAAATCAATAACATCAACAAAAATAAATTCAATAGCACAACGAAATCAACATAAGCATCAAATAGAAATAAAGATCACAACTAAAACATATTAACAATCATTTAAATGTAGATAACACAAAAGAGATACTACAACTATCTAAATCAAGAAATGAATATAAAGACTGCTAAACTATCATGGTGTGTTAGTGGGTTTGTATCCTTTCCTTCTATCATCCCTCAACACCTCCATCAACACCACCCTCTCTAATGATGCCCTCCCTCCATGAAACTATAAGGGATGGATTTGTCTTACATCTACCTCATAAAAATGAAGGTAGTTAGATAAAAATATGTATATAATCCATAAAATATTGATGTATAAACTAACAAACATAATCATAATGTACACAATATAAAATTATAATTAACTACATAGCTAAATCAATTATGTCAATTAAAATACATATAACTATCCCATAATCAACATATGAAATCAAGCTTAAATAAACAATAGTTAATGAAATAATAACCATAATAATCCATGAATCAATAGGTTATTAGGCTTAAAGATAAATTAGGATGTGACATCCTTCCCCCCTAAAGCTATTCATTATCCTAATGAGACTTATTCAAACATAAGTTTTGAATTTAAAACATTATTCAAAAAAATAAAATAATATGTATTAACATATCAAGTAAACAAATGTATGAAAAACCTATAAAATTCATCACAGTCTTCCCAAGTGGCACTACCTTCATAATATTCATCCCAGTAGACCTTACAATGTGACACTTCACTATTATATAAATAGAGTTTGTAAGTGTCAATTATTTTTATTGGTTCTACCATGACCACCCTGGGATCTAGAACTTGTAAAGCATTCCAACCCAACACACGTAAAGAATCAACAACATACTTTTTAAGATAAAAAACATGGAAGATATTATGAAAAAGAGATAGATATGGTGGAAATACAAACCTATACACTATACAATTAACCACTTTCAAAACCTTGAAGGGTCCCACATATCTAGGTGAAATTTTAGTAGACTTCCCAAACTTAATTGATCATTTTTAGGCTTAACTCATAGAAATACTTTATCACCTACATAAAATTGACTTGTTGTTATCTTTATATCAACAAAAATTTTCTATCTATCATTAGCCTTAACTAACCTTTTCATAATTATATTGAATTGGTCTTTCATTTCCACAAGCATTTCAGGTTCAAAACTATCTTGTCCTCTAACCTATCCCAATCGATTGGTGTTTCACACTTCCTTATGTATAATGCCTCAAACAAATCCATCTTCAATGTTGATTGGTATGAGTTTTTGTAATTAAAATCAACCAGTGGAACTTACTCCTCCCACTTGTATTTATGATCCATGAAATACATACAAAGGAGATCTTCTAAAACTTGGTTAATTCTCTCTACCTGTCTATCAATTTTTGGGTGATAAGCAGTGATAAAATTAAACTACATGCCTATAGATGAATTTAGATTTAGCCAAAATCTAAAAGTCATTCTCAAATCTTGATCTAAAATGATCTTTTTTATAAATCCATGTAATCGATACACCTCTTCCACAAACCTCTTTGAAAGCATAGGTGCATCATCTGTCAAGTTGCCTGGTATGAAGTGGGCTACCTTGTTTAGTTTTTCAAATACAACCAAGATCATATCATGTCATTTCCATGATAATGACAACCCTTAGACAAAGTCCATGCTAATAAATTACCACTTTTATTCTAGTATATCTTGTGGATATAATAATCTTATCAAATGCACATGTTAAAATTTCACACACTAACATTCCAAACAACAAAACACAAAATCCACTGCATCTTTCTTGATCCCTTTATATATATAGAGAGGTATAAGCTTAGCCATGAACTTGGTTACACCTAGATGTCCTAAATATGGGGCATTATGTAGTTTATTTATCATTGTGATCCTCATATTATTTCTAACAAGAACATACATCCTACTATTGTACCTCAAAATACCATCACTCTTTAACTTGAATCGTTGATACCTAGGATTCTAAGCATTCTCTAATAATGCTTTCTTAACCTAATCATAGAATTCATTAACTAGTGATAATTTGATTACTTGATCATAGAAATTACTCTTTATAGTATCCATGGATACTATATACCTTCTAAAACTTAGAGCATCATTAAGTATGTTCTCCTTGCCCTTGATATGTTAATATCAAAATTATAATTAGATAAGAATTCTAACCATTTTCTCTAAAGATCATTAAGGTTAAGTTGGGTAAAGATGTACTTGAGTCCCAAGATATTAATCTTAACATCAAATGGTTTTCCTAATAAGTAATGCCTTCAAACTTTTAAGGCATGCACTATTATAGCAAGTTCTAAATTATGAGGGGCATAATTCACCTCACATGGATTCAGGTTTCTAGACTTATATGCTATAACTAAACCATTGTACATAAGAACTCCTACCATCCCCAAATGAATTTATGATCATTGATAATTAATAATTAAGATTAGGAACTCTTATAATTGGTGTTGAAGTAAGCCTCCTTTTTAGTTCTTGAAAGGTTTTCTCACACTTGTCTAACTAGACAAAACTTTGATTCTTCTACTGAAGAGAGGTAATTGGACAAGCTATCTTATAAAAATTTGGAAAAAAATTATTTTAATAGTTGTATAATCCCATGAAACTTTTTACCTCATACATATTTTTAGGCATTAGCCATTCCATTATGGCTCTTATTTTTACCAGATTCATTGAAATTCCATCTATGGATATAATATGTGTTAGATATTGCACTTTGTTTAGGAAAAATACACACTTGGACAACTTACCATACAACTTGTGCTTTTGAAAATTATATAAAACCAATTCTATATTTTGAAGATGTTTTTCCTCATCCTTAGAACATATAAAGATGCCATCTATAAAAACCAACATAAAATGATCTAGATGATCCCTAACCATACTATTCATGAGATTCATAAATGTTGCTAGAGCATTTTTCAACCTAAAAGGTAACACTATGAGTTTGTAGTGCCTGTATTAAGTTTTGAATGTTATTTTTGGAATAACCTCATCATGGATCCTCAGCTAATAATACACTTCTCTATGATACATCTTATAAAAGACTATTTCCCCTCACATTTGATCAAAGAGATCATAAATGTGAGGTAACATATATCTATTATTGATTGTCTCCTTATTTAACATTTTATAATCAATACATAGGTGAAGAGTACCATCCTTCTTATTGATGAAGATGACTAGTACACTTCATGGTGACACACTTGGCCAAATAAACCTTCTCAATAACAATTCTTGGATTTGATCCTTTAACTCAACCAATTCGATAGTTGTCATCCTATATGGTGCCTTAGACTATGGTTCTAATCTAGGTATGATGTCAATCAATAAATGAAAATCACATTTGGGTGGTAATCCAAGTAATTTATTTGAAAAGTTATTTAGAAAAGGATAATCCTTGATAAATGGTTCTTTGTTTCATCCATATCATCTATCTTAATAATAAATTCTTGAAATTCCTTATTTTAAGCTTTTTTTAGTTGAAATATATAAATTTGCCTAAGATTCAACTCTCTTTTCTCACCCTAAAGTTGTGTTTGATTTCCAAAATCATCTTGACACTCAACCTTCTTCAGATAGTAGTTAACATTAACTTTATGATTTGCAAACCAATTGAATCTTAGGATCACATCATACGACCATAAAGGTGAAACATATATATCCACTACTATAACTAATTTAAGTAACCTAATCTCAGCTTTGACTAGACACTTGTTAACCTTGAATTTTGACTCATTACCTTAATTTACTAACCATGTATTTTCCATACCTCTAGCCTTTCTATACAAATTATTAAGCATTATAGGAGTAATAAAACATTATATATCCTGCATGCCAATTAAAATAGAAACCAGATTATCAAACAAAATACCTAATAATTTTATGGGTGAAGCTTGATACTTAGTCTAATAATTTTCAATAGTTGTATAAATATACTATTGAAATATTTCCTATTGAGAAGTAAAACCCTTGTTCTTAGAATTATCCTACATACACTCTTGATTATAATGGTCACCTCTACAAATGAAACAACCTATAGGTGGTCCTTTCTTATTAGATTATTATTTTTCCTTAAAACCTCCCTTGAAACCATTACCAAGTTTCCTATTCCTTAAGCCAATGTTTAACTTAGAATTTTGGTTTTTGAATTGACTCTTAGAGTCTCCATTCCTTTGATTCTATATCTTCTTTCTAAAAGTTGATTTAGAAATTTCAAACTTCTTTTTGAACTTATCTCTAACTTGAGAAATAGATTTTAACTTGTGTTATTTCTTGAATTCCTTCTTAAAGAATAGATCCATGGTAGATGGCCCATGCACATCCACCTCATAAATAATTTGGGGTTTTAATCCCATAATGAATTTTTTAATATTGAACCTCTCATCCACCTAATACTGAGGTACAACTGTAGGAACTTAGTGAATTGCTTCTAATATTCACTCATTGATAGGTCTCCTTTCTTAAGATTTTGAAAATATGTAAGTTTCTAATTAAAATATAATTTTGGAAGCCATTATGACCTAAAAAATGTCATAAATTACTCCTAAGTGGTGGTGGTAAAATCAAGGTTCATCTTGAGCTTTTTATTTTCCCACTAAGTTATTGTTTCACTAGCAAGCTAATAAGATCCCTAGATTGCTTTGGTGACTTTAGAGTAATTTTGCATCTTGATTTTTTTTCCATCTCTATCAACCATGCTTCAACTTCATCTCTCAAAATAATTCCATCAAACTTGGGTGGATTTAACTTTTTCATGTCTCACACCAACTCTATAGCTAATTGAGATCTCACATATTGTGTCACTTCCTCATGCCTCTTTTATTGAATATTTTCCTACTTAGAAGGATGTTATTTAGGTTCTTCCTCAGTATTATCCTCTACATGGCCATGCACTTCTTGATCTAGGACCATGATATGGTCCCTAATTTCTTGCATGGTTATAAGGACTAATCCAACTTCATATCTTGATTAGTGATAAAATAATTTGAATCAATAGTGGGATTAGTATTTGAGGTACCCTCACCTCTTAATCTAGCACACACCATTCTTATTCCTAATTAATAAGAGAATACATTTGCATTAGTAGACAATTAAGTCATAGAGTTTGAGACTCAACTCTGATACCACAATGTAACAACCCCAGTGGGTTTTATTAGAATAGGGTATTTTTTAAAATTAATTATACATATTCATCTAACAAATTTCACCATAATGAAACTTACCTAAGTGATCATTAACTAAATGTATTAGTTTTAGTTAACCTTCTTAACGATCTATAGCTAATCCATTTAGCTAATGATCACCATAACAATAATATATTAAAATTAGTACAATACTAAATATACAAATAAAGACTACATTTATTTCATAAAAATAGTATTATGATTTTAACCACAGATGATGCAACATTACAACCACCACTGTAAATGTACATATAAATTAAAAGTATAGTTTCAACAATAATAATGTCTCAATAATAATACAATGATACAAAGCTCCATAGAGCATGAGTCTCAATGAACTTGAAGTTTCCATCAACAATCTCAAGTGTAGTACTCTTATGGGGAGAGATAGCATCATATGAGTGCTTTTACACACCAACCATGGACCATCGATTCTCCACACTATCTCCCAAAATGGGAATGACCCTCCCTTCACGAATGGGTAGATAATGATGGTGCAAGAATCCAGATTGACAAACTAGAATCTATATGTTGTAAGATAATTGATACAAGATGTATATCATTTCTAAATTTGTTCTAACATGATATTGTATAAATATGTAAACTATATTAAACACATGAAATTATAATGCTTAACTATTAACATTACTTTGGCCAAAGTTTTTATATAGTTATTGATCTCTATCATTAGTCAATTTCATACACATCACTCAATCAAATTACACCTCCTATTTCATTAATGACACTAAGTGAGTGGAATCCATCACATTTCTCATTTTGGGTCATTAATATGAGATATTTTTATTTATATAATAATATAAAAACTAATAGATTCAAATAAAATATTCCCTATTAGTAGATATAAATTATGCTAAGTATGTAATTATCAAATACATATATTTAGTCTATCAAATGTAATTACATGAATCTAAAATAATCTAATTTAGTATAGAATAATAAATAGATTCATAATCAACCCTCATTAGTAATATACCATCTCGGTAAGAAACATGTCAAGGCATCTAGCTACACAATATTAATATGTAACTTATAAATGTTATTTCATTCATTTATAACATTTTTACACCTTAATAACAACATACTAAAAAGGTACATTAATAAGCTCATTTTAATACACAACATTAAAAGGACTAGTATTCAATCTCAAATACCTCATATTTAAATGTTTTTCCAAAATAGTCAAACACACTCAAAACTCAACCATGATTATAAAATACACACACACACACACACACACACACACACACACACACACACACACACACATTTGAATCAAGTCAACAATGTGTGTAATGAAATAAGTCAATAATTAGTCAACAAGATTTGTATATGATATACTGTAATTAGATAAAACACTATGTATAAAATAGAGTATTACATATACCAAAATATTCCACTAATCAAAATCATTGATTACTCACAAAATAAAGAAACTCCTATATAATAACTTTACCTAAATATTCCTTGTCATTATACTCAGTTTCCATGTCTTTCAAAATAAATTTATACTATCATATATTAAACTAATCAATAATAAATAATAGTAAATATAAAATACTTTAATAGGCTAGTAACCTAAACTTACATTTTAAAAGTAATTTGTATTCTCTATTTATCTCAGGTTTTTAAATACATTTACAATTTAATAACACTATCAATGAAATCAATTATTTTTTATTCCATTAAAACTCAATACTCCCAACTTGTCCATTAAAGAGTATATAGTAACATATACTAAATTAATGACATGGTTTAATCACATAGTAGTCTAATCAAACTCAAAAATTCATAGTCCACACTATAACCCTAGTTATATGAAACTTCAAGTTTTGATAGCTAGAGAATATCTATATATATGCAAATAACTATATCAATTTTCATCAAATTTGGGTCATATTATAGTAAATGATTCTCAACGTATTTAAGGATTAATACATCTGAGTATATATCCTAAACTCTCCATATTAGATAACCAAATAATCATGCAAAACCATTTAGGATTGTCCCTATAATAATATATTCACTATTATATAATGAATAATATCATCATAATTTGAATATGACTTAATTCTTTTAAACATTATTCAATTTATGCTATTTAAAAAAGTCTTTTCATCTATCCTATGCACCTCTAAGTTATATATATATATATTTGTCTGAGTATGTATCAATATAAAATGATTCAAATATATATATAGGCTAGAATCATAGTTTAAAGTTAGATATTATATATACAGTGATATGTATATATCTCAAGCCATTTAAGTCCTACAAATTTTTATATACATATCCTTGTATATGTATATTTTTCCTTTAAATAAAACATATAAATGAAACAAACCCAAATTTCATTTTATTCTATCCAACATCATTGTGCATAGTCGAACCCTATTATTGGATCAATTAAACTTGAACCCACAATCCTTATAACAAACAAATGTTCCATTCACACTAAGTTAAAAATTGCACTAAACACAAAATGTATTTAACCCCTATATGGGTTTTCAAAATTAATATCCATAATGAAAACTGAGATTATTTTGTAATCTAAAACCCTAGGGTGAATTTCATGTAACTAAGTACTCATAAGTTTCCTGTCATAGGAGTTAGTCATCTTTTTATGCATAAAAGAGAGTTCAAAAATTTAGGTCATTTGATGCTAGGGTTTTAGGGTATATACTTGATTCTATATATGGTTGAATCATCCAAAAGGTTAAGCATTTATTCTTATAAAGTTCAATTTCATAAAAATAATATAACTAAAAATACTTTTTTCCATAACATATATATGAAACTTAAAATGAAACCAACTTGGTAAGTGAAATCCCCAATGACAATGATTCCAATTTTATTACCACTATAATATTGAAAAAATTTATTATCTACACCCATAATTTTTTCCATTCCTCCATTATACCCTTCATATTCTCCTCCATCTTACTAAAAATGCCCAAACTTCCTGGCCAAAATTATGACCTAGTCAATGCATGTAATCAAAGAGCTAACTAGTCTACCATCTTTTCCTCATGCAAAAATGCTACAAAAAAATAAAGGTTTTGTTAAATGCTTGTTAAATCAAGTAAAATAATAGTTTATAACCTTACTCATCTTAAAATTTATATGATTAAATAATAAAATAATAAGTATAATATCCCTTCAAAATCAAACAGGTCTATTGACTTCATTCAATTATCCATGCAATCAACTTTTATAAAAGTCATTTAAAAATTATAACTTCCAATGAAAATGTATATATAGCATAATTATATTAAAATACCAAGTCTATTGAATATTATTATCATTTAAACAATGATATCAACTTTCACAACTAGTCATTAGCATATTGACTAAACTATTGAATTCACTAAGAGTCATTAAATTATATATTTATTTTTATAATAATGATTTATATATAATGTATTTATAATAATCATATATAATTAAATTATTTTTTAAAAATATAAATTTATTTTCCAAGTTATTATGATATTGATTAAATACAATGATTACACTTGATCACGTCGTATCCATGCCCTGTCACTTAGTAGCTCAAACAATTTATTTGCACATAATGAAACTAAGTTCCCTAATAATATAATAAGTCATTATAAATATGAATTTAATATTAAAAAACAAATCAAACTATGCAATATATTCCATCCTATATATTTTCAATGTATTATGACATGACATTAATGATTGACTTAACACACAAATTGAATAGAGTAATAGAACCCAATCTAAAACATAACAAATTGACTTATTCATTAAAGAAATAAAATAAAAAACCATAAATGTAATAACAAAAATAAATAAACATAAGCATCACATAAAAATCAATATCATAGCTGAAACATATTAGCAATAATTTAAATGCAGATAACACAAAAGACACATTACAACTATATAGATCAAATAATGAATATAAATAATGTAAAATTATTATGGTGTGTGTGTGGGTTTCCTTTTGTCATCCCATAATTCCTCCATCTACATCACCCTATTTGAATATTCCCTTACTCCATCACACTCTAATGGATAGATCTATCATGCATCCACCTCACAACTATGAGGGTAGTTAGCTTGAAACATGTATATAATTCAGAAAATACAGTTGTATAAATTGAAAAGAATGATCATAATGAACATAATATAAAATTAAAAATAATTCTATAGATAAATCAATCATGTAAATTAAGAAACATATAACTTTCCCATAATCAACATATGAAATCAAGCTTTACTAAATAATAATTAATTAAATAATAACCATAATAATGCATAAATTAATAGGTTATCAGGTTTAGATAAAAATCAACATGTGACAAGATGAAACAAACTAGAGCCTTATAGGTTTTATATTACATTTCTTATGTTTTATTTATATTATGTGCACATGTGATCACTCTTTGTCAAATGATCAAACCCTAGCTTCTTCACCCTTGGAATGACTATGGGAAATGTAGGTTAGTGGGCTCATGGTGTTGAGTTACCCCTGAACTCAAATATCAATTAGTGATACCTACATATCTAATAACATGAATAGGGCCTTAAAATTATGTAGTTATCCCTTATGTGTTGGCTTGTGTGTGCACAAGGATGCAATTTGTGATAAAGCAAATATGTAATGACTTAGCTTATAACTTGAAAAATATGGCTTATGAAATACTCTTTGAATACTTTAGACCTATAAAAATATTACTCATCTAATTGATATAGAAATAGGGATGAATAGGAATAATTTTCTCACTTGAATGCTTAATTTAGTGCTTATTTGTATGTTTCTTTGTGAGTTCTAGGTGTTTGCTAGGTGAGGAATGAATGAGGGTTGATATTATATATATGCTAATTCCTTTTAGAAATATATCACACTAAATAAATTAATATAACCTTTAAGATATGTTTAAATATCAAATTGGATGAATTTTGGGCATTGGACAATTTGTAAGAAAAGTGGACACTTTGATGTAGGTGTATATTTAAGACATGTGTCCAAGAAGCTATAAAAAATGTACAAGTCCAAAAATGATAATGAAGGATAATAATCAAGTTTTGGGATTTTTTCATAGTGTAGAAGGCCTGTTCATTAGAATAATAATGGTCAGAATAAGAGATAAGTAATTTAGGCACAAAGAAATAGTGAACATGATCTTTTCAAAAATAGGTAGGTATATAACTAAAAGGTTCAATCATGATAGGTATTTTCCAAGTCTACAAGAACGAGGTAATATATAAATCATATTTTAGTATCTTCGAGATGTTGTAATTTTTTATTCTTTGATGCTGACATTAATTGATTGTATAGACTAGCATTTCTTATTCTATATGTGTTTGATTTTGATGATTATTACATAGTGTGATCATTGATTATGTATTATATTGTGTGATGATTTTTGGGTGTTACATTGTGTGTTTTATGAGTGACCATTGATGTGTATTACATTGAGTGATCATTGATGATTTATATATTGAGTGTTTGAGCATATTGATTATGTGTTCTCATGTCATACATGTTAAGGATTTTGTAGTCTATATCATGACCATGTTATGTTTGTGTCATGTTAGAATAAATTCATGTCTTGTGTGCTTGTCTGCATCATGATCATGACATTATGTGCATATGTTTATGGATACATATATGACTATTTGATAAGCTTATTACCATGATATATATCACACATTCTTCTATTTTGTGTGATTTTTTACTTGATATCATGGATATTTTGTGTGGTTTATTACTAATTACTTATGACCTTGATTATTATTACTGTATTCTAAATTAATAAATACACATTTGACATGACACTTGTATGTCTTGGGTTACATGTTTCATACATGCATGAATGATCACATATCTATATGATGACATATGTTATCATCTTAGCACACATGCTTTACATGATTATTTTTTATAAATATAATGTGATGCATGTAATTCTTTATTTTGAGATGATGATTCATTGGCTTCTTCCCTTAATTGATAAGGTGGGCATACTAGTGGGGTTGTAATAGAGATTAAATCCTTGGATGATAGCTAATTCATAATTTAGGTTAATATATGTGATTTAGATTGGGATGAACTAGGCAAATTGAGACATACACGATGCATAAGTGCAAAATTATACATGATTATAAGAAATAATAGGAAGATTATATGAGACGAATCATATGGGTAGGTTAAAAAATTTGATAAATTGATAGTCATTATATGAAATGATGATAGATTATATGACATGATAGGACATGTTACATGCATCAAATTGTGTAGATATACCTAAGATTAAGCAGGTTGTCAAATTTATCAAATTAAAAAAATTAGCATACACAATATTATATTATATATCACATTGAGGTATATATGGATCAAATTTGGGGCATACATTTTATTCATGCACACAATTTTATATTTTTATGATTGGGATTGATGGTACTATGTAATAACTTTGATAAAAAATCCATATGTAGTGGTTGATTTAGAGTTTCAAATTTGCATACAAACATGTTTCAAGGTTTAAAATAACATGGTTTATGGTTCCACCAAAATAAGTCATGATGATATTTTTAGTGGTGTGTTTGAGGTTCTACATCACTCAAATTTTATAATTTCTTAGTATCTAATTAGGGTTGATTCATTTATACTTATCAACCCATGGTTTTAACAATGGTATATTATTGAGGCATAATCACCCCATGGCATTCTCCAATTAATTTCAAAGGGAAACTTGGTTTTCATACCCATGTCATATCCTCATCTTAATCCATAGTCTATCTTCAAAATTGGAAGGTAGGCCTTAATCTTAACTACTCTATCTCTGAAGATATTCTAGTTTGGATTAGTCTTCTAGAACCCCTGCTAGAATTTTGGGCTTTGAAAGTTATTCTCAGCATAGTGAGGGCCCTCTATTAGAATATCTCCATTGACCCAATTAATTATTTTAGAAGGTGCCTACTAGCATCTAGGGTTTGTGGCTTCATTCCCATTGATAAAACATTGATCCATTCCATCATTCTCAAATCTAAGTATGGCTCCTAGACCTAGAAAATCATTTTTGATAGGTCCTTAGATATTTGTTAGAACTACAACATCTTTAGCCACTCTTCCAAATATTATCCCCATCTCAAGAAGCCTCCACTACCTCCCTCCCAAACCTAGGTTAAGAAACCAACCTTATCCTCCTTCTTCTCCCATAAACCCCTACCTTTCTCCTTGCCCTCCCTCTTCCCCCTTTGCTTCCCCTTATTGGGGTCTCTTTCCCCTTCCCTCTTCCCTCCCTTCCACTAATATATCATTCCTTTATTCCCCTCCCATTCTTCCCATTCCTCTTGCCTCCCCCCCATCTCCCTTATAAGTCTTCCCTCCTCTTCCCTTCCTCCCCCTTCCCCCCACCCTCTCCCTCCCATCCACCCCACTCCTTCCACCTTTCCTTCTTCTCTATCAATAGTCCCCTCTAGCAAAGGGAAGTCACCACAAGGCTCCCCTATGCTCAAGATCTAGATCCCTCCTTATTATCCTTAGTTTCTATCCCCTCCCCCACTCCCCCTTTTTTCCCCAACCCATTCCCTCTTTTTAGAACCTTTTGATCAAGGCCACATTTGCTTCTCTAGTGGTTTCCCCTTCTCCCCACTAATCCCCTCTAGTTCTTTCCCCATTTCCTCCTATCCCTTACTCTATGTTTCATCTTTGCTTAGAGATGATCCAATCCTTTAGGAAGTCCCTACCCATCCTTCTCCTTTTTGGTTGTGAACCAAGATGTCTCAATTTCTCAAAAGGCCAAAGTTCCATGGTTTCTTTGAGGGAAAGGGATAGCCCTTCCCAGGATGAGGAAAAATGGGATAATGGGTATAATAAGGAGATAGATAGACAAGTGGCTAAGGGCACACAGATGACCCTCCATCAATATGCTAATAGTAAGAAATGAAAGTTCTCTCTTGGAACATAAGGGGTTTAAATAACCTCACTAAATAGAGACTAGATAGAAACCTCATTTTGAAACATAAATTGGATATCCTTTTATTACAAAAAACTAAGATGTTTAATGAGAAACTTAGGAAGATTAAGTCAAAGGTTTAAGAAAGTGTGTTTTATAGCTGCAATAATGCTAGAGGAGCTTTAGGGGGCTTGGTAGTTTTTTGGGACCCTATTGTCCTGAAGGGATTTCATCTTCTTAACAAGGATAACCATATTTCCATCCTCTTTTATGACAAATTTATGATGGGATCATTATGGTTCATGAAATAATCCACTCAATTTCTCATTTGGATTAGCAAGACATGTTCCTAAAACTTGATATGAAAAAATCCTATGATAAGGTTTCCTAGTCATTCCTTGATAACATTCTGAGTAAAACAAGTTTCAACTCTTAGGTAAAAAAATTAATTGTCTCTTGTATTCACAATCCTTATTCTTAATTATAGTTAACAGGGTGCCTTGAGGTTCCTTTATAATAGGTAGAGGGTTAAGATAAGGGGATCCTCTCTCCCCTTACCTTTGTATCATCTTAGCAGAAGCCTTAAGCTAACTTATCTTTGTAGTTAGATATTCCAACATTATCAAGGGAATCACTTGTTCTCCTAACACCAAGCCTATCACTCACCAACAATTTTTTGATGACAAAATTATGATGGGATAAGCCTCAATTTTTTAAGCTATATATTTCAAGAAGATCCTTGAGATGTATGAATGGGTGTCTGATCAAAGTGTGAATTTCAATAAGAGCTCTCTTTTCTTCATCAATACTCTATCATCTCTCTAATTTAAAGTTGTTAAGATTCAAGGATGTAACATTATAAATTTACCATATTCTTATCTTGGCATCCCTCTATTTGAGGGCCTACTAAAATCTTCTTTTTAGATCCCCCTCATAGATAAGATTCTGAATAAGTTGGTTGGCTACAAAGGGAATCTCCTAACTCAAGATGGTAAAGTTCAATTTCTTAAGAATTCCCTCTAGAGCATACTATTTTATTTCATGTCCACTTTTTCCATTAAAAAATCTATTATTGACAAGGTGGAGAGTATTTTAAAAAAATCCTTTGGAGAGGTTCAAATGACAAATTTAGATTTTTGATCATTCTTAGGACCATGCCTATTACCCAATTTCCTTAGGAGGCCTGGGACTGAGAAGGGTTTCAACCATGAACTAAGACCTCCTAGATAAATAAGGTTGGAGAGTGGTTATATAGGAAAACCAATGGACCAAAATCATCAGGGCCAAATACTTCTCCTCAGGGGAAGGTTTCCATTTTTAAGTAGAACTTGGTCTTGTTAACATCTTTGATTTTTGGAAATCTCTACAGGTGGGTAAGAAAATTATTAATAAAGGGCTCAAATGGAATGTTGTAAGAGGAAATATGATGGATTTTTGGAGTGATTAATGGATCTCAACCCCTAAAAAATCCACTTTTCAAGGCCCTGAACTGATAGCTTTCTTCAATAATAACTATGGACTCAAAGTAATGGATTATTGGGAAATTAGAAATGGGAGAAAGTGATAGAAACTTTTAGCCAAAATAGGACTAGACTAGCATCAAACCCATATAATCCAAAATATAAATGAATCTATTCAACACATTCATATCAGTCAAGTTCCTAGATAAGACAAACTTATCTATAAACATAGTCCCAACATGATTTATTTAGTGAAATCAAGATTCTTATCTCTATGGAATTTGGATGAGGAAGATTTCAATTATAAATAACTATATATAAAAATAATCATTCATAAAATCAATGTATTCTATTGGTTGGTAGCTCAAAACAAGATTTTAATAATGGACAATCTAATCAAAGGAAGTTTAACTATCCCTAACAATAGCTCTCTTTGCAAATAGGCAGTGAAAATAATGAAACATCTCTTTCTTTTTTGCTCATTTGGGTCAACTATTTTTCAATTATTATTTAGTGAGTGTAATGTTTCATGGGTTTTTATAGGATCCATTCTAGACTTAATTACCCAATAGAAACCCCTTTGGGAGGAACCATCGTTAACTCATTGGTGGAATCTGGCTCTACCCCATAACTTATGGGGTATCTAGAAAGCCAAGAATGCTTGCATGTTTGAGTGTATTCAAACTCATCTTGAGGATAAATTCAAAAATCAAGGCCTTCATGTAGGAAAATTGGTCAATCTCCACCCACACCTTTGATCAGCCTAAATCCCTATATTCTTCCTTAACTTTGAAACAATTTAATTTGGTCATCCTAGGTAAAGCCCAAACTAAAGGGCTGAATAGATCTCTCATCAAATGGTCTCCCCCATTCCTCAATAGGTCAAATTAAATTTTGATAGGGTATAAAAGGGGAATCCTAGTCCAGCTAGGGTAGGTGGTTTGATCAAGGATTCTTTAGGAAACATCAAAGTGGCTTATGCAAGGTCACTTGGAATTCAAACCAATCACATTATGGAAATTTTAGAAACTTTGTGGGGCATTAAAGAGGTGGTAAAATTGGGTTCTCAATTTATTCATATATAAGGGGACTCAATGAATATCATTAATTTTCTTAAGGCCTATCACCATCTTCTTGGAACATTTCAAGAATCATCAACAATGCCAAATCCCTTCTCAACCATTTTAAAGGAGTTAATATTGATCATGTATATAGAGAAGGAAATAGGGGAGCCAATTCCTTTAAAAATATAGGTGTTATTATAAGTGATTATGTTACCTAGCATGATGATGAATTTATAGATGACATCATCTGAATAGTTGAGAAGGAAAAGGGACTTACCATTTAAAGTCATGATGATAAATTATTTTAAGCTTAGATTGTGGGTTAAGTGTATGGATTTCCACATGTACAAAGCCATATTTTCCAAAGAGTGGCATGATATCTAATCATCATTCCCTTACACCTATATTATTATTGATCATTAATTTGCATGCTTTTATTCTCTAATACCACAATGTGCTTTTCAGAACACCTACAAAGAAAATAACAAAGTTAAAGTAAAATAGGCAGAGATAGAGATAATTTTGAATTGATTTCTTATATTGACATTAATAAAAATGATCATGTATGGAAAAAAATGGTTAAAAAGGGGTTGGTCCCATTTATGGAATGTTTTTTGGGGCATGACACATCTCTCTCAAGGGATTTTGCCTATGGTTGGAACAACCATGAGGTGAGAATGCATGAGCTAAAGATTCAAATTATAAAGGAGCTAATTAGAGAGACAATATGAATATAATGCCATGAATTAAAGGTATTCAAAGATAAGAATTACAAAGAGGAACTCATGCAAATTTTCTTCATGAAAGAAAAGGAGAAATATAAGCCAAAACCTTTATCCAAAAAAGGTTACATGCACATTGATTTACTAAGGAAATGGCTGGAGGTATGTCTCCAAATAATACATTATATAACTTTGGAAGGTGAACAACCCATTCTCTACTTGAATCATTTCCTAATTTTGAACCATTTCAAGGGTTATCAGCATCCTTTTTTTTCTAAAATCTTTAGAGGTTTTTGTTTTAAATTTTAAGAACCCTAGCATGGATCTTATCCATTAGGGTCTCATTTTTTTGCTGATCAAAAGGGGGAACCAGTCTAGTCTAAGAAAAATTTAGAGGAAATTATTAATAGTGAAAATAAAGAGTTGAAGGTGGAGAGTGCTCAATCCTTAGCTTTTGAAGAGGATACTCAAGGAAAATAGTTGGGGGCTTATAGTACCCATGCAAAGAAAAACCATAAATTTGATTTAGGAATCCCCTCTTTTGATTCTAAAGGAAAAGATGTGCTAGGGGATAATGGAAACAAGGGTGTCAAATATTCTCTATAGAAACTGTATACCAAAAATGCAATCCAAAATATCCTTTGTAGAGAAATTTTGGAGGAATTAAAGAGGCTAAGTAATTTCCTTAGTTTTAACAAATTTGTGGTTCATGATGGTAGGACTCTCGAGACTCACAACTCTAGTGAGGAATCTTTCCAAAAGGAAATTGGGGAGGAGGATACCTAGGTTGATAAGGAATTCATAAAATAATCCCCTCACGTGGACCTCAAAAGAAAGAAGCTAGATAATGAGGAGTAATTCATTGTTAGTTGTACTAGAGGAAAATGCCACAAAAAAGCTAATATAGTGACCAAGAAATTGGTCACTTAATATGAATTAGAATAACTCTGTTGTCTCCCATTTTGGGTTGGATCATTTTTGATCTTTTAGCTAACTATTATTTGAAGTTTAGTAGATGTTAGGCTAATCATCAGGGTGTTCACCCTTATCTCATTTTGGGCTTTGATGTTATCTTTCATTTTTTCTATATGTTCTCTTTTGTACTGAGTCTAGGTCCCTTCAACCCATCTTTACCTATCAAATGAAAAATATCCTCATCTTAATACACAAATTATGTGGTCAATAATATATGAAAATCTATTGCAAATAGAGTATTTTAATGATTTCTTTCCACATTTGATTAATCAAGTTATTTTATTTTTTTCAATCATCATTGACATATTTTAAATTTGCCTACTTAATCTACATGCAACATTTATAGATTCATTAGATTTTTTTTAGATGTTATATAGGACCTAAAATAGGTGGTAACTATATTTGATTTTGTTATTAAAAATTAGTTAGAGCCATGTTGGTTTTTTTTATCTCATTGCTAGAGGCATCATGATTATGAGGTTGAATTGTAAAGTTCATAAAAAATAATCATGTTCATTTTAATCATTACTATAATCTCATGATTAACATAAAACTTTCTAAGGTTATCATGGCTTTAAAAATGAGTTAAATTATTCTTAAAAGTATTGATGAGACCTTAGAATCATTATATTTTTTTAACATTTGAATTGGGTCAAATTATCTAATTATTAATCAAGGTTTTCACATGAATAAAATGAAGAAGTTTAAAATTAAATAATTTATGGTTGATTTAAGTGGGATTTAGAGTGGAAGGATTGAGTATAATGTGTCATCCTCCATTTACAATCATGTGCCATATTCACTACCCTAAATTTAGTGAGGACTAAATTTATGGAACCACTCTCTAAGGTGTAAATGTCTTGGACTTCATGGGGTATTACAAGTACTTAAGAGGTGAGCTATGGACTAAAGCCATAAAATAAGAAGAGATGGAGTGAGGTCAAGAAGAGAATGAAATATTGAGGGTAAAGCCTAGGAAAAAAATTTGTAGGGATGCTTTATTTCCTTCTTGATGAGTCTTTCCATGCTTTAAATATTGTGTTTAGTATAACAAGCTCTACATAAAACATGTTATTCAAGATATAAACCTAAAATTATACCCTGGTATACTTATATGAGTAGATATCTTGATTTAGGGAAAGATTCATATAAATATGGCTATATAGAATAATCCTTCTATTGGGGGTTGAATATACCTAAAAAATGATTGAATGTGGCTTTTTAATAATAAAATTGATTGAATGCATGGGTGGGGGTATAACCCTAAATAACAAATTTATGATTTTTTTCCCTCTAATTAGTAACTAAATACCTTACCTTAGATGTTGAAACTAAGTTGAAAGAAATCCATTTTGGGTTTTAGGTATGAGTTTATTATTCAATTTTTATTTTATTGCATGTGGAACTCACTTATTTTTAACATAAGATTGATTCTTTGATAATGAGTAACACTAGTATGTTGTTGCATATTAAAGTACTTGTTTCTAGGCATATGATAAATTCTCTAGTGGTGAGTAGCAGTGATAGTTTTCATACTAGATTATTGAGTGCCATTCCTTGCTTCTATGTTACTACTATTTTGGTTTCAAATGTTTAGGAGGGTTGTATTCTATTATGCAACTAAACTATTACTTAGACTTTTTCTAGTATGCAAAGAGTATTTAGAAATATTTTAACTCAAGCATTTCTTGTAAAAATGTGTTATTTGATCTTGAATTTATTCTTGGCATCCATTTTTATATTTAACCTTGAAATGTATGGATTTTCTAATGGTGACTCATGTTAATTAGTATAAATATTCTTGTTAGCCCTTGTGCCCTTCAAAATGATGTTTGATGTGTGAAAATTATCTTTTTATACTAAAAATAGATGTTTTATAATAGTTGGTTTGAATGGACTATATATGAATGTTTTATTCCACCTACTCTAAATGTTAGGAAGGTCTAGTAAAGCTATCTCCACACCATAATATATTCAAAGGATACATTCTTGTTTAGATATCTTGATAATACTTCAAAAAAGTGTGATTGTATGCTTAAATTTTAAGAATGATGGAAATATTCCATATACTTGAGATCTTATTAGAAAGATCAAATGTTTTAAGTGACGAGTATAATTTTAACCACCAATTAAACCTAACAACATTGTACAACCTCACCTATGCTCATAGGATGAAGCAGACACTTGGTATATAAAATAGACTAACTTCATTAATTATTAACCCAAGGGTGTTTAGCTTGATAAGATGTTTGCATTTTATGTGTGACACTAGTCTCCTTTGATTATTGGACCCTAATTATTATATAAACAAAAACACATTTGCATAAAATAAATTGCATGAATTTAATTAACCAAAAAAATTTAATTTATTACAAAATTAAATTATGAACAATACAAAATATTAAAAATGATTATACAATAAATCACACATAAAACCAAAGTACACATATTAATAATTCAACATCAAATATTAAATGCATCCAAATAATGCATAAATAATACTAAGCTAAGGGACAAGGAATCAGTCTACCAAACCATGTGAGTGGATCATGTCTCATATGGATTGGATATTGAATCTTCTTATTAAGATAGATAAATTAATATAAGGTGAATTTATTCCATAAATATAATATTTTTTTTCATATCAGAGTTACAAATTATAACTCTATAACTATTTACTAATTACTTGATCAACTCTCGATTATTCTATGCAACCTAAACACTTCCTATTATATATGAGAGATAGTTCCTTATTTAAAGGATAAAAATATAAGAAGTTATAAAAATAAATATATGTTTACACTTAATAACAATATGAAACAATACTAACTATGCATAATACAAAATAATATATATGAAGAATAATTTGTGTAATGAAGAGATAATTATTCAATTGAGAGAATTTCTCCTCCCTATATCCATGACACTATTATTACTCCTAGAATCATGGAAGAGATATTCAAATCCAAAATAACAACTAACTTATAATGGAAATAGTTACTATATCCATTTATATGGGATGTCATTGAAAATGCACTTACATCTATTGTTATGGGCTATCATGACCCAGATTACTATGGGTTGCTTTTGGGAGCCATAAATTTGACATATAGACTCAAAATGAGATGTCATTTTTTTGAATGTGTATAATTTCTCAAGGGGAATACATATATTAAATACCATTAAATATTAATAAAATAATTTATGCCTTTTTCTAATATTTCCAAACTGTTATTTTTTATCCCATAAATACATGTAGCCACTTGTTATAGGTTGGCAACAAATTAAATATATTTCTCTCTCTTTCATAGTTGTAGGTTGTCATAGCTTGTGATAAACATGATAAATATTGAATAACCTTCATTATTCCTTCACCATTAGTATACCAAACCTATATAACAAGAGATCATACTATTTTATCTAGAAATAATAATTCTTTAAACCATAACAATAAATATATGCATCATAAATATATCTTGTGTTAATATGGACAATTATGGATACATAAAAATGGTGGATTATAGAGTGGGTGAAGGTTGAATATATAATAATATTATGCACATTTATTTTACTCATCACACCACCCAACTCAACTAATTACACATCCCTTGTAAAATATAATAGGATAATCTATGAGTAGGAAGACATATAGTAAGTATAATGACTAGAATAAAAAATGTCTTATTCTCCATGATATATCAAAAAAAATCATGTATCTTTTAGATATTGTCCTTGGTCTACAAATTAACTTGAATTTGATAGTGCCTTATTTGGGTGAATGGGTTTGTTTGTGCTCATAACAACTTGAAATCATTTTGGAGTGCATGTCATTGAAACAAAAATATTTTTCAAGACATTATTGGTCTCATATGATGCAACAATATGGGAGTTAAATTAGACAATATTTATTTTCTTTCTTATTCTTCTTCTCTCTTTTTTTTTAACATTTTTTTTATGTCATACTTCCTCATAATTGTTGAACTTCTCAAAAATAGTGCTAGCCAAAATTATAACTTATATATAGGACACCATGAATATACATGTGAATGTCATGATTATAATATTATGAGTTAATCATACAAGGCTTTAATAACTAAAAATATCAGGTATATTAATTTTATAGAACTGTAGAAATCACTCCTTCCAACTTTATGTTTGATGCCATATAAACTTAGGGACATAAAGGAAAATATATGGACCATTCTCCCCCCAATTTAAGGTAGACACTTATACTCAAGTGAAAGAAACTTTCCCCAACTAAGTATGGAAGATGGCACTAGACAAATTATATGATTTGGCTAAAGGAAACAGTGGGTGATGAGATGGTAAGGAAGATGAGAAACATGTCATGGAGGAAAGAACTAGGATATGATAGGTATGAATATGGATTATGGAGGGAATATTAGTGGGATGTGTGGTATAAATAGAATAAAAAGTATACAAGTGTATAAAATATTACTAGTAGATAAATAAATTAATAATCTAGAGAAAAATCATCATGACCTGAACTTAGAATGGTTTAAAAATCATAAAAGGTGCTATAGAAAATTCATATAAAAAGTGTAGTACAACATGTAATCTACTAATAAATATTGTTTAAAAAATAAATTTAGCAACCAAATATTTTAAATGATGCATCAAACCAAAAGTATATAGGCAAGGTATGTAGAAAATGTGGTGATTGATTAGTAGGACATTCTCCAAGTAGTGTGAGCAAATGTAGATATCAATAATCCAAAATTATAGAAAGAATATGTATGAAGGATAAAATTTAAAAAAATATATGCCAAAATAAATAGAACTTTGTGAATTCTAATAGTAGATTGGATGTTCAATTTGATAAACATGAAATATAAACATCTGTATGGTGTATAAAATTATTTATGTGAAGTACAAATAGGCGTGATAGATTGTCATGAGAATGTGATAAAGAGTAAACACATAAACAAAGTAAAAAAGTCAAGGATTCAAGAAAAGATAAAAAATTAATGGTAGAAGCTAAAAGACAAACTATGGTAGTGGCTTCTATAAAATAGTTGGATAGTAATGGCTAAAAATACAAACAAAAACTAATAGACATTAGGACAATGCAATGAAAGAACTCATAAATAAGAATAAAACATGGAATTATAGCCAAAGAAATAATAAGATCAATCTGTGATAGGGTAAGTAGAAATAAAAAAAGATAATAAATGAAGACATATATCCTACCACCCCATAAAACTAGTAAGTCTTATCATTTTTAGTAAGGATGTTGTTGCTACAAGCACTAAATCCTAGATCCTTTGTAAGAAAGATACAAAGATAGGTTACATGTGTAAACAACAAAAATAGAAATGGCTACAAAATTAAAGTCATGATAGATTAATTTATTGCTTGATTGTGTGCATGTGTTTTTTTAGAATTTTATCTTGGATTATTCAACAAGCTATTTTTCTCATAAAGGTTATTTATTCAACACTTGATCAACTAAAAAGCTAGTTTTCTAAGCTAAGATTGTCGATAACACTCGAAGGTTTTCATTGTTGAGTTTTTTTTTTTGAATTTTCCCAAAATGATAACATGGTGGAGAGGTTAGGAAGAATTTGTACAATAACCTTCAAATCAACCAAATTATCTACATATAATTCTCTGTAGTGATGTAATGAGAAGTGATGTTTGTTGATGAGGAAGAGATCTTGATAAAATCAATAATACATAATTTTAATGTTTAATTGTCCAATATCTAATTATTTTTTAGCCAAATCATCAATGTGAAGTCTTGGTAGCATTATTGTGTGAAATAATTCCCAATATTACAATTAAAAAATCCTTGATATAAGAATCTATGTTAAATGACATGTAGGTGCTGTGAAGCTGCTTTTAAAATATGCATCAAAAAGTATGTGTTTCTCCACACACTAATAGTAATCACATTGGTGGGTATATATTTTATTAATAAATAGAAATAACCTAAAATAATTTTGTTATAAATCCAAAATATATTATATAAAAAATCATTATTCACCTTTCAACTTGTGCAATAAAATGTTATTTTTGAGAAAATAGTAATGAAATTATTTATTCCGGGTCTTTTTAGAATTGTTATTTTTCATTCATGAGATAATAAAGACTAGGTAATAGTAAATCCATTAGGATTTTATTTAGTGCTTCAGATATAATATTATAATACATACAACATGAAATATACCAATGGAAAAAAACTTATCATTAGCCTATAAATCATAAGAAATACTATGAAGGTTACCAAATAATTGATCACTGATGCCAAAACATTATTCTAAATTTTGTGTATGGCATGGATTGAAAATATTGTTGGTTGTATGTGAATGAATCAATATTTATATTTCATAAGATTCTCCTAAAAGAATCTAAAAAGTATCCATAGCATGTTTTGCATCAAATAAATATGGAAATTTGTCATGAAGCTCACATGCTCAAGGGAATGTATAACGTCTATTTTATGTGTGAAGAATTTTAGTGATATCACCTCAATTAAATTTATGTGAAGTTTATTAGGTGATATTAATTTATATTTCAATGATTTTTTAGTTGGATGTAGACAAGCATTCTTGGTTTTGTTTATAATATTCCTAAAATGAATGTTGTGATATGTAATGGAAATCAATAACATCCCCAATAGGATCCAAGAATACTGCAGTAAGGATGTCTATCTAAGAGGATAATTAAGTTGTTGGAGATAATAATATATATGGATTGATTTTATCACATAAGTGATGATTAATGTGCCTATATATGATGCTCCTAACCTTGGGTAAATGGTGGAAAAATGTGTTTTATTACTCGAAATAAAAAAAATGGTAAAAATTAAAAAATCAAATATCTCATAAATTCTTGGAGATGTGTGAATACTAAAATAGGTTTTTAATTAATATTTTATAATAAATAAAAACCTCTCATAGAATTTAATTTTGAGTATTTTGGATATTTTTTCTTTTTTTCTAGTTGTTACCAAATACCCCTCCTAATTGCTAAAGGATAAAATAAAACTTGATATCTATCAAAATTTTATTTTTGGAAAAAATTTAAAAGAGGTTTATTTTAATCATACCAATGTGTAAAAAAACCTTTTTCAGAATTTAATTCTGATCATTTTAAAATATTATTATTTGATTTCATGTTTTCTCCTTAATAAGTAACATTAAAGATATATATCTAAAAAAAAATTAGAGTTATGAAAAAACTAAAAGAGATTTTTGTAAAACACACTATGATGCAAAAAAAATCTCACTCAAAATTATAATATGAGCAAATTTTATATTTTCTATTTTTTTAATGACTCACTAGTTTTGAGATCCCAAATAATAAGAAAAACTACTTGTGGATTGCTCTTACCAGTAATATCGATCATATTTCACCATAAGAAAAGAAACTCACAAAAATTATTGACATAAACATTACAATTTTCTATTTATAAATTAATTATAATTAGGTTACTCATGAATTGCTATGATACAATCTTATTATGAATGAGGTGGAACAAGGATTGGCTCATTATTGATGATGGAATGGGGTTATGAGGACATTCTCAGAGGTCCTTTTATTATGAGTGGTGGGTGTGGTTTAAAATATTTTAGTGTAATTTTATGAATACAATGGGGTTTGTAATCATTTATTTATTACTAACTAGGTAATCTAAAGTTATGTACAAAGTGATCGTGAAAATTCATAACTTGAAGGTTGAGTGTATTAAGTAAGATTAAACCATAAATATTAGCTATACAATCAAGCTAGTAGATTTGGATATCAAGAAATTTTATGAATAATTTAATAATTCTCTCTCATCCTAGAGGTTGGAATGGGGTATTGGGTATTTGTTACCAATAAACTTATGATAGTTTGTTGAAACCCAACCCTTGTTATGACTATCAATTTTGGGGTGGTGGTTGCCATGAGTGACCTCGATACCATGGCCAATATACAGGTGGTTGTTGGTAATGTTTTAGTAAATGTAGAAATGGTATTGGGGTGTAACTCTAAGAATTAAATTCATAGTAATAACAAAATCATAAACCCAATAATTAAATAAATCATTAGACATTCTTGGTTTTGCATGTATTGGTAGCCAATGTCCAATTTGAGCTACAAATAAGTCTTGTTCTTTTCTTTGTCTAGTTTATATGTCTATATTTATGATTAATTATTGTAACTAACTACATTGATAAATCCATGTGCATTATTCTTCCTAAAATCATCAAAATATCTTTTAAAATGCACTTTAAGATAGTTTTCATCCTACATAGTATTAAACAATAAGAACCTTTCATTTCCCCTATATTATTCAAAAATTTTACACTCAATCACAATAATTCTTATAACTTCATAAGAGGATAAATGTAATTCAAAACCATGTATTTTAGGTTTAAATTATTTACCATAGGTTGGATAAATGGTTACATATTAGTTTTCACCAACATATGCATATGTTTGTATAGGATAAATTGTTGTAATCTGATTTTTGTCAACAGGCACAATGACAATTTATACATGATTAAATTCTTCACCAATACGGGTATTTTAGGATATATAATATTTAATTTATTGTAAATAAATGTATGATAAGGATCTAAATTTTTTTCCTTTGATCATCATATCATTTTATACAAATTGGTTATCCCTATCAACAAGCATTTTAGAAACTATTGTAGGTGGATTTGAATCGACAAGTATATTATTTTCTATTGCTGTAGGTTGGTCCTTTTTAGTGGGTGCACAAAGAATTTTTATAGGCATAAGGGCATTGTTTTTATTAATATATGTTGTTACAAGTTAGTTTTTACCATCAATTATAACTAACTCCTATCTTTAGATGCCCATTCTCTATTTCAGCTGGGCTACTTGAGGCTTGACACCTATCAACCTTCTCTCATAATTTTTGAATAATGGATTTGAGTATGAATATTTATTGGCATATATCAACCTCCCATTCATTATTTTATTATTATCAATTGAAACTTACACAAAATTATTTTCCTTAGCTGTTGCACTTATCTACAGAGGGTTAGTTTTTTTTTGAAGATTTTTTGTTTTATTTTTGCCTAATAAGTGTTATATCACATAGAAACAAACAAATGTATGAGATAACCTTGTTTATATTATATATCGAAGAGTGTAATTTTTTTATCTTTTAATGCCTAATTTCATAAATGAAATTACTCTAGGAAAGTAATAAATTTAATCTAAGAAAACATGAAATTAATTTATGAAAGTAGGAAATTTAAACTGACATTCTTATAATACTAGTTTTTGACACCTTCCTTGGCAATGACGCCAAAATAACCAAAAAAAATTTAATCAAAAATTAAACATGATAACCTTAGAAAACTTCACATATGCTCTTAGGATGAAATAACCACTTGGTGTATAAAATTAACTACCTTCATTAATTATCAACCTAGGGGCATTTAACTTGACAAGGTGTCGGCACTGTTTGTGTGGCACTAGTCTCCTTTGAATTTTAGGTCCTAATCATTGTGTAAATATAAACACACTTGCATAAAATAAATTGTATGAATTTAATTGAAAAAAATAAATCTAATTTATTCTAGATTTGAATTATGAAAAATATAAAACATTAAATATACTTATGCAATAAATCACACATAAAACCAAATCACATATATTATAATAATTCAATATAAAATAATAAATACATCCAATCAATGCATAAATAATACTAAGCTAATAGATAAGGAATTAGTCTACCAAATTGTGTGAGTGGGCCCTAACTCATTTAGGTTGGATCTTGACTTCTCTCCTTCTTAAGACAAATAAATTACTACAAGTTTAATCTATTCCATAAACATATTATTATTCTCATAAGAGAGTTAAAAATTAAAACTCTATAACTGTAATAATTTCTTGATCAACTCCTAATTATTCTATGAAGCCTAAACTCTTCTTATTATATAGGAGAGATAGGTTACTTATTTTAAGGATAAAAAATCTATGAAGTTGTCACAATAAATCTATGTTTGAAATTAATAAAAATATGAAAAAATACTAATTATGAATAATATAAAATAACATATATTAAGAGTAATTTTTGTAATGAGGAGAGAAGTATTTAGTTGAGAGAATCACTCCTTATATTCATGGCATTATTATTGCACCTAGAATGATGAAAGAGATCTTAAAATCTAAACCACCAAATAATTTCCAATGTAAAAGGTTGATACAACTATTCTATGGTATATAATTGAAAATTCACCTACAACCATTGTTATGGGATACCATGGCCCAAATTGCTATGGGTTGCTTTCGTGAGCCATAACTTTCACATACAGATTCAAAATGAGATGCCATTTTTTTTAAAGGTATAATTTTTCAAGGAGAATCCATATATGAAATAATATTTAAGATTATGAAACTCCTTCATTCTATTTTTACATTATTTCCAAACTAATCTATTTTAACCCAAAAATGTATATAGCCATTTATTACAGGTTGGTAGCAAGTCAAATCAATTTCTCTCTCTTTCGTAGTTATAGGTTGTCATAGCTTATGAGAAATATGATAACTATTGAATAACCTACATTCATCTTTCACTATAAATATATCAAACCTACATAACAATAAATTATACTATTTTATCTAGAAATAATCATTCTTTAAACCATAATAATGAATGTATGAATCATAAATATATCTTGTTATAATATGGAAAATTATGGATATAATGCTATTAAGGGTACATAGAAATGATGGATTATAGAGTGGGTGAAGGATGAATATATAGTAAGATGAGGTACATTTATTAGACTCATCATCAAGTATTGCATAAAACTTTGTATTTTAGTTCTTTAATTAATAATATTGAGCAATGCTTATTTAATTTGAATGTGGTAATTTTAACTCTTTTATAAGTAAATTATAAATAAATTAAATTCTAGATTAAGATGATTTTTATGGTTATTTATTGATGGACATCCATTGAATGATAACCTTAAATCTTACTTATAAGGAAATATGATTTTAGTTTAGATGCATGGTTTACTTTCAAGGAAGGTTTGCATGAACAATGCTTTAAATAATAATCAAATTCTAATATTAATTTAATATTATCTTGATTTAATGTTATTAGAATTATTATCCATAAGGAACTAAACATTGAAAACTCTATGTTGACTTGTCTCTTGACATACTTCAGTGTAGGTGTTGAATGGATAATTGGTAAACCTCTATTGTTTAGATTGCTAGACTCTTTGTAATATGATTAAGTATTGCTTCTTTACTCTTATTTGACTTAATAATTATGCCAAGGTTATTAGATGCACTAAAAACATGTTTTATTATCCCTCTATAATATTTTTGTATATTATAGCCTTGTTTTGGTGTCATGATGTAATAACCAACAAGTGCATAGTTACTGTAGAAACCTTGTTATAACTATGTTTGTAATTTTCAAGAACTTAAGAATAAATATTGGGTTTTGATGACATTATTTTTAAATAGGCCATGTTTTTGAACTATGGAACTATTGTATGAGTGAATTATCATTGTTGATTCCTTAATATCACTAAAGTACATATGTTAGTTAAAAGGTTGTTATGATCATGTCATGTTTATGAACATGATTTTGAATGGTAACAACATGTCATTTTCATAGTCTTGACTTTGTTGCATCAATGACTAAAAATGATAAAGCATTTTGAGTTGTAATAAACCAAGTGGTTTAAAAACATTATTGTAAGATGACATACCCTATAAAAATGTATCATAACATTGCTTAGTTTACTTATACATTATCCTTCATTTGCTTGGAAATTTTGGGTCCATTATGATAATTATGTCGATGTAAAGAAAACTTGATTAACAAACTCATCTAACATTATTGGTTAAATATAGTTATTTCATGAATGAAGGTACATTGAAATGGTCAGTAGAATGTAGGATATGTTAATAAGGATTGATTTAGATCATATATCATGATCTTATTTTGATAATAATGGTGGTTAGGTTGGATGAATTTATTTTTATATATTAATTTAGTTTGAGCATAAATTTGGATGTGATTGTAATCTATCTTGTTTAAGTTAAAAGATATATGGACTGTGGTGTGGCTTGAAAATATTATCTACGTTTCTTACTTATTAATAACATTCTATTTATGCCAACATAGATGTAGAGGATTGGTGAAAATTTTATATTCATTAATTTAGTTTTTTAAAATATGAGTTCTTGTTTTAATGGGAAGAGAGCATGCCATGCTTTAATAGAAACATTGAGGACCTATAGTCTAATAAATAATCATAGTTTGATTTTATTTGGTTAATAGAACTTGACTATTTTATTGATTAGCATGGGATGAGTAAAATGTTTAGTTTTATTTGACTTAGTTAGGATTAATATTTTTGCATGATGATTCAGTTCATTCAATGTGAAATCCTTCCTTTAGTTGTCATCAAATCATGAATCAATTTCAATTTTTTATTACGTGGATGAAATATGAAATTAAGAGCATGAAATATTCCCTAAAATAATATTGAGTGGTAGGGATTTCTTGGTTCTTGAGTCATGTGATGAATTTTATTTTTTAGCTCAATTCACTTTAAAAAAATTAGAAATAATGATTGTTGATCTGTTCATGACTAATCAACTAATGTGAAATAGTGTTAAATATCCATTAAAGTAAGGGATCAATAGAGTCAATGATTGATTTTAATGACCTACAAGGAGAAAAAGAGTATAACTAAGTAATAAATGTGTTTTAAGGGTTTTATTAGTAGAACATTTATGTTAAAAATCTAACGTAATGTGTAGATAAATCCTTGTGCACTACTACAATTTTCAAGGTTGAATATTGTTGATCTCATTAGTTTGATTGATTGATATTTTTTCATTCATGAAATTTATTTTGAGGAATGAATTATATCAAGGATTAGCTCAGAAAAATGTCTACCAAAAATTAGAGACAACTTGGTTTGAAACCATGAGATGGGAATAACTTATTATTTGATAATAATTTGATTTAATGCAATGTTTAAAGAGATTAACTATGTGAATGCTAATATCTATGAATTTATGGTTGAAACCTAATAACCCTTGAATTTATTTCTTTAGGTTGTGAAAGGAAACCAATTATGAATAGATATGATTATAAGTACCCAAGGTTGATTAAGGTACTCATTATTGGTTATTGATTTTAAAATAGTAGGAAACCTTGGAGGTAATGGAACCATATTAGACTTGATAACTCATTTTATGACTATGTAATGAGTAAAAGTATGTTATTATAAATTAATTTCAATTCAAATAATATTGATTTATTATGATAACTAAATAGGATAAACTAACCCATCATTGGTATGAGCATTCTTAGTTGTAATCCTTTCATGTAGAGGTGAAAGTCTCATTGTAATGAAGAAGTTGTTTCCAAGATGGAGAAAATAACCTTAAAGTTTATTATTAGGACTTAATATATTTAATTTAAATGAATGGATTTAGTTTTACTTATTCTTTGATTGGGAATTTAACCTAAATTATTATACCATATGGCATGGAACAATATAAACCTATTTAATCTTGAGGATTGCATAAATCAAATAGTGTCTATCATTAAATATGGAACTAGCATGAAGTTTAAAGTCTATTTGACTAATAAACTTCTCATACCAAACACTGGCTCAATTATATAATTTTTTATAAATGGGAAGTTTGGCTATGAGGTGATTAATGACATTTTATAATACTCTACTTTTGATGTAGAGGGAGAAGGTCTTGTAAAGGCTAAGGGCTTGTGCCTTGAATTGATTATTGGAATTTGTGTAATTAACTTAATTTTGGGTGAGAACATATACCAACATCTATTACAAATGGGTAATTATTGTTATAATTTGATACTATATCCTTGAATGCCAAAGTTATTTTGTAGATTGATTTTTGTGCTTATGATAATCCATAGGTGTATTTTTTCCCTAATTTTAAAATTCAAATAGTTTAACAATATAGGCTATTATATATTTTATATCATGAGTGGAAATTTATTTCTATATGTTTATTTATAAGTTTTTCATGGATTAAGATGGATATTTGGGGTATACCTAAAACATAAAGTGTTATTAGACACAAGTACAAAATTTGTTTATTTTATCCTTTTAAGCTAACATTTTTAGTACTAGACTAAAAGGGGGCATTTGTAGAAACCTAAATTTGGTAATAGACACTTGAAAACATTTATTTTGACCTATATTTAACACACATAAATTATGTGTACACATTTGACTCTTGCTCACATTATTTCATATCCATTTATCTATTTATGAAAATTTCCTTCCCAATTTACTATTATTCACATGCAAAATATCCACAACATATGCATGAACAATCTATAATCCTAACCAGAATACCACCATAGTCTCGATCACTATTTTAAATCTTTATAAAATTCTCATAATAGTTGGATGTTTGCAGTTACTGACAATGTCCACCTTTTATGATAGTGTTCTATAACTTCTAATGGATATTTTTTAAATTTATATCTTTCCCTTGGGTTTATATATACAAGTTTCACATGTTGATTATGGGTGGAAATTACAAATAATCATCTATATATACAAGACAAGTGTAAGGTCTTATTCACATAGTCACTACTTTGAAATTACATTAAGAACCACTAGCACATTGAGAGATCTATTTTCACATGCTTGAGTCATTATCCAAAAGCATCCAAATCTATAAAAAGGAACAATCCTAAAATCCAAGTATTTACACTAACATAAGTAAAAGTTACATGTTGTCAAGTGTCAAAAGCCAAAGAGCTACATTATATTATATTGGAACATTATTGAGCAAATATACACATATATGGGATAAAAATGATTTGATCCATTTTCAGATTATTATAATTTCAGTAATTCTCAAACACTCATCAAAGTGTGGTTGGGGTTATCCAACCCACATTTATAATCCATTTTTATAGTTAAATAAAGAGTCTAAAGTGGAGCTAGGTTTCAAGTCAAAATAAGATAAAATAAATATATGTGCATAGGAATGAGGTAAAAAAAATAAAAATAAATCAATCTTGACAGGTAGGCATAATGATGTGTTTCAAAACAGACTAGAAAAATACACATGGATAATTTTGGCAGATAGTGGACATATCCAATTGCCATAGGTATTTAGGATTCATTAACAACATCTTGGTAGATTTTTAAATTATATTTCCCAATAAAAGTTATCAAAAATCCATTTTAAAGCATTTTATATGAGTGTACACAAGTAGTGCCAAATAAAAAATAAAATATTAGCTAAGTGTCTTATCTCTTGGTCACTTTTATATTTAATAAGTACAATCAACAACTATTAAGAAATTCAAATTTGTATATGTAATTCCCTATTTTATTCAATATAAATTTAAATATTTTTGGCCTATTTATATCATCTAAATCCAAAATGACTTAAAATAATATGATGTGGTCAATGAAGCTCACAAGTGAGAAATATGTTGTTTTTGTCTTTGTAGGATATGTCCAGTTAGTAACTCATAAGATGATTCCCTTGTTGGAAATGTATAGGTCATGTAAAAACATTTTTTAATATATGTTACCATAATGGAAAGTGTGAAAATCATGAAATTATAAGATATATGGTGTTTAGGGCATGATGGCCTAATTAATGTAGTAATATAAGGCATATCTTCTTAAAAGTGAGATAGTCTAAATAATAATAATATGATATGCCTATTTCAGGTCCAAAGGAGATGTATATGATGTAAAATAATGTGATACTAAATATTTATGTAATGTTAAATGTAATAATGTCTTATTTCCCCCCAAGTTATATGAAATTAATAATATGCTCTACGTGAGAGGGCCAAATTGTATGGCCCAATGGATGCTCCCATTGTGTATGATATATGTAATAAAATTTACTATATAAGTACGAAATATATTTCCATCCTAATGATAAGGAAACATGTGTCTCATGTATGTAAATATAGGCTAGATATTGTAAATAGTTATAAATCATAGTCACAGTAGTATAGATGGTATAATATCAAATTATTGTCATGCATTAGTTAAGGTATGTGGTATATTCCATGTAACAAGTAATATGAAAAAATAGTATGTATGATATCCATGTAATCACTCAATAAATGCATATTATATGTAATTAATAATAAGATATATGTAATTTATATAAAGTGGATCTATATATAAAATGGATAAGCCAAAAAGATGCCACCATGTAAAAATTAATTGTGTTGAGGATTCCCCCTTAGGTGAGGAATAAATGTGCCCATAAACATATATAACCTAGATATCCTACATCTCACATAATAAAAATATCAAAAGAAGCACATGAAAAACATGAATATATAAATCCTCTAGTATTTTTTTTTTTTTTTTTTTTTGCATTTTATGAATGTTTTTGTACTTTGTAGTTTTCTAAATGTTTTTTTATATATTTTTAATTTATGAATGTTTCTATAATTTTGCTATATTATAAATGTTTTTATATTTTTTATAATTTATGAATGTTTTATAATTTTATTATAGTGAAGTCACACAAGTATATCTATGGCCTATAGAAATGAATGTTACCCTAAGTATGTATTAATGAAGTACAATTTAATAAGATGACTAGTGTATGCATCCACACACACACAAGTCATCCTAACATATTGTACTTAATTATATATGTATGTATGTCTATGCTATTCTAGGCATAATTTCATGTCATGAGTAATAAATTATGATATAATAAGTGTCGAAAGTGGCATATAATGGATGATGATACCTTAAGTCATGGAATGAGAGAGTCACCACATAAAATAGGGGCATAATGTCAATGTAGTTCAAATAAGTGTGTGTTGAAGTATGGATATATCATATGTAGTAAAAATATAAATATGTAATAAAAATCTCAAGTAGATGATTAGGTATATGAAACCATAAATGTCAAAGTAAGTAAATTAAGTAGAGTAATCAAGGGAGTTGAAAAGGGGAAATGTTGAAATATGTTTACATTGAAACTCATGTTATTATATGTGATACATTAATACTTATAGTGGGGGTAGTAAGAATTATCATAATATTTCTCATCATATAATATGAATTATTGTGAAAGCATTGATTACATTGGTATTGGTCATTAGCCTTAAAATTTGTTTATTTTTGAAACATCCTTAAGAGGTTGATTTGATTTTTATGTGTACTCTTTCCTAAGGAATTCTGATATGAAATATTAATTTTATCTAAGTCAAAGAGCTCTTGAATCTTGTCTCTTAAATCTATACATATTTAAATTTAATTCCCTATAATGGTATGATATACAAAAATGTATTTGAATTTTTAGGATTGTGGATTATAATTAGTATCCATCTTGTGAATAGATGACAAATTAATCATGTTTTTGTTCACTAAGTCCCACAATATTTTGTATTGATTTTTAAAAAATTATGTGGGTTAGGTTATGAAAAGTTTCATTTCTTGTGTAATGTGTGCAGATGATATTTTGTGATTATGTAGTGTAGACACATGAAATAGGACACCATTGGCCTTCGACTAGACTTTGGATTGATTCTTACCAACCTTTACAAATTAAGCCTAGGAATAATTGACCATACCAAATTTGATGGGACACCATTCATCAAAGCTTATAATCATGTTAAGACATCCATAATTGGGGTATCCTATGATATGCAATAATAACCTCTCATAGATTTATCCCTAAGCACCTTGTGACATCACAACAATCAATTTGGTTTATGGACCTACTAAGTGGGGCACATAAAAATATATAAAATCTTGAAAGAGCTAAATGGATAATAAGAATTAATTAACAAGCTAAACCAAATTAAATGCCTAGTTGAATTATCTATGTGAAATTAATTAATAAATAAATAAAGAAAATTCAAAAATTCAAATATCCTATCCTTTCATCATGACCTTTGTGAGTTGTCAAGCTCTTTGGAAATATCCTAAAATATCTCATTTTGGAGACCCATGCCTATTACTTGAAAATAATGATTAATTGATAACTATTAAATTTACTGGGGTTAGTCTTAACTCACTTAGGTTAGGCTTGAACTCATTCCATGTTTAAACTCCACCTTGGGTTGGGGATAAATCCATTTTCTATAGATACAATGCCTTGCCTATTGAATTTTAAGTTATTTTAGTGCAAAGCTATCATGCATAAATAAATTAAAAGTTTTAATAAGAGTAGTGTTATAATGCAAAAAATGTCTTGCAAGTAGTGTTATAATGCTAAAATATTAAGACAAGCCACAACACAAACCATGGTGCCAAGGAGAGAAGGAGCTACACAACCTCCATTGCCAAATACTCTTTGATGAACAAGCTAAGAATGCCACTCAAAAATACATTCAGAGCTCCTAAAGAAGGTAAACGATTTGTTATCTTTTAAATTTTAGTTGTTCTTTCATTTGTCTTTTGTTACTAAGCTCACCCCTAATATCTAGGCTTGGAGTGTAAGTTTCAATATGTTTATTGAATTTTTTATTACTTGAACTAACATGTTACTAACCTCCCTTCTTGGATTCATATGATCATAAATGCCATGACCGATGGGACATGCACCCCATAAAGTTTCTCGTAAATCCTTTAAGACCATTATAATAATGATTTTCATGTAAAAACTTGAGATTGTTAATCAAAACAAGTGGAAATTGAAGGCCAAGAGATGTTTTTATGGAAGTTATGAGGTTACCCTATGTAATCATGGTATCTCTCTATGGAGTAATGATATTTTAGTAATATCACAACTCATACAGTTGCATTTTTGCACTTACAATTATATTTTTACACTTATAGTTGTATTTTTGCATTGTGTTCTATGTTATTGAATTGTGTGTATACTTGAGACTAATAAGCCATCTTTTGGAGCTTCATTTGGGGTCATTTGGACTCCATTTTTGATGATTTTTTTAGAACCGCGTGTTTTCTCCTAAATTTTTAGAATATGCTATCAATTTACCTTCAAGGTGCATAAATGTTTCACAAAATCTTGAAAACCCTCTAACATTTTTTACAAGACCCAAAGGCCACAAAGAGACATTTAAAACACTTCTAACCTACCATTTTCACATTTCAAATTGGTGTTTTGAGAATCTTTTTATTTAAATAATTTTCATTTTGTTTCAATACTTCAACAACAAATGCCAAGGGACCAAATTTCATAAACATTTTTATTTGGTGCATTAAAACAAACACTCACACTTAGATTACATACTCTTAAGAGTGTTTTATTTTATGTTTATTTTTTCAATGTTGTTTATTTTTGCAAAATGATTGATGTGTGTATGCTCTCCTCTATCCCCTTTAGGGAACTTGGGTGACCAAAAGTGATCTTTACTTGCATTTATGCCTTGTCCAAAGTCATGAAAATAACATCACTAAGGATCTCCTCAAATCCATATGGTTTGGGTGATCTAAATATGACCCTAAAATATTTTCACTTGTCATTTATTTTCATGTATCTTGGCTTATGAGTGGGAATTCATCACCTCCTCATGGGTTCTATAAGGAAGAATTAACCCAAGAATTAATCTCCTATCATCATTTTAACCCCACTCCATGATGGGTTAAACAAATTGAGGTTGACTTATTGGGATATTTTCTTGAGTGGTTAAGAAAAATCCATTAATAAGATACTACCTTAGACCATAGGGAAAACTCAAACATCACACTACACTAAACAAATGATGAATGTAGTGGTTGTGAAAAGGATTAGAAATTTTCACCAAAAGATAGTTGATGTGGATCTAAGTGAGATGAACATACCTTATATTATCCACACTTGGGACCATCTATAAATGCACAAAAAATTAGTTTTAGAATAACCCCACTTATCACAAAAATATTGTTGATGTAGGGCAAGTAGCCCAAAGTTCCATGTCACTTTAAAATATCTTGGGAGAAGAGGGGGAATAAAAAACCTACTTTTCATGCACTTTTATTTTTGGATTAGCACTTAAAATCATCCCAAGAGTGAGTATATTGATGACATTTAATAATACTATGCAACCTTGCCAATTTTAGGATTTAGGATGTTACACTTAGGTGTTTGTGTCATTTTATCCTTTATTACATGGTTTTTAAGTTTAAAATATCTATCTTGTTTATTATGTCATGTCCAAATGAGTCTTAAATTTTACATCACTCCAATGTTTTAGGAGGCATTATGTCATTCATTTGACACCATACCTTTGCTTTAGTCTTTTGACAAATCTTTGTGTGTGCCACTTGATTGGAAAGAGTAATGTTATGCTGCCAAATCCATTTCAAATTTTATGCCTTAGAGTCTTGAAAAAAACCATAAATCATATAATTAGAGAAATATAATGTCATTACACTACTCAAATTATTTTATAGACTTGTTTTCCTTATGCCTAATTCCAATTTCAAAATTGAGCCATATGTGCCTTTGGGATCTTTTACCTAGTGATGTTATATCATTTACCTTTGTCTAGCTTATTTGTTGAAAAGAGCCTAGTTTTAGTTATTGTTTATGAATTTATTTGAGAGAAACATCCTATCTCTCCATATGAATTTTTCCTTATGCCTTATAAAAATTTACCAAGTTCATGTCTAAATTTGAATCCCTAGTCGATGCCAAAATGTTTTAGATTTGTTAGATTAAATCTCGCCTTGTTTTTAAGTCTAGATTTTCTGCTTGTTTTGCCAAAAGTCCTTGCACAAGCCTATTTTGAGCCTAGATTTTGACACTGCATTTGGCCAAAATACCTAGAAACTTTTATTTTCTTAGATTAGAATTTTTTGGAACACTTTGGACTTAAAGTTTGGCATGTCAATTTTTACTTAGCCACTTGATATTTTGGTTAAAAAATTTGATGCTAGACATTTTTTATTATATTTTTTTGGACCAAGTTTTATTAGAAATCATTTTTGGAGATACAACTCCATTCCTTCAACCAAGTTAGACCAAGTTTGAACTATTTGTCCTTTGGACATTGTTTTTTAGAGTTTTTATAACTCTAGGTCTTTTTTTAGAATGTTCATCATTGATGTGTATATGTCTCACTACACTCATGGTGGAGTCATGTATGATCCAAGTTATGATAAAATGGCTACATGAATTGACTTTTTTCAAGACCCCTATGATGAAGAAGTGGTTGGTGAGATAGATCCATATCCTCCTTATAATCCTCAATCTAGGGAACAAAGCCAAACACCATATTTAGTCGTAAATTCTTTGGGATAATTGAGGTTCAATGTTAACCATCTCACTGATCATGACATATGATCCCCCACCTATACCATTAAACTTCTTTTGGATTGTGTGAGCATCCAAGCTCCCTAGTCTCCAAGGATTACCATTTATATTCTAAAACCTCATCATTTAGCTTGTGTAAATAACCAAAATTCACAATGACCTACCATTTATATACTAGGACCACATATTTTAGCTCATAATAGAAACCATGCTTTACCATGCCCTACCATTTCTATTTTAGGACCTCATGTTTTGGTTTGTGCAAACCACCTAGCTTTGTAATGCCCTACCATTCCTATTTTATAACTTCATCCTTTGGCTTGTGTGATCCACCCATCTTCACAATACCCTACCATTACCATTTAAATCCATTCCAAGTATGGTAATTTATTATCCCAACAAATTTATCCAATCACAACTCGATGGGTCATAGTTACTGTCCTAGGCCTAGAACTAACCTTTGTTAAACCCATCATAGATGAGCCTATCATTATCAAAATATTAGCCATTCATCATATAATTATAACTATTCCCCATTTTAGAAAACCCATGCTAATCATTGAGCCAAAACCAATCCAATCAATACCTCTCCAATCGAGCTAATCATTCAAATATCAAGATATATTCAAAAATGGTGTTTTACAACTACTTATAAACCAAGGCCAAGAGAACCAACAAAGCTATGATGTTTTTGTTGAAACAATCATTTATGATAAGTCAACCTATGATGAATTACTTCTTAATATTATACCTTCTATCAAGGAGTCTCACTCTGACAAGCCAGTCTTTACTGAGTCACTTCTTAATGAATATAACTACATTTGGGCAAATCATTACTATTATCCATTTTTGGTCCACATACCAAGCTTGTGACATGATGGGTAAGATGAGAATTTTTTTAGATCTTTTAAGGTTAAACAACAAGTTCAATGTATAAGTTTATAAGGGATTATAGATCTTGGAGAAGCTAAGTGAAAAACTTTTGGGCTAAGTCTTTGCTAAGGAATTCTTTCAGCTTTTTATTTTGCTAAGCTAAATTTATTTTGGAATTTCTTTTGTCTAAGTGTTAAATTATTTCAAAAAAAATTGCTGAGGCAAAGTTTTTTAAGCATAAATTATTTTGGACAAAATGTCCAAAATAAAAGATGAGGCCCTTTTTATTTCAGATAAATTATTTTGCAATAATTTCCCCAAAGACCTATTTATTTTAGGAAAATTTCTCAAACACTTTTTACGAAGGGTATTTTGTCAAGAAAGGTAAAAAAAAATACTTTTATTGAAGGGTATTTTCATGGGAAAGTGTCCCAAACATTTTCTCTAAAAGGTCATTTCATTAAGGAAAAGGTCTAAAGCAAAAATCTTGAAAGGTCAATTTTCAAGGAAGTAGCCCAAAACAGAAATCCCAAAGGGCACTTTTTCAAGTAAAGTGTCCTATAATTTTTCCTAAAAGGTCTCTTTTGCAAAAAAAATTCCCAAACACTTTATCTAAAGGATAATTTTCCTTCATTGAAATGTCTAGAGCAGAATTTCCAAAGGGGTACTTTTCTTTGGAAAATGGACCAATTCAAAATCTCCAAAGGACACTTTTAAAAGTTTCAAAAGGAATTTTTCAAAGGGTAAAGGGGGATATTTAAAAAGGATGAGATATTATAGGATGAAAAGAGTTCTTGGAATAACTTATAAGTGAATAACATCCATCTGGTTCTTCAATGCATTGATTTAAACATTTTGGGGCTAATGACAGAAGTTTTAAGTGGGTAGTTTACCGATGCTATATCTCACACGCATGAGTGAGTCAAGGAGAATGGGTCATATGGGTCTGTTAATTTTATTTCCAAGAACATATTCAATAATATTTATGTTACCCACTAAAGTGAATTAAAATATATGAAGATCCAAAGTTGGCCTCTTAGTCAAAATTTGATAAGTTTCCCATACTTGGCCATTTTTTAAGAAGTTTAAATAGAGCCAAGTGAGAATATTGATAAGGCCATATCTCACACATGTGCTAGTTAAAGGGGGAAGTGGTCACATGGGTTTATTCATCTTGGTCCCTAGTTTCTATGCATCGAGTTTTAGATCCTCTGCTAAAGTGTAAATAAAGCTATATATGATCAAAGTTGACTCCTCAATCATATTTTGCTAAGTTTTCCTTAGCCAAATGAGCTAGAATATCACTAGGATGCCATGTAGGAACAAACAGACCAACCGACTTATGAAATTTTTATCTTCACTTAGAAGCCTCATATGACCAGTGGATAAGGAGTAATCAAAGATTTATATGTCAGGAACATCCTCAGAAGTTTTATGATCTTTATGATTTGAGTTAGAATATTCTAAAGTTAGAAATGTGTAGTAAGACATTCATTCAAATTTCAAGTTTAATCTTGAATAAAATAATTTATTTTTAGCTTAAATTTTATGGTCATGTGAATGTCAATGATGATCATACAAACATCATTTGACGTCCCATAGACTATCAAACTTAAGATCATGAACTAGCCATTAGCTTTCAAATAGTGGGTCCTGATAAGATAAATGGTCCTCACTTGATCATACATCTCAATCCAATGGTACAATATGGGTCAAATTGTCAAATATATCAAGAGGAAACCACATGGCATAAGTGAATGAATTAACAGATTGATAGCATGATCTTGAGGATTAATACACGTTTGACACATGGTGTAAGTGAAGATAGAGTTGACAATTCAAAGATAGATCTAAGGGATCATGTTTATTCATACCTAGTAGATCCAATAGAGTGAGGGAAAGGATATCATAAGTGGAACCAAGCAAACCCAAGAAGAAAATACACATATGCTAAATGTTAATAGTGTATTAGCTTGAGTAGAGGATCCATGGATCTTGATCAATTGTACAAGGAAGGATCAATGGAGTGAGCTGAGTCAAAAGGGCAAATGATTCGATTCAACTTCAATATCTAATGAAAAAGGGCTGAGCTAGGATATTTTATACTAGTGTTGATGGATCAACTTGTCTCAGGCAAAGCAAATAAATCTACCTGACCTGGTGGAAATATATAGAATTGAGCTCAAATATGATCCAAGTTAGACTAGAATTCATGAACAAAGGATTGAGCATGGCCATCAAGGACTTATAGAGATATATTAGTTCTTTTAGACCTAACATAGATCAAAGGTCAACAAGTTGGTGGTTAATTTGGACCAAGCATTGAGTAAAATGCCATACCTATATGGACTATAGGAAAACCAATAATCTTAAATTGGTTTTCCCTTATAGTAAACCTAGGTCCAGTTCTCAAAGCAATGAGAAGTTATGTCTAATCAAAGAAGGAACATCCCAAGAAATGCTCTTAATAGATATCCACCTAAATTAGACATAATCAAAGCTTAGTCAAGTTTATAGATGTAAGGATTTTGTCCTTATGTAGAAGCTAAGTGAAAAGATGCATATAAAATAAAAGAAAGGGTTTAGCATTGGGAACTATAGCTACATGAATTCAATACATCTTTAGAACCTTTGGAGACTTCCTCACTCAAAAATGCATGAGCAATGTCCTAATTGATAAAAAAGGTGGTAAGGTTTTCATTGGCAAAAGAACACATGTGGCAACTGAAGTTCAATTAATAACCCATTGAAAAATGTTCTTATTCCTGATGGAATGTTCCCACATCTCTTCTCTTTTGTCCCCTTCTCCTATATTATCCCATTCTCTTCTCCTTTTAAAAGGTTCTTAGATTTTAGATTTTTTATTTTTCTAGGAAATAGGGGTAATCTTTGAGATAATACAAAGTATGCTCATCTTGATTAGGCTCAACCCTATCAAGCATTTGTAAGAACTATCTCTTGATGCAATATGATATTTTATTTTCCTATCTCTTACTTTGAATCTAGTTTGGTGAGTTATGCATGATGGAATTATGTGAAGGAGATAACCTTATTTATGGAGTTTTAAATGTTGTTTATAGTTCTAGATTAGTGTTATACTTTGAACCTCTTCTATGAAATACTTATGCAAATTAGTTTGATCTTGAAGTTTTGTGAGCTAGTATTATCTTTAGCAGATCTAGTATGGGTTAAAAATTATGGGAGTTTCCCCTTTAAATTTGGTGCATCTCCTAGTTAACCTTCTTAGGATCCCTTGTTTTTTTTTCTAACCCTTTTCCAAGTGAAGTATTAGCTTAGCATTAGTTTAGGTGAGCATCAAAGAGGAAGACAACCTACTCTAGAGGTTTAACCTCAATATAGGTTACCCATAGCATGGGGTTTCCCCAATATTATAAATTAGTTGGAGATATCATGAAGAACTCTCTCTAAAGGTGAAAATTAAGCCTATACCAATTTCTAGCATGCCTAATGGGATTAAGGTCTAAAGTAGTAGAAGTATTTGTGATGTTATTCTTCTACATACCAACCTTTGGAGGCATTATACAAACATCAATGGTGACTCTAAACATCTATAAACTAGTTAAACAACCTAATTAATTACCTAATCATCATAATATAATATGTACAATAAGTCATCTTTTGATCAATATACTTATCCTCTACCTCATCATCATACTTATCAGGAAAATAATGTTTATGTGTTCCCATCAAGTGGCTCTAAAAAAACCTATCATCCTTGTCATGGCCTATGTCCTCCTTCTACCCCTACATATGACCAAGCTCAGCCTCCTTTGCATTCAAGTTAGTCCTCTAATTCCCCTTTGTAAGACCATGTTTACCCTGTTACATCCTTTTTAGGAGTCAAGAAAGTGTTATCAATTTATATTAAGTTGATAAGGGAGATTGGTAAGGGTTTGGAGTTTTTTACACTTATCCCTATCTATGTTTAACAAAAAGTAAAGAGTGTTCTTCAGTTAGTCAATGATGGATGGTTAGTTTGTGAGGGATAAAAGTGGTCACATCGTAAGAATGAATATATAATAATGATAAGAAACATGGTCCAAAATGTACATATTATGATACTATCTTATGAAGGCCAATAAGATATTTTAGACCAACCTCATGTAACCTCCCCCCTCCAAGATCTTCAATATCAACCTTCAAAAGTCTCTGATCAACCCCCTAATCAACCTTATCAAAGTCCATTCTTGTCAAAACTCAAATAAACAATATTAGACCAAGGAAGAACAATCATGAAAATCAAGGAAGGGATCCAGATTGGATAATATTTCCCTATTCACACCATGGAAGGGACAAAGATATTATTACAAGAGTTTTGGAATGTATGGGTATCCATTGAAGAAGCTAACTACCCACATGTTGAGAAGTAAGAGATGAAAGGGTGGGTATTGTCCATTGATGAAGTTTTTGAGCAATGTGAGAAAATGTATGTCAATCTTGAGATAATTAGTTTTCCCTCTCCTACATCTATGCCCATTCCCACTCAAGAACATGAATTCATCCCATCATGGATCTTCTCTAAATTATTTTCCCCTAGCTATACCATGCCCTCACTTATAAGGCCACTCTCTCCTATCACAATCCAAAAGGAATCAAAAGTGTTTGTTCCATACTCATTTCCATTAGGGAAATCAGTTTAAAAGGGCATAAAAAATAAGGTGTCAATTGAAGCAATCCAAGAGCTAATCCTAGTAGAGGAAGGGTTATCTATACAAGAAATGAATCAATCAACCATAGCTCAACTCAATGAGCTTGGTATATAAGAGTTTTAAGATTCTCTCTCTTTCCCTTAAGAGTTGCCTAAAAGAGATTTTAAAGTGCCTAAATGGAAGGATACTTTCTTATGTTGTAATCAAGGTGAACTTCTTAACCCTCCCACTATCTCCCTCATGAAAGAGGAACCTATTTTACATAGAATAGAGGAGAAGCTTGTAGTCAAAGTTGATATTAAAGAGGAAAATATAAGTGTCTATGATGAAGAGATCATGATAGATAGTTCATTTCATTTAAAAGGGAAGGATTAAGGTTTCGATCTAAATTCTTGGAATAGCTTTGATATTTTAGAGCTTGAAGGTAGTACTAATGCCTTCAATTTTGAAGATATGGATAGAAAGGATGTGGTTGAGAGTAGGGAAGATTTTGTTTGGTACCAAGAGCTTCATTTTAGCATGGTTAGAGATGAAAATGAGTAAGATGTAGAGATCGATATAGTCAATTAGTCATCCAACCATGTTGGAGAGGTCATAAATGAGCTTAAGGAAGAAATAAAGGAAAGAGAGGATTAAGATACTATGACTTCATGGATCAAGTAGAGGTTCTAAACCAACCTATGCCTCCTCCAGATATTGAAGATGAAATTTCCAAATAGGTTGAAAAATAATGGCCAATCTCAAGATGAATTGTCCCTTGGAGGTAGTATTGATGTCTTCAAGAATGAAGAAGAATGGTCATATTCAGAGCCATAAGAACATGACATTTGAGGCCTTATGTGGATTGGTGAGATACCATATGACTCCATTCAAAGTAAGAAAAGTAAGTATGGTGTTAAAGTTGGCATTATCTCAGATGACCAAAAGGAAGCTTACTTTTGGGACAACTTAAATATTTTCTACCTAATCCTAGATAGTCAACCAAGCACCAGTTCAAAAGAGCCATCACATGTTGTGCTTTATTTAGAGTACAAAATTGAGACATCAAATGAAAAGGTTGCAGATGATTCAATAGTCTAATATGAGGTAGGCCTTGAATAAATAGACTAATATGTCTATATTGGAGACATGTTTGTCCCATTTTACCCACTTACAAGCATGTGAAAGGGATCAACATCTAGGTATCTCAACTCACATATCAGGAGCCAACAAAAGCAAGGTATTTTTCATCATCTTTTATCACAAGTGAATGGCACTCAAAGTTTTCCATTTGACCTAGGTGGACAATAATTATGAATTTTAACCCTTTTTATATATATTAGAGTAGTTTAATGCTTTGATCTAAGTGCCTTTGTGCATATTTGTTTAGTAGGTTAGTTGTTCTTTCTTTCCTACAAGTGTTTGTGCGCATTTGCTTTTGTTATTTTATTTTTGGTCCTTATTATTTCAAGATGAAGTTTCAGAAAGGGGAAACCTTATATCTAGTTTTATAATAGCTTAGTTGTAGAGGATAATTAATTCATGCCCAATGGAATAGATAAGGAAAGTGGTTTGGGTTCTCAAGCATAACAGGTATGCTTTCTTTTGAGTCACCAAAGATGTTGGCAATTTTTAGCCCACATACCAAGCTTGTGCCTAAATGGATAAAATGAGAATTTTTTAGAGATTTGAAGGTTAAAAAATAAATTTTCATACAATTTTAGAAGGGATTATATACTTTCAAGAAGCTAAGTACAAAACTTTTGGGCTAAGTGTTTGTTAAGGAATTATTTCATGCTTTTTGTTTTGCTAGGATAAATTTCTTTCAAAATTTATTTTGGATAAGTGTTGAACTATTTCAGACAAATTTTATGAGGCAAAATTTCTAAAGGCATGAATTCTTTTAGACAAAATGTCCAAAATAAAATACAAGCCCCTTTTTCTTTTGGAGAAACTATTTCACAACAATTTCCCTAAAGACCTATTTCTTTTAGAAAAATTTCCTGAACACTTTTTTTGAAGGTTATTTTGTCAAACAAGGTGACCAAAACACTTTTCCCTAAGGGTATTTTCTTGTGAAAGTGTCCAAAACATTTTCCCCTAAAGGTCATTTATTTTGGGAAAAAGTCCAAAGCAAAAGTCCTAAAATGTCATTTTTCAAGGAAGTGGCCCAAAACGAAAATTCTGAAAGGGCACTTTTTCAATCAAAGTGTTGGAAGGTCTATTTTTTAGAAAAGTGTCCCAAATAATTTCTTTTAAGGGTACTTTTTATTTTTTGAAAGGTCTAGAGCATAATATTTGAAGGGGTACTTTTCTTAGGAAAATGGACCAATGCAAAAGCTCTAAGGGATACTTTTCAAAGTTCTGAAGGGATTTTTTTAGAGGGAAAAGGGGGATATTAAAAAAGGTTAAGAAATTATGGGATTAAAAGAGTTATTTTAATGACTTAGAAGTGCACAAAATCCATTTATTTCTTCATTGCAATGATCTAGACATTTTGGGGTTAGTGATAGAAGTTTTGAGTAGGTAGTTTGTCAATGCTATATCTCACACACGTGAGTGAGTAAAAGAGAATGTGTCATATGTGTCTATTCATTATAGTCCCAAGAACATATGAACCAAGCTTCAAGTCACCCACTAAAGTGCATCAAAATATATGAAGATCCAAAATTGGCCTCTTAGTCAAAATTCACTAATTTTCCCATACTTAGCCATTTTTGAAGAAGTTCAAATAGAGCCAGGTGAACATCTTGACAAGGCCATATCTCACATGTGAAATAGTTACAAGGGAAAGTGGTCACATTAATTTATTTATCTTGGTTCCTAGTTTATATGCACCATGTTCTAGATCCTATATCGAAGTGTAAATAAAGATATACATGATCAAAGTTGGCTCTTAAGTCAAATTTTGCTATGTTTTCCATACTTAGCCAAATGATATAGATTATAACTAGGACATCACATAGGAATGAATGAATAAACTAACTTTTGAAATTTTTATATTCACTTAGATTGCTCACGTGACTAGTAGATTAAGCACATTTAAAGATATACATTATAGGAACATCCTCAGAAGTTTGTAGTCCCACATGAGCTTTTTGATTTGAATTAGAAGATTTTAAAGTTAGACATGTGTAGTAAGACATTCATGTTAATGTCAATTTTAAGATTGAATAAAATAATTCCTTTTGAGATTAAATTTGATGGTTATGTGAATGTCAATAATGGTCATGTGAACATCAGTAATGGTCATGTAAACATTAATAATGATTGTGCAAACATCATTTGACATCCTATAAACCATCAAACTTAAGATCATGAACTAGTCATTATCTTTCAAATAGTGGGTCCTAACAAGATCAATAGTCCTCACTTGATCATACATATCTATCCAATGGTGCAAGATAGGTCAAATAATCAGAGAGCTTGAGAGGCCACCACATGGCATAAGCGCATGAACTAATAGATTAATAGTAAGATCATGAGGATTAACATGCATTTGATATGTGGTGTAAGTGAAGATAGGGCTGATAAATCAAAGATAGATCTAAGGTCTCATGTTTGTTCATACCTAGAAGATCCAATAGAGCGAGGGTGAGGATGATGCAAGTGGAACTAAATAAACCCAAGAAGCAAATATGTAGATTCCAAGTGTCAATAGTGCATTAGCTTGGGTAGAGGATCCATGGCTCTCAATAAATCATACAAGGAAGGATCAATGGATTGAGCTGAGTCAAAAGGGTAAATGATCTATGTCAGCTTTGAAATCTAATAGAAAAGGGCTAAGCTGGGACATTTTTGACTAGGGTTGATAGAATAACTCATCTTGAGGAAAGTAAATAAATAAACTAGAACTGGTGGAAATATATAAAATTGATCTCAAATACTATCTAATTTGGACCATAATACATGAACAAAGGACCAATCATTGCCATCAAGGCTATATAGAGATATATTAGGTATTTTAGACCTAACATAGATTAAAGGTTGATAATTTGGTGGGTAATTTGGATTAGGCATCGATCAAAATGTTGTACTTATATGGATTATAGGAAAACTAATAATCTTAGATTGGTTTTCCTCTATAGTAAACCCAAGTCCAATTCTCAAAGAAAGGAGTAGTTATGTGTAATCAATGAAGGAATGTCCTAATCCACCTGATAGATAACCACCCAAAGTAGGCATAATCAAATATCAGTCAGGTTTATAGATGTAAGGACTTTATCCTTATGTAGAAGCTAAGTGAAAATATAAATATAAGATCAAAGAAAGGATCTAGCACTAGGAACTATAAATAGGGGCATTTAATGCATCTTAAAAACCTTTGGAGACTTCCTCACTCAACAATCCATGGGCAGTGTCCTAATTGATTAAAAAGGTGGCAAGGCTTTCATTAGCAGAGGAACAAATATGGTATCTCAAGTTCAATTAATGACCCAAGGTAAAATGTTCTTATTCTGATGGGATGTTTCCACATATATTCTCTATTATCCCCTTCTCCTATATTATCCCATTCTCTTCTCCTTTTAAAAGGTTCTCAAATTTTAGACTTTTATTTTTTTTTGGAAATAGGGATACTCTTTGAGATACTACAAAGTATGCTCAACTTGATTAGGCTCGAACCTCTCAAGCATTTGTAAGAACTACCTCTTGATGAAATATGATATTTTATTTTCTTATCTCTTTCCTTGGATCTAGTTTGGTGAGTTGTGCATGATGGCATTGTGTGACAGAGAATCTTCCTCATCCATTGTCCTCCTTTTTGACCTTATTTAGGGAGTTTTCAATGTTTTCTAGAGGTCCAAATTAGTGTTCTACTCTGAACCTCTTCTATGAAATACTTATGAAAATTAGCTTAATCTTGAGGTTGTGTGAGATAGTATTGTCTTTAGTAGATCTATTATGGGTTCAAGCTTATGGGAGTTTCCTTTTTAAATTTAGTGCATTGCCTAGTTAACCTTCTTAGGAGCCCTTATTATTTTTATAACCATTTTCCTTGTGAAGTATTAGCTTAACATTAGTTTAGGTGAGCATCAAAGAGGAATTTGACCTACTCCAGAGGTTCAACTCTAACATAGGTTACCCACAACCTGGGGTTGTCCCAATATTATAACTTAGTTAGAGAGAGAATGAAAAACCCTCTTCAAGGGTGAAAATTAAGCCTATAACATCTACCTCAACCATTGTCCTATTTTTAAAGAGCCTTGCTTTGACAAGCTAGTATCTATGGAGTTATCTCTTGACCTTTTTCCCCTCATTGAGGAGTCTCACTTTGACAAACCAGTCTCTATGGAGCCCATTATGCCATCATAAGCCATTAATTATCCAAAAACAAACATTCAACAAAAAATCATTATAAAAACATCCACACCATATGAATAATCAAAATTAAAGTTAGGTTATATTCTTTAATTGATATCAAATTTAGCATTAGAAGTAGAATCAATGTCAATCTCAACATCAGATTCAGAGTCTTTTGAGTCAAAATCAGCTTCAGAACCAAAATGTCTGTGGCTATTACAACATTGGTTACACATGCATTGAAGATCAATTTGAATATAATTTTTATCCTTATATTTTTTTTAGCATGATTAATTTCGCTTCAACACAAGTTATCCTATTATCTTCTATGAGCATTGTACATCCTCTTTCCATTCCATTACCATTTCACATGAAATTTCCACCAACCAACCTAGCCATTTTATTGATGTTCCACCTCCCACAAGTGTCAATTGGGATTGATAAAATCATAATTTATTGAATTACATCCATGGTGACATATCAATTGAAAAATATCATGGGGGGCAAGACCACATTCATTCAAAAGGAAAATAATATATTATTGAAACCTTTTTGAAGGCACTAAGGGGAAATCAAATTCCAAACTCAACATCTACTAGTTAAACCTTTTAAAAGGTGATATAAGACAATAAAAGTCAAAAGTCAATGTTCCTTAGTGAAACCCTCTTGGAAGCACTATGGGATAATCATGAAAAATTTATTGGTGAAAACCTCATTGAGGTGCCAATATCTGAGCATAATAGTTCTTCAATTCTTGATGAAGATATTATCAAAGATGAAATCAATACAACTTTCAATCTACATCATAATGATGTAGAGTTTTTATCAACTTAAATTGCTACTTACACTTCCTTGTAAACGTGCCATTCTTTTTTTCCCACATTAGGCCTATCTTGTATAAATGGATCAAAACTCAAATTATTGCTTATTAAAAGTTAAAAAACACATAAAACATAAAAACACTTTATTTCAAACAATCTCAATCCACTTCTATCATTTATCACCATGCATGTCATTCAATATTCCACTTCTTATCTTTTAGGCTTACTAGCCCTATTTTTAGGTAGGTCTCATTGTTGGGAGAATTTGAGAAACCTTCTCAATAAAATTATTACACTTTCAAAGACCCTTTTGGGTCATTCAACCTATACATCTTCCTCTTGACTCAACTCCCTAAGATTTACCTACTTCCTTCACAACACCTTTTCTCAATTAACCCTCCTAAGATAGAAATATTCAAGGTTTAACCATTATGTATAATATTTAACCAAAACAATATTATATTTGACCACCCATTTGTCTAATATTTATTTTTACTCAATTTTGTACATGAACTCTTCACCTATGTCCAACTTCCTTCTTTAGCCTACCTAATTATTCCTCTTCTAGCCCAAATGCAACTCAGACATCAAAAAATCCATACCACACTATCTATACATACTTAAAACCCTATTATTTAGTTAGGTAACATGTAATATATTCATATTAAAAATTTTGGTTGAATTTTGATGGTTACAACTAAAGATATTGAATAAACCCTAGATTAGAGCTTTTTATGGCTCTATCTCAGTCTAAAGGGAAGAAAAATCAATTTTGAAAATTTAAATGAGTTTCATGGACCCATAAAAGTTTTTTTTTATGTATATACTAACCTTATTTCAATTTATTAATCATTGATGCATGCTATCAATCCATTATCATAGCCTTTCATGTCAAGATATACTTGACTGTGCAAGAAAATAGTTGTATACAAGTCTATATTCCTATAAGAAAGAACTATGTGCATATAAATGCAAAAAAAGAATCTAAGAAGATTAAAACACTTTCAAATGATTTAACCGAACCCTATAAATCACTTTACCATCGTTCTAAGGATCTTTTTTGATAATGGAATACACATACAGGCCTCACACACAAAGTTTGCTATAGGAAACATGGCATATCATATAATTGAATATATATCAATAGTTATTTAATATTTAGAACATTTAAATTTAAAACAAGGTCAAATATAATTTTATATTCTTTTGTCAATACAAATTCAAAGTCTTTTATCCCTATATAACAATTATAGTCTGCACACAAAAAGAACACTTTCTAAAATAGGGTTCTATTCATGAACATGTCTAAAAAAAATGATTTGATCATTATTCCTTGCAAAATATAGTATAAAATACATTAAACACTCCTTTAAAACCATTCATAATAATTATCCAATTTCATTTGATCATAAATCTTGAAAACACAGTTTACAAGCAAGCTTAAACACTCATAACAAGGTCTATTTTACAATTTCTTGAACCACATCAGATTGCATCTCTTAAATTGAGATCATATAAATAAATTTATTTAGGATAAATAAGAAGGAAAATTTTCATAAATAATAACACATTTATATGCAACTTTTGTTCATAACAATAGGACTCACACAGTCCTATACATTGTCATGGCAAACCTTTCACTCCTTTTAACAATATCTACCCTATTTTCTCATCCTTCTCCTCTACCTTGAACCACCACACTCTATCCACTTTCTAAATATAAAATATACTCTTAAAAAATACCTATAACTATTTATTGATTCAATAAATACCTATGTAGGGTGGTGGACACCTTAGTTGCCACCTCACACTTTAAACTAACATATTAACTCATAACCAGCTTATGAACTTTCATGAGACCTTAAAGGTCTATTAAAACATTATTTAATAAATTAAATATCATTAACACACACTTATACCACCTAAACATCTTGAAATTTTGAAAATACCTTTTGGTGGGAAAACTTAGTTTGGACTCAAATTCAAATTTCACTGACAAACATGACTTCAAGACACATCCTAGATCAATCCTTGAACATTCCTAAGATGCCCCTACATCATACTCACAAGGGGATAAAATAAATTGACACCCATATTATTCTTCATTAAAATGTTCATACAAATGTGTATGATCTTTACTTCCACACCTATGTCTCTACTTCCTCATCCATGTTATCCTTTTCTCTTTCTCCTGTTACTTCTCATATTACTACTTATACCTGTAGTTGTTATTCATGATTTTCTTTATTTCATAATTATCTTTAATATTCATGGCATTTAGTAGAAGTTATCTTTCCTTATCTATTGTATCTTTTATCAACTCTATTTTTGCCTCTCCATCAACATGCCTATTCCATATTAACTCTTTTTTTTTTGGTGACCATTCCAAGGTCTCATTCTTGCATCTATTCTTGTTGGCATCATCCTCTATCCTATTGTCATCCACTACAACTACTTCTTTCTTGACTATAAAATTAGTTAGCTTATCATTTTTCTACTCATCTTCATGGACTAGTAAATTAGTCTCATCCTTATTAACCTATTCACCATTTTCCTCCATCACTTCTTGTGCTTCTTACTTCTTTACTTCTCCAATGTACTCCTCAAATAAACCTATTATATCTTTATATAAAACATCATCTTCATCTTCATAATATTCATCAAAAATTGCATTCAACTCATTACCTATTATTTTATTCTCATCTCTCCAATCTTATTTATCAAATAGTTCACCATCTTCAGGGTATTAAAACACTTCATCTTCAATTGTATCTTCACTTTTCCATTCATCAGCTTCTGCTTCCCTATGGTTTGTTGTCCAATCAATTTATTCAACCCAATCATGCTCTTCATTTCCATTTCTTGATCTACATTCAATGATAACAAATCAATTTTAGACTAAAATTTTTGAGGCCCAATTTCCTCTCTCTTTTCCATCAACTTCAATTATTTAATCATCTCCTTCCATTGGTTTTGCACACATTTCATTGCTTTTTGATTCTCTCACTCTTGCATTTTTTCTCTAAAACAACACTTAACCTTTTTTATGATCTTGATTCCACATTTTAGACTATATAAATTCCACATATGTATTAATTCTCTCTCCATCCATGCCAATGCATATTTCATTTCTTTTATTTCTATCTCCATCATTATATCATTATGGTATTTGGATTTAACCTTGTCTCTTGCTTTTCTTCCTACCTCTCCTTTCATTTTCATCTTTAGTACCTCACTCAGGTACATACTCTTTCTCTTTATTTTGCCTCACTTGGACCATCTTATTTTGGTTCAAAATTGGAACCCTTGTAACTCTCTATTTTAGACCTCACTAGGGCATATCCACCTCTTTTAGTTCACACTAGGACTCTCTTCTTTTTCCTAAGCTCTATTTATGAGCTTATCTCTTTTGAGCTTATTAATATATCTCTTGTTTTAGGGTTTGCCACCTTATTCATATCTTATCTCCTTTTTATTTCACCTATCACATACCATCAACAATGAATTAAAACCAACAAATCAACCACAAGTAGCTCATACCTTCTCTTTATCTCTTTCTTACTCTATCTTTCAACAAGACTCCTTGCAAACTACCTCCTTGCTTGCTTACCTATAATTTATTGATCAACATAAAACATGCACTATGAACCATGTAATTACCAAACTCAATATTATATATACCTATTCCCAAATCATCTAGATAGCTCTAATACTAAAATGATGTAGAGCTTCTATCAACTTCAATTGCTACTTACACTTGCTTGTAAACATGTTATTCTTTATTTCCCACATTAGGCCTCTCTTGTACAAATGGACCAAAACTCAAATTCATACTTATAAAAATTTATAAAATAAATGAAACATTCAAACACTTTATTTCAAACCATCTCAATCCACTTATATCATTCATCACCATGCATGCCATTCAATATTCCACTTCTTATCTTCTAGGCATACTAGCCCTATTTTTGGTAATTCTCCTTGTTGGGAGCATTTGAAAAACCTTTTCAATAAATTTATTACACTTTAAAGGATCCTTTTGGTTCATTCAACTCATACATCTCACTCTTGACTCAACTCCCTAGGATTCACGTACTTCTTTCACAACACCCTTTCTCAATTAGCCCTCCTAAGCTAGAAAGATTCAATGTTTGACCAATATGTAGACTCTTTAACCAAAAAAAGATTATTTTTGACCACACATTTTGAAAATAATAATTTATACTCAATTTTTTTACCTCAAATATTCACTTATGTCCAACTTCCTTCTTTAGGCCTACCCAATAATGCCTCTTTTAGCCCAAATGCAACTTAGACCTTCAAAAATTTATACCACATTATATGTATGTACTTATAAATTTATTATTAATTTAGGGTACATGTAATATAGTTATATTAAAAAAATTTGTTGAATTTTTATGTTTGCAACTAAAGATATTAAAGAAACCTTAGATTAGGGATTTTTATGGTTCTGTCTCAGTTGAGAGGAAAGAAAAATCAATTTTGAACATTTCATAGAGTCTCATGTATTTTTAAAAGGTTTTATATGTCTATCCTAACCTTATTAACATTTTCCAATCATTTTATTCATGCTCTCAATCCATTATCATATCCTTTCATGTAAATATACACTTGACTAATGTAGGAAAATAGCTGTATACATGTCTATATCCCTATAAGGAAGAACTATGTGCATAAAAATGCAAAAAAAGAATACAATAAGATTACAAAACTTTAAAATTAATTACATAAACCATTAAAAGTACTTTACCATCATGTTAAGGATATTTTATAATAATGGAATATGTATACAAGTCTCACACATAATATTTATTACAAAAAATAGGGTATATCAAATAATTGAATATATATAAATAGTTATTTAATATTTTGGAACCTGTAATATTAAAAAAATTTAAAATATAATTTTATATTCTTGTGGTAATACAACTTGAAATTCTTTTATCCCTGCATAATAATTATAATTTACACACAAAAAGAACACTTTCCAAAATAAGGGTCTATTCAAGAACATGTCTGAACAACAAATGATTTAATCATTTTTAATTGAAAAATATAGTATAAAATACATTAAAAAATCCTTAAATACCATTCATAACAATTATCCAATTTAATTTTATCATCAATCTTGAAAACACAGTCTATAAACAAGCTTAAACACTCATAACATGGTATATTTTACAATTGCTTGAACCACATCAGATTGCATCTCTTGCATTAAGATCATATAAATAGATTTATTTAAGATAAATAATAAGTAAAACTTTCATAAATAATAATACTTTTATCTACAATTTTTTTTTATAAAAATAGGACTCACATAGTCCTATGCATTGTCATGGCAGACCTTTCACTCCTTTCAATAATGTCTACCATGTTTTTTACTCATTATCCTCTAACTTGAACCACCACACTCTATCCAATTTATAAATATAAACTAGACTCTTAAATAATACCTATAACTATTTCTTGATTCAAGAAACTTCCAATTATTCTTAAACCACATAGGGTGGTGGACACCCTAGTTACCACCTCATACCTTAAACTGACATATTGACTCATAACCAACTTGGGACATTTAATGAGGCCTTAAAGGTCTATTAAAACATTATTTCATCAATTAAATATAATTAATACACACTTATACCACCTAAATATATTTAAATTTTGATAATTCCTTTTGGTGGGAAAACTTATTTTGGACTCAAATTAAAATTTCACTCACAAACATGACTTCAAGACACATCCTAGACCAATCCTTGAGCATTTGTAATATGCCCATACATCACATAATCATTATGGTATCTAATCTTATGCCCAAACAACTGAAAAATCTAGTGGTCCTATTGAGATCATATTTAAAAGTCTTCAGCCCTATCGCAACCAAAGTTATGTAAAATCTAGAATCAACAACATTGTGTGTCCCTAAAAACCCTAATATTCATTTATTTCCCAACCATTATACATTCCATTATCATCCACCATTACATTGATAAACCAAACATATCATATACTATTTATCTATATTTACCATCCCTATCTGTTCTTTCCTTTATAGAGGCTACAAAGATACCTTGTCTTAATGATTAGAGGAAGCAAAATTATCAAGTAACAAAGATCACAATAAAATTTGTGGAATCCAAATATATAGTAGGTTCTTGATAAAGAAACTATTTAAAAGAGATGTGGGATATAAAATTCATGATTTATTATTCTAGTTGTATCATTTTTTGATCAGGACGTGCATCTCTACATTAGTAAGAAAAATAGAACCATACCCTGGCCAAAAACATGTACCATACCTTTTTTGTTTACTATTTACATTACCATTATTTCATAGCTTACCATTTCCATTATCAATTAGGGGTAACCCTCTTACCACTACATCCAATATTCATACCATCATCATTATAAATAATGCCATCCCTATTAGACCAAAGCCTATTTTTATCCATCCTACCCAACCCTTTTTGATCTTCGTTCCTTTGGTTCTTCTTGCACCTTCTATGAGAGGATTTTGATCCAATTTCAACAAATTTTAGAATTATATTTTTAAATTATAGTCTATGAAAGTAGTATGATAGTGGGTTTGGTAAGTTATCTTTCATTTACATTTAATTGGTGCCACTAATTATAATTACCTATGGTCAAATCAGTATCCCACCTTGTGTTACTAATTATAACTGCCTATAGGCAAATTAGTATCATAGACCTCTATTATTATTTCCTAATTATATATACCTATGGGAAAATTAGGAAAAACACCTTTACCATGTAATTTTTAGTCATATAAAATGAAAAATTTGGTTACTTGAGTATGGTTAATGACACCCAATCCATAGGTCCTCCTACTTGATTTCAAAACCTTTTTATGCTTTTCTTTCACTAATTCTCAGTCATCCACAACCTTCAAAAATTAACCCTTGTAGACCTAGGTAGCTCTCTCAGGTGTAGATCCATCCTCCCAGGGCTCATTCCCTCTAGAAAATAGGGCCCAAGATGGATAGGAGCAATAAAACCTAAGGTGTCTATTTTTCAGCATTATTGTCCAAGTGTACTTTTAGTCTTAATGATCATATTTTCTTGAATCCTTATTCTAATTCATGTCATCCTAACACAAATTAATTTAATTGATGATCATTAAATTACATATAAAAGGCCATTAAAAATCCATTTAGAAGGGTTGTTACCCATTTACAAGAGAGAATTAGTAATACAAACAAGACTACTCAAGCACTCTTCTCTATTCTCTGCATACAACCACCCAAAAATATTTCAAGGTTATTCAAACCTTTACACTAGTCCCTAGTCATTATAAGTACACCCAATTTCACATTTACTTGCATTTTCATCACACTATTTCACTAAAAACTTTAATGGGAGAACTACATATAGATTGATCCCTCCTCAGAGTATTGGTATATAGGCAACGTGCCCACATATGGGGTGTGAAGTGTGTCTAGCATATCCTTTACACACTAACCCATATTCCCTATTTGCCAAAGTTCTATGTAATTGCATCAAAGATATAATAACATGAATAATCAACTCTATAGGAAGTTTTTTTGACATTGAGGATCTAAAATTTGGTACACAAGCTCATGCAGATGTTGTAAACAAAATCCAAAAGGATCATATCTTTGTGAGTATTTTGGACAAAAGTGGCAAGACCAGGACTACAATGCTAGATAACAAGGTGTCTTATTTCTAGTGGTCCTGTCCAATCAATATATAAACTCTAGATCTTAGTTTGTGATAGTGTCCCAGTCTTGTTCCTTTAATATCAGACTCTATCTTAGTTGTAATAACTCAAAATAAGCTAAGTCATATTTTCTCACTCATTTCTATTTTTAGAAATGGCAAAAATATAACTTGTTTAAATAAATTAGTGGCTTAATTATTGCATGTTATTTATTGTTTTTATCTACTCAAACCTATTTATTAAATAATAATACAAATCTATTATTCCTAAAAATAATAAATCATTTGGTAAACCTGACTTACTTCAAATTTTGCATAGAAACCCTAGGGTAAATTACTAGCTGATTTTTCCCATTAATTTTTGAATTTTTTATTGAAAATAAAACCAAAAAGTTCCTCTCAAATTTGAAAAAAAAATTAGTAAATTTAAAAATTTTTGTAGTAAATTATAAAAATTGTAGTAAATTTTAAAAAATTTATAGTAAATTTTAAAAATCTTGTAGTAAATTTTAAAATAAATTTATTTCAAACCTTAGTTGCATCAACTACACCCCATTAATTTTTTAGTAATTTTCCAATCATTTTTTGAATTTTTAGTTACATATTAATTAGAAAATCACTTCAAAATTCAAAAATTCATAGTAATTTAATATATATATATCTCAAAACCCTAGTTGCATCTACTAGGTCCCATTAAATCAAGCACTTTCCCATAAATTTTTTATTTTTTTCTTGAACACTTAAACTCAAGAATTCAATTTAAAATTTCAAAAATGCATATTATTTTGCAAAAATATTTTTGAAAAAATCCTAGTTGCATGTACTAGCTCCTAATTTACTTCTTGAGGTATCACCTTACATCCATACTCAAATTTAAAAAATGTTGCTCATTTATTTACAAACTATTTTTACATTTCTTGTAAATAATAAGGAAACCATAATGGGCCCTATCATGTGCATGAATGATGAAGTCTATCATATGTTAGTACAAAGTTTCATTCTTTCCATTTCATGCCTATTTTTCATTATATTGGATGATGTTAACCAATTTATTCTTAAACATGTTAACATATCTCTTGCATCACCTCCCTTGGAGCCCCTATCTTGTACCAAGTCATGTTGCATGGTCCATTTCACTCTTCCCTAGGTCACTACCCATCACCAGAGAGCCTAGTTGACACCTTTTGTCCCTCTACCTCAACCCATTGATTATATTCTCTCTCCTCCGATAGATACTACTACTCCTATAAAAATAGTAGATAATGTGGTTATATGTATTACTCTACATACCATTATTCTTCCTCCACCTACACAAGAGCCCTATCACCCTGCTATTCCTACCCATCCCAGGCCCAACCCTCTTGCATAGGTAGATTTTCATAAGGCATATGACATTGTTGATCAAATGAGAAACACTCAAGATAAGATTTCCATGTTATAACTAATTCAAAAAGCTAATGTATTCAAGGACATTATTTATCATGCACTCAATCAAAATTTTATGCTAATTAATTTAGAACCTTCTTATTTTGCATCAGTAGTCAACACTTTAAAACTATAGAAGATGCAATTTATTTTGATAGTGAGGACATACCTTAAACAATTATTGATCAAAATTTACCACTATTCATACAATTTTAAGTCAAAATAAACACAATCAAGAGAGTATTTGTTGATAGTGGTTCTAGATTGAATATATGTAATATCACATTATTACAAGCCATGGGCATAGGTTGACATCCACGCAAAAATCATATAAGAACATTCAAGGATTCGATGATATACCCCAATAGACATTGGGCACCATTACTTTAGATGTCATGGTGGGACCAAAAACCCCCTCTATATAGTTCTAAGTCATGCCATGTCCTCTCCACTATAATATTTTACTTGAACAACCCTAGATACATACTATGGGGGCCATTCCTTCTACTCTACATTGATGTATTAAATTTTTCCATGAGGGATATCTATACACATGTCCAGTAGACAACTAGCCATTCAAATATTATCGAACTACAAAGTCATCTTTGGCTATTTCACTAGATGGGACACTTTATCTCATAGTAAATCCACCACCTCATTACATTTATCTTTATCAGATACATACATATGAGGTGGGCGAGACTAGAACTTCTCACACTCCACTTATAGTCATACCTTTAGCTCCAGATATTCTTCTAGTCATAGCAACTTTAGTTACTTTGGCTACTCCATTGATCACCATTATGACACCTACTACACATCCACAATCACTAAAATTAGTACAAGTAGTTCTAATTGATTCCATAGTTACTCCACTGGTTATAGACATTTTTGTAGTAGTACCATATTCTACTACTATAGATGATAAAAATCCTATATCACAGTTACCCCTCATGGTAAATTTTAAGTTACCATATATTCATGATGTTGATATAGATTCATATGGTGATACGACACCCACACTCATAGATGACTATTTGTGTGGATTGAGCTTTACACAAATTGGCCCAAGAGAGTACCAAGATGACTCTAGATCTCTCATTCAACTCCCACATCACTTTTAAGATCTCACACTACACTCTCAAGATCTACTCCACACTCACGACCACTGATAGATAACTTGGCACATATATTTCACATGGTTACCTCTAAGGATATAGAGCTAGTTATTCAGATTTAGGTAGGTAGCATAAAACATCAACCATAGTTTATGTTATAAATATTACTTGATCATGGATTGATCACATTACCTATAGTATGACATATATCTATTAGTAGATTATCATAGTAGGATGGTCTCCCATTTTTTAATTTTCATAGGATTAAAAGACATGATAAAAACTCATGTACAACTTTACAGTAGAGATTAGGTAAACTATAGGATTGAGAAATTATTCAAATTATATCATCACCAACAATACCAACTCCACCACTTCTACTGAAGTCATCTACTACTAGGGATAAACATCCTAGAGTAGAGTTAGCATCTCCACCACCAAGGTAACCTTCAATTTTCCTTTAGCATGATGACATCACGAACATAGTATCTACACCATATGATTATACTTATGATGATGATCTTGAGGCATTTGATGATAGCCGTGACCCTTTCTTCCATTTCCATCCCTAGTGGGCTCCATCCTTAGATCCCTTCCCTCCTCAAGCCTAGCCTTTTATATCATTATGTACATATTGTTTTATTTACATGATTGTATATAATCACTTCTACTTGATTGTACATAATTCAAATATTCCAAAAATATAAAAACAATATAACATTTTAAAAATCCAACAACATTCAAATATAACAAAACACCAAAAAACATTTCAATTATATGCATCATCCATGTTTTACATTGGTAATATCATTCTCAAACTTATATTTTCTATTTCATGCTATTTTTTGTCAATTTATCTACATTACCATGCTTCACTTGATCTTCTTTAAGTGTGTGCAGTGACAGTGACATCCATCTACTTGATTGCTTCACTCTACCCATTGAGGGGGCATCTTACTTCTACATTTGAGACACACATCAATATACATACCCATTGGGGGCATCTTATACATGACTACACCATCCAAGCTATGTCATTCCTACACTACACACTCTAAGCTATCATGTTAATGTACATTACTTACTAGATTACACAAATTACTATATCGACATTTCACTAGTATTTAGCACTTTTGTATCTCTTTAGTATATACCTAGTATTGTACTAAACATGTATTGCATAATTTCACTCTTTATTTGATTAATTATATTTGATTCTATCTTTCTAGTTATTACTTACTTTCTCTTCTTTCTTAGAATAGCTTGTTAGATTACATTTCTATTTCCTACTTATCTTTTGTGTGTGCCTTAGGACATTTTATAATGTCCTTTGCTTCTATTCATGTGTGTGTACCTTTGGACATTTTCCAATGTCCCTTGCTTGTACTTTTCTATGTGCCTATGGAACTCATGTCAATATTTCTTGTTTTATGGTATGTGTATGCAGCATTTGAACATGCCTTGTATGTTTGCTTTCTAATATGAGTGACATGTGCCCATGTCCCTTGTTTACTTATCCCTTTGACCACCCTTGTATTCATATTTATTGCTTTCTATGCTTTTTGCTTTATTATTTGTCTTTGTTTACAAATTCCATGATCCATATCATACATTTCCTTCCTTTTTTAGATGCCATGATGGACATCATGCTCTATCCCTCCTTGCTAACAACTAACAACTAACCCTTTAAATTCTAATTCAATACATTTCACATGTTTTTACATTATTATATCTATTTAGGCATACCCATATTACTCTAACAATCTCTCAATATAAATATTGTTATATCTTGAGATATTATTGGCATCAAACTGTACATCCTAGGACCCTTTACTCAGATCCTACAATTTGCTGCAACATGGAGTCATCTCTCAAGTTTGTAAGAACTTGTAAGAGAGATGAATCCCTAGTATTATGAGGGCTAGCTCCATATATTTTCTTTGAAATGCTTGTAAACTAATCTAATTCTTGCTTATAGGGAAAGAGTTAGAATTTTGCATAAAGTAAAACTACACTAAAGTGATAATTCACCAAGAGATATCCCACATACTATCATAATTATATTAAATAAAAAATCTTTCTAAGACCAAATCTAAGCCTTAAAGGATCCCAACATAAGTGATTCAATGTGAAGGTAACATACACGAGACAATCCATAAGACAACTAGTCTAGGGTAAATTTCACACCATAGAGGTCATAACTTGCTTGAAGAGGAGCCTAGTATCCTAACTACACTTCACATGACATGTTAGATCAAAAATCTTACTTAAACCTAAAAGATAGAGGAAGTAATGATGACATTATCACTTAAATTCACTATTCATATCTCTCACACCTAGACAAATATGTTCATAACTCAAAATTAGACATGAATTCAACGTTCAAAAGCAAATTACAATGTTATTCTACTAGGGATTCACCATACCATATGTGGTATTAGTTTACAATGCCCAAAATGGCTCATACTTATAGAAATTGGAAAAAGATAGAGGAAAAAGAAGTACAAGAGAGACAAAGACATGTGTCCAAAGGTGGAAACTAGTTACAATGAATGTAGGTGAAGTGTAAGAGGAGTTAGAAACTAATTTTCATATGTGTCCATTCCAAACGATCATCCTGTTCAAAAATTGGCATAGCATCTCTTCAAGCACATTTTATGAAACTGCCTTCATCATTAACCTTAATTGGGCATTCCAAAGCTAACTAGGGAAAACATCTCTTTTGTGATGATAAAATAAAGTTACAAGGAATCCTCTACCTACATTGGAAGTTTTCCAATCATTTGTACTCATACAAAAAGAATCATCATTTATCACTATGATCAATCCTTTTTAGATCTTTCGACACTTGGCATTAGCATATCCTTATTATCACTAACTAATACATACCAGGGGTCTTAGGAAACATGTTAGGACACCTCATTTTCTCAGATTCATTAAAAACACTTTAAAAGATCTCCAAATTTGAGTTGCCACTCTTTCCACTATGTGATCACTATTCTCATTCCAGACTCGCTAAAGTGAGAAACCTATTAGATACACTTAAGACAAATTTTGATATTTTTAAATGATATGGGGGGTTGATTAAAATCCCAATATATCCTCTCAAGTGATTAGTATCCTTTGATTATCTTCAAAACCTACAAAACATAAGAAATTGTCAAAGAAACTAGTCCCTTACTCCATCCATATGGATTACATATAATATGACTCCATGTATTTGATCCTTATGGATTTTAAAACATCTTCTCTTCAGAACTAATGGTCAAATTCATCTATATAGATTCAATTTTAGGCTCATTTTCACCATCAGGTCCTAAAACAGGGTTTATACTGATGGAGTCCATAGTTTTGTTGTAAGAGTCTATAGCTAGACTAATGGAGTCTATATCTTTGTTGTAGCAGTTTAAAGCTAGAATGATGGAGTCATAGTTTTATTGTAGGAGTCTGAAGCTAGACTGATGGAGTCCATAGTTTTATTATAGGAGTCTAAAGCTGAACTAATGGAGTTCATAGTTTTTTTTATGGCTTCAACATCTCTCCACTAGGCATTTTGGCTTTGGATCCTGTTTCATGAATTTGTCACACTTGGTATTGTTACAACCCCTTATAAACCTTAATTAATGTTTTTTTATTATTATTCAATCTTTCCCCAACTTGTTTTCACAACCACTTTAACCCTAACCTTCAATTTTCACCATTTTCTCTCTCTTTTACACGTTTAAGCCCTAAAAGTGGCCTATCTCTAAGACAATATAGAGAGTATTAGAACTTTTTTTTCATCACTTTTGAATAAATTTGAGTCTTGCTTAGGTCATGAGGACCCCTTATACCAAATTTTAGCTCTTAACTCTTCCATTTACCCCTCCAACTAGCATGAAACTCAAAACTAACTTCTAAAGGTGAGTGCCGATAAGTTGAGGGTGAAATTAGCCTTTTTGACCTCATAAGTGGAGAAATTAGATATATTTATCTTGTTTTATCTATCTCCTCATGTTATTTTAGGTTCATATAACTATATTAAAGCCTTGGATATTCTCACTTGGCCTTGTGGAGGCACTTGACCCTGTAATTATCTTCATCCCACTTATTGCTATGTGTGTTCTTGACACTTTGAAGGTTGGTTGTAGGTTGTTTTCATGTAGGGGTATTTTTAGTGCCTTTAAATGACCTCTCATATCCAAAAAACACTTTTTTTCACTTTAAAATCCATCCTTATCTCCTAGGTGTTTATTACCCTCATCAAAGTGTGACCTTATTTTCCAATTGCAACTTTTCTACACTCCTCCATACACTTGGGATGTACTTTCAGCTGAGTTGAGGTGTACCATATAGATTGGAGTTCTCTTTAGTAAATATATAGCATAATTTGTGGTATATAACACTATTTAGGTACCATTCAAGTCACCACTCCCTTCTTCACATCTTTTATTCACTTCTACATTATTATAGGCTAAAACACTTGTACAGAATGGCGATTTGTACAAGCTAGCTAAGGGTTATAATCTTAGGAAATCCATGTGTAGGTTTTTTTGGAACACTTTAAAACATCCAAACTTACTCCACTTATTACACCCATGTATCTACACATGCCTCACAAGGACTAATCCACATTGCCAATTTATCCTCCTTATAGGTCACCTATAGATGTATTAACTCCATCTGAGCTTTAAAATTGTTATAGCTTATGATGTGAAATTACCTTCTACATGCCACCTTAACAATACACTTATATTCATTGGAGATCCTTCTTAAACTTGCTCAAATGAACACATCACCCTTTTATAATGAAACACAAGCTTTGGAAGGTAGCTGGGACCTATAAATGGATCAACTCACAAGGTTTTGAATGAGGTGAAATCCTACTTTGGAGAAACTAAGGTTACTTTTCCCCAAAGTGGAAACATAACCATTCATGTTTATATTGCTTTGAAACTTGCATGAGAAATGGTGATCCTTCTTATCAAACTGTTGAAAGAATCTTGATGTGGCTATGGTGAAGAAAATCCTTAACCATATGGCTCTACTATGGATAAGTGTTTCATTCCCTCATGTCTCTTGTACAATAACATGGAAACCAAAACTTGAGAAAAGAACAACATTGTTTTCAAAACAACAAAGGTCTCCATGCATTTTGATATACCAATATGGTTTTCATGTTTATCTCAACACTTCATGAGCTCTGTTAGGATATGAAACATAAAGACAAAGGTGTATGAGCTCTTGAAACCATGGAAACATCACCTTCATCCACAAAACTAGAAAATGCTCCTTTGAAGATCCAAAGGGAAACATGGAAGTGCCATAGTGTTCCACACATGACAATTAGCTAGGGGTAAGTTTGGATGTGGTGAGGAATATATTTTGACCCTCATAAAGTGATTCTACCAATTAGACTATACATACAACCTCAACAAAAGAAGAAACCTATAGGGTATGGTAAATGATAAGCATAATGGAGTGGCTAACTTTTAGGAGATGGTTCATAAATCCCAACCCACTAATATCCTAACTCCTACTATGAAAATGAAGGTCAATTCATGTAATATCCTTCCCCAAAAGAATTGGACCTTAAACTCTTCCAGTTGACTGTACCAATTACAAATCTATGAACATTAGAATGCTTACCAAGAGAGCGATGGAGAGATGGGAAGGTTTTGAGCCATTTTTGGTGTTTTAAAAGTTGTAAAAACACAAGGATGGGTCAAAAAAGCTAAAGGTTTGCACTCCAACCTTCTCACATGTACCATTCTTCCTCATAGGTCATATAAGTGCTTAAAACCTCTTATTTCTTCAAGAAAACTTCTTCTTTTCTAAATATTTTGCCAATTTGTCAGCTAAAATAGTTACTAAAAGTTATAATTAACACATATGAGGTGACATCATCTTTTTAAGCTTGCATAATTCCCAATAAATCTGTATAATACATTGAATACACTATTTTGGCTATTGAAAATACCTTAAAAAGACTTGAAATGACTTGTGGGGCCAAATTGACCATAGTTATAATATTAGAAGCATGGATTAACACTAAATGACTTATGACAGAACCTCTAATAGAAATTTTTGCTATATGGTTTGACCCAAATTGACTAGATATTCAATTTGGTCAACATATATCCTATTGACTATCATTATTATATCATGTATATTGTCAACTTAACACACTTTTAGGGCTGTCTCTTTTGAAGGCAGTCATTACAGTATCTTCATTCTTCCCCTTAGAAGAGGGGGTAATAAACAAGGATTTTGTCATAAATATTAGAGCTCTTAGTTGTCACAATAATAGTTTTTAGAATACTAAGAATAGAATCTAGACATTAGACCAGGTAAAATAGACTAGGCAGATAGTAGAGAATCTAAAATAGTCATAAAATTTGGCCCTAAATAATAGTGCCAAAGTTTGACTATAGAACTAGACAATAGGATGTCCTATTTTTGGTGATCCTATCTAGATAGTATAAAAAATAGTTTTTATAGAAATAGATAGAAAGGTGAGTTCAGTCATAGGTTTGTCAGTATAGCATAGTCTAGATTCAACATGTTTCAATATAGTTTTTGCTTGGAGAATCCATATATAGGGGGCATCATGCACGTAATGATGGATCTCACTTCAAGTTTTAAGTTAGGTAGTTAATATAACTTTTAGATTAGAATCCATGTTCCAGACACTAGTTATTGGGAGCAATATGCATGGCTTATTGGTCCTCCTCTCTTTTTAAGTTCAGTTTATTTTCCTAGAATTTCTCAATAGTTACATGCCTTGCTTTGTCTATAGGTGGTTTGCATCCTTTTTCTAGTTTTACTTTCATACAAGCTTAACTTCTCAAGTACCTAAGTTCCTGAGTTACAGTTTCAGAGTGGCTTTCATACAAGCCTAGTCTCCATATTTTGAAATGGCCGAGAGTGGCCTAGTTTTTAGCATACATTCAACTATCCACACTAACATTGTCAGATTATAGTACATTCATGGGGTTTAGGATCCATCTGATATGACATATATTCCATACTAGTATCACTTCATAACTTCAATTCATGGGGTAATGATGGAGCCAAAGGACTAGCTAGCCTTTGTATTCTAGAGCCACTTATTTAGAGGGATTGGGCACACAGTCCAAACATCGATTGACACACACATGATTCATTAGATTTAAATAGTGGGTGATGATGGATCTAAAGGGCCTACCTTTGCATTATTAAACCACTTCTATGTAATTGAGTACTCAACTCCATTCATGATATTACTCTTGGTATAATATCATCTAGTATTACTCATTACACACCCAACACAATCCAACATCACAATAGGTTTTATATTGGTTCACATACCTGGTAAAGTGTATTCTTTCCTTTTTCTTCCTCTCTTTCTTACTAGTGTTTTTAAATTCTTATTTTAGATATAAAATAACTAGTAAGGACTGATCTACTCTATATTTTTCATTGCAAATTCACACTTCACATCATGCTCTTATGCATGTCTAGCATCACATAGCTTTGTGATCTTCACCTTCACAAGTAAGTTTAGGTATGCTCTTTTTTTCCTTTATCCTAGTATATCACTTTGATGCATAGATAAACTAAATGGGGGAGTAAATATAGTCATATAAAATGCAAAATTTGGTTACTTGAGTATGGCTAATGACACCCAATCCATAAGTCCTCCTACTTACTTACACAACCCTTTTAGGATTTTCTTTCACTAATTCCCAGTCATCCTCAGCCTTCTAGACTTAACCTTTGTAGACCCATTCAACTCTCTCAATTCTAGATCCATCCCCCTAGGTCTCATTCACTTTGGAAAATAGCACCCAAGTTGGATAGGAGCATTGAAATCCAAGGTGTCTAGTTTTTAGAGTTGTTGTCCAAGTGTAATTTTGGTCTTAATGGCCATATTTTCTTGAATCCTTATCCTAATTCATGCTGGATTAATGCAAATTCATTTAACCCATGATCATTAAATCCCATATAAAAGGCCATTCAAATTCCATTTAGAAGGGTTAACACTCATTTATAAGAGAGAAACAAGAATACAAGCAAGATTACTCAAGCACTCTTCCCTATTCTCTGCATATAACCATCCAATAGTATTTCAAGTTTATTCAAATCTTTACACCAATACCTAATCATTCCAAGTACACCCAACTTCACATTTACTTAAATTTCCATTACACTATTACACTAAGTACTTCAATGTGAGAATTAAATATAGCTTGATCCCTCCTCAGAGTATTGCTATGTTAGCAATGTGCCCACAAATGGGGTGTGAAGTGCTTCTAATGTATCATTTACACACTAACCCCTTTTCCCTATTTTCCAAAGTTCCTTTTAATTTCATAAAAGACACAAACACATGAATAATCATCTCTACAAGAAGTTCTATTGATATCAAGGATCTAAAATTTGGTACACAAGCTCATGTAGACACTACAAACAAAACCTAAAAAGATCATCTATGTGAGTAGTTTGGAAAATAATAGTAAGACTAGGACTACAAAACCAGACAATAGGGTGTCCTATTTTTGGTGGTCCTATCCAATCAAGAAACAAACTTTAGATCTTAGTTTGTGACAATGTCTCAGTCCTATTCCTCTAACAGTAGACTCTATCTCAATCATAATATCTTGAAATAAGCTAAGTCATATTTTCTCTCACTCATTATTATTTTTAGAAAAGGAAAAAATACAACTTGTTTAAATAAATAAGTGGCTTAATTGTTACATGTTATTTACTAATTATATTTACTCAGACCCATTTATTAAATATGAATAAAACTCTATTATTCTTAAAAATAATAAATCACATTACCACATCACTTTTCCATTGATATTTTCATTTGCCTAGCCATTTGCCTAAATTTGAGAACTTGTTTTGACCTAGTTGGTTCTCATTTCCTTTTATGTGGGTGGAGCTATTATGACTTGAGGTCATTTTGGGACTATGTAGGTCATGTTTGATTCACATTGAGGTTAGCTTAGTCCCCCTTTCCCATACACTCTCACCATTTTGTGAGCAACCTGAGCCAATTTTCTCATAATTTTGTGATTGGTATTTTATCAATCTCTAACAAGTTAATATACCTCAAATTTTCAAAAACATTAAAATTTTTCAAAATCCAAAAACATGTATCTTATCTAAACCTAGTTAGTCATTCTCGATCTACCCTACTAGGGAAAATATATTATTAGGATGCTTTATATTACATTTACTTTCAATGTTTTTGTGTGTTTATTTTCTTAGTTATTTGTTTGTTTGATTCCTTGTTTGTTTTCTTTCAGTATTGTGCCTTGACTCAGTTTATATACATTCACTGGGTGATTCCTTGCACATTATTCTTGAGTCTATCCATATTCATATGCCAACATTATCATCATGGTTTTTATCACTCGTGCATTATTTTTAGTTTTTTATTATATTAGGAGTCAATCCTTATGTATATTTTGGCCAAGTTATCATTGTGTTCTATCATGATACATACCATCACATGCTATAACAAAAATTAGCTCAGGAATTCTTACAAGCAATAGAGCCACAAAAGTTTTTCCTTGGTACCCTTGGAGAATCCTCCCACCCTCCTTGATCAAATCAACCAATTTACCATTCTAGTTATATCAATGCTACTAAAGATGAACATATATACATTGGGAGGTATGATAAAATCATTCACATTGATCAAATATTATTATTTTATTCATCTCTTTCATCACTTTGTACATCCTTGAATTATGTTTGCCACTCTACCTTATTGGGGCATAATCAAAAATAATTTTTTATTGTAGTTCATCTTATTTATTCTGACCACCTATGGGAAAATCATTATTTTGACTCATCAACCATAATTGGGGCATATGCCATTGTAATTAATTATAAATAACTATGGGTAAATCAATGTTTCAAATTTTTTACTGATTATAACCATCTTTGGGAAAATTAGTACTTTTTAAATCAATACATGAAAGAATTTTATCAATTAGATTAATCTCAACCATGGGTTAATTCCCTCCTTTCTTCTTTCTTCTTTTTGAGGGATCGTCTATCAATCATATGTGATAGCCACTCTCTCAAGGGGGAATCATTATAGGCTTCCAAAACATTGTTTGGAGCTTCTTCTTCAGTCATTATGTTCTTCATTTTATTGGGGGCATGCTTTGGAATCATGTTTTTCTCATTCACACAATATATGGTATATACACTAGTTTGCATATTTAGTGGGGTCATGCCATGATGACATGTATTCCAAACACATTCATAATTTCATATACAATGGGGGCATGATTTGGAATCATGATTTACACATTAATTTAATATGGTACTTATAATTCATAGATTTAGTGGGGACATATTTTGGAAGCATGTTATCCACACCTCAATTTTTAGCACCTCCAGTTTATAATGGGGGTATGTTTTGGAAACATGTCCTCCACACTGGGATTTATATTAGTTTTATATTTTTCCATGTATAGTGGGGGAATGATTTATAATCATGTCCTCAAAACTTACATATTTTTATAAATTGGCCAAAGCACATAGTTAAATTATTTTGATACACATTTGTGGCATAATTCTATACATGGTACCATTGTTATACATAGTTTTAGCATGAGAAAAATCTAAAGTGAATATATTATGAAACATGTGACTAATATTTAAAAATAAAAATAAAAATAAAATTCATATTCTATAACTATTTAATATATTTATACCCAATAGACTTGTACAAACTTTAATAAGCCAATCTACTATAGTAGTTGGTTCAACTTTTGGTATGGTTAGGGTGAATTTGATAATAAAAAATCACCAAGTTACAAGTATCAATGGGTTAAAATTTTTATTTAATATAAACTTATATATGGAAACTCACTTTTGTTCCAAAGTTGGGGGCATGCAATTTCCAATCTCTCTCTCTCTCTCTCTCTCTCTCTCTCTCTCTCTCTCTCTCTCTCTCTCTCTCTCTCTCTCTCTCTCTCTCTCTCTCTCTCTCTCTCTCTCTCTCTCTCTCTCTCTCTCTCTCTCTCTCTCTCCTTAGATATATTCACTTTAAAGAGTTATCTATATTTATCCTAATATCAATTTTAGAGTCTTAAAAATAATGTTGTAAAAAAAAATAATATGGGGGTAAATTAGTGTCTTTAAAACATTAATTCAATTCCACTTAAGCATATTTAAACCATTTATACAAATATGAACATCTAGCAAAGCATATGCAACCATACAAGATTATGAAATAAGATACCACATTACATATGCAAGAAACCCTCAAAGGGAAGAAAATAAACTGATATATATAAATTGAATAAAATAATATAATATAAAAAAACCAATATTTAATGAATCACCAAATTCACATAGAGTACCAACACCAACTAGTCAAGCACCCACTCAACTAGAACTTAGCAAGCACTAACCTACAAGGAGGCACCACTAAATCATAAAAATAGTTTTTTTTATCACATTTGTAAAAAATTATTTCTCACATAATAGATGATAATCACCTTATTTATCTCTTCTCACTCTTCTATCTCTCTCAAACTGCCTTCTAGGCTTCTTCACTCAACTAAGTCTCTTCAAGATAGATTAGGTCACATGACCTTGATATTCATCTATAGTACCCATTTTATATCTTAATTATAGTTTATATATACCCATATTATGGTCGATAATACCTCATTTATATCTTCAATGTGTTATTTCCTTTTCTTGCACTCTCAAACTCACTAATTGACTAATTAAGCTTATTAGGCCTTGTTCTTATACAATCCTCTAGCTCACACACCTCATGATCATAAACAAAATATTAAACACATGTATTAACATTTAAAATATGTATTATAAATTTTTTTATACATTAATAAATAATTAAAATAGGTAATCCATAACTTGAAATACCAAAACTTCTTTTAGGCCTGAAGGAGACCTAATTCAATTAATCCTTCATTAGTACATGTTACCCTCTAATATCCTTAGAACACTTTAAAAATACAAAAATAAAAGGAAAAATTAATATACAAATCAAATATACCCCAAATAATCTCATATTATTTCCATGATACTTTTTATCTCCAACCACCACTTGAAGCACACCATTAGTACTGTTTACATTAGGCCTTCAGACACATAAAAAGGTCTGTCTTAAACAACTAAAGATAACACATTATTTATTAAAAAAGCCAGAAAAAAATAACATAAAATACCTAAAAAAAATCACCAATTTCACTATATTTCATCACAGGGAAAAATACGCAAAAACACTTATGTAACTTGTTCACTCAGAACTGCCAGTTTTCCTCAAAGACCAGTCATGGTGACTCATACCTCCAACACTTGTATATATATTTTAAATTAATTTTAATGTATTTATATTAACATATGACATATATAAACCATATTAAAATATAAATATCATATTTTCTAGAGGTAACTATTGGTCTTAAAGACCAATTTATTGACTTCACTACACACATACCTCACTGAGTTAGACAAGCCATTTTGGCTTCATAATTTTTACCACTAAACCTGAATTAAAATATTTAATAATAAATAATATTAAAAATATGCATCTCCATTCACATGGTTTCATCACTCTAACATGATAAAACATTCCTATTCATCTTGTCATAGTTTCCTAGGTTTTTCACTATTTACACCATTTGGCTTGTTGGTAACTGGCTAACTTGGATGACTAGTTTATAAATTTTTAGGGATATAAAATATAAATAAAAATTTATTGGGTAATAAAACATGAGTCTCTACCTTCTTCCTCCATCCATTTTATTACTATGTCTAATGCAAATTTTGACTTCTATAGAAACTTTTTTAGAAATAAGCCTATAACTCAACATTTTTTCCTTTCTTCTCTTTAAAAAATACAACATTGAGGTACCTAAGAGATTAAAATATAATATACAATAGCTTAACTGAGCATACCAATCCATTCTAGGAACTTTTGATCAACATATTCAACATCAGGTCCTTATTAGGGTTCTAAGAGGGTTTAAACCTATTTTCATTCTTAACAATCATTCATAAATAACCCATTAATCCAAAAAAATAATGACTATAATTTTTAGATAGGAAAATTTATTATATACCATGAATAGATTAAGTTCCCATGAAAAGGTCTGACAATATAATGAGCATAAGAGAATCCTTCTCGGGTTAATAACCCTTCATTTTGAGCACTCGAGAAACTTCCAAAAAAAAATCATGTCTTTTACTTCATAATATGACCTAAAAATGCATGAAAATACTTTAAAAAAACACATCACCTCTAAATATTCTTACACAAGCTCAAACATTTGAAATATGATCATGAACCCTCACTAGGCCACATTTTCTCTCTTTGTTCTCTAGACCTTGACTTGCAAACCACATTAGGTCTTAAAATTGACCTTTACGCCTCTTTCCATGTACTATAAACCTTAATAACATACTCAATCAACCTGTATCATGATTAATAATTTCCATACATCCTTCACATGCCTTGACATAGGTCATGATACCTCATTAGGCCAAGCAAGGTATAGAAGTAGTCTAGGTGCACACTTGGTTTGAAGGTCCTACCCATGTAGGATCACCCTGAGAGTATCATGAGTGATCTAATTACTCACATGAATTATCAAGAAACATAATAAAAATACTCATTCTTGTGTTGAGTCATCTCACCAAGTCACTGAAATCATACCTTCTCACAAGATCTCTTCATGCCATGAGTAGGTCTAGGCTACTCAAAGACCTATACCTTCATAAAACCATAAGGAATTTTTTTCCTTCAAATTATATGTTTTTCCTTCAAATTATCTTTCATGAAAACATCCTTCAATGACAACACTCCATTAATTCCCATTTTCATATCAACATACTAAAAACTAGACACACTCTCATAATGACATCAACCTCATGCAAGATGCACCTTCAACATCAATTATAATCCTTAAAAATATCCCCCTTTGTCATTTATGGAAACCACTCTTAAAAAATTATCCCTCATTCTAAAATTTCTCCCCCTTTGACATAAATGACAAAGTGATGTATGGAACTCCTTGGATCACACTTTTACAACTAAAACACTCAATATATAGAACTATAAGTTTATGCCTCCAATCTTTCTACTAGCTCAAATGTCTCCTCAAAGTCTACCCCTTAAACTTGTGCATATCCCTTGCATACCAATATATTATTATTCATAGTGGCTTCTCCATATTAATTCAACTTGTTTCTAAACACCCATTTTATGCCAATGACATTCTTATCTTTAGGCCTAGTAATTAGTTCCCAAGTCTCATTATTCTTTATTTGGTTTAACTCATCATTCATAGAACCTATCAAAAATTTGTCTTTGATTTATTCTATAATATTATTAGGTTAAATCTTAGATAATATAATAACATTCTCTTTATTTATATTACTTACCACTCTGCTCTTTGTTTGCATACCTACATTCTTGTTGCCAATGATTTGAAATTCAAGGTGATCTCTTTGGATCTATCTTGAGGGTCATTTTGAGTCCTATCTCTCCTCAATTTATTATTCTTCCTCATCAACCTCTATAGTTTCTTATTCATTCTTAAATTCTATATTCTCTAAAGCATCCTTTGATAATGAGTGTGATTTACTTCTCTAATCAATATTCACATTTGTGCTTTCCACTATCTTTTGTTAACTCTTATTATAACATCTATAAGATGATATCATTGATGAGTATCCTAAGAATATACTTTCATTAGATATAGAATAAAATTTTCCAAATTTTTCATCATCTCTTTTGATGAAACATTTTCTCCCAAACACTCTAAAGTGTTCCACATTAGCATTTCTGCCTTTCCATAGTTTATAAGGAGTCTTGTTGCCATTATTATTTATCTAAATTTTATTCAAAATTTAAACTACAGTGTTTAATACCTCTCTCCAGTACCAATAATATAATATAGAATCATTTATCATAGTTTTATCCATATCTTGAACTATAATATTCTTTATTTCTACTACCCCATTCTACTAAGGTGTCCTAGCTACTAATAACTATCTCTTTATTTCATGAACCTCATAGAAGTCATCAAGATCATTAGACCAAAACTCTCCTACTCTATTAGATCTTTGACACTTGATCTTCTCATTATTATCATTCTTGACAAGAGCCTTGAATGCATTGAACTTGTCAAGAGATTCTAATTTTTATTTCAAGAATGCTACCCAAGTCATTCTTGTGTAGTTATCTATGAGTAACATGAAGTAGCTAACTCCTTAAATTATTTTAATTCTTATAATCCCATAAATATTAGTGTGTATTAACTTCAAGGGTATTATATTAGAGTAATTATTGGAATTTAACCTTATTCTAGTCTACTTACCATGTTGACATTCTTTGCAAAGTATGTTTGTAGGTTTGGTGATCTTAGGCATGTTATTCAAAAAATTATTAGTGCTTATCTTGACCACATTATCAAAGTTTAGGTGACCTAACATTATATTCCGTAGATAAATTTCATCCATATTACTCATAAGGCATCTCTCCTTCTTGATATCATTCAAAACATATAGATTGTTCTCAGTCCTCTTAGCATTGGTAATTAACCTTCCTAATTTGGATCTCATTATCTCAAAACCTCTATCATGAAAGGTTAGTGTGTGTCCTTGATTAAAACCTTCCATATACAACACATTTTTTGTTTTGGTCTTCCCATTTTCTAAACTCAAGATACCCTTACCAACTATATTGCAAGTTGTGTTGTCTTCAAATCTCATTGTTCCTGTAGGATTCTTCTTTAATGAGATGAAATTATTTTTGTCTCCTATCATGTGAATTGAGAAACCACTATATATATATATATACCATTTTATGCTTTAATATTAAATGTGAAAATTAGTCTGAGCTAATATAAAATCCTATTTAGTCTTCTATTTCTCCTTATCATATAATCCATCTTGACTCTTGGGCTCAATATGATCAATCCTAACTTGTTTTGGATTCCATACCAATGTTTGACCCTTCTCATGAACTATAGGAGCTTAATATATCTTGTTGAATCTTGAGAGCCTTATAACTCTATTATAACATAATCTTGTAATGTGTCCCATATTATGACAATTGTAGCAAACACTAGTTCTATACTTACCTCTTGACTGATCACTCCTTTTCCCATGGTCCCTTGATAACTTATCCCTTATTGCATTGGGATGCCTATTGGTATTTTCATGTTGTTGATCTTGAATTATTATGACTTCTCACCCTCTTTCTAAAGATTACTCATCTTTTCTAAGAGATAATCATGCTTAACCTTCAAATAATGTAGCTCTATCTTCAACTAATCATCCTCAACTTCCTTTAATCTAAACTTTGTATTGACACCTTATAACTAATTTCTAAGATCCTTTATAGTCTTATTTTGATGCTTAAAATCATCTAGGTAACTTATGGGCTTAGCTTCAAGGTCTACTTCAACTACTCCTTCACTATTATAGTAGACTTCTTCATCATACATGTTGTCTTCTTCTTCTTGATCACTAGACATCTTGTGCTTCTTAGGATCACCTTCAAGCTATTAGGATTAATTAAAAGGTAAAATATATGATACCAATTATTGAAATCAAAATCATTGATATGGGGGGGGGGGTGAATTATTTTCTTAAAAACATTAATTTAATTCTACTTAAGTATACTTCAACCATTCACATAAAATGAACATCTAGTGAAGTATACACAATAATACAACATGATGAAATAAGATAACACATTAAATATGTGAGAATACCTTAAGGGGAATAAAATACATTAATATATACAAATGTAATACATTAATATAATATAAAAACCAATCTTTAGTGAAGCACTAACTTCACATAGAGCACCAACCCCAACTAGTCAAGCACCCACTCAACTAGACTTTAGCAAGCACCAACCTGTAAGGAGGAAACAAAACCTTAGATCACTCAGCACCAACTCATCCACTTAAATTTTTTGATAACCTTAATAAAACCTTGTTTTTCACACAATATATGAATATCACATTCTTTATCTCTTCTCACTCTTGTATCTCTCTCAAACTACCTTCTAAGCTTCTTTGCTCAACTAAGTCTCTTCAAGACCGATTATGTCATATGACCTTAATATTCATCTACATTACCCATTTTATATATTAATTATAATTTATATATACCCATAATATGGTATATAATACATCCTTTGGATCTTCAATGTGCTATTTCCTTCGCTTACACTCTCAAACTCATTAATTGACTAATTAGGCCTTCTTCTTATACAATCCTCTAGCTCACACACCACTTGATTGGAAAAACACACTTAAACACATGCATTACCCATAAAATATGTATTTTAACATGTTTCATACATTAATAAATCATTAAAATAAGTCAGACACAAATTAAAGTACCAAAACCTCTTTTAGGCCTTAAGGAGACCTAATTCGATTAGGCCTTCATTTGTACACGTTACCTTATGAGCTCCTTAGAACACTTTAAAACTATAAAAATTGTAGGAAAACTTCATATACCACTAAAATAGACCCAAAATAGTCTCATATTAGGTTAATTATACTTTTTATCTCCAACCACCACTTGAAGCACACCATTAGTACTGATTACATTAGGCCTTCACACACATAAAAAGGTCTATATTGAACAAATGAAGATAAAAAATTATTTAGACACAAAAAAATAATAATAAATAAATTTAAAATAATGTAAAATAACTTAAAAAATTCACTAAGTGCATTATATTTCATCACATAGGTAAAAAAGACTCAAAACACTTTTATAACTTGCTCACTCAAAACTGCTAGTTTTCCTCAAAGACCAGTCATGGTGACTCAGACCTCCAACACTTGTATAGATATTTTAAATGAACTATTATTTATTTAAATTAACCTATGAAATATATATATATATATATACATATATATATATATATATATATACATATACATACATATATATATATATATACATACATATATATATACATATATATATATACATACATATATATATATATATATATACATACATATATATATATATATATATATATATATATATATATATATATATATATATATATATATATATATATATATACCATATTAAAATATAAACATCATATGGTCTAGTGGAAACTATTGGTTTTATAGACTAATTTATTGACCTCACTACACACAGACCTCACTAAGTTAGACAAGCCATTTTGGATTCATCATTTAAAAAAATAAAATTGAATTAAAATATTTATACCTAGAATTAATAAAATATAATATTCTCAAAAAACATCTCCATGCACTTTATTTCATCACTCTATCATGATAACACATTCCTATTCATCTTTTCATTGTTGCCTAGATTTTTCACTGTTTGCATCATTTGGCCTATTAGTGACTAGTTAACTTGGTTGACCAGTTTATAAAAATTAAGAGATATAAAATATCCATAAAAATTTATGCTAATAAAAAATTAGTCTCTACCTTATTCATCCATCCATTTGATTACTATGTCTAATGTAATTTTTGACTTATATAGTAAATTCTTTATAAACAAGCCTGTAACTCAACATTATCTCTCTTCTCTCTTTAAAAAATACCACCTAGAGGTACCTGAGATATTAAAATATAGTATAAAATATCTTACCTAAGCATACCAATCCATTCTAGGAACTTTTTATCAACATCTTCAACATTGGGTCCTTATTGTGGTTCTAAGAGGGTTTAAACCTATTTCCTTTATTAATAATCATTCATAAAGAATAACCTCTCAATACAAAAATAAATGATTGAAATTTTAATATCTGATCCATCCCAATATACCATTAATATTTTAGGTTCCCATGTAAAGTTTTGTCAAGCTAATGAGCACAAGAGAATCCTTCTCAGGTTGACAACCCTTCATTCTAAGCAATTGAGAGACCCCCAAATAACTTTTCATGTATTATCCCTCATACTATGACCTCAAAATACATGAAAACAATTGAAAAATCATACCTCACCTCTAAAAATTCTTACATAATCTCAAACACTCTAAAATATGATCATGACCCTTCATTATGCCACATTCTCGCTTTATTCTCTAGACCTTGACCTGCAAACCACATTAGATATTAAAAATAACATTCATGCCTCTTTCCATGCACTCTCCACCTCAATCACATACTTAAAAAATGTATATCATGTATAAAAATTTCCATACATCCTTCACATGCCTTGCCAATAGGTCATGATACCTCATTAGACTAGACAAAGTCTAGAAGTGGTCTAGGTGTAGACTTAGTCTGAAGATCATACCCTTGTAGACTCACCTTGAGACACTCATGAGTGTTCTAATTACTCAAATTCATGCTAAATAAACCTCATACAACCAATCAATCCTATGTGTAATCATCTCTCCAAGTCATCAAGCTCATACATTCTCACAAGATCTCTTCATGCCACTATTAGGCCTAAGATAATAAAAGACTTGTACCTTTATGCAACCACAAGGAATTTTTTTCATTAAAATTATATATTTTTCCTTAAAATTCTATTTCATGACAAAATCCTTCAATAAAAAAATCCATCAATTCCCCTTGCCATATCAACATACTGCCAACTAGACACACTCTCTCATTTGTCAAGAACCTAGAACAAATAAACATGCTCTGATACCAACTTGTCAGGATCTTGCTCCAACAATAGAGCACATATGATTACTTCTTGTATTAGCAACAAAACATGGAATTTAACCAGAATCAATAAGTAACTAGAATATGAAACAACATAGGAATATGAGAGACAATACACAATTGTATTAATAATCACTCAGAAGAAAATACAATAACAAAGATGCCACTTCTTCCTCCACCTCAAAGGTTCACCACACCTCAAGACCTTCTTCTCTCTCTCTCACAGTCCCAAAAATCAACTACAATACAAAATTGATGTTCACCTCTACAACTAGTCAGTAACACGTTACTAGTACACCAAGTACACAACCATACTCCAAGTAGATCGCCTACTCTCTACTGTTATTTGCAAATAACTAGACCTTACTCACCATTATAGATCTCCAAAAGAAGCCATGCTAACCTGCTGACTAAGATCATACAAATATGAAGAACCCTATTGATTCTCCAAACCAGTACCTACCTTGGTACTGCGACACTAGGAGGAACACACCATTGCTCTCCTCTCTCAGAAGGAGCTTATTGCTCTCTTACTCTCTAGCTACAATTTTACAATACATGCCAATGGGTCTATAAATAGATCCCAGACTTGAACAATAACTTAGACTCTTAGTTTGCTATAATTATCCACGCAGCTCAAGGCTCAAAATAACCTTTACATGCAAACACTCTGTTCACTAAACTAATTGTTCATGCAACAAATAGTTCTGAAACACACAGGTGACCGACACCAGTCCCTGCTTGCCTAGTGTTGCCGATGTTGGCCAACTCCCTGCCATCACTAGTGGCCTTCTACTCTGGTCATGACTGATGTCAGTCATGCTGCCGACGCTGGTTCTTCTGAATCTTTAACAACCTGGTTTTCTTCATCTGCATCAAGTTGAACCTTTTAGCTCCACATCTTAACAATCTCCCACTTGGAGATAAACAACTACAACTGTACCTATATCTATACACTATCTAATTTGTACCCTAGCTTGTATCCCTCTTCAAGATCAATCCTAAAGACTAAGCACCACACCCTGTGATGCTCTAACCTTTGTGCCTTTGTCATCCAAGTAACTTGCCGCATCCGCATCTACAAACCTATGTAGAAAATAAATTGACCCTGCATAACATGTCGACCTGCTGCTGATCCCTATAAGAATCCACTAAACTACCCTTTAGTACCTCTTCCTCGAATTGGCTCCATACTTTCTAACAACTCCCACTGCTTGGGAAAACTCAGGTCTACACTAGACCTCATGTGATTTCAAACACTTGTTCTAAGCTCTGCTTGAACTGTCCAACCCTTGGTGTGCTTATCGATTCTACATCTTGCATCTTGAACCTCGCCAACACCTTCACATTAGCTTCTTATTTGAGACAAAATCAACCTGTGATCCTCTATGTCTCTTATGCTAAAGAATTTCGCTGCTACCAAATTCTTCATAACATATCTCTGAAACTAACTTTACCTTTTAGCTCAAAAAACTCCCTACATATGTAAACCTGTAATAAGTAACCACTCCACATACAGTAACAAGATGATGTCATGACTCATCATCCACTTGGTAAAGAAAAGAACACAATAGTTACACTGACATTGACTAAAGCCATGCTTAGTCATCCACCTGTCAAACCCTGTACCACTATCCTACAGCTACCTCAAGACCATGTACCTTGGCCTTCTGTCTCACTTATCCATTCACTCTCTTCTCTAATAAGGGAATCCACTCCTCTCCCATTGCTCTCTCTTAGCTGACAAATCTACCAAATCTCTTGCTTGGTTCTCTTCTGAAGAATTCATGCCATGCTCCCACTTTTTCTAGATTCTACCTACATTGCCTCTATACATCTTCCTAGTTCTCAACCATCAATAAGAAATAATAAAGAAGGTGAACAAAAAATATGAGGATCACTTACCATTTCTAACCTCTACATGAGCATTTGAGACTTATTGACAGCTTGCTATTTGCCCAACATTTGTTCCAGTGACCGATCTCGGCCATCTCCCAGCCTGCACCTGATCGATGTCGATTCCCTACGACTGCTTCCTCACTGATGTCGGTCCTCATGACCGATGCCAATTTTTACCTATCCCTATTTTGCCGATGTTAGTCTGCACATAGCTGACGTCAGTCACTATGAGGACACCGACGTCAATTTTATAACTGACGTCAATTTCTGTGTTTTCCTTGTGAGTGACAACTTTTTACCCGTAAGTTCTCCATGGATCAAAACCCTGTTCAAATCAACACAACCCTACTCAAAATAATTCAGTTCCCTCACCTGATCTCTGTCCGTCATCTCCTCCATGAACACCAAGGCTTTCTAGTTCTTTATCTTGTCAAAAACATCTATCTTCTGCTTAAGAACCTACATTCCCCTCCTACATATGTGACCAAGCCTATAAAGCCACATCTCTGTAACAAAAGGTGAATCAGTAATATAAGTAGATAGATAAAGGATACCTACTTTCTTACCACCATCTAATTCAAGTGTATCCACTGTGAGAGTTACAGTGCATCTCTCATCACCCAAATTTCCTAAAAAAATTAGACTAATCTCCAAGACTGGTCCCTACATGACTTCCTTCAACCACTATGTGTCATCCATCTACAATTTTAGCTTCACTTCCCCTTCATCAATAATCTGACAAGGCTCTCCAAACCCTAAATAAATCTCTCTAAAGTCTCTTAAGACGTACCCATGAAAAGATGCTCTATTTTGGGCTGCATGGAAAGAGGCAAAAGAATCTGTAAACAAAGATTCTACTTTATCCAGAGGAACCTGTGCAATGACCCCTATAATATCTGCTTCTACACGCTGATCTTGTATCGACCAACAATCTCCTTTTACCTGCTCTTTCTTTTCATAAATTAGACCATTCATGCTATTCAGTTTCTCCATTCGTAGCTTACTTTCTTCTGCCATTGCTATACTCCCACTCAATCTGAAACCCCTATGAGTGACCTGTAATAAAAAACAATACTAGATCTAAAACCACCTGTTTGTCAACCCAACCAAAAGCTCTGATACCACTTGTCAAGAACCTAGAACAAATAAACATGCTCTGATACCAACTTGTCAGGATCTTGCTCCAACAATAGAGCACATATGATTACTTCTTGTATTAACAACTAAACACGAAATTTAACCAAAATCAATAAGTAACTAGAAATATGAAACAACACAGGAATATGAGAGACAATACACAATTATATTAATAATCACTCAGAAGAAAATACAATAAGGAAGATGCCACTTCTTCCTCCACCACAAAGGTTCGCCACACCTCAAGACCTTCTTCCCTCTCTCTCTCGGTCCTAACAATCAACTCCAATACAAAATTGATGTTCACCTCTCCAACTAGTTAGTAACATGCTGCTAATACACCAAGTACACAACCGTACTCCAAGTAGATCTCTTGCTCTCTGCTGCTACCTGCAAATCACTAGACCTTACTCACCATTGTAGATCTCTAAAATAAGCCATGCTAACCTGCTGACTAAGATCATACAAATATGAAGAACCCTGCTGATTCTCCAAACTAGTACCCACCTTGGTACTATGGCACTAGGAGGAACACACCATTGCTCTCCTCTCTCAGAAGGAGCTTATTACTCTCTTACTCTCTAGCTACAATTTTACAATACATGCCAATGGGTCTATAAATAGATCCCAGACTTGAATAATAACTTAGACTCTTAGTTTGCTATAATTATCCACGCAGCTCAAGGCTCGAAATAGCCTTTACATGCAAACACTCCGTTCACTAAACTAACTATTCATGCAACAAACAGTTCTAGAACACACATGCGATCGATGTCGGTCCCTGCTTGCCTAATGCTGTCAACGTTGGTTGACTCCCTGTCATCGCTGGTGGCCTTCTGCTCTGGTCACAACCGACGTCGATCATGCTGCCGATGTCGGTTCTTCTGAATCTTCAGCAACCTACTTTTCTTCATCTGCATCAAATTGAAGCTTTTAGCTCTACATCCTAACATCATTGACATCAACCTTATGCAAGATGCACCTTTGACATCAATGAAAATCCTCAAAAAATAATAAATATTTTTAAAAAATAACTTACCAATAGGTAATGTGGTTTCATCAAAACATAGGTTTACTCCAAAACCTTTCTCTTTCAATTTCAATCAATTTCAAGTAATTTTGACCTAGATTATATGAATTGATTATACATTGTAACATGCTCTTGGTCATGGGTATTAGGAATAAATATATTATGCATGAAGAGACAAAGGCTAAAAAGTGAAAAATAATATAATTTTCGTCAATATCATAATATTTTAACATCACCCCTAATAATAGGTTAGTTTTTCTAACAACTAATAATTAACAACCTTAAAATCTATCTTACAATATCACTACATGATTTGTTATAACAAATCACTTACATTAACAAACTCACCTATCTATTGAATAAACCTCTCCACTAATTAATATTTAATTATGTGGATTAAAAACCTAGACTCATTAATATATCCATGTTAGGAGTACCTAACATTCCCCCCCTTAGTTCTAACATGGGATGAGAAATTCAAATGTCAGTTTCAATTGGTAATGCACTCAATTACAAACATTGAGGAGCCAATAATAGAAATGTATTTCAAGACTTAATTTATAAATTAAAATTAAAGAATGAATTTGACTTTCAGACGTCTCTTGACAATGACTTTGACACTTTTATTTTCTGACATAAAATAAAGACATCACACAACTAAATGACAACTCAACTATAAAATATAGATAATCATTATTTAAAAACTCCCATAATTACTTTAGTCTAAAACTAAATAATCATAAACAAGATAATTAAATACCTTAATAATAAAGTAACCAACACATGACCCAAACATATAATATCTAAACAATAAGAATGTAAAAGTAATTAAATATTACTTTTTTAATACAATCAAAACACTAAATACCTTTAAACTAAACTCGAGTAAAAAACAAAAGATTTAAATACTAAAAGAAATGATTTTTTTATAAAAACCTTTAGACTTTAGACAATAAAATAAAATAGTTAAACTCAATATAGAATCTAAAACAAACTAAAGACATAAAAAATACCTAGATAAAATAGACTTACATCTAAAATTACTAAACTATTATGCAAACCTAAAATACCAAATACCTAATAATCAAAACATGAACCCCTAAAACTTTTTAACCTCATCTTCCTCTGAGACATAGATGGTGGTAGTGCAATGGAGAGAGAGATTATCATGAGATAACCAAGAGATATATGGTGAAGAATAGGTAGGTCTTGCCATGAGGAATAAAGAGATTTGATAATGAATGATATTCTATCACCAAGGAGATTACAAACGTGGAAGAGGTTGGATATGAGTTTGGATGAGCCATAGGAACTGAGGGAAAAAGGATGGTGATTCCATTCAATTTAGCCAAGGAGAGAAGTCTACTGTGTGGGGGTGGGTCTACAACAAGATTTAAAATTTCTCCATTCTAAGAGAGGTCATGCACAACTGTGGAGTGGCCATGCTAAACTAGAGTTATGTTGCCATTGTAGGATACAAATTTGTCAAGTTGTGAATGCTGGATCGAGATTGCATAATATTGAAGCTTGATGTAAAGTTTTTAATCCAAGTCTAACTTCAATTGAATACTTAAAAATAGGTTTGCTTTCAATGAAACTCTAGTCCATAGAGATCTTAGAATGCAAACAAATTTCCAAATCTCATGCAAAAACATACATCAGAATATAAGAATCCAACCAAATAAATTCTTCTCCTAATGTAAAAATATGGCCTTGTAAAAACATTTGTAAAAAATATATAAATATATATGTATGTGTGTGTGTGTGTGTGTGTGTGTGTGTGTGTGTGTGTATATATATATATATATATATATATATATATATATATATATATTGATTTTCCAAATATATCCCCTTTTTTTAAATTGTTTTCCAAATACATGGCAGTAAAACAAAACACATAGACAAAACTAAAATAAAAGCTAATAAATATTTGAAAAACAATTTAAAAAAGGGGATATATTTGGAAAATCCATATATATATATATATATATTCAATTTTAGAATCCATATAATGAACATCAATGTATGAACAAATTATGGAAAGAATGAGCAAGGTAGAAGTAGAGAGGAAAATGCATATGGGTGGTGAAGTAAAAAAATTATATATATGTGGTCTTCACTACACTTTATTGTCAATATGAAAGAAAGGGTAAATGGAAAAAATTAGCATTTACATGTGAGCTACACTACATAACCATTAGACCATTTTAATGTAAAGACAATGAAGGTGAACATAGAGAGGTCCCAATAGGGTGACTTCTGTAATACCAATTTTAGGATTCAATCCATTATGGATGAAATAATCAAAGGCTCAAATGTGTAAAAGCACATAATTTGATCAATCTCATCAATTTATCTTTTATTAAACAAGATATTACAATATATATGAATAATATTCTAACATCACCCCCTAATAATAGGTTAACTTTTCTAACAACTAACAACCTAAAAATCTCTCTTACAATATCACTGCATGATTTTTTGCAATAAATCATTTACATTGATAAACTCACCTATTTATTCAATAAACCTCTCCACTAATTAATATTTAATTTTGTGGAGTACAAACCTAAACTCACTAATATATCCATGTTAGGACTAATTCCTAATAGTGGGTTAGTCACCAGTAAAACACTCAAACCTAGCTCTGGTAAAGAAGTAAATTTTAACTCAAGTAAAGACAAGGCTTGTGTACACACCAAGGTACTTATTCCTTTCTTTTAAATGAGAAATTTCATTACTAGATTAAAAGGGGAAATTTTTTAGATGATATTTTATGATTACGTCTCTATCTTTTACACTTGTTAAACTCATGACCCTAGTTGTTCCTCTTAGTTCTATACATGTCTTGATTCTTCAAGCCTCACATATGCTCTACCTTAGGCCCCTTGGCCTATCTCTTAGTTTGACCAGCCTTATATTGATGACACAAACATCCTATCTTTCTTAGAATGCTTAAAATTTACTTATCTTATACCTCTACAAGTTCTTAGCCTATGCTTATTCTCTTTCTCCTTGGACACTAATGTTTAGGTTAGACAGTAGCATCGATGTTTGTCCCAACTCAATGTAAGTTTTTAGTTCCCTAAAGTCACCCAATTTGCAAATGAAACATATTAAAATATTTGGCCTAAGTTTTTTTATGTGATTTATCTCCCAATAGGTTTTTTTAAAATATAATATCAACCCTCACTCATTCCTCACCTAGTAATAAGACTAAAATAGCACTCAAGAAACACTCAAGTTAAATAAATCTTTCCTATTATTCCGTATTATAATATCAGTCAAAGGAACAACCTAGCTACATATCAAAAGTACTAAAGGAACTATTGTAAGGTCATATTTTCTAAGTTACAATTTAGGTCACTATTGTAATTGCTTTACACATTACATGATTCATACACAAGCCAACATGTAGGGGAAAACTACATGAGTATGAGGACATATTCTATAGTATTGTAAATGTAGGAAGTTCCCTTTTATAGCAAGGTCTATTTAGATCAGTTTGAAACCATGTGCACACTAACCTATTTTTCCCCAAGGTCACATTTTATATGAAAATAGGGTTTTGACATTTCACCAAAAGTAATAGCCCATGACCTAGATCTAAACACAATATAGCAAAGGCAAATCCAACCCCAAAACCATCTATGTGGTTGTATCTTATTTGAGTGCATATTATGTATAATACGCTAGCATCAAGCTTAAATACTAGCATCGATGCAATTGTCCTAGGCTGATGCAACTATCTAAAGAGTCAAAGACACCAAATACAAAATTTGATGATTGATCTATAATTATATTCTTGCTTATTTTTTGCTTGTACTAGATACAACACTATATTAGAATAAAAAATAGATAAGTTCTTTATTTTATATCATTTATATATCTAGCATAGTGATACTTTTCATAAATAGCCTATCTCAGCTTTATAAATTTAGCATATGGTACATCTAAGTTTAACACATTAATTGGATACTATAGATATGATATTCACCCTTGTGCCCTATCATTTATATATCCTTAACCCTAACCACTAAAAATGATCAATATCAAAATTAGGTTTAAACAATGTGCTCTTATTTGGTTCATGGGTAGTCAATTTGTTTTCTTCCTTAGTGATATTTAGGCCTTGGATTTAACTAATTCTTCTTCTTCTAGATCAAGATTCATATGCATAAGATGAGTAAATTATTCCAAGTAATTTTTCCTTCATAGGTAGTATGCAACTATGGATAACTATATGTTGTATTTAAAAATCACATGGCTAATAAATCAACATGTCCTCTATGAGACTTTTTTAAAGATGTTGAATACTTTATAATGTGTCTTTAGGTCAATTATTGGTAATGTATCCATCAAGAAAGACCTATTATAAAAAACCCATTGACTATAAGGATCCACTAGGTAATGTATATAAAATATATAGGGATTCATCACTCAATGTTAAAGGAAACAATTTAAGTAGAACTAAGGGGCAATGCTCACATTTTTTATCATTATAGATAACTCATGAATATGTGTTTGAGGGTCTCCACAACCCTAAAATAAATTTAATTTTGGAATGATTGAGTCATGTGGAATATGTATGTTAAGAATGTATTTTGAAATAGGATTTTAAGGTATTATGTTTCCCTTAAGGTTATCTTTAAAATATTTTTAGTGAAGGGACAAACTACACACTTTTATTTTTAAGTTCCCTATAATATGAATCACAATGACTAGTTTATGTGTAGGAATGGTGGTACTCTTAATAGGATATTTCAAAGGTTGAGTCTTGAAATTCATGACAAAGATAGATAAAATATTTTGCATAGATGTAGGGGTCAAACATGAATATAAAATATATAATATGTCAGAACACACGCACAAGCCTGAAGGGTATCTATATGATGAGCATTTATATCCTTTATTTAGATATTTTCATTATGTTGTATATGTCATTAGGGTTTATACAAAGACTCTTTTAAATATTTAATAATGCATTTATTAACATTTTGAAATTGATATTTTTAGATTTTATAATACGACACATATTAAAGTGTATACACCTAAATTTGGTATTAAACACTTTGACAACATCAAATTTGACATAAGTGGACATTATGTACACCTTTTACTTTGGTGCACACCTTTTCTCTATCCATATACCTATTTTTTGTCTTGGCCAAACCTATCAACTAGAAAAAAAAAATTTAAGACCAACCTAATGTGTACAAGAACATTCAAAAACCCTACATAGACTTTATCCATATCTCATATCATTGATTTTCATTCTAAAATAGTAAAAATAGTGATGGATAGTTACAATTATCATAAGTGTTTTCTTCTGTTGATAGATTTTTAAATTGATTAGTTAAACTTAGGTTTTACAAGGACCTAAAAATCATCATTCAAAATGAAAATTACAAACAAAACAAGATGAAATAGAGCCAACCTGACTTGTTAGATGTAAAAATTTAGCAAAAACTCAACAAAAAAGACTTAGACAAAAACATACAAACATAACCACATGTTAAATTTCCTTAGATTGAATATCCTTCCTAATGCCATGAATTAATTTATTTTCACTTTTAATCAACATCCCTCTGGTTTAAGACCCCAATCTTATATCATGTTTTTACTTTGTTCAGTCGAGCCTCTAGTCTTCTCTACTGATAATTTACCTTTCTTTATGATGTAACTCCTTGGGGTGATGGTAAGTATTTCCTTACCTTTTAGGGTTCCCTCTAGATTACCCCTTTACACTATCTATTATTCCCTGGTCCCTTCCTTTGACTCTTCAATCTATTATTTAAAATTATTCCATTATTTAATGTATGAAATCATATGCCTACCTAATTTCTACAAATTTTCATGTAACTTTGTCAACTTCTAATTGAGGTCCTCTAGAAGCTTGGTTGGGTCTTGATCCCTTATCCAAACTTATACAATTTTTTTCTCATGGATTTTGAAATTTAGGTTATCCACACCCTATTTAAATTGAAGGTTCCTATTGAATTTCTTACCAATACTCTTCTAGGGGGAGATGGGTCATGAGATTTTATTTTTTCCTTCTTCCCTCCCTCCCATAGATGAGATAGGTATATGAAAAGGGAGACCTCACCTTTTAAACCTTCCACATTAATGTCATTATTAGATATTTTCTCTCTATTGATTTACACCATGTGGATTTCTTGACTTCTCATGGGGGTTACTCGTTTGGTGAGAAGGAGGATTAATCCTTGGTAGATTATATCAACTAAGGGTTTTCATTTAAATTTTAGGACCATGGCTTTGAGAGACATGAGAAAATAGTATGGTCGACTAATCTTATGGACTTTGAAGTGGTTCAATAGTAAGAAGTGGTGTGAAAAAATATGGGTGAGTTTGCCTTATAGAGTAAGGTAACACATTACTTATAGGAAGAAATTAGGTTATCTCCATGAAAGTTAAAACCTTAGGAAGAACTTCTTATTCATATGGTAGATGGTGTCTGTCTAGAAGAAAGCTTGCATCAATTCCTATTTCCACTTTTTATCTTTGAAGGCCTTCATTCCATTACATGACATGTTGATAACTTCCCCTATGAGTTCCTCAAAAACTTCCATAATAATCCCCTGAAGGTCACATGCCTCTACTTCCATCCCATTATGAAGTTCTTGGCTAGAATCTCATTGTGCCCTTCTATCCTTAGCATGAACTCTGTTAGTCCAGCCTTCCACAAATTCCTCTAAACTTTATGGTTGACTTGGACTTTAGCACAAAATATTAGTTTACAGTAGTTTGTCTCCTCCCATGATGTTGTTTTTGTTTTTACAACTATGCTAAAGGTTGTCATAGGCTAAGTAGTAAATCAAAATTCCAATGTTTTTTTTTAATTCTATAGCCATTGTAATAAGCATTTTTTAAGTGACATATTACACCATTGAGTTCAAAATTCATGTCATTATCATGACACAAAGTGAGTTTAAGCCTTATTATAACTATGATTAATGATCTCATGTGCATCCCACTGTAAGCCTACAAAACTTGTAGATTTGCATCGTAAGATAATAAGGGTTAGATATAAGGGAAATGTTTTGGGGTCTTTTTCATGTGGTGAGGTCCAAGCTAAGTACACCCATATTTTCCAAGGTGTCCACCACCATGTTGCATTCATAGAATATATGGGAGATCTTACAATCAATGAGTGGAGGAGATGTTTTGCATCATCTTGAAATCTAAGAACATATAATGACTATTTACAAATTGGGATGTTTGTATTAGGTTTGCCTAGAGACATTTCATGGGCCAGTCATAGTGATAAATAATAAATATTCAACTATAAATGTAAATCAATCTTATAGTTATCTCTCACTTAGTAAGAATGACATAATTTAGAACATAAGCTAAGAACTAAGAATAATAATTATGTTGGATTATTTTTAATGATCCAATTTTTTTAATATTTTAATAGTTTACTTTGTTAGTAAATAAAATTGGCTTATAGGAATATGTTGAGGCCCATAACCACCTATGAATGCCTATAAATATTTTTACCCTTCTTATAAATATAACCCAACATGATATATTATTTTATTTTTACAAATGATTTATCCCACAATGTAATTTTTAATTATTGTTCCTTCCACCTACTGCCAATAGTGGTATCAGAGCCAAAAATTTGAAGAGGAAGATAGAAACAATTTACAGAGTCTATAAATTTGGAGAGAATAATTTAAAGAGATCATTGCAAGGCAATATTGCTCACTAAAAAGTAAATAATAAAAGAACATGGTAGTAGCAGTGATTAATCACATAAATATTATATGGTGCTTTAAGAGAATGGAAAATAATATTTTTGGTAATGACATAAAGAATTTTTGATTTAATCACACATGTAAGACAATAGAAGATAAAATTAAAAATTGACATAGAGGTAAATGTGCTGCTAGAAAATAAAGCTTAGAGGAGTAGATAAATTTACATTACAACACTATTTTTAAATCTCAAAATCATATTTTTATGACTTTATATCATAGTATGACATGACCCAAGATTACTATGGCCCAATAAATAAGTATGGTAGCCTATTATTTGTAATAAAATTTACATTATATAGTTGTAGTGTTATTTTTTTCTTTTATAAATTCTAATTTGTATGGCAACCTCTACAAGATAGAATGATAGTTGGAAATATTTGATGAATTTAAGCACAATGGTAGAAGTAACAATGACATTAGAATTTTAGTTAATGAGAATTGACCAAACAACCTTATGATGCGATCAAATTTATGAGCCCCATTAGAGAGGAAGTAAAGCACAATAGTTTCACTTTTCTATCAATTGTTTTGGTAATAAATATTTATGCACATCTTTATTTTTTATTATTATGGAAATTCAACAAAATATAGAATAATTTAAATAATTTCCATACACATTCCAAGATTACTTATAGATGGATTGGTTAAGGTTGTTTTTTAAGTTATTTTCTATAAGAGGTCAATATCTCAAAACTCCAATGCATAAAGTTTGCTCAAATTTATGGTCATATTTAATTTTTTCACATTTGTAATTGAGTGACTTATACTATGATAATTTTTTTGAAAACACACTATTTTGTCTAAAGGCAGTCATGTGACCAAGAAAATTATAGTTTTTTGAACATTTTAGACACATTAGAATGGTTAGTTTTATAATTAAAAGTGTATTTATATGTTTTTTACAATAAATGTTTTAAAAATGATGTATAAACATGCATTTTTGTTGGAAATTGACACCTTTGACATCAAAATTTTCACAATGCCACCTCTTGACTATATATTTGGAAAACACACCATCTATTACATGTCTCAGGATCATTTTGATTTCCACTATCTAAGTGAAAACTATAGGTTGAAGGATCCATGAGGGCTAGAGGACAATTACCCTCTCTAGTTAGTTATTCACTTGAAGTATGGGTTCAATGATTGAATGACAAATTTTGGCTTATGTTCTTAATTTTAGTTTCATTTTTGGATTTCAATATCTATATTTATGACATGGAATAGGCAGAGTTAGTTGGTTTTATTTCTCTTGATGCATGGATTCTAACCTCTCACCTGATAGGGGAGAAGATTTAGGCATTGGTTGGACTCTGATCAATCATCAATGATAGTATAAGTTGATAGGGGTTGCTAGCACCAAAATTTTTGAGTAAAGGTCATCAACATTTGTTGGGAATAAAGAAGATGTGCCATATAGAGTATGGATTTTTCACTTAGATGGGTTCTTATGTGGAACCTTATGTGGGTCGATGTAGTTAGACATGCCTGATCATGTTCTACTATAATACGGTATGATGATCACTATGGATGAGAAAGATTTTATTGTGTTCATCAACCATTTTTTGCTAAACCCGTAGGGGTAGGCTTATTTATGAAGTGGCATCAGTTTTTGGTCAATGCCAAAGGATATGCATCATAATCAATATTAAAATATATATTTTCAATGATAGATAGGTTAATAAATGAAAATTGTTAATTATTAAATGTTGATAATTATTAAATGAGTTGTAACACTATAGTGGTAGGATTTAGGTGTTCACATTTCCCCCTCTTTGAAAGGGTGTTGCAACTAAAAAAAGAAACAAATTTTCAAAGATTGTATAAGAATAAAGTGGTGTGTGTTAGGATGCCCTTAGTGACATGACAATTGGGGATTATTAGGGATGATTCCCCCTTGAGATGGTGTGAGAGGATGAAAGACATGGATGGGATCTTGAAATGATAAGAAAAGTTAGCATGAAGGAATTAAGAGTAAAATGAAGTGGCCAAGTGCACATTTGATGAATAAGTATGATGCTTATTGATATAGATGTTTTAGTGGATAAGATTAATGCACTTTATTTAAGGCTTGCATTTTTATTTTTTTGGATTCACCCCAAGTAGCTATGCAAGGGGGTTGGATTGGGAAGGATACAATTTGATAAATCTATTAGATTTGATGTGCCCCAAGTAATGATATATGCAAATGGGTTAGATTTGGTAAGGATACATCCTGAGAAAGATGTGAAATTTCATGTGGGAATGATATATATTGATGATTTGGATTGAATTAATTGGTGATTTATATGCAACCATAAACCAAAGAGTTAGCCAATTATATGGATTGATTATGTGATGATGAATGCTATTTTTTGTTGGATATCATGGATTTCATATGTTATTATGGATGTATATGATGATTTTATGGATGTATTATTGATCCTATATTTCATTTATATGCAAAATTAGTTAGTGAATACAAAATTTAAATATGGATAGTTAGGTAGAATAAATGTTAATTATGGATAGGTTGTTAGAATGTGTGAATTATTATTTATGGATGATATTTATAAATGTATGCTAATGATGTGATGTTATTCTTGCATGGATTTAATTTTTTTAGTAACCTTATGTTTGATATAACACATGACAAGATGCATCATGATATGTAAAACCATGATGACATTATTGTTAGATGTAACATGACTAATATAGATTCATCATATAATAAAACACCTAAGTAATGAATAGTAAACACACAATAATAAGCAAGTAATAAAAACACACAAAAAATAAATTATGGTTTGTTCTTCATCAAGTTAAAACCCTTAAGATTAAGTGATGGATGAAACTAATAGGATTGACAACAATATATATCGATAAGGTTGAAAGATTTTATTTTTCCCAAGCAATGATATATACAAATAAGGTTAGACTTGGGAATGATATATCTAGAAAAAACTACAGGCTTTGATGTGGGAATGATATGTCTTGATAAAGCTGTGATGATGTGTTTATTGTGGACTAAGGATTTAAATAAGATTAAGGATAATAACAAATGGATTTTTAGGATTGGACTTGGCTATTTCTTTTGTATTTTTTTGATGTTTTATATTTTATATGATTTTTGTATATTAGGGATTTTACATTGTCTTTGGCTTTTCAATAAATAACTAGGCTATGAACAAAGGGAAAACAAGTTATAACATCAGGGATGAAGGTGAATATAGATGAATGTTTAAGGGATTGAGGATGGAATGGATAAATAATTTAGTATGGGATAGTTTAGGATGGGGTAGGATAGTTTAGGATGGGATATCAAAGGATCATCTCATGTAAGAACCATGTACCCACTTATCTTCATGATATGTTGATGTTGTGCTTTGAAGAAACACATATACTAATATTATTATGAAACATTTTTAATATAATTTCCATTAACTTTTCAAGGTCAAAATATGGAATGAGGATTGGTGTGATGATAGGGAGTGAAATGGATAAATATGGTAAGGATAGTAAGGATGTGTAAGGATGGGTAAGTTTGGGATGGAGTAAAAAATTTAGGATGATTTAATAATGAATGGATAAATATTTTAGGATAATTTTAGGATAGGAAAGGATGGTTTTTGATTAGTTTATAATGGTTAATGATGGTTCATAATTTGAAAATATGATGATGGTAGGGATATTGAGGCTAGATTTGGATGGGGGGATGCTTTAAGATGCATAGGGTTGAGATGTAATGGGCTTGCCCCCAAGTGTAATGTAATTGTGGAGAATTTATTTTACACATGGTGTTATAAACTATTTTTCATCATGGTACTAGACCATAGTGCCATAAGAAATAGGTTTTACCTTTAGACATTTTTTTTGACTTTTATTTTTTATTTTTTTATTTTTATTTAATCAAAATTTGTACCTCTAGGTATGTGATTCAAAGATGTCTTTAAGAATTTTGTTGATTGTATTACTATGAATATATTATCTAGGTACTATCATAGCCACTACAAGAAAGGATGTTTCCTAGGAGGATGAAGTAGGATGCTTGTTGGATAATTATTTTTCTTTTCATTATATGAAATATTTAGAGGAATAATACTGTTATGGAGGTAGGTATAGATGGTGTGATCGTAAGGGGGATTGGGACCTAAAATTTCATGAATTTTTTTGTATTTTGAATACCTTATGTGTGCAAAATCATCAAAATTTTGATTTTCTATATTTGATAGCACCTCAAAGACGTTTTTGCTAAGGGATTTTGATTTTTGATTTTCTTGATTTTGATGTTTTTGGTTCAATTATGCCTCAGAGGTTTTCACTATAGGAATTAGAATTTATATTTTTATAATTTTTGGAGGTATTTTGATAAATAAAATATTCACATTCCCAATTATGTTGGTGCATCTAAATTTATTTCAAATCCTTATTTATAATTACTTGGCAGGATGTCATCTTAGAGTTCCTTGAATTTTGTGATATATGTATCATTTTGAAATAGGTCATTAGGTACATGATTTTTTTGGTCCAAATAAAATAATGGAAGGTATTATATTTTAAGGTTTTTGGTTAAATGAAAGGGTTGGTGTTAGCAAGATTAACATTGAAAAGATTGGTATAATAAAATGGATTGAAGGAATTGGTGTCATTAAAATGATTGGTGGCAACAAGATTATTATGGATGTGGTGAGTGTAACTTGATTCAATATTAGAAGGAACTTCATAAATAATCATGTAAGTGTCCTTAAAATTCTCATATTGATCATTGAGGGGTTTGTAGATAATGTGTGATATACTTTATTTATGTTTAAATGGATTGGTTCTAAGATTTATTACTCATATAGTCTAAGGCCTCATCCTTTATAGTTTATGATTTTGTAGACTCTATTAGAATATGACATTTATTATCTTGAAAATAGGAAAAAAAATCATTATTCAACCAATAATTATTGAGGCTTATGGTTTTTTGATCTACAAGAAGGTTAGATTTGATAAATGTTGTTGAGCCAAGCTGGTAGGTTAGCATATCTATTTTATTATTTAAGATGTGTCTACCACTACTTATAGGAGAGATGGTATGGTTTTACACATGGGTAATTGGGGGGTATGGGGACACATTTTATTTTTTAGTGTTGGATGTCTTGATATGGGATGGGAAATGGGTGATGGATTAATGGTTGGTATGTTGTGAAGTTCAAAGGTGGGTTCATTAAAAATGGGTTTGTCAAAGATAGGTGTATCACATATGGATGGTTGGTTAAATATGGGTATTAGATCAAAGATAGGTTTATTAAATATTGAAGGTATGTCATGGTGTTCAAATATTGGTTAGTCAAATATAGGTTCATTAAATATGGGCTCATCAAAGGTTGGTTGGATAAAAATGGGTTCATTAAAGATTGGAGGTAAGTCATGACCTTAATTTATAAGTGGAGTAGTTTTATCATGGTTTGAAAGGGGATATTGGCATATCCCCAAGTTTTTATTTCTTGACTTAGATTCTCTTTGTACTTGAGTAAGTGACATTCTTTAGATGGGTGATGATAGGGCATAGTCAGGGTTTTATGGATCAAGGGTTGGATTGGTGTTAGATTTTAGATTGGATGGGTTTTTAAATGATGAAAAGTGAGGAATGATTTTTAGATTCATCATTAATTTATTGGTGGATGAGAAAAATGTAGGTAGGCAAAAATATAGTTTTTCCAAATTAGGATGGACTTTTGGATGGTTTGATTGTGAATTGTTAGATTTATGATTAGGTTATTATTTAGTAAGGGTAGAATAAAGTGGGTTTTGTACTACTCAAGGGATTTATTGGTGGGTGATTTTGGATTATTTTATTGGGATTATATAGGTTGTAATATTGAATAATTAATGAAGGTCTTAATGTAAGGAAGTTGATATGTAATTTTGAATCTTACAACTCTTGAGTTAGGTGTTGGAGTTCGTAAAGGATGGTTGGATCTAGAATTGGATTTTATACACAATAGGAACAAGGGATATCAAGATTGGAATTGTAACTAGTGGATGGGTGATTGGATTGGTTTGAAAGGATACTGAGGTATATTAGACCTTGATAAAAAATAATTTTAATGTCTTAGTTCATTTTAGTTTGATAATGTGTTTAGTATGCCATAATTTAATTTTTTGATATAGATTTGGCTAAATTTCATTTATAAAAAATTTTGGTTTTGGTTTTTGACTGACTCAATACTAGTTTATCATAAGGATAAAATTAAAACACACAAACAATATAATCCTAAATCTAGAAAGTAGGTATATAATCAAGTAGTGGCCAATAGATAGTACCCTAAAGTTTGGCAAGTATGTGATGGGTGATTTTGGGGAATGATATTTTCCCAATAACACTCCTTGAATTATAGTCAAAGGTTCTTATGCTAAGATTTATGAGCTTATATAGTGGGTGTACTCTATATAACTTAGGGTATGTTGAATCTCAATTTTGTGTAAGGGGATATATAAAACCTAGGTATTATGGTCAAATCCACCTAATTTCACCTGGGTGTTAACCATGGTTAGTTAATGAAGACATCTAATTTTTGGATTTATATAGCCTACTGGTACATAAACTTTGGCCTAATGAAGGGTGGTGAAATACAAGCTCATTAAGACCCATAATAAATATAAATAAAGAAGGATCAAATTATTTAGAATTATAAATATCATCTTGTGGTGTGAGGAAGGAGAATATAAAAATTAAATCCCTGGGATACAAAAGTTAACTAGGGTTGTTTTTTTATTATCCATATCACTTGTAATATAAGAGAAGAGTGTACACAAATTTTATTGATACAAATAAGATTAAAACAATTAAATATAAGTAAAACAAAAATTAATTGAAAATGTTAGCAAACATATGATTTGATTTATAAACTTTGGCCAATGGTGATGTAATAAAAATGGTTAGTAGTTTTTTATTTAATCCTTAACAAATGATTATTATAGGTTAGAGTGTGTAAACAAACTAATTTATTAAAGTAACCACAAGTACTATGTCTTTTGACTCTCTTTCACTAAGGGTCCTAGTGATGGTTATAGTCCTTATTTGCATGGTAATTTTGAGTCTTTTTTCTTTTTTTGTCTTATTTTCCATGTTTGTGACACTCCTAATAGTCATAGGTCACCTTTTCCCAGTCTTAGGGGCCCATAGCCTATCTTCCCTAATTTTTGATCTATTCTGAGCCTTAGGATATTAACATCATTTTGAGGACATTAAGACTAGTGTCCACTTGTGGATTTAGTGTTTGATAGGACCATTTACCCATGTTGAGTCCTCACCCCTCTGTCAGCCTTCTCTTATGTTTTTAATATCATTTTCATGACTTATTAGCTAATGAATACGGTATTATATTTAAAACAAATGTACTCATATATAAATATCCTAACAAGGAATTTTACACCTAGAAGTTACTATTTTGGCACTTGTTTACATAAAATCAACCAATATTACAACTCAAATACTCTACATACTACTCAATTTTCAAACCTAGACATTTGCATGCTTGATCAAAGAAGGGAATAGGAAAAATTCATTCTATTATACCATGCAAGTTGATGGTACACATTACCTAAGGGATAAATACATGAAATATGAGACCCATAACATTGGGGTTTATTTAGGTAGTGGCTAAGGCAATAAGGGTTCTACTTTGCACAATCTTAATATCCCACAACCTATTTTTTCCTTTACTTTTACTTTTGATTAGTTCATTATTTCATGTGTGTAGGTATTCATTAGGGTTTTGAAGAAGATTCAACCAAAGTAATGACATAGATGATCCCTCATGAAACATAGAATCACATACAATACCTCTAAAAACTCCTACAATTTCCTTAAGAGTTGTAGACAATCACTACAAAAAGGACATTATCCCTAGAACTAGACACTAACACTACATGAAATTACTATCTTAAGAGGGGTAATACTATCTAGAGTCAGTTCTCAATAAATATTTTAAATATAAAAGACTCCCCTATGTCTACTCAGTCATTTATAGTACCTAGATCCATAAAAAGATCTGTGTATATCTAGATAAGCTCCTTTTCTCCTTACACTTACTATTTTGGGAAAGTTCCATAAAATCAATAATTTAAAATTTTATTCTAGATTAACAATATACCCAACCCTTTAATATAACTTAAGATTTACATAGTAAAACTTTAAACATTTAAAATATTTGGTGAATTTATATTACTTCAAAATATTGCTTCTAACTCTAATTTTCCTTATGGTTTACCTTCTCTAAATTTTATACATTAAATTAGGGTTACAAAAAATTGTTTTCCTATTATTTTAGCATAACCTAGCTAATTTAATTAATCCTATACTAGGGTTTCATTTATTTAATTTAATTTAAATATTTAAAACATAACCCTAAATCAAAACCCTAGATCCACATACTAGGTCCCTATACACACAAATATTAGAAATTAGGGTTTCAATAACAATCCTATTTTATATTAAAAACTTTGTTTAAAAAATTCACATATTGCACACATACTTACATTACATTATATTCTACCTCTTATGTGCTTGTTACTTTGTTTACACTATATTCTTTGGCAAGTTTAAAATGGCATCTAAAAATTCTTAAACCCCTCATCCAATAAACACACTCTTTAATTTCTCTCATGATTACAATAATGAATGGACTAATTTTAAAGATTGTACATTAGATAATAATAATGACTTCATTTATAATGATGATGATGATGATGATGACTATTATTATAATGATGGATATGATGATTACTATGAACATGAGGATATATTAGATACACCATATTATCTTTCCTCATTACTCTTCTCTTACTCCTAAAAATAAAAATAATATAATTAAAAAAGAGCCTCTTGTTGGTAGTGTTTTATTTCAATGTGATCCTAGATTTTCAATGACTTTTTCTACTTCATTATTCCAATTAAATCAATACAAGTGCACTACACAAAAACCACTTTTTCATCATTAAAGTAAAATAAATAAGAACAATGAATCTTATTTACCATTATCAATTAAATTTTAAAAATCAAATACAAAGGATATTACACCTTGTAACAATGCACAAACTATCTTGGTGGCCAAAGGATCTCTCTGAACATAGTTTAGACAAACAACCTTTGGAAACAACAACAGAATCCGAGTCCAAGAATGAGGAAAGAGTGCAATCTGAATCAGAAGATGAAGAGGAACTACTGGAGAATCTATCAAATGAAGCCTTTGAGGAGGCTGTAATCAAAGATACAGCTGAGCCTGAGGAGGAGGCGGTGATCTCTCCCCCTGTTTTGAAGGATCTATCTAAGAGCTAGATTGTGTTAGACTGTCACCAAGAGGTTATGCCTACTGGTGTCCAAAGATCATTGTCCCCTGAGGCATGGGTTGCTAAGGCAACTAAGGTAGAAGACGGTTGGACAACAGTCAGAAGAAAGAAGTCTAAGCCTTTGGTACCTCCTCTTGATATGAATCTTCGGTCATGCAAAAAGAAAAATCAGAACTTAAAAGATTCATCCAAAGTTCCTTTCTACTGATAGGTTTTTTGGGGGCAAGAAATCGGTCATTTGTTCGATTTGCTGGTTACGAAGCTGGAAGCTAGTGGTTAACTTTCAGTTTTGTGTTTTGACTGTTGTTTTGTCTTAGTCTTATTGTCAGTTTCAGGTCCCTGTAAAACTTGGTGTTGGTTCTTTTATGTAATCAGGTTCCTTTGTTAACCTGGTTGTGCTTTAATGTTTATCTTTCTCCTTGTTCAGGGTTTCGGGGCCCCTTCAAAACCTATTTTTACCTTTAATCTAAAACAATGCACAAACTAAGGTAGATGAAATTAATTTATTACCCTCATTCACATTTAAAGTTCAATGAAATGATTCTTTACAACAACTAGATAATGCACATGTATTTAACTCTTTTCCCATATGTCATAACGTGCAAAAAGAAAACATGGTTGTTACTTCTCCTTCCTTTGATTCCAAAATATAAAGTGATAATCATGTTTATATTTTAAAAATGACTAGTGAACAAATGCCTTGCATTACACCTACATATGATGACACATTGCATAGTAATAAAAGTTAAAATCTTCTTCTTCTCTTTCTATTAATGAGCATGTGGATGATTCATATTCTACTCTTACTTCTACAAATGAATTAAACTTTGATTTTGATGAACCATGGGATAATGATGATTATTGTGGTTATGATGAAGATGACAAATAATCTACACCTTCTAATACTTCTCTTACCTCACATATCTCTCTTGTTAAACCAAAAAATAGGTCACATGTCAAAATACACACACACACACAAACATATTATTATGTGCATAATTTACATTCACTAGATAATAAAACACCTTTTATTCAATTATTATGTGATACTCCTTCCAAACTTAACAATATAAAAGATACCAATGAATCCCCCTTAACCCCCCTTACTACAATAGAACATATTTCTAAAATAAACCTAAATGAGGGTGGTAACTTAATTTACCTCTAAATAAGTCCAAGATATCACACCTCTAAAGGTTATTGAGAGCACACTAACTCTTTTAAATAATATTTTCAATATAATCTGCCAATGGCTAAAATAAATACTAAAATTAATGCATAAAATGAACCCCTTGATAGTGATAATATACCTTGAAAAGAGTTAATTTATTTAATGCATGTTATGGGTGCTTTGCAACAATAAGTAAATCATCTCAATTTGGTGAATGAAACATACAAATCTGAGGTTGATGATAGTTTTATAATAATAACCCTATTCCATGCAAAATATCAACTATGAGGTTACCACACAACTTTTAGATACCAATGTTACCTATATTTGATAGAAAGGGAGATATAATTATAATTTTAGGCTTATGAGAAAGACATGAATCATATTACAAATAATTTAATTCTAATGAAAGTGTTTCCAAAGTCTCTAGATGGTAAAAGACTAGATTGGTTCTACCATACAATCCTTAGTGTATCTTTTCATATATATGAGGAGCTAGATATACTCTTTCTTTGGCATTACATATAGAATAAGGGACCTCTATTCACACATGAGAGATTACCTTCATTACATTAGGGTGATATAGAGCCTAAATTAGAATACATTCTACTTATAAAATCTTGTTTGTATCAACTATTTTATCAACCAATAGATTTAAAAGTACAATACATCTTTTTTAGAAGTTTAATTTATCCTCTCAGGGGGAGATTATTATATCAAACATATAAACCATTCAAACATCTATTCAATGTAACTATAACATTAGAGGCAAAGTTGGGATTAGAAATTACATAGTCAGAGGAAAATTTGGATATATACCCCTTAGAACCTCAATTATAACATTTGGTACAAGATCCTACTCCACTTCCAATTCAAAAAATAGTGTAACAAAAACAACCAATAAAAATAATTAGTAAGGGTAAAGAGCCACTCTACATGACACAATCTATAGTGAGTAACACACAAGATATACATAGGGGGGTTATACATTTTTAAAATAAGGTTGGGCCTCATGAAATCTTATGTACACTATTATATATGGGGATCATCACAATTCCTTCAACTAATCATCATCTACCACATTGTTTGCATCAGGTACCACATAATCCATAATGTCATTTTCAATAGATAAATGGACATTTAAATGATCATTGTTATACACTTTGAGATTGTATCAACCAATATGTTACTAAAGGCATCATATAGTTTACACATGGTGTTGAATATTTTTTAGTGATGTCATAGGTGTCATGGTGAGTGGATGAAGTGCTTTGATATCCCAAGTAACAATGACAAAGTTTACAATGTCCTTGTTCTAGTGTGCTTTGTGTTGGCTTGGTTGATCTTCTATTTTGGCATGTTTAGATATTTTTAGGGATAATTTTGGTGATTGTATATTTTCAAATAGGTCCCTAATATGTTATCTATGCTTTGATATCTTGTGTACATAAGTATAATTCATCTAGTAGTCCATAGTTTTCATCTATATAGTTTGGGTCTAGTGGCATAAAATTTGAGTAGGTCATTTGTTGACATCACCATTACCACATGGGAATGATTCAAGGGGATGTTATCATATGGTTGTGATCACATTAGTCCCTATTTATTATGAATCAAATCTCAATTCATGCATCAAAATTTGGTAAAAGATATGAGGGTGAAAAGTTGGATTCTAAGATAGATTTCCCATACTTAGCCAATTTTGCAATATGGCAAGAAGAGCCAAGTGATCATTTTGATGGTGTTTTATCCTTCACGTGTGAAGGTGTTAAGATAAACTAATCAAATGGGTTTATTAAGTTTTAATCATATAATATTTATGATAAATTTGAGATCATGCACTGAGGCATGACAAAATTCATGCTTGATCAAAGTTGATTTCCTAGACATATTTTGACATAGTTAGCTCTATGACATAAGATTTTGAGAAGGAATTTTAATGGAATTATATATTACACATGTGAGGTTTCTAGGAATAGTGTGTCATATGGTTATATTCTAATTTATGAGTATATTATCTCATCAAAATTTGAGATCTTGCGTTAAAGCACACAAGAAGTTATTAAGGATAAAAAATAGCTACTCAAGCATATTGAAAGGGTCTAGATACTTAGTCATTTTTGAAAGTGATAAAGGTTGATCAAGATCAATAGTGCACACTACTCCAAGAATTTAGTAAGCAAAAATGAAGATGATGATAGGTGCATGATTTTTAATGACTAAGTAAAGGTATAGGATAAGGATCTAATAAGAGCAGACTTTTGTATAGATTAATCAAATGGTGAGCATTGATCATTAATGATTGGGTTAATTTGTAGAGATCAATAGAGCATGTCGAGTCAACATTATGAGATTACATGAGATGAGGTCAAATTGACTATTATTTAACATTTCTTTGGTAGACTATGTGTTAATGTTCAAATAAGATTGATGGTGTGATATTAATCCAAAGCTAAGATGACATGAGATGTGAGAAAAGTTTATGAAGTTTAACTATGATCATTACTATTCAAATATTTGAATTTAACACAAGGAAAAACTAGTGTCTATTTTTTGGGATATAACTTTTGATCTAAGACAAATTTTCTCATGTATTAAAAAGGAAACTGGTAGAGGAATTCAAGATGCATCAGGAAATATGGATTAGAAGATTTTAAAGTGTGTAAAAATAAATATATTGAGATCCAAAGTTGACTATATTTCCATATATGTTTTTCAAGTGACTCGAGAAGGATATTCAAGCTTATGTAGATGATGTTTCAATGTTTTATGGTGAATTGGCTATTGTGGAGTCTTTTAGACTCCATGAGGATGCTTTGAGATTATTTTGGAGCTGTGATTAATCTATATTGATTATTAAAAATGCTTAAGAATTTGATTGTATGTTTAGTAATGGTGTTCATGTGTATAAGTTCTATGTTTAAGTTATTTAATCATACATAGAGGTAAGATAAGATGATTTTGATCTTTTTAGGATGTCTTAGGGGACATAAAGAGTGGAAATATATGTTTGTAAGTGGTATTGTTCTCTTATTATTATTATTAAAAAAGTTTCAAAGAGTTGAATGGGTCTCTATAGGACCTAAAAGTAACTTAGACCTATTTTGAAAGGGGATTGTGCTTAAATGTGACCTATGTGAGATGTGTTAAGGGTGGAGGCATGTATTATGGCTAAAAAGGATTATTCTGAACTTGATAATTCATGATTTCTCTATATAAAGTAAAAAAAATGTGTTGGGTTTGAGACTTTGTAAGTGAGAGACTTGTATGTGAAAAGAGTTGGATAGTAAAGGAAATTAGAGGAGAGTAAGAGTGCCTAGTTGTTGGGTTGATGAGCAGAGAAGATTAAGGACTATGTACATGATTTTTACATCATGTTTTTGATGATAGTATAGGTTTATTATAGTGTGAAGTTATGTGAAGATATCTAAGTGTGCATATGAGGACTATTTGAGTGAAGAAGGAGAGAGATTATGGCATCCCTATGTGAGAGGCTTATTTGAGAAAGAAGGAGTTTTTGTAGAGGTGATTTAATCAAGAAGTCCATCATTAGGTGTTGAATACATCATCTCTAAGGTGGAAGTATTCTTTCTAAGGAGGGTCTAAAGGTCTTGATTTTCCTTAGGGGTAGTTGCTCTTTATGAATCAGAGTTTCACTAAATACCTTTGATCATAAGGACTTAATCAAGGTTGTAGGTTAGGACTTGATTGAAGGTTCTTGATCTGAAGTACTTGATCAATTTCTTATTTTTAATCATCTTATAAGATATTAGTCCATGTGTTTATAGGATTGAGAGTGTATTTTATTCCCCAAGAGGGTTTCCCATGTAGATCTTGTGTTGTGTATGTGATCTTCCATTATGTTTATTATTCACTGCTATAAATGATTTGTATACTTCATAAATTCTTGTGATGAATTCTTAAGTATTTTCAAGGGTTTGGAAATTTAATTGGATTATTTTCCGTCATTGATTTACCCCCATCTTAGTGGATTATACCTCTAAAAATTGGTATTAGAGTGAGGACCTTTGGTAAAAGCTTGAAAGCTTGAAGGTGATCCAAGGTATAATGGCTACTCAAAATATGAAAGGTAATTTCTCTACTAAGAAAGCACCAATGTTCAATGGATCCAATTGTTATTTTTTGAGTGATAAGATGAAGATATACATTATATCCCTAGGGTTTTATGTATTACAATATATTTTGGATGGTTATGTTGCTCTTGCTATTCTTCCATCTAGTGTTGCAGACAAGAAGCTATTTGAGAACAACTCTAAGAAAATGATTACCATTACTTGTGGTCTTATAGAAACTGAGTTCAAAAAAGTAATTCATTGCACATTTGATAAGGAAATATGGGATAAGTTGAAGACTATTTTTGAAGGAGATTTAAAGGTTAAGTTGGAAAAGTTACAGACTCACAAAAGGTAATTTGAAAGTCTCAAGAGTAATGAAGAAGATATTGTGGCATCCTTTCTACAAAGAGTTGATGAGGTTGTGAACATCATTAAAGGTCTTGGAGAGAATCTTGAAGAGACTACTATTTTTTAAAAGGTATTAAGTTCTCTATCCTCCAAGTTTTATCCAAGAGTATCTACTATTAAAGAGATCTATCATCTTACTTAGTTAAAGATGGATCAATTTCATGGCACCTTTACTACCTATGAGATGAGAAAGAATGATGATGTACCTATAAAGAAGGAAGCAGATTTCAAGACTGAAATGTAGACAAAGAAGAAGTTCCAAGGTAATAAACTCAAGGAGGATGATATTATTGATATAGATGAGGATGAACTAATTAATTTTATTTCAATGAAATTGGGAATAGTTTTAGGCAAGTATAAAGGTAAAATACCCCTCAAATGCTTTAATTATGGTGAGACAAGACAATTTGCTAATAATTGACCTCATAAGTATAAGAAGGATGGTGATGAATACCATGATCAAGGTCATGATAATGGAAATATATATTTTAGGTCTGATAAAAGAAAAAAAGTATTCAAAAGGTTTTATAATAAGAAGAAGTATACCAAGGATAAGAAGAGTCTTTACACAAAAGAAGATTGTAGCTCATAAGATAGTGACTTAGAATATAATCATGTAGATGATGGTTCTGATAAGTATGAAGCTTTGTTCATGGCTGAGGAAGGAAGTTGATCATAACAAAAGGAGTCTACTTAGAGTGATTTAGATGATGAAGACGATGAGGTGGATTATGAGACTGCATTGACAAATGCTCATGAAGAATTGAAGATTGAGAATAAGATCAATAAGAATATGAAATCTAAACTCAAGGACTTTGAGGAGCAATTCAGTGTGTTTGAGTCAAGAATGGATAAAGATGCTGAGGAACATGAAGATATAGTCAAGCATCTTAGTTGTCAATTGGCAATTCTATCTATAATCCTAAAATCTAAAGAAGATGAATATGCAAGGTATATAATTTAAAATAAGTCATTAAAATATGAGTTATAAAGGTATCTAGTAAGGTAATTTCATTTGTGAGATTTTAAAAGAGCTCAAGTGATCTAGATAACATTATGAATGATCAAAATCATGCAAGTGATAAGACTGGTCTTGGATACAAAGAAGAACCAGAGACTGCAACTCAAGATAAAATGAAGTCTAATGTGAACAAGGACAATCAACCTTTGAAGAAAAATCATTAGATAAGGAATGAAGGTGCTGGCAGAATGAATAAAAAATAGATAGAATAGCCAAATTCCATGAGGTATGCAAATTTTAATGGTTATTTCTATACTTATAATTATTTTGGGCATAGAGATAGAGAATGTAGAAGACATATTAAGAATGAATTTGCATGGAACTATGATGGGGGTCATTAGTCAAAAAGTGTAAGCAAGGTTGAGTGTCCCAATTATCATGACATAAGACACTTTGCAAAACATTTTCCATTTAAGGTAAGACAAACTAAGTTTCCTTCAATAGATATTGAGTGCTATAGTTTTTATGAACTAGGACACATTATAAGATATTATCCAAATATGGAAATGTAGAAAGAGATTTATGTAAAAAATATGGTGTGCTTCAATTATGAATAGAGAGGTCGTATTGCGAGATTCTACAAGGAAAGGATTACAAGATAGAATATGTTTTACCAAGATCCTAGAGTGCAAGATAGAAGGTAAGTGAACTCATAGAGACCAAAAGTGGTAAGTATGAGTCATGATGAGACTTTAGGTCCAAGTAACCTATTTTCTATGGTAGAGAATGCTTCTAAAGTTAAAGAGTCCCAAGAGGTCTCATTATCTTCTCATGTTGAGAAATAAGAGACTAAGCTCAAGGAGAAGACCAAAGTGTTGGTTGAGCCTAGTTATGAGGTATGTAAGGATCCAAATGAACATCCTATTGTCATTGAACAAGTGCCTAGTAATAAGTATCCAAGCCTCAAGGAATATTCTTCAATTGAAGAGGAATCCCATGAATCTATGTTGTCTCCATGTATTGATAATCCAATCATAGAAGAAAAATAAACTTTTTTAATAGTTGAAGTTATTTCTATAAAGCCAAAGCAGGATAAGAATAAGAACTATAAGTATCATCTGAGTAATGAGGAAGAGGATTATGAGGAGTTGTATTTTTTTTAGAGCATTGAGGTATATAGGGTGTCTCTATCTATGCTTCTTAAGAGACTCCTTTAAAGTGGAGAAACAAGTGTTTTTATGGTGTTGTTATTAGTTAGAATAGGTATTACTAGATGGAAAATATATTTGAGTTAATTTCATGATGTTGATAATTGTATATGTAAGTAGTTTATAGGGTCAGATTGAAGGTTCCCAAGTGGAAAAAGGAGGATTTGTGTTTTTTTTAGGTCCTCAAATGGGTTATAGGAAGTCAAGGTTACCAATGGTGTGGAAGATAAATTCTTGGTCTAGAAGTGTGTAATGATTATCTCTGGATGTACAAGAAATTTCAAAGGTGGATGTTGACTGGAAGGTGTTGTGTTGACTTTATTTGTTTTAAGATTCTAAGGTTTTGGGATCTACTAGAAAAGTGGTATGCCTTATGATTTGAGGTCTAAGGATTCTTAATTTGTTGAATGGGATAAATGGGTGGTCAAATCAATCTTCATAGAGATTTGAAGGTTTGTGGTTCTCAATTTATTCTTGTTTATGTCAAAATGTAGGGCTAATTGGCTAGTAGGTTTGTATAAGGATGATCTTGGTGATTAAAATTGGTGTTCTTAATGGGGCATATGAGAGTGCACTAGATATGAAGTTTTAGGTTTGGAATGTGTGACTATTGAAAGTTATGGGCTCTAAAAGATTCATGTAAGGCTATAAGAGGACTAGACAAGCCTAGTAAGAAGAAGAGTCATTTTATTCAGTTTATCCAAAAGAACAAAGAATGAATGTTTCAAGGTGAGTTCTCAATATGGTTTAGTGAATATTTCCTATTTTGTGAGTGGCATGATACTCTGTTAGTGGTCATGGAAATATCTTGAGAAAGAAGGTTGGTAAGCTCACATGGTGGTTATTCATGGTGTATGGAGATATGAAGATGCTCAAATGGTGCAATAGCTCAAAAATATTAAGGGGAGTTCGTATTATATATTTCTTGGTGATTTCCATTAGATTTCAATGTTTTTGTGTGTTCTGTAGTCATTAGTTATTGTATTTGATTGAAGAGAGGGTTTGAATGAAGCAAGATGAAGTTATCAAGGCAAAAAAGGTAGTCTCAAGGTAAGGGGAGTTTGTATCATCTTCCTAAGATGGTCATTTAATACTTGATAATATTTTTAGGTCCTCAATATCATTTGGTGCCCAGTTTTTCATTGTGTCAAAGGGGAGAAACTTCCTATTATGGGAGTGCTTGAAGAGAGAAAAGTTGAGTTGTATATTGTTATATATGATGTTTGTTGACATCAATGACAAAGGGGGAGATTGTTGGATATTTCTTATTTGATGTCATGGTGATGTCATGGAGGTGTCCTAGTGAGTGGATGAAGTGCTTTGATATCCCAATTAACAATGATAAAGTGTGTAATGTGCTTGTTCTAGTGTGCTTATGTTGGTTTTGTTGATCTTCAGTTTTGGCATGTTTAGAGATGTTCAGGGATAAGTTTTATGATTGGAGATTGTGAAATAAGTCACTAAGATGTTATATATTCTTTTATAGATTATTTGCATAAGGTGAATTCATCTAGTAGTACATAGTTTTCATCTAGATAGTTTGGGTCTAATGGCAGAAAATCTGAGTAGGCAATTTGTTGACATCACCATTGCCACATGGGAATGAGTCAAGGGGAGATGGTCATATGGTTGTGATCACATTAGTCACTAGTTATTATGAACCAAATATCAAGTCATGCATCAGATCATAATCAAAGATATGAGGGTGCAAAGTTGGATTCTAAGACAAATTTGACTGTGTTTTCCCATAGTCAATTTTGCAATATGGCAAGAACCGTCAACTGAGCATTTTTATGGTGTTGTATATTGCACATGTGAAGGTGTCAAGATAAAATAATCATATGGGTTTGTTTAGTTTTTATCATAGATTATTTTCACTAAATTTGAGGTCATGTACTAAAACATGGTAAAAGTTATGCTTGCTCAAAGTTGGTCTCCCATATATATTTTGACATAGTTGTCTCTATGATAGGATATTTTGAGAATGAAATTAATGGCATTATATCTCACACGCACAAGGGTTATAAGAGTAGTGTGTCATATTTTTGGATTATCCTTTGTGAGGAGATAATCTAATCCAAATTTGAGATCTTGCATCAAAGCATAGAAAAAGTTATTAATGATAAAAAATGGCTACTCAGGCATATTGAAAGGGTCCCCATAGTCATTTTTGAAAGTGTTAAAGCTCGATCAGGATCAAAGGTGAGCATTGATATAAGAATTTAGGAAGAAAAAAAATGAGGATAGGTGCTTAATGTCTAATGATGGAGCAAAGGTATATGATAAGGATCTAATGATGAGCAAGTATTTGTATAGATTGATTAAATGATGAGTGTTGATCATTAAAGACCTGGTTGATCTGTATAGATCAATGGAGCATGTGGAGTCAACATTATGAGATTATACGAGATGAAGTCAAAGTGACTATTGTTTAATATTTGGCTTTACCAGACTATACATTAATATTTAGACAAGATTGATGATGTAAGATTGGTCCAAATTTGAGATGACATGAGATGCAAGCAAAGTTTTTGAGGTTTAAATGTAGCTGTTTCTGTTCAAATATTTGAATTTAATATAGGGAAAAACTAGTGTCAAATTTTTGGGCTATAAATTTTGATCCAAGAAATTTTTTCTCACATAGTAAAAAAAATTGGTAGAGGACTCCAATGTACATCTAGTAATATGGATGAGAAGATCTAAAAGTGTGTACAAATAAAGATATGGAGCTCTAAAGTTTATTATGTTACTGTTTATGTTTTTGTAAGTGACTCAAGAAGGATATTCAAGATTATGTAGATGTTTTTTTGATGTTTCATGGTAAATTTGAAATTGGGGAGTGTCTAGACTCTATGAGGATGATCTATGAGTATTTTAAAGGTGTGATAAATCTATCTTGAGTATGAACAATGCTTAAGAAGTTGATTGTATGTTTAGTAGTGATGTTCCTATGTATTATTTTTTTGTTTAAGTTATTTAAGCATACATAGATGTAAGATAAAATGATTGTGATATTTTGAAGATGTCCTAAGGGACCTAAGGAGTGGAAATATTTGTCTTAAAGTGATCCTATGTTCTTATTATGCTTGTATAAGTGTCAAAGAGTTGAATAGGTCTCCATAGGACCTAAAAGTGACTTAGGTCCATTTTGAAAGGAGATTGTGCTTAAGTGTGACCCATGTGAGATGTATTAAGGGTAAAGGCATGCATTTTGGCCATAAAGGATTATTATGGACTTGATAATTCAATATTTCTCTATATACAGTAAAACCAAATGTCTTGGGTTTGAGACTTTGTAAGTGATAAACTTGTATGTGAAGAGAGTTGGAGAGTGAAGGAAAGTAGAGGAGAGTGAGAGTGCTCAAGTGTTGAGTTTATGATTATATAAGATTAAAGACTATGTACATGATCTATAGATCATGTTTCTAATGATAGTATATTATTCTTACAGTGTGAAGTTCTATGAAGAGATCTAAGTGTGCATATGAGGATTGTTTGAGTGAAGAAGGAGAGAGATTGTGGCATGCCTATGTGAGAGGATTATTTGAGAAAGAGATAGATTTTATGTAGAGGTGAGTTAATCAAAAGGTCCATCATCAAGTGTTGAAGACATAAACTCTAAGGTGGAAGTTGTCTTTCTAAGGAAGGTTTAAAGGACTCGATCTTCCTTAAGAGAAGTTACTCCCTGTAAAATAGAGTTTCACTAAATACCTTTGATCAGAAAGACCTGATCAAGTTTGTAGGTCAGAAGGACTTGATTGAAGGTTCTTGATCAAAAGGAATTTATTAGTTTCTTATTTTTTATCATCTTATATGATAGTAGTCCATGTGTTTATAGGCTTGAGAGTGGGTTTTATTACCCAAGAGGGTTTCCCACATAGATCTTGTGTTGTGTATGTGATCTTGAATTATGTTTATTATTCACTACTATGAATGATCTATATGCTTCATAAATGATTGTGTTAAATGCTTAAGTATTTGAAAGGGTTTGTAAATTGAATTAGATTGTTTTCCACCACTTATTCACCACCCTTCTTAATGGATTATACCTCTAACACATGAGACATTGGGCTCTCACTCATCATAATCTCCTAGATCGCACTCCTTTATGATGGAGTTATCCCAAGAAATTCCTTTTAAGGAACCATTGGTTACTCATCATATGATTCCTATGATTTATATAACATCCATTTATCAATAATACCATACATCATAGCCTCAATAGTGATGACAACTAGTTCATAGAGTTTAGAATGCACATGCAATAGATACATTGATTAATATATTTAGGAATAATTACAAACCCAAGGGAATAGTTTTGGTACAATCACTAATACAAATTTATCAAAATAATTACAAATATTAGAATGTACCTCTAGTGTTCACACTAATTAATATATTTGGGAACAACTCTAAACCCAAAGGAATAGTTTTAGTTTGACCAATGATAAAGATATATGAAAATCATTATGAAGACAACCCAGAGTTAGTGCACACACTGATTAAGATATTTGAAATAAATCATAAACCTTAGAGTGTAGTTTTAGAATGTCAACCAATTAAGATTTTTTTATCAAAATATACACATTCATATACTAACATTTCATCATAGGTAGCTCTAGTTTCATAGTATATGTCTACATCAACACATCATGAGAAGTATGGTCATTGGTTCTCCATGCCATCTGGGTTTAGATATGGCATATCACCATCACATGTTATACATGCATAAATCTTATGAAAAATAAGCAAAAAAACATATACCAATAAAATATAGAAACTTAATCTCCTATAAATATGCCTAAAACATTCATAAAACATATACAAATCAATTAAATTTACTACAACTAAATTTTTTTAAAAACATCAACATTTCAAACAATCAAACTAATTCAACACATAATAATATATAAAATATAACAAGATATAGTTTCTACTATAGTTTGTGACTTATGTTTCACCCTATCTGTGTAAAGGTTTGTTTAGGTCCCCTCTCAAACCTAGTCCAAAATGGGAATGACCCTAGGTTATGGGTTACCTAGACTTGGATCAAACCTTTAGGATTTTTTATGAGGCTAGCTCCTCAAATATGAAAATTTGGATATATCTTCCTAAAAATTAATATATTGAGATGAAAAGGGGAGAAAATTGATGAATTAAAACCTACTTTAAGTGTGGTGATGCACTGAGTGTCCAATGATCCACTCTCAACTTGGACACTTCCATGACTACTAATGAATCCAATAAAGATAAAGATTGATCAGATTCTATGATAGAGTTCCAAACATAAGTATTTTTAATGAAGGTTGAAATATTCCTTCAACTTGAACAAAAATAGATAGGTTTAAGTAAGAAACTATGGACTTATGACACTTCAAGAGAAACCTCACTAGCTAACACTTCATACAATATACATAAAACTAATAGTTCTAAAGCAAGGCACATGAAGGACCTAAAGATGATGAATAGAAAAAATATATTTTATAAATAAAACTTCAATAAGATACACTTAACATTAAACTAGAATTTAAAATTGTCTTATACTACTTCAAAAGAGTTTTATAAAGTGATTTTAGTAGAGGTTTGTTATACCTAGTCAAGGGATGTAAATCAATTATCCAAAGCCAGTATTTATTGGTAGAAGAAAGGTAAGAGAGAGAAAAATTAAAAATGAATGGGGTCATTAATGAGGCTAAATCCTTTTATAATAATCACCACTACAATCATCCTTGATCTTTCTTATACATCAATGTCATTATATCCTTTTTTGGCATGACAAAGAATGTGAATATCAGGACTTAGTGTAGGAAGAAATCCCCACCACTATTTGAATCTCTCTAAAGATATTTATCATTAAATTCATTCACTATTTTTCTTGATCATGATTGATATCATTTACATTATCGAGTAGTTACTTGATCTTCCTCATGATGTTCTTTTTGACATTCCTTGCATAGTCACCATTTTGCCATTATTTTTAAATCCAAAAATATATCTATTATAGATTAAAACCAATCTCATTTATTGGTTTTCATATAGTCATGATTGAAAATGGATGTGTAGGCTTGATATTTTGACCATGAGATGTGGAACCTACATTTAAAATCCCTTGAAAATATTTATAGAGATTTAATGGAGTTAGACAACTTTACAGGGTCTGTTCTTCCATATCTAGATCATGTTTGATCTTGAATTTATGTATTTTACCTGCTCAAGGTGGAAGAATCCTTTATCCAATGTGTCTACCTAAATGTAATCCTCTAGTTTGACCTAGATCTTATTCAAGCTTGGTTCCTTTGTATCTACTTTGCTTTGGTCAAAAACTGCTTCCTCTACCTCAAATGAAAAATCTCCTAGACTTGCCTTTGCTCATTAGCTATCGATGTTAACTCAAGCCTATTGACCCATTGACCCATATTGTAACATTTATTTTCTTGGTATGAATGTTTTTGATCCATAGATCTATGTAGACCCTCTAACTCTGTCAGGTACTATGTACCATTAGATATTCATTATGATTGAATGCAAGCCCTTGATCTTGTTAGGACCTACCATTTTAACTCAAATGACTAATTCATGAAGCCCAAAATTTAGGTCTACATACTTTTATTTCATTTTTATACAAATGTCATTGATAATTTCATACACATCTTAGGATTTTTACATCCCAATAGTTATTTATTTTAGCTTAATTTTGGCATATATGTGCCCATCATTTGAAATTCACATGACCATAATTGATGTTCACATGATAGGCATTGATGTATATGAGGCCATCACACTTTGAACCTAAAATGGTTATTTGTCGAGGCTTGATTTTGATGTCTATAAGACCATCTTCATCTTCTTTTTATACTTTGAAGGCTTATATTTTGAGATAGAGAACTCATCGAGATATGAAATTTGTAGAGGATGATTTTGGAATTAAGGGCATCATTTCCATGTGATATTTTATCCCTATGATGCTTTTTGAGCTTACTTATAAAATACACAAGTAAACTAACCTATATGTTCCTATGTGGCATCTTGATGATGGTCTAGATCTTCAAAGCTTAGGATATGAACATTTGCCTAATCTTTGAAAGATCTTATGATCTCTTGAGGCATGTGCAAACTTGTTTCATGATCCTTCCTACATTGATCACCATGAGAACTTGTTTCCTTAAAATTTGACAAACTACACTTTAAGTTTACATAAAGTGTTTCAAAGGCTTTTCAAGATACATGTGATATTTAGACCACTCATTCCATATAGAAATTTTCTCGCATGTTCAATCCATTTCCAAGAAAAATATCTTTATGCTAGCCAAATCTGGCCAACATTTTTGGTGACTTAGCTAGCTTGACCAGCCTATTGGCCATGGAACCTAAAAATTCATTAACCTTGCTCATGATAAATAAATAAATGGAGTATTACTTATAGAAGGATTTTAACTAACTCCTTGAAACATTTTAAAGCAATGAGACACACACAAACAATAATAAATAAATAAAAACACCAAATAACTACTAAAATAGTAGGAAAATGACAAAAAAAATAGTGTACAAGGTCACTTGGAGGTAAAGATAGACCTATCTACCTATGTACAAAGATCATGAGTTAAAACTAATTTAAAAATTTAAGATACCTCTCATTGATATGGATAGGAAGGCTCTCTCTATTCAATCTAGAAAGATCAAATGCATTGCTCTCCTTATGACTTGTGATAATGTAAGGTTCACTCCAAATCCTATCAAAATTGGAGTGGTTTCCTAGTTTTGTGTGGTACTCATCCCATTTGAGGACTATATCACCTTGTTAGAATGTCTTTGAGGAAGATCTCTTTTCAAATGACCTCTTCACTTGGTTCTAATTAGACCACATAATGTGAATTGTAGTGTCCCTTGTCTCCTCTAACTATCTTAGCTCATCTGACCTTATCTGCATAACATCATTCTCTAGGAGCTCAAGTTGATGTGCAAACTCCAATGCAAGAGGTTCAAGAGATATGGGAAGTTTGGCCTCTTTTCATAGATAATAAGTTATGGGGAGTGTTCAATATATTTCTTAGGAGTCACCCTATCTACCCATAGGGTAGTTTTGAATCTAGTATGCCACTCCCTCTGACTATCCTTTATGGTTCACTTGATAATCCTCAACAATTTATTATTTGTGTACTCTACTAGTCAATTTCCCTATGGGTGATAGTTAGAGGATACCTTGAGATAAATTTCATGTGAAGGATCCCACTCACATAACTTATTTATACTAAAGGCCAATGCATTATCATAAATTATTGTAAAAGGTACACCACATTTGGTCACAAGGCTATCATAAATTTCTAATATAGAATCTTCAATAACTTCTTTGAGGGAAGTTGCTTCAACCCACCTTGTAAAGTAGTATTTATCTATAATAATCCATTTATGTCCTTTAATTTAATTGGATTGTATCATCCCTATGAAATCTAAGCCCCATTGCATGAAAGGTTGTTTTACTTGTATGGGTTGCAAGGGAAGGGCAACTAGTTTCTTCTTGCCAATAAACATTGCACATTTTGGTCATTTCCTTATCCAAAAGTATGCATCTCTAAACATGGTGGTCAAAAAGTACCCATCTCTAATAATTTTTGAGATCATGGTCTTGGTAGCAAAGTTACCACCAACTAGACCATCATGAAATTGTTCAAGTGGCTTGTCTATTTGGCATGATTCTAAACACCTCAAAAACATGCTTCCTATGTATTTCTAGAAGAGTAATCCATCTAACAAGACATAAGGCACACTTTTCAACTTGAAATGCCTTTTATTGGATCTATATATCCCTATAGGACATTCATCTAACTCAAGAAATCTAATTATATCATGTGTCTAACTAAAAGTTGTGTTGTCTGTAGCTCCCTGTTGCCTGTCATGAACTACTAACACTTGATCTTTATCTTATTTTACCTCTACTTCAAGATGTTCAAATAACCCCATACCCATTACAAGCTTTATAACTATGAACTAAGGGTCATACTCCATGCACTTTGTCACCCATCTAGATCTTTTCTCATTGAGGTCTCTATTGAGTATAAACTCCTTAACACTTGGGTGAACTACCATGAGTATGATCTTACTATTAGATACCATGTGCCTAAACTTCTTCAAACCTTTAAATACTATAATCACATGTTTCTCTATAAATATATACTTCTATTCATACCCTTATAAATCATTACTAAAGAAAGTAATGGGTTATTATAAACCCTACCCATTCTACTACATCAAGATGGAAGAGATTACATCTAATGTAGATAAGGCATACATGTAGAATTATTTGTCAAAATCAAGGTTAAAAATTTTAGGGGTATGAGAGATAGCCTCCTTTATTTCCTAAAAACTTATCTTACCTTCTTTCATCCATGTAAACTCCTTTACCTTTCTTAAAATGTGAGTAAGAGGCTTGACCAACTTTACAAAGCCTAGGATAAATCTTCTTATAAAATTAATCTTCCATAAGAAGTTTTGTAGACCCTTCTTGTGATTGGGCAAGGGTAAGGATAAAATTGAGTCATATATGGAAGTACCATACTTGGACACTACATGGCCTAATAACATGCTCTTATAAACACCAAATATACATGTTTTAGGGTTAAATGACACAACAAATTCTCTACATCTTTCAAACACTAACCTCAAGTGAGCAATGTGATTAACTGGGTCCTTTGAGAAAATAGTGATGTCATTTAGGTATATGAGCACCATGTCATTAATCAAACCTTAAAAATAAACATCCATTTCACTCTGGGAGGTTACTCAAGCATTAGATAGTCCAAAGGGAATTTTCATATATGCATAAGCTCCCCACTTTATAGTGAAGGTAGTCTTATACCTATCTTCTTCCTTGACCATTATATGATTATAACTAGAGTGGTCATCAAGTAGTAAGAATCTCTAAGAAACTTCCACCTTTTGAGGAATCTGATCTATTGAAAATAGTGGGTAATGGTATTTTAGGAACACTTTATTGAGGCCCCTAAAGTCAACACATAATCTTATTTCACAATTCTTCTTCCTCACTAGTACAAGGTTTTCCAACCATGAGTAATATTTAATGGGGAATATGATATTTGATTCAATCAACTTAAATAACTCTCTTCTCATCAAGTCCTCCACCTTTGGGTTGAGAGGCCTTTGTTTCTATCTAAATTGTTTTGCATTGCTCTCTAGTTTAATGATATGTTGTGCAAGTTTAGGATCAAAACCATTCAAATCTTTATATTCCCATGAGAACACATCATATAATTCTTGGCATAAGGCAAAAAATGTAGCTTTCTCCTCTATTGTGTTAATATTAATTTTAATAATTTGTCATTATATATCTCTATCTTCTCATAATCCTCCCTTGGATGAGATACATGCCTTGCCTTTTCTCACTTGGTCATCTTCATTTAAGATGATTTCCAATGTCACAAGCCCCTTAGGTATCTTGTTATATCTCAGCTATAGTATCTGATCATCATACTTATGTTAGAATTTATTTTGATTCTTATGGCATAATTCTACCTTGTACATTAGAAAACATATAATTTGGTCATCATTATCAAACACCTACCAACTCACCTCATTTTTAGGTATAACTAGCCTACATATGACCATGATCTTATCTTGACTTTGGTTGCCTTTAACTCCTTTTACAACCTCATATTTAGATCTAATGGCTGCAAGCCCATATGCATGTTGATTTGTCTCTCTTGGTATAGATTGTATATTAAATTCCAATAAGTCCTTTATGTAATCATATACATGATGATTGTAGGCTTTTAAATGATGGTTCTTGACTGCACTTATGCCTCTCACTTATTACACAACAATCTCACTATCACCCTTGAATTGAATAAGTTTGACACCTCTTCTTCTTGCCTCTTGAAAATAATGTAAAAGAGCTTCATATTCACCTATGTTTAAAGTACAACTGAATTGAAATCATGTAGTTGAATAATACTTCCAACTAGAGGGTGTAACCAACATGGCTTTAGCTCCACTACCATTCTTTAACCTTGATCCATCAAATATAAAGTCTATAGACCATCTCCCCCTTTAATGGTGTTAGTTAGACAAGGTATAACAACACCTTACTCATGCATACAATGCACCCCTAATTCTAATTCTTCAATATTGCTATAGGGATCAAATACATGCTTGTTATTTGCCCATTTGTGTAGGTATAGGCCTGAAATGCCTTTAAGATTATCATGATGTTCTTGTTCATTAACATTTTATTCTTCTTCAAATATGGTACAATTGACATTTGTAAGGTTAGGCATATAGGGCTCTAGGTGGAACCTAGAGATAGGTTCTGACCTTAGTACCATATCTCATTATGAAGACCATGTATGACCAGTCAAAGGATAAATATCCCCAAATTTTTGTAGTAAAGTCCCTAGATAGGCATAGGGAAAAATATGGGGGTAGGTCTAAAACCACTACATCTTGAGTGATGACATAATTTGGGAAAGCTGTAAAAGTGATTTTAAGCTCTTTCAATATAACTGCTACGTTAGTGGGAGAAACATCAAATGGATAACACTTCTTTAACTAGGCACATACTTAAGATCAAGCTTATTTTCTATAGATTTATTCATAACTAAGGTTGAAACACCTGAATCTATCATAAAAAATGTACACTAAATAGTCCTATATGATGACTAAAAAATAGAATGGAGGGGGTTTAATAACCTTGTGGGGATGAACAACACCATTAACTTGACCTTGACTAAGAGCTTGACTATGAACTTGGATTTGGCTAGATTGAATACTATTTGTAAAAACAGTGTTCACATTATCAACTGTCTTGTCCACATGAGAAGGCTTAGATAGCTCTTACTAAAGAATTTCTTTCTATCCCAAAATAGAAATGGCATCATACATAGACATAATGACATTAGAATTTTTCATATGATCTAGAATATTGAAAGGAAGACTAGTATATTTTGAATACACCTTAAAAGTAGAAGTATCACTTGGAACTTGAGTGACATGAGGAACAAAAGGAAACTTCAATTATTGTTCATGATGTTGAGGTATTTATTGAGTGACAAGAGCTCTAGTAGCTATATTTGAAGTGGTAGGCTAATTAATAGCTTGTGGAGGTGTTGAAGAAGCCTTAGTTTTCCCTAAATTATCATCTAATATCTTCCTCTTAGATCTTATATTGGCTATACCTGGTTCATCTACCCTTTGTGTAGTCTACCCCATATTTACTGCTACATGCTTAAACATATGCTCCCCTTATTGAAAGTTTATGAACATGGTGTTATCTTGTGGATTACACAAGCTTCCTTTCTATTGAATTTGAGTTTCTTATGGTGTCATGATAGGAATATTATCTTGATGCATTAGAGGGCCTTATTGTGGAGGAGGAATTATGTCATAGCCTTGAAATCAAGTAATATGTTGCCAACTAGGATCCTAATGCATTTATCCACTTGTAGCCATTACCATCTCATTGGACTACCCTCTTGATTTCCATTGACCCTTTTAAGTAAGGCTATTTTATGTGGGGATTAAGGCTCTTGAGCTACTATAATTTTATGGGTTGTATCTATCATAAGATCTACCTTGAGTGATTTAGCCTTCAACTTGTTGATTTGATGGATAAGGGGGTATATTATAGGATTGAGTAGGGTATTGGGTTTTGGGTTTATAAGATCTACCTTGAGTGATAGAGCCACAAGCTTGTTATTTTATGCCTTAAACAATCTCTCAATCCTTGTAAATTTATCCACTTGACTATCATTAGATTAGAATTAATTGCTTGGGCTGGGAAATGCGGTAATGGTAGGTGGGGTTGGTTGAAGCTCAAGAAAAAGAGGCATGAGAGGTCTTGGAATTAATTTCCCTATTTGTATCAAATAGTTTTATGCCCTTATAGCTATTTCATAAGACCCATATAGAGTTGGCCAACCCATGGATTGGATCATGACTATAATGTCTGAATGCAATGATCTCAAATAATAAAGGAAAATATAATTAGGTGACAGATTAATGATGATAGGGATCCTATCCCAAGTATTTTGGAATCTATAGTTGAAATCAACCATAGATTCTTTGGATGCGCTTTTGATTGAAGTGAGTTATTCAACAAGTGATACATGGTCACTTCTATTTTCAAAATGTTTACATATGTACTCACCAAAATCATTCCAGTTATTAATTGAGGTAGGAGCTATACCCCTATACCATTATAGGGCTTTGCCTTTCAAGGACATGGCTAGTAGTATTAAGGCTACATTTTCTTATGTAATATTATATACTAAATAAAGGTTTGCAATGTTAGTTATGTGCACTATAGTGGTAGTGGAGTTTTCTCTTGTGAATTATTATAGACTCTTTAAGGAGGAAACAAGGATATAATCATATTGATAAAGGTTAATATTGATGCCACCATTTAAGGGTATAAAATATTGCATTCTAGGCCTTGTCATTTACATAGTGTGGGTTGTACTATTTAGAACAATAGGATGTCTAGGAGATGAATATTTACTTTGTGGATAAGGAATTGTCCTATTGAATCTTTATCTTTTATATGAATTATAAGGTATCTAAATGAACTCAAATGGAATAACTTTACTAAATGACCTTATAGTAACATTTAGCTTGAGAGTTGTTGTTTGGATAATGCTATGAACTCTACACTTGAAGAATCTACAACATCTAGTGATAGTGGTTGTCTTCTTTTGAAAATACCTCTCCTCAACTCCAATCTTCAACTATGCCAAAGAAAAAGTATTTGGGTCCTATCAAGCATGCCAAAACTGTTGGTGACTTAAGTTTCACCCAAGTTATGTTTTAGTATTTTTTTATTTTTCAATGTGATCTAATTAGTTACTAAAAAAAGTAAATGCAAGGATTTTAAGATTCCTAGAGACGGAGATAGGTTGTGCACCATTGATCAAGATTGTCGAAACTCCTCTTTGGCTGGGGAGGAATGAATTACAAATCACACTAACTCACAAAAAAATTATTAATAATAAGATGAATGGGTTGCCTGTTAAGAATCTATTCCCAAGAAGTGATCTGCTTCCTTAAGTGGATGTCATCCCATGTTTAACACTCAAGTTTATAAATAAATATGAAATTACATATATGTATATATGTATATATATATACATATATATATATATACATATATACATATATATATATACACACATATATATATACACATATATATATACACATATATAGATATATACATACACACACACACACATATATATATATATATATACATATATATATATGTATGTATATGTATATATATATATATATATATATATATATATATGTATATATATATATACATATATATATACATATATAGATATATGTATATATATATATATATGTATACACACACACACACACACACACACACACACACACACACACACACACACACACACACACACATAAGGATAAGATGCAAATAGATAATAAAAAAAATGTCTAATCTATAATAGGATTAAGGTGATCAAAGTAATTATCCCAAAATTTAGTAGCTATATCAACATCCTCTTGAATCAAAGCCAATTATTCATTAATTATTTCATAATTAAGTGTGAAAACCATAGTATAAAGACCTAATTCAAATGCAATTTCAATTTGATCAGTGAATAAAGGTTGTGGGCCAATGGGGAGATCAAATATGCTAATAATATCATGTGCTAATCAAGGTAGAGTCATCTACATGTGAAAGACATATTTTTAGAAAATAACATGAAAGATTTAATAGGCTTTTAGGACTATGAATCTTATGAAAACAAACTTTAAAAATGTTTTAAAATTTTAGTAGGGATCAATGATAATCCTATAGGATCAACATTGATTTAGATGGATCGACATTGATTCTATGTAAAATGCTAAACTATGAAAACATACTATAGTAATGGCTTGTAATATTGATAAAATAACTAAATTAAATATAAAATAATGATAGACAGGTGCAAAAGATTGTAAAATTGAAATGATAAATAATTAAAGTACAATACTAACCTTTGATGGTTGAAAATAGACTTGGGAAAATTATTTAAATAACCTTCAAAAAACTTTTGGTAATCTCCCAAATAAAGGTTCCACAAGATAGTAAGATGTTGATAATGCCCATATGTAGGTTGCAATGAAATTTTGGTAGAGTTTTAAAGTCCAAAAGCACAGTCACCATTCCCCTTGAGCCATGGAGGTTCACTATATTTTTATGGATCAATGTCATTCTAGGCCGATCAACATTGATCATGCTGAATTGACATCAATCTTCTCAAAATAGGTGAAGTTAATCTTTAGGTTGTTCAAAAGGGGTATTTATGAGGGTAAAGATGGTTTTAACCCACTCTAAAGTTGTTAGGTTGTTTTAACCATGGGATGGGTTTGTTGGGAGGTTGGATAGGTTTTGTTTTTATTTGTTTTTAGGATTTTATGGTTAAGGATGGTAAAAAATAGGGTTAATTACTATTTGACCATAGTAATTAAGTTTAATTAACCTATGTGGTAAAGATAAATGGGTGAGGTGAATGTAATTATTACAAATAATTATGAATGGGGGCCATTATGTTATAAATAACATGATAATGTGATGATGCACCATGTTAATACACATGGGTGTATAAAACTAACATCTAAATTTACCCCTTTTTATGGAATGGTATACAATAGCGTGTCATGAGACAAAAACTATAAGGTGCCTAATGCCCCACGTTTATTGTAAGAAGGTATCCCCCCTCAAACTAGGCACCAAGAAGTGAGATGGAGTAGATGATAGGTTTTAAAAATATGGAAGGTAAACACATAATGGGGTGAGTGGAAATAGACAAGTAGATGATAGTAAAGGATAATTGGAAGTGTAGATGGCTCAAGGAAGCTCCAAAATTACACTTAATAGGATAAAAATTAATGTAGGTAGTAATTCCCCAAAGACCTAATCAAGTAACAAAATGCCATAGCTAAAATAGGTGGGCTTAATTAAATGCTAGCAAGAGAATAAAAGATAGGAATGGCAGACCATATCATCTAGTGTGCATATGGTGTATGCATTACCTAGAGATAAATGTTCTTGGGATAAAATATATCCCCATAATATTATAAAGGGAAGATATAAAAAAAGGGGTATGCCTTAAGGAGATTAGGGAAGTGACAAGGGGTCAAAATCCTCAAATATAAAGTGTAATATCAGATAAAAGTGGGATAGGTCTAGTAAATGCAATAAGATGGGGCTTTGAAACCAGACTGAGAGCATGTAAAATGGTCAACAAGTGCAACATCTAGAGAAACCATGACAATTGACATTGATCCATAAGGAATCAATGCCAATTTAAGGAATCAACATCGATTAGAATAATCAATGTCGATCATAGAAATGACTATAAATAGGCACCTATCGTGATATAAGGCTCATTTGGCTTTCGATCGAATAAGAATCCAAAAGTAAAATTTGATATGTGTCAACCTTGCAAGCAAATGTGAAAGACAATATAGGTGAGTAGGAGTGGATGATGATGACAATGATTACATTATGAGGTAGGTATTACGTATTTTTGGCTAAATTTATTTACTAATTATTTTTTTCATAAGAAGTTTGGTATTTTGGAAATTTATGGGGGAAAGGTAGGGTAGGTTAGAAATGTTTGGCCTAGCAGGAAATTTTTTTAAGGGGAGGAATAGATGTTGATCCATGAAGATCAACACATTTCATATGGGTTAACCATGATCCATAAAGATCCTTATCGATTGTGGTTAAATCAACATCAATATTTAGAGGATCGATATAAATCATAAATCTTAGGATTTTGATTAACTAAAAAGATGTCTCTAACAGGCATGAGAGCTATTGAAGATGAGGGATAGGGTCCCTCCACTATTAGGGAAGTTGTAGGAGTTTATGGGTGATGAAGATTGGGCCCCTATAGAGGTGGTAGGATTTGGAAGGATTCACCATTATCATTATTTCCATTATGATGTTGATATGATAGTGGATTTGCTAGAGTGGTGGGATTACACCACCAACACTTTTTGGTTACCAATTGGTGAGATGATAATCACCACAAAAGACATCCATCATATTCTATGAGTGTAAATATAGGGATCCCTTATTTATACTATTAATGAGGATAGGTGAGTCATGGTGCTGACATGATTATATGGCAATGATGTATTAGACATCAAATTATTTGTTAGGGGGTTCTCATTCCAACCATTATATGACCAGGACCCTATGGAGAGACTAGCACTGATGATGATGATGATGATGATGCTAGCACTAAATTTCTTTGTGTTACCTCATTTAGGGGGAGGGTGAATATCATGGAGTTTTACTATCATTATAGTAGACATGGTGAAGTTTAGGACTATTTTTGCTTGGGCACCCACACTATTGGAGTGGGGAGTTATGGAGCTAGTGTACTAGGTATCAATCAGGGCTTGATATCACATTTATATTACATTATTGGGAATATGAGCACATTCATGTGATTTGATCCATAGGTACCCTATAAATTAGATTCATATACATGGTGTATAATATAGGCTTCCTTTGATGGAAAGAAGACCTAATTGTTCCATATACATATAGGGTAGTGCCTGATTTAGTACATTATAGATAGGTTTTTAACAGCTTACAGATAGGAGATGTTATCTACAGGGCTTATGTACACTTCTCAGTGTGGTTTGGTTTAGATGTAGAAATAGGGGATGTTTCTTGGGAGATATGGGTATATGGATGATAGCTTGAGCATATTGAGCTATTTTATTTTGATAGGGCCCATCATCAATTTAGGTTACCTAGGATGTTCCATTAGCCCCACATGTGTATAAACAAGATGATACAGAGATAGAATGGCCTACCCATGACACTATATTGGTTTTTATGGGGCAATAAGAGGATCCCATTGATATTGATCTAGATGACATTGGCTATACTAATGACTATGCCACTTGGTTTGTAGTTTAGATAATAAGGAGATAGGAGAGAATAATGAGATCATGGAAAGAGGTCGTCATTGAGGTGAGGGAGGATAAGTAAGATTCATACATAAAGGAACATGATTCACTTGAATCCCATATGGAGGATTTACCACTATAAGATGCCCCCATCCATGAGCATATAAATATAGTTACAGTTATTATAGAGAGGGATACACTAAATGCTGAGCTATAAGAGGTATGGATAGCCCATGATACTTTATAGGATTATATTGCCACATTATAAGGTGATCTCAATAGAATGAGAGGTTAATAAGACCAAGCCATATAGGAATGAGATAGGTATCACGTAGAGCTAGAGCAGATGAAGTCTACTTTAGTAGAGAGACCAGCTCTAGATATTACAAGATCTAGTGTTATTCCTATAGATATGGTATTAATCTAGAGGTATAGGGATTTGATTGAATAGATGTCATATTATGAGAGTATAATATAAAGGTGACTACCATATGTAGCTTAGTTTACTTCATATGTGTCTAGTTGTAGCAGATCATAGAGGACTCCCAGGGGGTCTACTAGTAGATGGAGTGCAGTGAGTCAAGGAGGAGATGATGAGGGATGTGATAGAATTTACCTCAATAGGATTGATTTTACTAAGTAGATCACATTTTATGGGTTGAGAGCCCCATTTTATCTATGTTATGACATTTGTATAGAAATTTGGTGTATATATATACAAACATTACTTATGTTTATGGACCGATCATGTGTATTTATTTATGGATTTATTGATGGCTATGGATATGTTATATTTTTATTGATGATGTAATGTGATGGATTATAGATTAGATGTTATGTATTTCAATTTTGATGATTGTTATCATATATGCTATGGATGTTTATATATTATTGATTATGGATTTTACATGTTATGGATGATGGATGTTAAATCATGAGATATGTTTTTAATAAATGGATTATGAAGATATATTTTAATGTTTAATGGTTATGATTTTATGGGTTTTAATTATTATATATTATGGATTTTTTTAGCATTGACCTAGATCATAACCAAAAAGTGAATCTCTCATACACATGGCCTATTCATCCTTAGCTAGATGATAATAGGCGTTGACACAACCTAGGTTAGCTAGAGCTTTGAACTTGGTCATTTATTAAGATTAGATGATTTTGGTGGGATAGGGGATGGATTGTTTTAGAGATAACTTTATTCACACCATATTTCAAAATTAAGATTTATCTTTCAGGGATCATTTTTATGCTAATGGGTAGACTGATCAATATGGGAAGTATACAATTAGAAAGATGATCGATATAGGAAGCTTTCTTGGGATATTTATTTTGAAAAATTATTTATTTTTTACTTTTTAAAGGGTTTTATGTGGCATATTTTGAAAAATGATCAATGCAAGAAGTTTTCTACTTGGTAGCCATCCTTTAAGGGAGTGGTCTACATTCAGATGTTTTTGTATAGCTATCTTTTAAGGGATCACTATGTTACTTGCCTTTATATTTGATTATAGTTGTCATTTGATGGATCAGTCTATTTATTTATCCCATTTTAATACTTTTGATTTTCACTGCTTACTTAATTTTAGATCCTAATGATAGTAATATAATTTGGCATAAAAAGATACCTTAGGATAGTTTCCATGAGTTCATTACATGAGATTATTGTGTTATATTAGAAAATTGATAGCCTTTAAGAAATAAGGGAAATAATGATCTAGGGTTTCTCCTATTACAAATGAAACGTATCCATGATAGAATGCTATGAATAGAGTTAGGGTATTCATATTCAAGGTTGAAGTTATAGTGACTATCAGATAACCACATAGCTCTCATATCATTATTTACTATTTTGGGATAAGGGGATATGATAGTATTTAAGATAAGTTAACTAAGATGAGATAATATCTATTAAATATAGAAAGGATTCAAATGCAATGCATTAAGAGGTTCTCATTCTAGTTTACCATTAAGAGAACCTAAATGATATGCCCTAGATCCATATTTATGGGTTATGATGTATGGTCCAAGCTAATTAGGAGAAAATTTTCCCATTTTAATTTATTCCATATTAGTGAAATGTTTATTTTATTTAAGCACAAGGTCTCCAATGTTAAATTCTTGTTCTCTTATATGTTGATTATATGCTCGTTTTAGTCATTCTTGATATATATGAAGGTGATCGAGGGGTGTCGTATGATGCTCATATAAGAGTTCAAGCTGGGATAAATGCTCTTCATGAAAATCCTCATAGAAATGATGTATTTAAGGGAGACATGAAGAGAGGAAATTTAGAATCTGAAAGGAAGTACAACTTCCATACCATATACTAGGGAAAAAGGAGTAACACCTATAGGGGTTCAAATACTTATTTGATATGCCCATAAGGCAAAAAGGATAAGAAGATGCCAATCCTTCCCAACTTAATTAATGAATTTGGTTAGGATTTTGAATAGGGTTTTATTAGATACTTCTACTTGACCATTGGTCTGAGGATAGTAAGGTGAGGAAAAACTTAATTTGATTTTAAATGAGTCACATAGTGTCTAGACTTTCTTATTATTAAAATATTTTCCATTATCTATTTTTATTTTATATGGAATTCCAAAATGATAAATAATATGATGGTGGATAAAGTCCATAATATTTTATACCTTAGTCAAGATAAGTAGCACAACTTCTACCCACTTGTGAAGTATTTTGTAGCGATAATGATGAAATTGTGATGTTGAGGAACTTAGGGTTGATTTTCCCTATAAGATCAAGCACCCATATGGAGAATGTCTAGAAGTATCTTGCTGCCTATAAGGATTTACTAACGGCATGGATAAGTTTGTATACTACTAAAATTTTACACACCTCTTAATGTATGCAAAACAATTTTGATTCAGAGTGGGCCAATAATAGCCTAGATATAATAATTTTTTAGTGATTGTATATCCACTAAAGTGTCCACCACATGACCTGTTATGTACTTCCTAGATGGATAAGGTATCTTCATTCTTTTGGACATAATGAAAAATAGTTCCATCAAAACTACACATTTAGAAAACCCCCCCTAGTATAGTATAGCAAGAAACTTTTTGTTAAAAGACACACTTAACACCTTTTGATAGATGGGGAGAAGATAGTCTTGTAGATAAATAAGTAAATATTTGTGCATACCATGGATCTTATAAGTTTTATTTTATATTATTGATAGACAAAATATTGGTTCTTGTATAATAAGGTTGGTTAACTCAATGGATAAGGATAAATAGCTTGGATTCCTAAGATGAGGATGGGATAAAAGAGGCAAGAGATGACATAGTATATAAAAAACTTATTAGTTGATCTAGGAGTAGTTTGGATGGCATACCATTAAAAAGTGGATAAGATCTGATTGACTAAGGTTTTATATCTTTAGAGGATATCATTATTACATTGATATATACCGTTAATTTGATTGACCATTGGCTGAGAATCACCATAGATATTAAGGGATCTAATTCCTAATACAAGGGTAGTTTGGAGGCCTATAATCAATGCTTCATATTCAGCCATGTTATTGGTGTAATCAAAGTCTAATTTAAAAGATAAAGTCATGGGAATACCTTGAGAAGGGATTAGTATAATTCTTGTGCCACCTCCTCATTCACATTTGGATCTATCAAAGATAGAGTCATTTGATATTATAGGACTAATTAGGAATTGGATGCAATAAATTCATTAGGAAATTCATAATTGATTGGTTAGTTGTCACTAAGAGGTGATTTGACCAACTGATCAACAATAATCTATCCTTTAACAACCTTTTGATGGAGAAATTCTAGATCAAACTTAGCTAGAAGCATGATCCATTTGGTCATTTATTGATTTTGATAAGGCTTAGAATACACGAACTTAAGGGGTTTAGTAGTCATAATTATGTATGTCTTGTGGTTAATTAGGTAATGATGAATCTTAGAGGATATAAGAACTAATTCTAGGCATAGTTTTTTGGTATGTGAATAATGTGTTTCATATTCTATGAGGGTACGACTTATATAATAAACAACTTGTTCCTTATGATGCTTGTCTTAATGGGCAAGCATACCATCTATAGCATGGTCAATAACTAAGATATAAAGGAAGAAAGGTTTCAGCTCCTTAGGTGAAATAAGGACTAGAGTTGATAAAAGATAGTCTTCGATTGTGTTAAAGGCTTCTTGACAATTAGAATCCTATACAAAGTGACTTTTCTTCTTTAATAAATGGTGGAAAGGCTGACACCAATTAGAGAGCTAGGATATAAAATGATGGATAGACTAAATATTTCCTTGAAAACTACATAATTGATTAAGGTTTGATGGAGGAGACATTTCTATAATGGCCTTGATTTTAGTGGGATCCACTTCTATTCCTTGAACAGAAATAATGAAGCTTAGAAATTTACCCATCAAGACACCAAAATACACTTTTTTGGATTTAGACACAAATGATACTAGAGAAAATGATCAAAGATAACCTTAAGTATGGATAAGTGATCCTTGCAGGATTTTGAATTCCCAAATAGATCATCAGCATAGTCTTCAACAATTTTGTGGATTATGTCATGAAATATATAAGTTATGGCCCACTGATAGGTGGCTCCTACATTTTTTAGGCAAAAGGGCATAACAAGGTAGTAGAAGGTCACATAATGAGTAATAAATGTAGTTTTATGTTGATATTCTAGTGAAATAAGTATTTGATTATAACCATAAAAACCATCCATAAGGACAACATTTCCTAGCCAGCTGTTAGGTCCACTAATTAGTTGATGTTAGGGAGAGGGAAATCATCTTTTGGTCAAGAAAGATTTAAATCACAAAATTTAGTATAGATATGATGTCCCCCTATAAGTTTAGTGACTAGAATGATGTTGGAAATCTATTGAGGATAATCAATGTGTTGAATGAAATTAGAAGATAAGAGGCATTGTAGTTCTTCTTTTACTAGGAGTGTGATGTAGGGATGCATTTTATGGAGCTTTTGTTTTACCAGTTTAACATTAGGAAAGGTGATGATATTATGGATAACTATTATGGGGTCAATACCAAACACATCACTATAAGACCAGGTAAATGCTTTGTTATGGTTTGATAAAAAAATGGTAAATTCCTAGTTTTCCTAAGGATCTAAGGCTTTGCTAACTTTAACAATCCCTGAGGTTTTTTGAGATCTAATATTAATATCAAAAGTGGAGTCATTTAATAAGCTAGATTTTTTACATGGAAGATAATTGCGTAGATAAGATTTTTTAGTGCCCAGATGGATCAAGATTGACTCATCATCTTGACACTGAAGAATAGGGATGGTTAGCATATCATGTCCTATTAACTTATGATATACTAAAGGGATAATTAATGTCTTTCCAACATGGTGAAAGATGAGGAGTTTTATGGAGATGGAATTGACTAAAAAAAAGTTAAAAGGGATGGATACAGTGTCACTAGTTGAGGAATAGGTATCAGATGATGAAGATTTCTCTTTTTCTTCCAAAAATGGTAGAAGAATGGGTTCAGTAGAGGATTTAGAATCTTTCTCAAAACTTAAGACATGATTTTCATGTGGTTTTTTTTAATCTCATAATGTGATGTTGTGAGGATCCTACTCATATTTAGCCATGTTGAAGCCCTTCTAGGCACAACAATAAAGGTAGGCTTGTGTGAATTGGGGTTTATTGATAAATGAAAAATTGGATGTAAAGAGTTTAGTATGGATGCCATTGTCAAGTCATGGGGTGGCTTGATAAATTCTACCATATATCAAGTGGGTGCATAAGAATGGTGGCCCAAATGTGATGAACTCACCTAGGTTGGGTAGATACATAAGTTATTTGTCTGGACAACCATATTCCCTGGGAGTGGGTAACATGTTAAGGGTTAATAGCTAGTATTCCCCCATTGAAAGATGCTACATCATAGAATTAATGGACTTATAAGCTAGTAATTTTGAAGTGAAAATAGTTGAGGCTTGATTAGAGGATGAAGATGGGATGGTATTAGGTAAGGGTATTATGACATCACTTGGTCAAAAGGTGCAGTTGCATGATTTAAAGGGATGAGGATCAGTGGGGATGATGTGGACCTGGCCTTCATGTTCAAAATTAATGCATTGATGGATGGTGGAGGGGATACATCACATCACATGAATCTATGGACATCATAATAAAATTTTGTATTGGAATGTCCCTTCTATGACATAAAATAGTTTATGGAGGTGTGAGGACCTACACAAATAAGAAGGACAACCATTCCTACTATGGGTGCTATCATGTCATTAAATGCATAAATAATTTTTGGGGATTAGGAAACAATGGTTTTTGGTAGCTATTATTTTTGAGAGTGGGTGGCTACATGGACAACATCAATGTGTAATAATGGAGGGTCCAAAGAAACCATTGACTCTTTATCACTTATAGGACTATCAAGATTATAGATGGGTGGAATATTTGGGATGGTGAATTTTTACTTAGAATTCTTATCATTTATATTGTTAATTAATAGATCATCATCTTGGACTAGTTATTGGATTATGGCCTTAAGGGCATTAAGTTTTTTTGTGTCATGTCTAGGTACTCTATAATATACACATATTTATTCACTCCTATACCAAGTAGGTTTTTTGGGGTGAAGGTTAACATGCCATATAGGTGGTAGCATTATGAGGGATGTATCCAACAATTGTTTTAAGATTACAACATAAGATCCTTTTAAAGGGTTGTTTTGTGGTCTTATAATAGGTTATACCATCCCTCTTGGCAAAGTATTGATCATTTGGTTTTGATGTTTAGATTTTATGGTAGTGATGACCTTAGGTACCTTTTATTTAAATTTATTTAATGGTCCTTTAGTAGAAGATAATAGATATCAGGATGGAGGTGTGTTTAATAATGGAGGGAGACTTTGTATTTTCCCATGTGTTCGAATGGAAGAACCTATGATAGGGACAGTCATTTTGGAAGATGGATGAGGACCTAAAATATATGATAGAGATGATATAAAAGGGTTTGAACCTTTACTCTTTTTTATGTTGAGATTAAAATGGGTATTTAGACTAAGGTTTTTATCTTTTGACATCTAAAAAATATCAACCTTGACTTGAGGATGGGATAAAGCTTTCTTTGATGAAATACCAAGACAATTGTCCCATCTATCAATGATAGGAGCTTTACCTATTCCTTTAGTATCTTTAAGGTAAGGAGGTGTTATGATAGAGGATTATTTTAAAGGGTCTTGGTATCGAGTGAATTGATAGGATCCTATTATATTGTGATCTAGGTGCATATCATGAAAAAGTTTGCTAGGGACCAAAGGGGTGGAATGTTTAAAACTATAAGTATCAGGATGTTTATCTATGACATCTCAAGGAGGGGTTTCATTTTCATTTTTAGGAGATTGAGTTTAGGAAGATGAAGGGGATGGCTCATGTGAATGATCCCATGTAATGAGATCTGGGAGCTCTATAGAGTTTTTGTGAGTTGTCTTGATAATTTTAGGTTAACTTACATTGAAATTATCTCCCATGAGTAAATCTAAGACTGGAAATAACTTTGGAGTTTTTTAGGCAATAATTGGTCATAGATTGTTTCAATCATATGTGTAGCATAATTTTGTGTTTCTCTAAGGTTAGTTTGGACTGTGTTTGATGTGGATGGATGGTTTGAAAATAATTATTTGAAAATATCTAAATATTGGTTGGGAGGAGCATTTGGATTGTCCAAATGAAGGTCCCCCTTGTTAATGAGGCCTTGTACCAATCATTTAAAGGATTGGCATCATTCTATGTCATGTCCTAATACCCTATGATAGGCAAAAAATTAATCCTCTTTATACCAAGTATGTTCAGGATGCTTGTCATTGATTGGTCTAATCTAATGGATCTCAATAACATTTGCTTGTAGGAGTTTATCCAATATAGAAGTGTAAGGTTCTTTTAAAGGGGTATATTTCTTAGGTAGAAAATGAGTAAGGCCCTTAGGTGGTTTTGTTTGAGAAGTGGATGGTCTTGATTGGTTAGGTATTGGAGGGGAAGAAGTTTATAGAATAATATCATTTATTGCCCCTTTTAGTTTAGGATTATTGTTATTGATTTTTGTGGGGTTAGGTTTGAAGTACTTATTACGTAACTTAATTTTTCCCTCTTCAATTCCCAAAATTTTAATTTTGCGTGCCATGGTAAAGGCTTCATTGAAATTTTTAAAGGTTTGAATTTGTAACATGGATAAGATATGTTTTGGACAAGAGTGTGAAAACAATTAAATTAATTTAGGTTGTGGCAAGGAAAAGGTTAACTGGTTGGTCAGGCTACTCCAACAAGCTACAAAGTTTGATATGGATTCATCTTCAAATTGTCAAATGACATATATAAATATGATACTCACTTTTTGAAAAATGTTGATCAAGAAGTGTTCTAAGAAAATTTAGGCTAATTGCCCAAAGGAAAAGAGTGAATGTTGAGGGATAGAGTTGTACCAATCTAATGTAGCTCCTATTAGCAACATGGGAAATATCCTAAGTATTAATGCATCATCATGTGATATAAGGTAACACACATGTCAAAAGGCTCTAAGATATTGTTGGGGATCTTCTTTGTTCTAAAACTTATTAAACTTGAGAAGTGCCCATTACAAGGGATACAGTTAGATAGGAATAGATGGGTGGATAGGCTCCTTACAAATTTACTGATATATGGGCATAGTATTATGTCCCAAGGTGAAAGCTTCCAAATATCCATCCTATTCATAAGGATGTTTATGAGGTCTTCTTGGGGGTTATTCTAAGTTGCATTCCCTAAGACACCTTGTTGAAGAGTAGATAAGGGTCGTGAGGAAGGGTATCCAACTGTTGTGCACATAATGGGTTGGGATGCCACCATTTACAGGGTCTTATAGTAGAATATTTTACTGTATGGAATATTGGAAATAAGTAGTCCCCAATGACTATGATGAAACAATATATTGAGTATCCATGGAGACATACTATTGTGGAGGTTATGTTGGAGGGATTTATTGCATTGGAGGGATTTGTTGTGTATGTTTCAGAGCTTGTGAACTGTAGGCAAGACTCATTTTGATAGGTGGGAGACTTACAAGGATAAATAATACTAATGTTTGGGGAGAAATAATGGATATAGGCTGAGTGATATAATCATTTTGAACTTGAGTAATGGGAGTTGGAGAATTGCTAGATAATATAGGTGGTTGGATTTCTAAAAGTTGTGTCATTTGAGTATTAGAGCTAGAAAGAAGAGATTCAGTAGAAAAGGATACCATGGCCATGATAAATCCTTTAGTTTTATCAGTTCCCTCAAAAGTCATCCCATATAATTATCAAGAATATTGGGTATGGGGAGAAGGAGGAATGTGTATTTCTTGATTACTAAGGTAGTAATTGAGAGCAGTAGGATTATTGTCCAATAGTTCCATAAAGGAAGGATATCCTTGAGAATAAAAGTGTGGGAACACAAGATTTTAAAAGGACTCAGGGGTAGAGAAGGAGATAGGTGTATGTTCCATAGGAGAAGATATGACACCTACTTCAGATTCTTTCTTTGATTATTGCCTAGTCAAAACCATGAGATGGAAAAGAAAAGAAAAAATAAAACAAATTCTTTTTGAATTATATCACTTTTAATTGTGGATGAAATATACACAAACTAAAGTCATCCCAAAATGTTTTTTTATCTCTTTTTAATTTTAATATGTGAAAATAAATAAATAAAGAAGGATATGAGGGTCTTAAGAAATGGTAATCTAAGGATGGTTTAGGGTATTTTATTTTGGTGCTCAAATGATATCTGTATTGGTACTGGTACATGGCTTGATACTTGGAGATTTTTCCCCTCACATCATAATCCCATAGCTAGTGCAAGTGCTTAGCCAAGATATATCGATAGTATAGAGATTATACTTAGCTATAGAAATGAGATGGTCTTCCCCATTAGTGGTGAAATCCAAGTGGGATCACCGAAAAAAATGTTGTCACGAGGTGGTGAAATCCTTGTTAGTTTCTTTATGTCAATTTTTTAAATGAGTTTATTATGAGTATGATTTGGATTGTGTGTGAAAGAGTGATGACTACAATGAATTTACCACATAGACTATTCTATGTGAATTAATTAAGCAGGAAAAAATGAGTGTAATTTATTTTAACCTTAAAAAGGAAAAAAAATGCAAACTTAATGTTCTTTGGATGAATTCACACAAAGAAAGCGAAAGAGAGTTAATTTAATAATTTTGAATTTTAAAACAAAAGATGAGACTTGGGTCCCACCAAACGTGCCATAATGTTTTAGTATTTTTTTTAATTTTTTAATGTGATCTAATTAGCTACCAAAAATAAAGTAAACGTAGGGATTTTAAGATTTCTTGGAGATAGAGATCAGATATGCATCATTGATGAAGCTTGTGGGAACTCCTCTTTAGCTGGGGAGGAATGACCTAAAAATCACACTAACTCACAAAAAATTGATTAATAGTAAGATGAATGGGCTACCTGGTAAGAAACCAATCCCAAGAAGTGATTTTCTTCCTTAGGTGGATGTCATCCCATGTTTAACACCCAAGTTTATAAATAAATATGAAATTAAAAAGATATATAAGGACATGATCAAAATAGATAACAATAAAGATGTCTATTCTACAATAGAATTAAGGTAATTAAAGTAATGATCCCAAAATTTAGTAGTTATATCAATGTCCTCTTGAATTATAGCCAATTATTCATTAATGCTTTCCTAACTAGGTGTGAAAAACATAACACATAGACCTAATTCAAATGCAATGTAACTTTGATCAGTGAATAAAAGTTGTGGGACAATGGCGAGATCAAATATGCTAACAATATCATGCACTAATCCAGGAAGAGTCATCTACACGTGAAAGACATATTTTTAGAAAATAACATGTAGGATTTAATAAATTTTTAGGACTATGAATCTTATGAAAATAGACTTCAAAATTGTTTTAAAAGTTTAGCAGGGATCGATGATGATTCTATAAAATTGACATTGATTTAGATGGATCAACATTGATTCTATGTAAAATGATAAACTATGAAAATAGACTATAGTAATGGTTTGTAATATTGATAAAATAACTAAACTAAATATAAAATAGTGATAGATAGACATGAAATATTGTAAACTTGAATTTATAAACAATTAAAGTATAATGCTAACCTTTATTGGTTGAAAATAGACTTGGGAAAATGAGTTAAAGAACCTTAAAAAATCTTTCAATAATCTTCCAAATAGAGGTTTCATAAGATAGTAAGATGTTGACAACATCTGTACGCAGGTTGCAATGAAGTTTTCATAGAATTTCAAATTCTAAAAGCATAGTCACTGTCCCCCCCAAGACATGGAGGTTCACTATATTTGTATGGATTGATGTCATTCTAGGATGATCAGTGTCGTTCACAAAGAATAAACATCAATATTCTCAAAATAGGTGAAGTTTATTCTTAGGCCATTCAAAATGTGTGTTTACAAGGGTAAAGACAATTTTAACCCACTCCAAAGTTGTTAGGTTGTTTTAACCATATGATGGGTTTGTTAGGAGGTTAGATAGGGATTTTTTTCTTTTTTTTGGGATTTTATGGTTAGGGATGGTAAAAAATAGGGTTAATTACAATTTGACTATAGTAATTAAGTTTATTTGACCTATGTGGTAAAGGTAAATGGGTGAAGTGAATGCAATTATTTCAAATAATTACAAATGGGAGCCATTATGTTATAAATAACATGATAATATGATGACACACTATGTCAATACACAAAGGTGTATAAAACTAGCATCTACAAGTTGAGCAAAGGATTGTTCAGTTCCCCCTTTCAAACCTAGTCTAACATGGGAATGACCATAGGTTGTGGGTTACCTAGACTTGGGTCAAACCTCTAGGAGTTTTTATAAGGATATCTCCTTAGATATGAAAATTTGGATCTCTCTTCTTAAAAATTACTCTATTGGGATGAAAAGGAGAGAAAATTCATGAATGAAAATCTACTTTAAGTGTGGTGATGCCTCGAGTGTTAAATGATCCACTCTCAACTTGGACACTTCCATGACTACTAATAAATCCAATAGAGACAAAGATTGATTAGATTATATGAAAAGGTTCCAAATATAATTATTTTGCATGAAGGTTGACAGAGACCTACAACTTGAACAATAGAAAGAGATAGGTCTAATTAAGACACTATGGACTTATGACACTTCAAGAGAAACCTCACTAGCTAACACTTCATACAACCTACAAGAAACTCACAGTTATAAATAAAATCATATGAAGGACCTAAAGATAATGGATAAACAACATACATTCTACAAATCAAAATTTAATAAGGTGCACTTAACATTAGACTAGAATATGAAATTGTCTTATACTACTTTAAAAGAGTTTTACAAAGTGATTTTAGTAGAGGTTTCCTATACCCAGTTGAGAGATGTAAATCAAGGGTTCAAAGCTAGTATTTATAGCCAAAATAAAGGTAAGAGAGAGAAAATTTATCACTGAAGGGGGTCATTAATGAGACCAAATCCATTTAGAATAATAAACATTGCAATCCTCCTCGAGCTTTCCCTTGCATTAATGTTCACTGTATCCTTTTTTGGCATGATAGAGAATGTGAATATGAAGACTTAGCTGTAAGAAGTGATATCCATTGCTATCTGAATATCTCTCAATCTCTTTAACATTAATACCCTTCACTATTTTACTTGATCATGCTTGATATTCATTACAATACTAGACATGTACTTGATCTTTAACATCATGTTCTTTTAGACAATCTTTACATAGTCACCATTCTGCCATTAATTCTAAATCTAAAAATAGATCTATTATGGATGAAAACTATTATACTTTATTAGTTTTCATATAGTCATGATTGTAAATGGATTTTTAGGATTATATTTTGATCATGAGATGTGGAACCTACATTTAGAAGCTCTCAAAAAAATTTATAGATCTTTAATAGCACTAGACAACTTTGTAAGGTTTGATCTTGGTTATCCAGATCATGTTTGATCTTGTATTTATGTATTTTACCTACTCAAGGTGGTGAGATCCTTTGTATAATGTGTATACCTACATGGCATACTCTATTTCAACTTAGATCCTATTTGAGGTCGGTTCCTTTGTATTTACTTTACCTAGGTCAAAAATTGCTTCCTCAATCTTCAATGAAAAATCTCTTGGACTTGCCTTCACTCATTAGCTATTGATGTTGAATCAATATTGTTAATCAATCTACATGGTATGAATGTCCATGAGATATAAATCTACCTAGACCCCCTAACTCTATTAGGTGCTACACATCATTAGATCTTTGGTATAATTGAATGTGAGCCCTTGATCTTTCTAGGACCTACCATTTGAATTGAAATGGCTAATTCATGAGGCCCAAAATTGATGTACGTGTTCCCATATTTGACATCCACATGAATGTCATTGATGTCTATATAAATTTCTTAAGATTTTTGAACCCAACAATTATTTGTTGTAGCTTAAATTTGATGTCTATGTGCCCATCATTTAATGTCCATGAGGCTATCACACATTGATCCCAAAATGGTTATTTTTTTAGGCTTGATTTTGATGTTTTCTTGACCATCTTCATCTACTTTGAAGGCTTATATCTTGAGATAAAGAAATCATCAAGACATTAAATTTACACAAGATGATTTTAGCATTAAGGACATTATTTCCATGTGATCCTTTAGCCCCATGAGGATTTTTGAGCTTCCTTATAAAATTCATAAGTAATCTAACACATCGATTCTTACATAATGTCTTGATGATGATCTAGCTCTTCAAATCTTAAGCTATGAACTTTTTCTTGATATTTGAAAAATCTAATGATCTCTTGAGGTATATGCAAACTTGTTCCATGATCTTTCCTATATTGATCACCATGAGAACCTGCTTCCTCAAAATTTGACAAACTACACTTTAATTCTACTTAAAGTGTTTCAAAGGATTTACAAGCTACATGTGATCTTTGGACCATTTATTCCATCTAAAACTTTTCTCACTTGTTCAAGCTATTTATAGGTAAAAGATATTTGTGTGGGATAAATCTTACCAACAAATACATAATTGCAAATTAAAAATAACCATCTATATATAACTCAAAAAAATGTTTCAATATAAATATGGGCATCACTTAATGATGTAAACATGATATTTAGGACTAGCTCCCTCACTCTCACTATTAGATAAATAAAAACTAGAACTTGATACCACACTATCTCTACATGACATTTATCTACAACTCTACCTAATATCTCTCCAAATACATGCCTAAATTAACCATACACTCAACATGCTCGCATTGAAGTCGTATGTAGTTGTATATTATATGACTACTATCCATACCTAGAACATCAAGAGTAAGTGTGGTATTCATCTACAACTCAAAATGTAACTCATCTCTATCTATCACCACTAATCTGAATGTTGTAGTAGATATCACATCTTGATCAAATAAATGGGCATCCACCCCAATAACATGGGTGGACCTCTCAACCAAACTATCCTCCATGACATCATTTGGGATATTCTATGTCAACTTAGGTAGTGATGACTCAATAGTGACCTCCTAAGGGTCATCATCTCTTAAACCTATAAGCATCCATATAATTCATGATAATATTATCATATAAACACAATCAAATTTAAATAAAACATAAAAAAATTCTAACTTACCATCAAAATCCCCCAAGGGCTCTACATCCAATAACTCATCCATAATCATCCCACTTATAAAAATAGAGGTTCCCATCTTTAGTCAATCCACTAGGCTATATTGGCCTTGGTCACTCCAACATCATTTATATCTAGTACCTAAATCCTAGGATCACACTCCTTCAATATAATATGAGCTAGCTCATCAATAGATGGCCTTGGCCTACTACCTAGCCTCACAAGAGTCTAAGAACTCCTTAACCATACCATAGGTGTTAAGGGAATATCTTGTACAACACCAAAACTTTAGGTGACCCTCTCATACTAAAACCACTTTTATATATTATCCCAATGATCATGTATCTAACAACTAACCTAAATATGCCTCATTTATGTGTTATCTTCAAGCCAACCCTGGTATTCCCTTAGGGTCTCCAAATGATATCTTGTACTATTAAATTATCTAGTAACTACTAACATTATGTAATGATCTTCCTTGATACATGCCCTATCCTAGTCCATCTCTCTACAAACACTTATGGATGAGCCCATCCATCTCATGCATGTACCACTAGCCTATTCATAACTATGTACTCGTATGCCCAATAGTGTAATAGTTTCAACACACTGATACCCCCACCACTCATCTCCTATGTAAAGTAGTATAGATCCTTGCATAAATGAGCCATTATGGTATGACCCCAAGAGTACATGGTACCATGATCCTTGATGTCCTATACTATCTCATGCATACTATAATAAATTAAGACACCATTCCCATATACAATAACAAATGATGACAATAACACAACTAGGAATTTATGCAATCTTAGAACATTAGCCATCATAACCATGGTCAATAATATGTCGCTTTGACTCCCTATATGATGAGTCCCCACTGCCATGGTAGAGAAATACCTTGATGCCCATTTTAAATTTATAGGACCAGTGGCCTCTTAGAATATAGCCCATTTCTTAGAGATTAACAACCAAAAAATATAATATACATCCTCTAATGTCATAGTCATCTCACCTATAGGAAGCCAAAACATACATGTGTCTACATCTCACCTCTCACATAATGTAGTAATCATATGCTTATCCCAAGGAAGAAGATCCAATAAATAAACATATCTTAGGCTTGCTCTGTTGAGCACCTCCATCTCTAAATTATCCAAGGACAAACCCTAAAAAGTGTCCATCATCTTCCCTATGCATAACTCTCTCATACAGGCATCAACTTGTAAAATTATAATCAAATTTGACATCAATAAAACAAAACAAATCCCAAAAAACAATAACACACATTAAAAACTAGTCAACATTGCTAAGCATCACATCTTGGGACTACTGGACACTATCACTATAGTAGAGGATAGTATCGCTAGATGATAACACCACACCTTAGACACTAATTCTAAAACTTAAATAGTAGCCCAAAATGGGACACTACTACCAATCTATGAAAGGACATCCCTAAAATAGTCCCTTTTTAGTAAAAATAGTAAAAAAGGCAACAATAATGATAAAAATAGGAAAAATACTGAATCCCTTACTAGGTGAACCTCCTTTTGAGCCGTAATTTGTGCCTCAACCTCCTCATAGCACAAAAAACTAGCTCCTCATCTCCTTGACATGTTTCTCTCCCTCAGATATAAAATGATTTCAACTCAAATGATTCAAATAAATTGAAAAATTAATTAAAATGACCTATTTAAGTCTTAACTTACCTAATGCCACCTTATTAAGGTTACCCTTGTTCACTAATTTTGCTAATTAATATAACTCTCTTGTTATTGCCATATTTGGAGAACTGTATCTCTAATTCATGAACCATTTCTTACACATGGACTTAACAATGATACACTATGCCCCATATTTGTTAAACCAATCCCCTCATAGTATCACATATAAAAAAGGACAAAAATAATTGAATTATATTTAACAATATAATAGACCATGCATCAATATAACTACACACTAAATTCTCAAATTTGACACAATAAATACATTATTCAAACCTAATATAACATTAGAACTACTAATAAACACCAACATAATAGATCCTTTCTAATGTTGGTTACATATTCTAATCATAGTATCATCTCTCTAACCAAAAGGGGGGATATGAATATATTACTTAAGACATATAGAGTTGCATTCAAATATATAGACACATAGGTCTGACTCATAGATTTTTAGATATACAGACACAGGTTTACATAGGCACTTATATTCATATATTTCTTAGATGTAAATACATAGAGATATACACAAGTTTACATAGGCATTCAGATTCATCAGTTTTTAGATATATAAACACATGAGTCTATACAAGTTTACACAAACACTTAAATTCATAGATTTTTAGATATATAGACATACATGTCTACATAAGTTTACAAAGAAATTAAAATTCATATATTTTTAGATATACATATGCACATGTATACACTAGTTTACATAGGTATTATAGGTATGCTCTATATAGATATATAGTTCTTACTTAGATAGACCAATTCATTTAGATATTTGGATACATAACCATGTCACTCAGATATCAAGATTGGGGGCATGATGTAAAGTGCATTTTCTTGGTCCCCATTTTTAGATTTACTAGGTTATACTTAGTATCATGACCAAGTTTTCACCAATTTGGTTCATAAGGCCATTTATTATGATTGATCTATATCATTACACCAAACCCAATTTATATACTCAGATTCAAAGTAGGGGAAAGCGAACCTTGTTTCTCCACACATTAAATTTACATACATAGATTTAAAGTGGGGGTAAGCAAGCCTTGTATTTACACATATTTAGTTTACATTACTCAAATTCAAAGTGGGGGCAATCGAGCCTTGTTTTTCCATATATTTAATTTACATTACTCAGATTTAGAGTGGGGCCAAGTGAGCCTTGTTTCTCCACACATTTAGATTACATACTCGGTTTTAGTACATGGGGCATTCACATCATGTGTCTCCCATTCAAATGTTACACTTAAGTTATTATCCACTTCTCTATCCAATAAGTGAGGAAAATCTAAGTTACATTCACATAGGTAACCACAAGTATGCATTTCTATTTCCTTTTACTCTCATAATTTCATTTCATTACATTCCTAGAATAAAAATGGGGAAAATGTAAACACCCTAATTTGGTTAACTAACTATAATTACTATGTTTTTTATTTATCTTTCACATAAGGGTCTTAGTGATGGTTATAGCCCTTATTTTCATGGTCATTTTGAGTATTTTTAAAATCTTTATTATGTCTTATTTTCCCTATTTACAACACTCCCAGTAGTCACATGTCACCTTTTCATAGTCCTAGGGCCCCTAGCCTATTCTCTCTATTTTTTTCTCTATTTTAAGACTTATGAATTAGTACCATATTCAATATATTAGTTATAGATGGTGCTAGTGTCCACTTGTGGCTTTAGTGTCTGATAGGCACTTTCACTTGTGTTTGAGTCCTCACCCCTCTATGAGATTTATCTTATGTTTTTTATATCTTTTTCATGACTTGTCAGGCAATGAACAAGGTATTATATTAAAAATAGAGATCCTCCTATATAAAGAGCCTCAAAATGCATTTTACAACTAGTAATTACTATTTTGGCACTTATTTACATAAAATCAAACAATAATATAGCTCAAATACTCTATTTACACACCTAAACATTTTCATGCTTGATCAAATAAGGGACTAGGTAAAATTCATTATAGAATTCAATGAAAGTTGATGGTGCACATTCTATAAGGGAGAAACACATGCAATATGAGACCTCTAGCATTGGGGTTAATGTAGGAAACAACTAGGATAACAAGCATTATGCTCTAGACGTGATTGTAACATATAACAACCCATTTTTCCTTTCCTTTTGTATTTTATTAGTTTATTATTTCATGTGCGTAGGTATTTATTAGGTTTTTAAATAATATTCAACAAAAATAGTGACACATATGAACCCCCTGTGACATTTAATCACATACAAGACCTATAGAAGTTCATGTTACTTCCCTAAATGTTATAGACAATCACTACAAAAAAGGACATTACTTCTAGAACTAGACACTAACACAACATGGTTATACTATCCTAAGAGGTGCATTACTATAAAGAGTCATATCTTGATAAATATTTAAAATATGAAAGAATCCTCTATGTCTGCTTAGTTGTTTCTAGTACCCTAATCTGTGAAAAACTCTATGCATCTCTAAATAAGTTCCTTTTCTCTTAATACTTAATATTTTGGGAAAGTTCCATATAATCAATAATTTCCAATTTTATTCTAGACTAAAAATAAATTTATCCCTTTAATCTATCTTAGGATTTAAATAATAAAATAGAGTTTAAAATAGAGTGTTAGATTAATGAAATAATATGAAACCTAAATGTTAGAAAATTAGGCATTAGGGATGAAAAAACTTGAGATATGGGTGCATGTGGCTTTTGTATATCTTTTTTTCCATGTGAAAGCTCAAAATGATACCTAAGTAAAAATTTATGGCCTCTAAAAGATGACCATTCAAGTGAAAATTCACCATTCCTTATAAATTTTTACCCTTCCTCAATACCAATTCACCATTCATAGTACAAATTCACCTTTCTCAATACAAATTATCCATTCCCTAGTTTTTTTAAATTTCTCAATATAAATTCACTATTCTTATTCAAAATTCACCATTCCTTAGAATGAATTTGTTATTAGTAAAAACACTAAAAATAGGAAAACACAACATATAAAGTGATACATTAACAAAATCTCTTAAATAAGATGTTGGAATGTTTCATGTTTTTATGAGGGTGTTTGAATACCTTTTAATGTTTTAATGATGTTTGAACAAGTTGATTAATGGTCAAATGAGGAGGTTATGGGGATTAAATGAGGTTGGTTAAGTAGGATCGTGAGGTGGCATGGGTAAATTTTCATTTATTTTTAATTGTTTATTTAGAATTTTGGTGCATGATTAAATTAATTAATATGGATTAATTAGGTAATTAATCAAACCAAATGGAACATTGGAGGCCACATCCCCAAAAGCATCCATTGACTATATGAAATGAAAGTACAATAGGACAAGATGGTAATTAGACTAACACACGCATGCACATCTCTCATCAAAATATGGGCTTAAAATATTATGAATCATCATTATGAAAAATAAAGGTGTATTTATTTCTTAATGAGGGAGGTAACATGCTTTCTAAGTTTATTTTGATCCATTTAAACTAAGCTTTTCTAAAAACTGCTAAACTTCTCCCTTAGGTCCATTGACATATAGAAAATGAGGGTGATAGGGAGTGTTTGAAACCAATCTCTTATTTTGAAGTGTGGGTCTTACATAAAGTTTAGAAGAAGATATAGTGGGGTGGACTCATAGAATTTATGATGAGGATAACTGAAAATGATGTTGATGTTATAAGGAATTTTTATTTTTGGTTAGAATAAATGAGTGGTGGAGATGAGAAGAATTAAAATCATAGTCATGTAGGAGTTTATAGGAGAATCTATAGGCATGTTGTGTGACATGGAAAAGGGGTATAAGGACCAATATACAAATCAAGAACTACTCCAAAGGTTCTTCTGCACTAATGAGTTTGTTAAAATGTATAATAAGGGTTCTGTTATGCTAACCTCCCATAGTAAGGACTTGAGGTTTGCCTACAAGTGATGAAATACCTGACACTTAAAGGTAATCATACTTTAATTTTCTCCCACCACTTTTTATTGTTAAACCATTTCCATTATATAAAATTAGTCTCTTGTTTTATCTCTTAAAGTCTTTAGAGAGCACCACTCTTTCCCATTAGGTTAATGAATCTAACCCTATACTACACCAAGGTCTCATACTAATATTGGTAAAGTATGAAAAAAAATTTGAGGTAGGGAGTTTACTCTAAGGGGGTCCTCAATTGAGGAGGACTCCCCTGAGGAAGACCCTACCTCAAGATCTTACTTCCCTTTTGCCAATACCCTACAAGCTAACCTTTTCAAAACCTCCATTGATGACCTCCCACTAAATTTTTTTTACCTAAACCCAAACCAATTATACTAGATGAGGGAAACTCTAAGGATTTAATTAGGAAAGGTAAACTTCTCATGACTAAATAAATGAAAAATAAAAAAGAGCATTTGGAAATATTCAATAACAAGTTGCATGAGGTTGGGATAAACCTGACAGGACTTATTCAAGAATGAAATGCCTTGAATAGGAAAGTGGAAATGAATTTTTAATATTTAATCCATTATAACATAGTTAAAATGACTCCCATTAAACAACTCTTGAAGGTGAGAGAGACCCCCTATCCTAATGTCCCTAGCATGACTCCCATAAAGAAAACCCCTCTGTAGGAATAGGGACAAAAAATTCCATGGATGATCCTCCTCAGAGATGACACTAGAGGACATGGTAATAGGATTAAGGACACATTTTATAATATCAAGTGAGGTGCTCCTAAGAAGATAAATTAAGAAGATAATGAACCACTAGAGGGTCCCCCCTCATGATCTATTTATTTTTATATAGTTTATTTTACCTCCTGAGGGATTTATTAGCTAGTTTTTTTGTTTCTTTTTATTGTTTAGACCCTTGAGGCCTACTACTCTTTTTTATAACACTTTACTATGGTTCTTGGTCCTTATAAAACTAGGTATTTTACTTGATCAAATAAAAAATTAGGTAATTAATCAAATGGTAATATGATGGGGACTATATGCGATAGGATAGGAGTCACATCATAATTAGGATAAAAATCTAAAATTTTAATGTCGGATAGGTTAGTAAATGAGAATTGTTATATGGTGAATGCCAATAATTAGTAAATGAATTATGACACTATAGTGGAAGGATTTATGTTTATACATTTTTTCCTCTTTGAAATGGTGTTGTGACTAGAATAAGAAACACATTTTCAAATATTATAGAAGAATAAAGTTGGGTGCACTAAGATGCCCCTAGCATCATGACAATTAGGTGTGATTAGGGATGATTCCTCATTTAGAGGGCATGTGAATATTAAAGACATAGATGGGATATCAAAATTGTAAGAAGTGTTAGCATGGGTGAATTAGGAGTAAAATGAAGGGGTTGGGTGTGTATTTGATCACAAGTATGATGCTTATGGATATAGATGTTTTGGTGGGTCTTATGGATGGATGACATTAATATACTTTATTTATGGCTTGCATTTTTTTTTTTTTTGGATTTTCTCCATGTAATGATGTATGTGAGGGGGTTTGATTGGGAAGGATACATTCTGATAAATCTATGAGTTTTGTTGTGACCCAAGTAATGATATGTGTAATGAGGTTAGATCTGGAAGGATACATCCCAAGAAAGATATGAACTTTGATGCGGGAATGATATGCCCTGATGATTTGGTTTGGGTTAACTGGTGATTGATGTGCAAACATAAATCAAAAGAGTTAACCAATTGCATGTATTGGTGATGTGATGATGAATGTTCATTATTGATGGATATCATGGATTTTATATGTTATTTTAGATGTACATGATGATGTGATAGATATATTAATGTATATGTATGTTATTAAAATGCACATTTGGTTAGCGAAAATGGATAGTTAGATATAATAAATGTTAATTATGTATAGGTAATTATCATACATGATTGATTGTTTATGGATGATATTTATAAATGGATGTTGATGATAATTTTCTAATCTTTTAATATTTATAATTATTTGATAAAATGTATGTTTGATATAGAGTATGATAGAATGCACCATGATATGGAAATTCATGATGACATTATTGTTATATGCAATATGACTGGCATAGATGCAAAAAATAAAAAAACACCCAAACAAAGAACAACAAACAAGAAATAATAAGCAAGTAATAAAAACACATAAAAACAAGTTATGATTTATCCTTCACTAAGTTAAAACCCTTAATATTAAGTTATTTATGAAAATAATAGGATTGGGAATGCCATATATTGATAAAGTTTCAAGCTTTGATTTTCCCCAAGAAATGATATATGCAAACAAGGTTGGATTTGGGAATGATATATCTCAAAACTTTTGTAGGATTTGATGTTATAAATATATATCATGGTGAAGTTATGATGATGTGTTTAAAGTAGAATGAGGATTTTAAAAATATTAAGGACAAGAAAAAATGGATTTTTAGGGCTTGGAATTGGCTATTATTTTCCAATTTTTTGGATGTTTTAGATTTTATATTATTTTTGGATTTATGTGGTTTTATATCATTTTTGGATTTTTTGGGTTTTTGAAAAATAAATAGGCTATGAAAAAAGGGGAAACCAATTCTAACATCAGGGATGAAACTGATAGTAGATGAATGTTTGAGGGATTGAGGAAGGAAAAGTTAATGAATTAAAGATGGGATCTCCCAGGATCATGTCATGTAAGAACCATGTACCCACTTATATTCATTATATGCTTATGTTTTGCTTTAAAGAAGTTAAAAAATAATAGTAATATTCCAAGACGTGTTTCAAGATCTTTTCCATTATTGTCAAGGTCAAAAGTGGGGAGGATGGTATGATGGTAAGGAGTGAAATAGATAAGGATGGTAAGGATAATAAGGATGTTTGAATATGGGTAAGTTTGGGATGGAGTGGATAATTTAAAATTATTAAAGTTGGAATGGATAAGGATTTAAGTATAAGTTTATGATAGGTAAGAATGGTTTAGGATGAGTTTAGAATGGGTACAAATGGTTTACAATTTGAATTGATGATGATGGTAAGGATAACAGGCTATATTTGGATGGACAAATGATTTAGGATGCATAGGGTTGAGATGGAATGGGATTTACCCCAAGTGCAAGGTAATTTTAGAAAAAAAAATTATGCATCATGCCATAAACTAATTTTCATCATGGTTCTTTCCAAGGTGCCATAAGAAATGGTTTTAACCTTTGGATGATTTTTTTGATTTTTGTGATTTTATTTTTATTGCATCAACATATTTACCTATAGGTATGTGCTCTAGATATGTCTTCAATAATTATATTTATTTTTGAATTCACTTCCTCCAAATATCTTAGCTAGATACTATCATAGCCTCTGTAAGAAAGGATGTTGCCTAGGAGGATGAAGTGGGATGAATGTTGGATAAAATATTTATTTTGATTATGTGAAATATTTGGAGGAATAATATTGTTATGGAGGTAGGTATAGATGGTGTTGTGGTAAGAGGGATTAAAACCAATAAATTAAAGTAATTTTTTTAATTTTCAATGCTTCTAGGTGTTGACTTAGCATGATTTTGATCTTATGTGTCTGATAGTGACTCAAAGAGGTTTTCACTAAGGGACTTTGATTTTATTTTTATTAGATAAGGTAAAATAAGTAGGTTTTACAAATATCTTGTATCCTGATTTTAAATAGAATTAAATTAAAATTAAAATTAAGTGAGCCCCAAGAGTTGAGAAACATAGTATGGCAGAGCAAAAATAGCTATGTAGAAACTAGTATAGAAGACAAAACATATAAAAAAAGAAAGAAATTACTCAAGGAGGGTGGTTTCCTTTGTGAGTGACTCACTAGAATCCTTATCATTTTCCTTCTTCATCTACCTATTATTTATTATCTTTGATGAATTCCTATTACTTGGTCCTTCTGCAACATCCTTTAGCATAATCATTCTTGATTTCTTTTAAGGATGCTCATTCTTTGATGATTTATTGAAGGTTTTCATGTTGAGGCATTTGAAGGAGTGTTTTAAAGTGTGGACCTATGCCATCCCAATATCCTATTGCTAGGTAGGAACTTCATACTCATTATGTTGTGAAAAGGTCTGTATCATTTTAGTGGCTTCCCTATTGATGGAGTTCCACTCCTTTATCAGACTATCCATACCAAGTCTTACTTCATGAATTTTACTATTGAAACCATCCAACTATCTTTTATTATTCCATATTACCTCAAACAAGGGGGAATTTCCTTTTTTATAAGATTTTACAACATTTTTTTCCTAAAAAATAATAGGTTTTGGTTTGTTTGTTGTAAGCTAAAGAGGGAGTTCTCATGTGGTGTTCTTAGAAATAGGGTGTATGGGAGAAGGGATAGGTAGAGGTTAGTGAGATTATATGGTTGGGTATTCTTAGAGGGATTCCTCCTCCATAAAAGACCATCTTATTAGGACATATTTATTGCATAGGGTCTCTTTATGATTGACAAGCAATAAAATAAGGCCTTGATGGATTATAGAAATCACTTCATTGATTTAAAAAGTGAGGGTTGTGATTTCAAGAGACTTTAGCAAGTAGTAGGGAAAAATAATTTTACAACCTTGAAAATGGTTAAGTAGAAAGTGATGTGAGAAGATAAGAGTAAATTTACCTTCCAAGGTAAGGTATTTCATGATTTATAGGCACACCTCCAGCTAGTACCTTAGTAGGTCCATCCATGGAAAGCCCTTATTATCAGTTTTTAAGTCTCATTTGTCCTAAAGAATCATTATATCAACTCTATTTTCTTTGATTGGTAGTTAAAATGTTTAGATCCCTCATAGGACATTCTAGTTACCTCACCAATTAGTTTCTTAGTAAGAATTATTTTGGCACCTATTATCTCCACATTTATTTTATTCCATGCTACAATAAAATCCTTTATGAGGTTTGTGTCATGTCCTATGATTATCTACATGTATTACATTACACCTCCCTTATGTAACTTCTGCCAGACCTTCTTACTAGAACAAACCTTCGATCATGATGTCTACTTGAGCTTATCTCTATGTCCCCACATTCTATGCTTGCCTAAGATAAGAGTGTTTGAATGTTGATCGAGGTCTAACTTTTCATGGTTAAGCTTGTGTCTTATGAAATCAAAGATCATTAATGATAAAAATTTCACCCAATTTGGAATAATAAACTCCCATGTAGTACTATGTTGTATTGACATGATTTACTCAGTGAGTTAGATGTGATTTTCACACATGTGACCACCACCATCACACCCTATGATATAATATATTCATTTCAAATTGACTTGGTGATATATGTTGGGACATGGTTTCTATCATTATAGATAGATAAAATGGTTAGGATAATTATATAGTTGGATAATAAATCAGCCACCCCATTTTCTTCTTAATAGATATGAATGATGGGAGGGTTTGCAATATCCTTTATTAGGCCCCTAACATCATAAATGAGAGATTTAATGGTGTGAGATGGGGTGGTCTTACCAACTAGGGCATTAAAGATGTTAATAAGATAACCTTTGATGATAAATCTTCCCACTTTGTGTTTATAAACAATTTGAATACCCCAGAGTGCCACTTTGGCTTTAGCCACATGGTTGGTTTGAATCCCCTTGGGGCTAGCATACTTAGTGACCATCTTTCCAAAAAAGTTTTTGATAACCTATCCATAAATTTTAGGACCTAGATTTCCCTTTTAATCACCATCAAAATTAATCTTTAAATAATCATCTAAAAGTGGCTTCCACTTGACATGTTTTTCATGCAACCTTTAGCTAAAGAAATAACATCTTGCTCCACATCCCATTCCTTGAAAATAATCTATCCAGTTATATAACTTAATTTTTTTATCTATGGTAGGGAAGCCATATAATTTTAAATAATTTATTAAAAAATTTGGGAGAAGACCACTTTATAGAGGTGTTTTTTGTGTGAAAATATACCATCATTATGAGCTTTATAGATGGACTAAAACTAGTGAGGCAAGGCTAGAGACATGATATAAGAAAGGGATGAGAGAGACCAGGGTAGATTATATTAAGTAATGAGGTCTAAGATGGTATTAGGTTTGACCCAAGATAATTTAAATTTGGTCAAGATATAGTCTTGGATGCATGATCTGAATGAATAAGATAAGAACAAATGATGGACTAAATCTTTCACTTCTCTATAGAGGGGCCACCTACTTGGTAGTATGAGCCCTCCTTTTGCCAAATTTTCCACCATGAGAATGTTATCCTAGCTAACCATCCATAAGAATAAATTAACCTTTAAGGTGAGATTATTGATCCATAAAGCCTTCCAGTGTTCCCAATCATCCTCTAGATCAAGGTTAGATAGGTGACCATATGTTATCAAGTACTTCCCACTATATTTAGCCACCTTATATAGGTAGTCTTCCTTGGGGAAGATGGGGATGTGAATTTGGTAGAGGTAATTATTAAGGTCTTGAATACTTTGAATTCCTCTAAATTATTTCTATTGATGGAAAATACCTTTTAGGATTTTGCTCCATTGGTCCATTCCTAGTAGTCATTCACCTTTGTACCCCATCTCTCCTTAAAGGTCAAGTAAAGACTGGCCTAGTTACCTTGTGATGAGAGGGGATAGGTTGATAGATATGAGTCATACTAGAAGTAAATTTTATCCCCATTCCCAATTTTCCATTTAATGCCTTTTTTTAGAAGATCCTTATAGCTGCAGATGGCTTTCGAAAAGGTGGATCCATCGATAGGGCCTTCTTCCCAGAGGAAACAATCTTCCTCATTTCCTTCCAAATATTTGGCTCTAAAAATTCTAGTCCATTATTTTTCTTATTTCATGATTTTCCATCCCATTTTTTCAAGAAGGGCTTGATTCATATTTTTTATCCTTCTAAGACCTAGCCCCACCATTTTCCTTAGGGAGGCAAGCTTTTTATTACAAAACAAGGTGACCTCTAAAATGGTCCTACATGCCTCACCATAATTTTTTTAAATTTTTTTTTCAATATTATCTTTTTCCTTACTAGGCATATAGAAAACTAACATTAAATAAATAGGGATGCTTTGAATTGAGGACTTAAGAAGTTAGAATTTACCTGCTTGGGTGAGTAAGTGATCTTTCTAGCCAGATAGTTTTCTTTGAATTCTATCAATGAGAGGATTCTAGAAGTCACAGATCATTCTAACTTTTAAAAGGGGAATACATACGTAGGTTTTATGGAGATGGATCACCTAGAATTCTAAAATATTTGATAGTATTTTTGCATCAGAATTGGAGTGTTGATGAAGAATATAGAATTTTTGGTCTGATAGTGCCTCAAAGGGTTTCACTACAGGAATTTGATTTTTGATTTTTCTAAAATTTAGATGTATTTTGATAAATAGAATATTCATGTTCCCAAAATTATTCTAATGCATCTAAGATTATTTAAAATCCTTGTCTGTAATTTTTTGGATGAATGTCATCTTAGAGTTCTATGAATTTTATGATAACCACACCATTTTGAAAGAGATCATTAGGCATGTGATTTTGTTGTTCCTAATAAAATAATGGAGGGTATTAGATGTCAATGTTTTGGGTAAGTATGTTGGTTCAAATGAAAGGGTTTGTGGTAGTAAGATTCTAATTAAAAGGATTGGTGTTATTAAATAGATTGAAAGAATTGTTGTCATTATAAGGATTGGTGGAAACAAGATTCTCATAGAGACTATGAGTAGAACTTGTTTAAATATTGGAAGAAGCTTCCTCAAGAATCATGAAATTTTACTTAATATTATTATATTTATCATAGATGGGTTTGTAACTAATGTCATGATATCCTCTGTTTGCATGAAAATATTCTAGTTTTAAGATTCCTTGCTCATGGAGGCCAAGGCCTCATCATTTATAGTTCATGATTTTACATATTATATTTGGAATAGGATATTTATTGATTTAAAAAGAAGATAAAAATAATAATTATTCAACCAGGAATTATTAAATATTTTAATTTTTTGATCTGCAAGAAGGATACATTTAAAAAATGATGTTGATCCAAGATGATAGGCTCGTAGATATAATTTCTTATCTATGGTGGATATTCCACTAATTATAAGAGAAATGGGGTGGTTTTCCACATACGGGTGGAGAAAGGGGAATTATGAATTAAATTATACACAAGTACCTCATGTACTTGGGGTTTACTATTCGAGGTCTTGATATGTGATGGAAGATGGGGTGATGGATTAATGGTTGGTATGTTGTGCAATTCAAAGGTGGGTTTATTTAAAATGGGTTCATCAAATATAGGTGTATCAAAGATGGGTAGTTTGTCAAATATGGGTTTTAGATCAAAGATATATTGATCAAATATTGGAGGTAAGCCATGGTATTCAAATATTGGTTTCTCAAATATAGGTTCATTAAAGATGGGTTTTGTTAAAGATGAGTTGTTTGAAAATGGGTTGATTAAAGATTGGAGGTAGGTCATGACCTTGATTTAGAAGTGGAGTAGTTTGATCATGGTTTGAAAGGCTATTAATTTATTGGAATGGATACACTTGGTTCTTGAGTAAGTGACATTCCTTAAATGGGTGATGATAGGGCATAATTAGGGTTTTATGATTTAGGGTTAGGGTTCATGTTGGATTTGATTGGTTTTCGATAAGGGAAGTTAAAGAATGATTTTTAGATTCATCATGGATTGATTGGTGGGTGAGATAAATGAGGGTAGGAAAAAATTTAATTTTTCTAGATTGGTACAATTGGATGGTTTGATTGTGAATTATTGTATTTCTGATTGGGTTATTTTTTAGTAAGGGTAGGATAAAGTGGGGTTTTTATGGTCTAAGAGCTTGATTAGTGGTGGATTTTGAATTATTTTATTTAGGATTATATATGTTATGGGATTGATTAGGTGATGGATATTTTAATGTAATAGGGTTGATATAGAGTTGTATATCTTACAACTCTTGGGTTAATTGTTGGAGTTGGTAAAGGATGGTTAGATCTATAACTAGATTTTCTTCATAGTAGGCATGGGGGATATCAAGATTGGGATTTTAACTAGTGGATGGGTGATTAGATTGGTTTTCAAAGCTACCTAGGTAGACTGGATATTGATAAAAAATACTTTTAATCTCCTAGTTCAGTTAAGTTTGATAATGTGTTTGTTATGCCATAATTCAAGTTTTGATATAGATTTGGCTCAAGTTCATTTTGAAAACAAGTTTAGTTTTGGTTTTGGTTTTTAACTGACTCAATACTAGTTTATCAAAAAGGGGATAAACAAAACACACAAACAAGACAATATTAAATCTAGTCAAGTAGGTGTGTAATCAAATAGTGGCCCAATGATAGTACCCCAAAGTTTGATAGGTATATGGTGGGCGATATTGTGTAATGTTATTTTATTGACATCAATCCTTGATTATGACTAAATATTCTTGTGTTAAACTTTATGAGATTATTTAGATGGTGTCCTCTATATACCTTATGGTATATTGAGGCCTGACTCTATGTAAGGGGCTATCTAAAACTTAGGTATTAGTTGTCAAATGCACCTCACATCACCTAGGGGTAATTAGGCTTACTTAATGAAGACAATTGATACTCTAATTTATATAACCTACCTATACATGGGATTTGCCCTAGTGCTTGGTAGTGAAATATAAGTTTAGTAGGACCCCTAATAAATAAAAATAAATAAGGCTCGGATTACATATGATTTCTAATATCACCTTGTAATGTGAGGAACAAGCATATAAAAATTAGATCCTTGGGATAAACAAGTCACTAAGGTTATTTTTGATTCTTTAGATCACCTTGTGGCATAAGAGAAGATCATGCATAAGTTATAGTGATACAAATAAGATATAGAAAATTAAATGTAAGTACAGTAAAATATAATAAAAAATACTAAAAAATATATGTTTTGATTTGTAGACTTTGGCTAATGATGATGCAAAAAAAATGGTTAGTAGTTTTTTATTTGATATTTGATAAATGATTCTTATAGGTTAGAGGGTTAGGATAACACAACAAATATGAAACTTAAATGAAAAAAATAGACATTAGGGAAAAAAATTAAAATGTGTCTAGATACATCATTCATAGACCTTCATTTTTCCTCAAACGAGAGCTCAAACAGATACCCAAGGTAAAAGTTATGGCCTCTAAAATATGGCCACGTAGGTGAAAATTTGCCATTACTTAGTAAAAATTCACCATTATTTAGTAAAAATTTTCCATTCCTCAGTACAAATTCAAAATTCTTAGTATAAATTCATCATTATTAATAAAAAATCTTTATTCTTTAGTAAAATTTTTCCTTTTTCAATACAAATTCATTATTCCCAATACAAATTCACCATTCCTCAAAATGAATTCACTATTAGAAAAAAAGGATAGAAATAGGAAAACACAACACATAAAGTAACACATGAATGAAATATCTAATACTCAACATGAATTTGTCATTATAAATAGTGTTTTCAACCAAAATTCAACCCGGTACAAACATAACCTACAAATAGACAAAAAACACTAGATAGGATGAAATCGATGATCATAAACATGAATTGGTTATTTTATAGTCCAAATTCAATGTGACACAATGAGAAATCATTTTTCTTAAAAATAATAGAATGAAGATGAAAAATGTTTGTAACTAATTGTATTTCATTTTAAATGGTTAACATCCTATACCATAACTATGCTAAGATAGACCAAATAGTATACAAATAAAAATGATCTTGGAAGATTAACTAGAATGTGTTAGAAAATAAAGGGAACAAGTGTTCCACTAAGTGTTCCAAAAATGTGAATGAAAAATTTAGAACTTAATCTAGGAACCAAGAATAATAATTAACACCAATTTTAAACTTAGCATAAACCTCAAATAGAGTTTGAAAGATAAAAACACAAGACATACGTTCACTTAACAATAATGAAGACACCTATCCTTTGTTACCTTGGATTTACTCTTGATCACTTGATATATGGTTGCTAAAATGAAGTTTCCCTTGAAATAGGATTTTATCAATGTGATGATAGATAGATTAGATCTCAAGTGGATGATTATGATGCTCACATATGATGATAATTTTATGATATCCTTAGGATGCTAATTTTGGTGGCAATTCAAACTCTCCTATAATGAATGTTTTAATGATGTTTGAACAAGTTAGTTAATGGTTAAATGAGAAGGTTAGGTGGAATTAAATGATGTTAGTTAATTAGGATGGTGAGGTGGCATGGGTAAATTTTAATTTATTTTAATTGTTTATTTAGAATTTTGGGTACATGATTAAATTATTAATTAATTAAATTAACTAAAAAGGATTAATTAGTTAATTAATTTAAGGGGTAATGTTAGGGAGAGTATATGAGATAGGATAGGAGTCATGTAGTAATTAAGATACAAATTTGAATTTTTGATGATGGATAGGTTAGTAAAAGAGAATTGTCAAATGATGAGTGTCGATAATTAGCAAATGAATTATGACACTATAGTGGTATAATTTAGGTGTCTACACTTAAAAAATTGATTTACTAGATAAATAATTGAGAAATATACTAACACTCTCTTGATACATTATCATAAAGGCATACATATCTGAAAACCAATCTAAGGAAAATCCCTAAAGATAATTTTGAATATACATGAAATTCAAAGTTTCATGGTACCAAGTGTTAAAAGAAAAACATTACATTGCATTATATATTGATCATGATGTTGAGGACACACACATAGGTGGGAAAAATGTGTGTGATTGGAGCCCTATTTAAATTTATTAGAATGAAGAAAAAACTCAATCACTCAATGGGGAGTGGTTAGGGCTATTTAAGTAAAAGCACTAACCCATTGTTCAAGGGTTATTTTATGGTCAAAATCACAACCAAGGTTTGGATATGAGGAGAATGAAAATAGAGATAAATGTACAATATTTAAGGTGAGCACACACATAGAATAAAAATATACATGAATAAATGCAAGGATCTAAGGATTTAAAGACATGCAGATCAGATAGGGACACTAGTGGTAGATATAGGATAATACTAGTCATTGTCAGGGCTGAAATATTACCAACAAAGTCCATACATGGTTTGAGATATAATTTTATGATTTGAGCATTAATAGAGCATATATAAGTCATTTCTAAAATTAGTGATTATTATTGTGAGTGACAACATATAGAAATAAGTTAATTACATATCCCTTCTTTTGATTTATCATTTTTAATTATCTAAATGAAATATCAATATATTTTATTATTCAATTTATATTAGAGTATTAATGTTATGTTTTACAAAAAATTATTTAGCCCTAGTTTTACATTACTTAGATAAAATCAATGCAAAATAAGTAAAACATAAAGATAAAACACTTTTTTTCAATTTTATATTATAAACCATGATATAATTAAAGCCACACATTGAGGATCCATATGGATAGAGGGGGTATTAATCCCCTAAGATAAAATTATAAACAATGAGGATAAAAATAAAACCCCAATATGATTTGAGGGTTTTTGTGAAACCATAAGTTGAATAAACAATAACCAAGGTTTACCTTTTATGTTTACCCTAATTCTATTTTTTAATAAAAATAAAATAATAAAATTTCACTACTAAATATATCTAATAAATATGTTAGTAAAATACATAAATTAGATCTAATCTAGTGTCTAAATTATGAACATAGCCCAAATGTAATGTTATAATGATAATTTTAATGAAAATAAGAGGAAATGGACTAGAATGCTCACACCTTAATTAATTTTTAGAAATATCAAATCATTGATGGATTATTTTTCACAAGTAAAAAATAGGGAAAATATATCAATAGGTAAGGGAACAAAATTATATCCTCTATTATAAGGGGAAGTTCCCTTTATTGAAAATATAAAAATACTTGAAAGGAAAACATATACATTCTTCACATTAAAGATTGTTTTGGGTTTTTTAGAAAGTAAATTTTTAAAGAAGAATAAGAGAAAAAATGAGAGATAAATAAAGAATATTATCAAAAAATAAATAGTTGTATACATCTATATAAAAATAAACTTATATTTTGCTTTGCATGCAAAGAAGGAAATTGTAAGAAAATTGATAATTTAAAAATTGAGAAAGAAAATGATTAACATGAATTAAACAATATAATAATACATGCAAGCATAAAATAAACAATGAGACATAAAATTATTGTAAAGTTTTATTTGTATTATCTTGGAAAGAATGCATAAAATATTTCTTTTGATCTCTTTCTCTCTACAAAAGTTCTCACAATGTCAAAAATTCATGTTACAATGATTATCAATCTTATTTATAACAAGAGGATGTTACCATTTGATAAATAATTTATTGAATTAAATATTCTATTTATACATTTAATTTTTCACCTTATTCACAGTAAAGGTGAAATTAATACATTTTGAGTTAAAATGTAATTACAAAAATTATAAAAAATAACTATAAGAAGATAGATTAAATGAAGAAGATAGTATGAGAGAGAATGTTGGCTAGGATAAGAATATTTTTGGCCTATGTATATAGATGAACTTTGATATTTGACCTATGATGTATTTAAATTTATATATTTTTAATTAATGCATTACTATAATAATTCCCTATTTTTTAGGACTGATAATATTAACTAATCAGATTATCCATGTGTTTATAACCTCTTTTGTCTCATCAATTAATTTAAAGAAGTTTGAGAGTTTTTTTTAATTCTCTAAGGGCACAATGAATTTCACTCAAATTTCATGGATTCCATGTTAAAAGTGTCAAAACTAAATAACTCTTCTTTCACTAACTTATATAATTATTATTTCATCTCTAAAGTTGTTCATGGTTTTGATTCATCTTCCTTTAGTAACTCAAAATGCATAGCCAAAAAATCTACATGGATTTCATATTTAATATAATCACATTTTTTTTCACAAATAGGTCTTCCAATGCATTATATATGCCATAAAATTTATGTTCAATACAATGTGAACACAAGAAAGAATGATTTCATTTAGATTTGCTAAAGACACCTTCAGATGTTAAAACCTTCTCATATTTCTGGGCCATGTATTTCATGTCTCTAATTAGGGATTTAAATATCAATTTAATTATTTATTCATTATATTTATTTTAGAATCTATATTTTATTATTAAATCATTAGAATCCCATAATCCTTTATGCTCACATCAATAAACTTTAGGCTATCAATGAGGAATTTGTCAACCCATGTCCACTACCTTACCATGGCTATTATGTTATAAAATATTTGAAATATCATTTTTTTTCAATAACCTCCATTGGATTAGAGTCTCAAATTCATGCTAGGGGAGTAAAATTTAGGCTTAGGAATGTTCTGAGGTATGAGTAAGGTTTATGTATCTTATCTTTATGGTGTTCATGTGTACGCTTCCATTCTTCCATCATTTTTAGTAATGTAGCTATGGATTATTTGAAATAATGTATTTTAATCAACATGACTTGAATCTAAAAGAAATATTATGCCCATATTATAATAAAATAGAGTATTGTCTTCCTCATTATTATCAAATAGTAGTTGATAAATATCTACAATATATGCACCTAAAGGATCTAACACTAGAATTGAAGTAAACTTAGATTTATTTCATGAATGGATTTGTAGGGTATTGGCCATTACATTAAAATTAGATTAAATATATTTAATTATGGATTTATTATTACTTACCAATTTTAGAACCCATGTAAATGGTGTACTATTTGAATAAGTAACCAATCAAGTATTAGTAGTAGCAAGACAATCCAATAGATGAGTGGGATGATTATGAGGTGGAGGTGGATGAGGTGGAGAGAGGAAAATAAGAGTAGATGGAATGTTAGGATCTAGAGATGGAACATGTGTGGTGGTAAGAGTGGGAATAAGTGTAACCTAGGAAAACCCCTAATTTGATGCTATAAATCAAAGAGTAGTGTTCTCAATCAACATAAAAGAGTCAAAGGATTGTGAAGAGGGAACTTAACTTGATTGAGTATAAGAGACAAGAGTTATTATTAAAGGTATATTTTAACCTAATGAAGAGTCATATCCAAAATTCTTATCTATAAATTGTTAGAGTGGGCCACAATCAAGGACTAGTCTAGATAAGATAAAATGCATGAAAATTTACCTATTTATATAACTAAAATCAAACATGAGCTAAAATAATAAATTGAATCAAAATAGTAAAATGTTTATTAGACTTAAAATATTTAGGAAGTACATTATTTAAGTGAAATAAAAACATGTCCTCACATCCTCATGAATGTGGGATTATCTTTCAAAATGACCTACAAGACACCTAAGCAAACTAACTAAACATGTGTAGGGAAAACCATTAAATAGAATAAAAACCTACACTAACACCCCCTTAAGCATAACTTATATGGGTAGTGGAATTGGGTCTTGATACAAATTCCTAATGAGGTATTTAAGCACATATAAATTCTCCTCAGAAGAGGATGCTAGAAATTCTTAAACCCTAAGAAGAGTCCACAAATGAAGATACTTTCAATGAAGGGTTTGGTGAGTATATCAATAAATTACTCTATTGTCTAGATGTATAAAATATCAATGACTTGATCATGGATGATGTCCCAAATGAAATGCATGTTAATCTAGATATGTTTGGTCTATTGATAGAGGATATGATTTATGTAGATCTAGATTATACTTTGGTGATCATAGAAGATGAATTTTGTTCATCAAAATTGGATGCCAAACTCAGTGATAATCCTTAGAATCCAAATATCCTTAGTGGTATCATTAAAAACTCCTCTATATTCTACCTCTATAAAAGATAAAGTAATAACATTTTGATTCTTGCTTGAGAAACTAATCAAACCTAAACCAAGGGAAAAACTATAGCCTAAAGTAGACTTATGATTCTAAATATTACCAACCCAATCTAAATATGTATAACTAATAAATTCAACATCGATGCTTGCTCCATAATGAATCTTGAAACTAAGAGTATCTGGAATGTAGTATAGAGTCAACTTAGCTAATTTCTAATGTAATTCATATGGTTTATGCATGAATATAGAGACCATGCCCACATCATAAGAAATATTAGGTCTAGTGTGAATAATGTAGATGAGTCTACCAATAAGTAGTTGATATGGGGTAGCATCAACCAAAGGAGATGGAAAATAAACCTCATTCTTCATGATAAATAGGAAGGGAGTAGGAGCTAACTTATAGTCACCATGCTAAACTGTGTAAGTAAATCATGAGCATACTTGGATTATTCAATATTGATCCCTAACTTATATTGAGAAATTTAAATCCTAATGAAGTAATGTACCAATCCAAAGTTAATCATATAGAAACTATCAGACAAAGTAGTTTTCATTACTATGATGGTGGGTGAAGAACTCTCTATGATCAATATATCATCTATGTAGATATATAGAATCAATAGTGAATCATTATACCATAAAATATAGACATTTAGATCATAATGACATATAGTGAACCCAACTAAAAGAAGAAATGAGTCCATCTTTGAATACCAAGCTTAAGGAGATTGTTTGAGGCCATAGATAGATTTATAAAGTTTTAAAACTAAGGAGGAATCTTCCAAAAATCCTTGTGGTTTTTACATGTATATTTTCTCTTTGAGGTCACCATAAAGAAAGGCACTCTTCACATACATATAATGAGTATTCCAATGATGTTCTATATCTATACCAAGAGTGAGTTAGATTGAGTTCATTTTGTAAATCAGGGTAAACATATTGGTATAGTTAATGTTAGGTAATTTAGAAAAAACCTATGCTACCCAACATGATATGAACTTTTCTACAAACCCATATGCTAATTTTTTTGTTTGATATATCCACCTACATTGAATAAGCTTTCTTCCCTTAGGAAAAAGGATTGAATATTAAGTGTATTTCCTTAGCAAGGAACCATCTTACTCTTCCATAGTAGTATCCCACTCGGGAGTTTTTGATGCCTCAAATTTTTATGGATTAGAATTAAATGAAATGAAAGCATGTTGGGAATTCTAGAATTATGAACATGTTTGCCTATTGTCTGATGGATTTCCATCTCATTAGCCATCACTTTGTAGTGTTTATGTATCCCAAAGAGGACCAATCCTCAAATATTTAGGAGGAGATTATTCATCCTCTAAAGATATTATAAGATAAGGAGGAGCTAAATCATCATCAATACTCTCATCATTATAACTAGAAGAAGAATTTGGATAATTAAGAAGATGCTTATATGGATATGAATCATTAAAAATATCATCAAATCCTAGTATGTTTAAGGAATGGGGAGAGGTATTGAGTTTGAAATCTAAAGGACCCTCTTTAAAATTAACACTTATGTTAATAAACAACTCATGATTTGTGGGATTGAGAATCATGTATCCCTTAACACCCTTGGGATATCCAAAAAATATGGAAGGATAACTTTGAGGTTTTATTGCCTTATATTTATTATTTAGAATATGGTCCATAGTAGGAGATCCAAATAATTAGAAGTTATTCACCATGGTTTTTATACTAATCCAAGCTTCAAAAGGATTAAATCCCTTTAATTATTTATGAGGAACTCAGTTCTAGATATAACAATCATAGTTGATGGGCTTGGCTCAACACTGAGGTGTAATAGACTTGCAGTGTAGCATAAAGTTGGTCATTTCCTTCAAGGACCTATTAATACATTATAAAACACCATTATTATAATGAATATATGGAAATGTACATTATATTTCAATTCAATCTAAAGTGTATAATTTTTCAAAATAATTACTAACGTACTCACCACCATTGTCAGTGTGAAAAATCTTGATGGATTTACCTGACTATTTTTATACAAACCCTTGAAGTCCTAAAAATGATCAAATATCTCATATTTTTTCTTAATAAAGTACACCCAAGTGTATGTCAAAAATTCATTGATGAAAGTATGCATGAATTTAGTCCTTTTGAATAAGGTGTTGCAAATGGTCCAACAATGTCACTATGAACTAGCTCCAATATCTTTGTAACTCTCCATGATTTTTATTAGTAATACTTCTATAAATTATTACCAAGTGTGAAACCTTAGAAAATTCCATCATAAAAGTGAACATGTGGTAATCCTAAAACCATATCATGATAACTAAGTTGATCTAAATAATTATAGTTGAGATGGATGAATTGTTCATGCCATAATTTACTTAGTTTGTCTAAATGAGTGAGTATTAAAGTAGACGGTTGATCATGAGAAAAAAGTGATAAAGTATATAATCAATATTGGTGATATTATTTTCCAAATTTAACTATGGAGTCACTATCTACTTCCATAATAACCACTAAATTTGGTGTGATTTCAACTCTCTTACTTGAATTGATGTGAGTGATTTGATAAATAGATATAATAATGGTGGATAAATATGGAATAATACAAAATCATGAAATGTAGAATAATTCACTTCAATAGATCCTCTCCCACTAAATTATTTATAAGTATCATCACCCAATAATTTGGAAGGCATAGAACAAGGTTCCAAGGATGAGAATATGTCTTATTATGAATATATGTGGTATGAGGCACTAGGATTAATTACCCATGTGGAAATATAGGACACAACTAAAACAAGTGTTTTTACCTTATATTTTCCCTTTCTACTATCTTTGGCCTTAGAATACTCCTATATTAATAAAATTTGATTGGCTTAATTAGTGACATTGATATATTCTTCTTGAGCATCTTTATCAGTTAGTCAATCTGCTTCTTCATGTGTTTAGATTCATCATGCCTAGATTTCTTATAGTAGATATATTGAGTTTCTATTTCTCAGGTTTACCATCTTAAGAGGATGAATATTTTGATGATCTAGACTTAACATCAAAATTTTGAACCTTTTTTGCTTTGGGTCCTTATTCTATTTCTTCTCCTCGATACTAGAAGCCTTATATTTATCATGAATCATAATTAAATAATATAATTTAGATAAATTTAGTGTACCCTTTTGAATAAGTTTATCTTGATCTTGAGTCAAGTCAGTAGCAAATTCATCCAAGTATGACACAGTCCATGTAGTTCCAAGGTCATGCTTGGTGGCATGGAAGGTAGAAATGAAGATATAATAGTCTAAACCTTATTTGGAAAGGATGTAAATAATCAATTGATCATATTTTTTTCAATGCCACATAGTTCTAATTATAACTTGAGTGATTTGAAATTTGTGAATAAGTCTTATATAATATCAAAATTACCAAGGCTCAAATTGATTAGTTCATTTTCCAACACATGACCTCTCATTATGTCATGATTCCTAAATATTATTTCCAATGTGGTCTATAATTCATTAGGAATAGTTGAAAATTCAATATTAAAAATTATATTAGGAGGTAGATAGACATAGTACACCATAGGATTCATCATTTATGCTAAACCCTTTACCATTATTTACATCAAGTATCAGTTCTTTTTTTATATCCATCATGATTCAATGTAAATATTTTATCCTCAAGAATATTTGAACTTGGGTTTTCCACTCATGATAGTCAAATGGTATAAGTGGAACACGATTATGATTCATGATGTAAAAATGAAGTATGTGCTAAATTAAATGTGCAATAAAAATAATGATATATTCACCTAAATCTATAAAGGTTTAATTTTACTAGGTATAAGAATATTAACAATGTATAGAGCTTGAAAAAATCATACCTTCAAAAAAATGGTGCCTAAAAAGGAGCCATCAACTAAAAGATATGGATTTATGATGATTTATTTCTTGAAAAACTAATTCTCTACTTTACATAAATTTTTGGTGTGTAAATAGTTTGGCCTAACTTTGTGATGAAAATTTAGGCCCCTAACGTTGGTTGTGACTAAGGGATAATCTCCCATGTGATTAAGGGGATAAGGTATAAGATGAGGGTTCCCCATTGATGATGTGAATTTACACTATGATGTGACTGGGGGAGTGATGTCACTTCAAATTTGATTCCACATTACCAATGGATAGTTCCAAATTTCACAAGATTAGCTTTGATGTCATCATGGCCTTCACATTAGCTTTTGGAGGTTGGAGTACACTTGGGAAGAAAAAATAAGGTTTCTTGTAGTGGCCAAAGTTTTACTTTAGACTTACAGTCCCTCTATGTAGCCTTCAAAGTTTCCTAGCTACCATATAGTTGTTATGTTTTGGCATCAAAGTTACATCTCTTGATCTAGTCATTAGGGTTTGGGACTGTAGCTATAGGTCAAAGTTTTTCCATCATATATGTGGACTATAGGTGTAGTCAATTTTCTCACCATCATGATTTTAGACTATATGAGTAGTCAAAAGTTATGATGTCAAAGTTTTTGACTGTAAGTGCCATCTAAAGTTTTATGTCAAGGTTTTCGATTATAATTATATTCTAAATTTCCACATTAGAGTTTTTTACTATGAATTTAGTCCATATGTTTGGCATCAGGGTTTAGGTCTAAGAGATTATTTTAAATTTTTGATGTCAGAATTTAGGGTGCTAACAAGTGCAAACCTGTGTGGAAACTTTAATTCGGCATGTATGTATGAATTTTTTTCCAAGCCAAAAAACTTAAGATATGGTACATCTCTCCAAAATTGACCAAAGACCCACTTAGGATATCAATTATTTTCCATTGAAGATCCTAAATAGTGTGAATTTATGTGAAATCAATAAAATACATTCAAACCCTCTAAAATAGAAAAAATATGACTATCACAAAACTAGATCATGTTTACAACTGATCCCAAGGTTTTGACACCTCATGAATCCTATGAATCAATAGATGACCCTAAAATAGGAAAAAAATTTGAGAAAGGGTGAATATTCAATATGCTAGGTCAACAAATGAGAAATATGTGACATCTAAGCTAAAAATCAAGATTTCATAATAGGAACAATATCATTCAGCTTCCATAAATGTTTTTATACCATGTCAAAGTGGGCCACTATCGAGGATATATTTGGATTGGAATGAATGCACAAAAAAATATTTATTTATATAATTAAAATCAATCATGAGCTAGAATAAATTACATGATAATAATAAAATGCTCATTAGCCATAAAATATTTAGAATGTACATTATATAGGTGAAATATAAACATGTATTCACACCCTCATGAATGTGGGATTATATTTCACAATGACCTAAGAGACACCTATACAAGAAAAATAAACATGTGTAGGAAAAAAACATTAAATAGAATAAAAACCTACACTAATGGAAATTTATTATTGTTGGGATTATTTTCATCATCTCCACTACATGTTATTACATTTGACCATAGAATCCTAAGATATACCTTATTTCCAAATGGATTTGGTGATGATGTTGAATATATACACATTTTATTCTTGTATTTTTTACACCCTTTGAACTCCCTACAAAAATGAATGTAATAAATTTATTATCAAACCATATTTTGGACATTTTCAAAAAAAAAACTGTGTATTAATTCAAATATGTTAGCTCCTTCATGGAGAAATAAATTAAAGGCAAAGGTAAGAACTAAAATTTATCAGTGAATAATGGATCCATCATATATTCTCCATCATCAACAATTCCTTTAGCAACCCATTCTATATGGAAATCCTTCAACTAGTTTAAGGTAATCATCATGTAATATTTTTTAACCTCAAACTTATTCTCACAATCCTCTAAAAAACATTTAATTTTAGGCTCATGAAACTAATTTGGTCCAATTTTGAGGTTATATTTTACCAAAAATTTTATGTCAAAAGTAATCCTATTTGAATAAAAATTCATTTGAATTTGAATCATCATTTTCTCAATATTGAGCATGCCATGTGTTTTTTTAATAGATATAATAACTCAATCTGACAAGGAATTGAATTACTCTAACATGCTTTTATGTGAATTTATTATCAAGTTTACCTATTGTCTAAAAATTTCAATGAACACCATTTTATCATTTGCATTAATTAATAGCCTATATGGGGTGCCTTCAAATCTTATAAGTATGATATTTGAGAATTTTGAGAACTAAATAAAATAACTCCCATATTCTTTGATAAGGTTAGAAAATTCATTTTGAGATCCACACCATGTTTCCTTTTTAAATCCTCACTTATATTATAGTTATGCATAATTCACTCTCCTAAAATTATTCTTCCATTTTTCATGAGTGATTTGAGGAAGAACATTGTATATCAATCTTTAAGGATTATTTTTTCCTTTGGAAGATAGGTCTTGCCACACTCTAAAAAATGTAATGCAATTACCAAATATAATTTCATATGGAAATTTTGTGTGGACTCTAGGTTTATTAATTGTTCATGAAATTTGTCACTAATGATTTGACCCCAATTAGGAAATTATTTTCCCTCACAAATAATATTCATAAACATACACATACATTTAAAAAGTACATTTTTGGTCAGGTTATCCATGATTATGTTCAAAAATGTTATAATATCTGATATCTCCTCATGTAAATTTGATCTATAAAGAGCCTTAGGGAGCATAGGACCCTTTTTATTTCTATTTAGTTAAGATTAATTAATCATGCTTAAGTATTTGTTATTGTTCTAGTCCTAGAATTCTTATCAAATATCATTTTTTATGTCAAATATTTATTCATGCAAAAAAATCCCAAGTGAAATGCTTATGTATGGGCCATTGAACCTGGTTTTCAACACATTATCCACATACTTGATTTCCATCATCTTTTTATTATGTGATTGTTAGCTATTTTTTCCACCATTGGTCAAGGTTGATTATGTGTAGGTTTTAAAAAATAATCCATTCATTAATTTAGGACTTAGGAGGTTATCATAAAAATCATAAAACATTTATCAATCCTAAACTATACTCATGAATATCTCATAAGTCCAAATTTTGGCAAAAGTTTCGTCTATTCCTCAAACTAGCTAGTTGTAAGCTAGTAAAGGAATTTTTAAAATGTTCATTTCATGAAGGGTAAAAAGAGTTGGTTATAATGTTATTATGGGAATATAGGTGAAATTATTCCATAAATATTACATGCATTTTTTTAAGATTAAAAGTGATTAAATTTATGAACAATTGTTAAGAAGAAAAGGTGCTAAACAACCCTTCTTAAACCCCAATAACTCAATGTTAAGAGATGTGATTGCATTTATGAGTTATTTTTTGAAAAATAAAATTTTTGTGAGATATTACATGAAATAAATTAACTTATACACATTTATCAATCAAAATTTTAAGTCAAATAATGGATAAAGGCAAAGGTGTAGTTTACAAGGTTTTAAGCAAGTAAGAGAGACAGTCAAGAAAGACATTTTTTGAGAGGTTTAAGTGATTGGTTGAAGACATAAAATGATTTTAATTATGACATAGATTATTATATTTACTAATAAAAAATTAACTATCCTCATAAACTCAAAAAAATGATAAAACATAGAACTATAGGCATTCATAAATGAGATTGTGCAAGCTAGGAAACACCAAAAAGTACATATTTTGAGTTTTATTAAATGAAATATCTTTGAATTGTACATGGAGATATTTTTTATTTTATTGATTGTTTTTTTTTAAATTTTTATAATATAATTTAAGAGAGATAAATGGCAAAACATAGGTTTGTTCATAAAGGAAATCATTGTATTTCGCTAATTTACTCATAAATAGAGTTAGAAATGAGTGTTTCAGGTTCTTACAAGGGAAAAAATGATGATTTAGGGTGTATAAATAATATAAAGTTATTAATATGTGATAATTTAATTAAAAAAATTAAGATGGGATCAACTCATTAAAAAATATCTGCAGGTCACCCTTCGAGCAATAAACAAACACTTTTTTGTGAATTTTTGTTTGAGATTTTGGTGAAGCATTTTGGAGATCTTAAAAATATTAAAGGTATAAAAAATTTATACCTATATATTTATCATATTAATATTATTTTTTTATTCCTATGACTTATTTTATACCCCAAATCCAAATCAGGATTTCTTGAGTCCTAGAGAACACAAAATGGCATTTTTAGAGGTTGTACATGGAATTTAGAGATTTTTTTTTTGAGTTATATGCCACCATGGTGATTATTTTAAAATATATTTATACCCCTTATCTATTTAAATAATTAAATTCATAAATTTTCATGTTTTTATGGTGTATTCAAGAAGCTTGTCAAAACCACATAAAATAGATATGTCCAAGAGGGACCAGTATGGAGAGTTGTGATTATCAATAAAATAATGAAATTTAAGAAATTATATTTCATGTGTTTTTCCAAAAAATAAAAATTCAATATCTCCCACTTCTGTTCCACCCTTGAGGAAGAAGACAATTCACAAGTTTAATCAATGCATTGTGTATTCAACAACCTTGCCTAGTCTAACACATGTGCTCTTTGTTAATTGGATATCAAGTGGAGATTAAGTATTGGTTTTAAATATGAAATAAAGGTTAATAATAATTCTCCATGAATTAAAAATATCTTCCATATCTCTAATACAACCACCTTAAATCAATTTGTGGAATTCAAGAAGAAGAAACATGCATGTAAGTTACAAACGAGGTAGTTGAAGTCAAACTCCAAGTTACAAGTAAGGAAACTAAATTCAAACACCAAGATGCAAGTAAGATAAATAAATTAAAATTTTAATATGAATTAAATATAAAAATGAGTTAATTTAAGATCAAAATGAGTTTAAACTATTCATAAGGAGTAAACTGAAGAGGCTCAAGATCTTTTAAAGATTGAATACAAAATAAGCATGCATGAGACCTTTAACTTTTAAAAAATGTTCAAATAATATCCTCTCTATAAATTATTTTCCATATTACAAGGAGATAAATTTAAATTCATGTATTTACTATGTATCAATTTATAATTTTGGGTTTGAGTTTAAGGTTCGGTTGGAGTCAAATTAAAAGAATAATGAATTATGAGTTAACAGGTTGACTCATCCAGTTGAGGGCTACTTTGTTTCTTCTCTCTCTTTATTTACTTTATATATGTATTTTAATTTTTATAATTATTATGATAATATTATTCTTTTTTATTAAATAAACTATACCAAAATTTTTACTACATCACATTTTAAATAATAAAGAGCTGATTTTTCCTCCATTTTCAAGTTGTTCATGAAGTGTGTTTCTTGTGTTCATTGATGTTACTTGGTGAATGAATATTTTTCCTATGTTTATGTCTAAATTTTTCACATTTATAAATAAAATTATAATTCTTATAGGTCATTTAAATTTTTTTAAGATCTGAATTCTACCTAATCTGGAAATTAATTCAATTTGTGTTCATTCCTTCCAAGCTAATGTGAGTGTTTGCCAAGACCTCTGTATGAAATATTGATGCAAGAGTCATTATATGAAGATGAATTGAATGTGTGAAGGTTATATATTTAAAATTGAGTCAATAATATACACAATTGAACTTGAAATTAGTGCATCATCTCAAATTTTTAGTTTTATGTTCAATTTTAGCTTGTGGTATTGCTCCTTTTCCCCTTTTCCTAGTCAAAAATTACCAAATTAGAGAGTTTAGAGAGTATTAGTTGAGTTTACCAAAGGTAACCATCCCTTCATATATATGTATTATCTCCATTATAAGGTCACCCACACATTGGATATTTTAAATTATGTCAACAAGAGTGAGAATAGACAAATATTCTTTCAAGGGTGCACTTCTGAGTGATAAGAATTTTTGGCACACCCAATGGGATAATAACATATAATATTACTAAATATTAGTGTTGGTTTTAAAAATTTACATAAAATACATTAATAAATTACTTAGCATCAGGTTATTCCAAGTTATATACATTTGGTTTAAGTAGTCCAAGTTCCTAAAGAGAATCAATTGGTATGTATTTTAGTCCTCCATGCCATGAAAATGTAGATTTTGTACCTTCATATCCTTCATATAAAGTTGAGAATATTTATGTATTTTACCTCAAGTAGATATAACATATAAATATATCATTATTATTATTATATTTATCAGCTTCCCGCCCCTAATCATGTTTCCAATAATCAAACTTGGCATAATCATGTTCTTTCTAATTAGTCTAAAAAAAGTGTGCAAGAGATAAGATTTGAATTTTAGAGATAATTTATGGAGAGTGATAGGGAGGAGGAATAAAATAGTCATTAAGAATAAATTTAATATAAGGCCTATATAAATTAACAAGAGATTAAATCATTGAAGAGTTACAATAAGGCTACACGAGAACTAATGCAATAGCTACCCATGAGAACACAAGTAATTTAGTCCAAAATCTCAAACTAGAAATAAGATGAAATATAACCCCTTGAACAAGAGAGTCTACTTGCTTCAAAATTCCAATTTTTGGTAATCCTAATCCTATTAAAGAACCTATGATTTTGCATACTTTTACCATTCTTCCTCATGTCCCTCAATCTCCTAAATCAAATTTTTTTCCAAGTTTCTCATTTACTTCTCCTATGCCAATCCAAAATAAAAATATAGAGAAGGTTGTAGAAGCTAAGTTAAGAACATTTCCAAGATTCTTGATCCTCCACCCAATCACCAAGTTGAAATTATCTATGAAGATTAAGATTATCCCATAATGACCTATATTTATATGCCACCAAATGGAATCTCTTTCCCTCACACCATCTCCATTTTTTAAGGAGGTCCTATTGGATGGAGGGAAAAATTAGAACATCCAAGTGAAGAGGAGAATTTGTTAAGAGAGGATGATCAAGAGTTATCTTGGTTAAATGTGATTCATTTTGACACAGATGGATATAATATTATAAATTTTTAAGAGTAAAATAAAATTATAGCTGAAAGTAAGCCTCAAGAAGCCTATCATGAAGATGTTTCAAAAGATATGGCAACAAATAGTGATATTGTAGTAGTGGTTTCGCAAGGTAATAACCCTAGAAATGAGCTAAGTAAAGAAACCAAAAAAGATGTAATGATTCCTAGTGAACCTAAAGAAGATACAAGTGAGGATAAATAAGGTTTTGATGACTTATGGCATAGTTAATTTGAGTTGATTCAAGACTTCAAGAATATATTTATGCCTCTATCTCCTTGTGAAGACATTAATAAAGGGGTTGATAAGGTTGGAAAACATGCTCAAGAGGATGTTGATCAAATCATATCTCAAGTAGATCTTGATGAAGATAAAAAAAAGTATTTAGATCTCTTTAAATATATTGAACAATTTTTAGCAATTAAAAATCAAGATAAAAAAATCTCAAGGTGTCATATAAATCCAATAAAAATGTTCTAGTTATCGACTAGAGGCTTAATTTTTAGTTATTCCTATGAATATTAAAGTGGTTACATTTGAGACATTGAACCACATGAATTGTGTGTGTGTGTGTGTGTGTGTGTGTGTGTGTGTGTGTGTGTGTGTGTGTGTGTGTGTGTGTGTGTGTGTGTGTGTGTGTGTGTGTGTGTGTGTGTGTGTGTGTGTGTGTGTGTGTGTGTGTGTGTGTGTGTGTGTCTGCATGTGCACGCGTAATATATGTACTAAATACTACATGCATTGGTTTTATATTATAAATGTTTAAATTTATGAACAACTGTTAAGAAGAAAAGGTGTTCTAAAACCCTTCATAAACAAAAATAACTTGACTTTAAGAGAAGTGATTACATTTTTAAGTTATTTATTTAAAAATAAAAGTTGTGTGATCCATTATATGGAATAAATTACCTTTATAAACCTTAATAAATGAAAATTTAAAGGAAAATAATGGATAAATCCAAAGGTGTAGGTTATAGGGTTTTAAAGAAGCAATAAAGATAGCCAAAAAAGCCATTTTAAAGAGGTTTAAGTGATTGGTTTAAGAAATACAATGGTTGTAATTATGTATGGGTTATTAAATGTCTTAATTAAAAAATAATTAGGTTATTAGGCCTCATAAAACTCAATAAAATGATAAAAAATTAGACCTATAGGCATTCAAAAATGAGATTGTGCAAGCTAAGAAACACCAAAAAGTGCATATTTCGAATTTTATTAAATGAAATCTATTGAAATTTTACATGAAATTATATTTTTATGTTTTTTAATGTTTATAATTGGTTTAATGTGTTTAATATATATGATGAGATATAAAATAGAAAAACACTGGTCTGTTCATAAAGGAAATCATGTTTTTTCATTACTTTGCTAAAAAATAGAGTTAGAAATGAGTGTTTCAAGTAATTCCAAGGGGAAAAAATAATTTAATAAGGTGTATAATTAATTTAAAGGTATTAATTCATTATAATAAAATTAATACCAATTAAAAATAGGTTAATCTCATTAAAAAACATCTCTAGGTCATCCTATGGGTAGCAAGTAGGCACATTTTAGTGAATTTTTGTTTGAGAGTTTGGTAAAGGGTTTTAAAGATTTTTAATTTTTTATAGGTATGAATAATTTATAAATATAAAATTATAATATTATGATTGTATATTAAGACCTATAACTCATTTTAGACACTTAAATCCAAATTAGGGGTTTTAGAGGCCTAAAGAACACAAAATGACATTTTTAGAGATTGTAAGTGGAATTCAGAGCTAAAAAGTTGTTTGAATGTATATTTAACCATGGTTATGATCATAAAATTTACACCTATCCTATATTAAAATAATTTAAATTTATCAAGTTCCAAGTTCTCATGGTGCATTCAATAAACTTGCCAAAACCACAAAAGATAGATAATGTCCAAGAGGGACCAATATAGAGAGTTGTGATTATCCATAAGATAATAAAATTTAAACAAGGATATTGCATGGATTATTAAACAACATAAAAATCCAATCTCTCACACTTATACAACACCCTTGAGTAAGAAGATAGTTCACAAGTTTAATCAATGCATTGTGCTCTTAGCTAAGTGGATATAAAGTAGAGGTTAATTTTTAGTTTTAAAGATGAAATAAAGGTTAATAATTATTATACATGCATGAAAAATATCTTCCCTCTCTCTAATATTCCCCTTGTGCAACAATTTGGGGAAGTCAAGAAGAAGAATCATGCATGCAAGTTACAAGAAAGGTAGTTGAAGTCAAACTCTAAGTTACAAACAAGGTAACTAAAGTCAAACACCAAGATGAAATTAAGATAAATAAATTAAAAATATAATATTAATTCAATATAAAAATTATTTAAGTGAATATAAAAAGGAATTAAAACTATTCATAAGGAGTTAACCAAAGAGGATCAAGATCTCTTCAAGATTGAAGACAAAATAAGTGTGCACGAGACCTTTGACTTTTCCAAAATGTTAAAACAAGCTTATATCTATAAATTTTACACCACATTACAGGAAAATAAAGTTAAAATTATGTATTTAATATATATTAATTTATAATATTGGGTTTGAGTTGAAGGTTGAGTTGGAGTTTAGTTGAAAGAAGAGTAAATTATGAGTTAGTAGGTTGACTCATCTAGTAGAGGGAGGCTTTGTCTTCTCTCTCTCTTTCTTCCTTTTTTGTAATTATTTTAATTTTTGAGAATTATTATGAGATTTTTTTTTTATTATTACATAAACTCTACCAAAATTTTTCCTACATCACCTTTGAATCAATAAAAAGCTGATTTTTCCTCTATTTTCAAGGTGTTCATGAAGTGTGTGTCTTGTGTACATTGATGTTACTTAGTGAATGATTGTTTTTCCTATTTTTATGTCTAATATTTTAAACTTTATAAAAAAATGAAAATTATTTCAAGTAATATAAAGTATCTAAGTTTGAATTCTATCTAATCTAAAAGTGAATTTAATTTATATTCATTCTTTCTAAGCTAGTGTGAGTGTTTGTCAAGACCTATGTATGAAATATTGATGAAAAAGTCATTATATGAAAATGAATTGAATGTGTTAAAGTTATTTATATTAAAAAGTGTGTCAATTATATGCATAATTTACCTTGACATTGGTACATCACCTCAATTTTTTTAGTTTTATGTTTAATTTCAGTTTGTGTATTACTCTTTTTCCCCTTTTCCTAGTAAAAAAATCACCAAATTAAAAAGTTTATAGAGTAAAAGGTGAGTGTACCAAAAGGAACCATTCAAACACACACACACACACACACACACACACACACACACACACACACACACACACACACACACACACACACACACACAATCCATTATAATGTCATCCACACCTTGAATATTTTACATTATGTTAATAGTAGTGAGAATAGGCACACATTATTGTAAGGGTGCACTTCTAAGTGATAATAGTTTCTAGCATGCCAGATGGAATAATATCATAGAAGATTGTTAAATTTTGGTGTTAGTTTTATAAATTTGTATCAAAGACATTAATCATGTACTTAGCATCTAGTGAATCCAATTTATATACAACTTATTTAATTAGTCCAATTTATTAAAGAACATCAATTAATATATATTTTAGTCTTCCATTTTATGAAAATGCAACTTTTTAACCTTTATATCCTTCATATCAAGCTGAGAATGTTTATGGATTCACTTGAAGTAGCCCTAGACCAATAAGATATCATTATTATTATGATATTTACCACCCTCCCACCCCTAATCATGTTCCTTACAATCAACTTAAAAAAGTGTGAAAAAGATAAGATTTGACTTTGAGAGACAATGTATGGAGAGTGATAGGGAAGAGAATTACAATAGTCATCAAGAAGAACTTGCATATTAGCAAGAGATTGAATCATTGAAGAGATACAATGAGACTACAAGATAACCAATACAAAAAATTCTCATAAAAACACAATTAATTGAGTCTAAAATATTAATTTGGAAACAAGAAGAACTAGAAGCCATCAAACTTTAAAGAGAGTCTACTTTTTTCAAAATCCAAGTTTTACTACACTTAGTCCTATGAAAGATCCTATTCTTTTGCATACCTTCCCCATTCTTCCTCAACTCCCTCAATCTCCTCAATAAAGAAATTTTACAAGTTTCTCATCTACTCTTATGTCAATCTAAAATTAAGAGATGGAGAAGGTTGTAGAAGTTAAACCAAGAAAATGTCTAAGTTTTTTGATCCCTCCACCTGATCCATAAGTTGATATTATCTATGACGATAAAGATTAGCCCATAATGACCTATATTATTATGCCACCAAATGAAATTTATCACCCTCCCACCATATCCCTTTTTGAAGGAATACCTATTGTATGGAGGTCAAAATAAGAACATCCAAGTGAAGAGTAGAATTTGTTAAGAGAGGATAATCAAGAGTTATTTTATTTAAATGAGATTGATTTTGGTATATAAGAATATCATGTTTCAGCCTTTAAGGAAAAAAATAAAATTTTAGCTAAAATTAAGCTTTAAGAATCCTATTATGAAGATGTTACAAAATATGTAGAAACATCTAGTGAGATTTTAGTAGTGGTTTCACATGGTAATAGCCTTAGACATGAGTTAAGTAAAGATACCAAAGAAAATGCAATTATTCATAATAAACCTTAAGAAGCTACAAGTGAGGATAAAGAAGGTTTTGATGAATTATGTTAGTAGTAATTTGAGTTGATTCAATACTTTTATAATCTTTATATGCATACATCTCCTTGTGAAGACATCGATAAACTGGTTATGAATGTTAGAAAACATACTCAAGAGAATGTTGATCAAATCATATCTCAAGTAGACCTTGATAAAGATAGAAAGTAATATTTGTAGATCTTTGAATATCTTGAAATTTTTTTAGAATTTTAAAATAAAGATAAAATATCTCAATATGTCATAGAAAGTCAACAACACTATTCTAGTGAGCCATTAGAGACTGAAGTTGTAGCTACTCTTATGAATCAAAATGTGGTTACATTTGAGATCTTTCTTAGTATTGAAGAGAAAAATGAGGTTATAATTCTACCACATGAATATTTTTTTATATTTTAGATATGTTTTATTATATTAATTAACTTGTATATGATCCAAATAGGTTGATAAGCAAAAAAGGAATTGATCCAACCAGAATGGCAGCTTGTTCTTCATCTTTGTCAACCGCATTGAGAGGCCCTGAGAGGTTTTTACTTTAATCCAGGTAGATTTTGAGTGTTTCAAAAATTATTAGTGTTATATTTTATTTTATTAAAATTAATTTTATTCACATGTTTAGTTATTTAGTTTTAGTTTTCACTTTCCTCCAAGTGTTATCTTGCTCATTTTTTAGTTGCTAGTTGTTTTAGTTTTTAATTCCATAAGTGCTTATGAAAAAGTTTATTAGTTTATTGAGGGAATTTTAAGTTTAATATTTTAATATATTTTTATTACTCCATATCCCAATGGTTAATGATACTAGTCTTGAGTGTTTAGTAGTCAAACATCCTAGCAGGGTCACCAAGAATGTTGACATTTTTTACCACCATTGGTCAAGGTTGTTTATGTGAAGGTTTTCAAAAAGACTCAATTCATTTATGTTAGTAATAAATGGGTTATAAAAAACATAATAACACCTTAATAAATCCTAAAATATTCTCAATAATAGATCATGGGTCCAAATTTTGGTAAACATTTCTTTTATTCCTCAAATTGGCTAGTTACAAACTAGTAAAGGCAATTTTCAAATGCTCGTTTCATGAAGGGAAAGAAGATTTGGTTAGAATGTTATTAGGGGGATATAGGTTATCATATTAACTCAATATTAAATTCATTTTTTTATGTTATAGGTTATTAAATTTATGAATAATTGTTAAGAATGAAAGGTTCTTTAAAACCCTTCTTAAACCCCAATAACTCAGTTTTAAGAGATGTGATTACATTTTTGAGTTATTTGTTAAAAAAAAAAGTTTTGTGATATATTATGTTTAATATATTACATTAATAAAAATAATTAAATAAAAATTTTATGCAAAATAATGGATAAATACAAAGGTATAAGTTACAAGGTTTTAAGCAAGTAAAAGAGACAATTAGAAAAGACATTTTTTTAGAGGTTTAAGTGATTGGTTAAAGACATAAAATAGATGGAATTATGAGATGAGTTATTATAGTTAATATTAAAAAAATAAATAAGTATTTAAGCCTCATAAAACCCAATAAAATGACAAAAATCATATCTACAGGCATTTAGAAATAAGATTGTGCAAGCTAAGAAACACCAAAATATGCATATTTTGAGTTTTATAAAAATAAAATCTATTGAAATTTGACATGAAGGTATATTTTGATTTTTTTGAATGTTTATAAGTGTTTTAAATTATTTATTATACATTATAATAGATAAAATTAAAAAACATAGGTCTATTCATAAATAAAATCATAGTTTTTCACTAATTTACTCACAAATGGAGTTAAAAATGAGTGTTTCAGGTGCTTTTAAGGGCATAAATGATTTTATAGGGTGTATAATTCATGTAAAGGTATTAATACATGATAATAAAATTAAAAAAAATTCAAAATAGGCTAATTTAATATAATTAAATCTTATTTACACCTATTCTTTTTTTTAAATAATGCAAATTTGTCAAGTTCTAGGTTCTTATGGTGCATTAAATAAACTTTCCAAAACTAGAGAAGATATATATGTCCAAGAGGGACCAATATGGAGAGTTATTGTTATCGATCAGATAATGAAATTTCAAAAAAGATATTTCATGGATTCTTTAACAACATCAACATCCAATATCTTCTATTTCTACCCCACCCTTGAGGAAGAAGATAATTCACAAGTTTAATCAATGCATTGTGCATTCAACAACCTTGCCTTGTCAAACACATGTGCTCTTTACTAAGTGGAGATAAAGTTTATGTTAAGTGTTTATTTTAAATATTAACTCAAGGTTAATAAGGAGTCTCCATGAACGATAAATATATTCTCTCTCTCTCTCTCTCTCTCTCTCTCTCTCTCTCTCTCTCTCTCTCTCTCTCTCTCTCTCTCTCTCTCTCTCTCTCTCTCTCTCTGCTATGCCCCCATTGGATCAATTTGAAGAAGTCAAGAAGAATAAATATGCATGCAAGTTACAAGCAAGGTAGTTGAAGTCAAACTCCATGTTACAAGTAAGGTAATTGAATTAAAAATCTAATATACAAGTAAGATAAATAAATTCAAATTTTAATATGAATTCAAGATCAAAAGGATTTAAGTGAAGATAAAAAAGAGTTCAAACTATTCATGAGGAGTTAAATGAAGAGGATAAATATATTTTCAAAATTGAAGACAAAATAAGCATGCATGATACCTTTATTTTCCAAAAATGTTTAAATAAGATTATCTCTCTAACTTATACGCCATATTATAAATAGATAAATTTAAAATCATGTATTTAATATGTATCAATTTATAATTTTGGGTTTAAGTTGAAATTTGAGTTGGAGTTGAGTTAAAAGAAGAGTTAACTATGAGTTATCAAGTTGACTCATTCAGTTGAGGGTTGCTTTTTCTCTTCTCTCTCTTGCTTCATTTTTTGTATGTATTTTCATTTTTAATAATTATTATGTGGATATTATGTTTTTATATTATATAAAATCTTCCAAAATTTGTACTACATTATCTTTGAAGTAATAAAGAGCTGATTTTTCCTCCATTTTCAAGTTGCTCATGAAGTGTGTGTCTTATTTTCACTCATGTTACCTAGTGAATGATTATTTTTCTTATATTTATGTATGAAATTTTCACCTTAATTTAGAAAATGAGAATTATTATATGTCATATAGAATTTATAAGTTTGAATTATACCTGATCTGGAAGTGAATTCAACCTATGTTCATTCCTTCTAAGCTAGTGTCAGTGTTTGTCAAGACCTGTGTGTGAAATACTAATGCATGAGTCATTATATGAAGATGAATTTAATGTGTGAAATTTATTTCTATTAATAAATGTATCAATTATATGCATAATTGACCTTGATATTAGTTCATCACCCCAAAATTTTAGTTTTATGTTCAATTTTAGCTTGTGTATTTCTCCCTTTCCCCTTTTCCTAGTCAAGAAATCACCAAATTAGAGAGTTTAAATAGTAGAAGGTGAGTGTAACAAAGGTAACCAAACATATATATATATATATATATATATATATATATATATATATATATATATATATATAAGGTCACCTACACCTTGGAGAGTTTCCATTATACTAACATGACTGAGAACAAACACACATTCTTTTAAGGGTGCACTTCTGAGTGATAATAGTTTCTAGCACATATGGGGGGATAATAGAATAGAATAATGCTTTAGATTAGTTTTGGTTTTAGAAATTTTAGAAAATACATTACTAAATTACTCAACATATGGTGACTCTAATTTATATACAACTAGTTTAAGTAGTCTACGTTCCTAAAGAGCATAAATTGATATGTATTTCAATCCTCCATTCTATGAAAATATAATGTTTATATCTTTATATCCTTCATATCAAGATGATAATATTTATGGATTCAATTAAATTATCCCCAAACCAAAAGGATATCATTATTATTATGATATTTACCACCCTCCCATCTCTAATCATGCTTCTAATTAGCATTCGGAACACTATGTTCTTTCTAATCAACCTAAAAAAATGTGCAAGAGATAAGATTTGAATTTAAGAGACAATATATGGAGAGTGATATGGATGAAGAATACAATAGGCATCGATAAGAACTTGAATATCAGGCCTATATACATCAGCAAGATATTTAATCATTAAAGAGATACAATGAGACTAAAAGAAAACCAATACAATATTTGCCCATGAGAACACAAGTATTTGATTCCAAAATATCAAGTTGGAAATAAGAATAACTATAACTTTTGAGCTTTCAAGAGAGTCTACTTGATTCAAAATTCCAAGTATTAGGACTCCTAATCTTATAAAAGGGCCTATACTTGTGTATACTTTCCCAATTATTCCTAAAGTCCCTCAAGCTCCTCAATCAAGAAAATTTCCAACTTTATCATGTACTCCTCCTATGTAAATCTAAAATCAAGAGTTGGAGAAGGTTGTAGAAGCCAAACCAAGAAAATTTCTAAGTTTCTTTAGCTCTCCACCTAATCCCCAAGTTGAAATTGTCCATGAAGATCAAGATTAGACCATAATGACCTATATTACTATGCCACAAAATATAATATATTTCCCTCTCACCATATTTTTTTTTAAAGGAAGACCTATTATATGGAGGAAAAAATAAAAACATCCAAGTGAAGAGGAGAATTTGTCAAGAGAGGATGATCTAGAGTTATGTTGGTTAAATGAGATTTATTTTGATATATAATAATATCATGTTGTATCACTTGTGGATAAAAATAAATTTTCAAATAATATTAAGCATAAAGAAGCCTATAATGAATATTTTATAGAAAATATGGCAGCAACTAGTGAGATTGCAGCAATAGTTTCACAAGGTAACAACGTTAGACATGAGATAAATAAAGATACCAAAGAATATGTAATGATTCTTAGTGAGCTTTAATAAGATACAAGTGAGGATAAATAATATTTTGATGAATCAATGGATCAATTCTTTGAGTTTATTCAAGATTTTTAGAATATTTTTAGGCCTACATCTACTTGTGAAGAGATTGATAAAGTGGTTGTGAAGGTTGGAAAACATACTCAAGAGGATGTTGATCAAAGCATATCTCAAGTAAACCTTGATGAAGATAGAAAATAATATTTGGATATCCTTGAAGAGCTTGAATAATTTTAATCAGTTTAAAATCAGGATAACATATCTCAAGATGTCATAGAAAGCCAATAACATTGTTCTAGTGAGCCATTAGAGTCTGAAGTTGTAGCTATTCCTATAAATTAGAATGTGGTTACATTTGAGAGATTTCTCAATGTTGAAGAAAAAAATAAGGTGATCATTAAACCACATGAAGAGTTTATTTATATTTTATATATGTTTGATTTAGTAAATTAACTTGGAGACAAGCTAAATAGGTTGATAAGCAAGAAAAGAATTGATCCAACTAGAATGGCACTCAAGCAACAACTTATCCCTCATATTTGTCAACCACACGGAGAGGACCTAAGAGGTTTTTAATTTTATATAGGTGTATTTTTAGTGTTTTAAATATCATTAGTGTTATATTTCACTTTCCTATAAGTGATATTATGCACATGTTCAATTACTTAGTTTTAGTTTTCACTTTCCTCGAAGTGTTATCTTGCAAATTTTTTAGTAGGTAGTTGTTTTAGTTTTAAATTAGAGAAGTGATTATGCACAAGTATTTTAGTTTGTTGAAATAATTTTAAGTTTAATATTTTATGATATTTTCATGAATCCATATCCCAATGGTTAAGGATACTATTTTTGAATGTTTAATAGGCAAACATCCTAGCAGGGTCACCAATAATGTTGATAATTTTTGCCACCATTAGTCAAGGTTATTTATGTGTAAGTTTTAAATAAGAATAAATTAATGGATAGAGGATTAAATAGGTTATAAAAAAAATCAATCAAAATTAATAAATACTAAACTATACTCAATAAAAATTCACAGGTCCAAATTTTGGCAAAAGTTTTTTTTATTCCTCAAACTAACTAGTTGCGAGTTGGTAAAGGAAATATTTAAATGTTATTTTCATGAAGAGGAAGAAGAGTTGGTTGAATGGTATTAATGGTATATATTTACCCATATTAAATTAATATTACATGCATTGGTTTTAGGTTATATGTTCTTAACTTTATGAACAATTGTTAAGAAGAAAAGGTGCTCTAAGACCATTGTTAAACCCTAATAGCTCAATTTTAGGAGTTGTGATCGCATTTTTTTAGTTATTTATTAAAAAATAAAATTTGTGTGAGATATTATTTGAATATATGACTGGAATAAATATTAATTAATAAAAAATTTAAGGAAAATAATGGATAAAGTCAAAGGTGTAAGTTATAGGTTTTTAAGTAAGCAAGATAGAAAACCGGAAAAAGTATTTTTTGAGAGGTTTAAGTGTTTGATTGAAGACATAGAATTGTTGTACTTATGATATGGGTTATTATAGGTCATAATTAACAATAATTATTTATTTATTCCTCATAAAACCCAATAAAATTATAAAATATAAACCTACAAACATTTAAAAATGAGATTGTGCAAGCCAGAAAACACCAAAAAGTGCATATTTTGAGTTTTATTGAATGAAATATATTTTAATTTGACATGGAGGTATTTTTTTGATGTAATTTAATTTATTATATTTATTTAATGTATTTAATAGAACATAGGATATATAAAATGAAAAAACACAAGTGTATTCATAGAGGAAATCAGGGTTTTTCATTAATTTGTTCGCAAATAGAGTTAGAAATGAGTGTTTCAGGTCCTTCCAAGGGAATTTTTTTTTTAAATGGTGTATTATTATTTTAAATTTATTAATACACATTAATTAAATTAAAAATAATTCAAAATAGGCTCAACTCATTAAAAAACATCTCTAGGTCACCTTATAGGCAACAAGTATGCGCTTTTTTGTGAATTTTTTTTTGATAGTTTGGTGAAGTATTTTGGATATTTAAAAAAATTATAGGTATAAAAAATTAAAAACTATAAAATGAGAATATTATGAGTTATATAACTCATTTTAGACCCTCAAATCTAAGTCAAGATTTCTTAAGGCTTAAAGAGCACAAAATGGCATTTTTGGAGGTTGTAAGTGGATTTTAGAGTTGAAAATTTATTTTAATGTATTTTTAACCATGGTGATTATTTAAAAATACTATTTACACTCATTATATATTAAAATAATTCAAATTAATCAAGTTATATGTTCTCATGGTGCATTTAAGAAGCTTACCATAACCATAGAAGATAGACATGTCCAAGATGGACCAGTATGGAAAGTTTGGATCATCCATAAGATAATGCACTTTAAAAAAAACTATTTCATATATTTAAAAAATAAATAAACATCCACTATCCCCTAATTATACACCAAAATTTATGAATATGACAATTCATAAGTTTAATCAACACATTGTGCATTTAACAACCTTGCCTAGTCAAACACATGTGCTCTTTGCTAAATGGATATCAAGTAGAGGTTAAGTGTTAGTTTGAAAGATGAAATGAAGGTAATAATTATTATACATGAATTTAAAATATTTTACCTATCTCTACTATTCCCCCTTGGAGTAATTTAGGGAATTCAAGAAGAAGAAATATGCACGTAAGTTACAAGTAAGGTAGCAAAAGTCAAACTCCAAGTTACAAGAAAGGTAAATGAAGTAAAAATATAATATTCAAGTAATATATATAAATTAAAAATTTAATATGAATTAAATATAAAAATTATCTAAGTTAATATTGAAATTATTTCAAACTATTCACAAGGAGTTAATTGAAGAAGATCAAGATCTCTTCAAGATTGAAGACAAAATAAGCATGCATGAGACCTTTGACCTTTCCAAAATGTTTAAACAAGATTATACATATAAATTATACAAAATATTCCAATGATATCAATTTAAAATCATGTATTTAATATGTATCAATTTGTAATTTTGGGTTTGAGTTGAAGGTTGAGTTAGAGTTTAATTAAAAGAAGAGTGAACTATGAGTTAGTAGGTTGACTCATCCAATTGAGGGATGTTTTGTCTCCTCTCTCTTGATTTATTTTCTATATGTATTTTCATTTTTGAGAATTATTATGAGGATATTAAGATTTTATATTATATATATTGACAAAAAATTTATTACATCACCTTTGAAGTAATAAAGAGCTAATTTTTCCTCTATTTTTAAGTTGTTCATGAAGTGTGTGTCTTGTGTTCATTGATGTTACTTAGTGATTGATTATTTTTCCTACGTTTATGTCTAAAATTTTCACCTTTATTAAAAAAATTAGAAATATTTTAGGTCATTTAAAATGTCTAATTCTGCATTCTACCTAATCTAAAGGTGATTTCAACTTGTGTTTATTCCTTTCAAGCTAGTGTGAGTGTTTATTAAGACTTGTGTATGAAATACTAATGAAAAGGTCATTAAATGAATATTAAGTGAATGTGTGAAAGTTATTTAGATTTAAAAATTTGTAAATTATAGGTGTAATTGACCTTTACATTGGTGCATCTCCCCAAATTTTTAGTTTTATGTTCAATTTCAGCTTGTGTATTGCCCATTTTCCCCTTTTCCTAGTCAACAAATCACCAAATTAGAGAGTTTAGAGAGTATTAGGTGAGTGTCACAAAGTGAACCAATAATTCATATGGATATATATCCATTATAAGGTTACCCACACCTTGGAGAGTTTACATTGTGTCAACAAGAGTGAGAATAATCACACATTCTTGCAAAGGTGAAATTCTGAATGATAACAATAATTTTTCAAAAGAGAGTACTAGGTCTATGCATTGGATCAATATTGAAAAATTTAATGATGCATTATCCAAATGTTATTTTTTTGTCCTCTTGAATCCTTTCCCAATATTATGAAGGTTATCATGACCAATACGATGTATTTGATATCTGAAATATCTACCTCTAAAGTGGAAATGGGCTCATTACCCAAGTATTTGAATTTCATATTTATAGGTTTAGTTAAATGAAAGACATATTAAACAAGTAGTTTCAAATTTATAAGTATTAAATTAGGTTATATAAAAATTTTGTGTGGGTTAAAATTTGGGGCCATAGTGGTAATAAATGTTTTCAAATCACCCTCTAAAACTTATCCTACATTCTATATGACTTAACCATACCTTCAAGGCACTCGTGACACCTCTTAGACATGAAATGAAAAATAATAATTAAAATTTGATGAAAATTAATGGGTAATGTTGCATGATTCTCTAAGTATGGATATGTTTAGAATGGAATGGAAAAATAAATAAAATTTGGGTGAAAATGGAAAAAATGATAAAGCAATGTCACCACAAATGGTAGGAAATAGGGGGCAAATGAGCACCGTGAGAACACAAACCATGAAAAATGATGAAAATACAAGTTAAATAATTATTATGAAGGATCCAAGAGAAAAAAACAATGATCTGAGCTAGTAAGAGAGTGTACAATTTGCTTAAGGTTATAAGAGAGAAATATTGATTTCTTATGTAGTAAGGAAGTTCAAGATGGCTTTACATAGACTTAAACTTACTTTTTGGAATTTGATACATGTTAAAAAATGAGCACAATGTATTTCAAATCTTCCAAGTCTCAATAACACATCAAGAATATTTATTTTATTGAAAAACTTTCCCCAATGTTTTTTGTGCCTTTCATGCTTTTCAAACACTTTGAGCACTTAAGGTACTCTAGGCACATAAGTATCTAATATCACAGTATGATTTTCATGCTTATATAATACCTTATGAACCTATTTTCATTTTTAAATTTTTAAAGTCATGAGGAACCATGATCAAACTATGAATTTTGCATCCAAAAGACACTTGTAGAAACCCTAGTGTATTTCATAACTTTAAGATCCAACCAATACTTTGGGAATCCTTAGACCATTTTAGTATTTTTGGAACTTTGAGAAATTTTGGAAGTTCCCTATGGGGTTAAAAATTATGAAAGCTCAAAAATTCATTTTAATAATTTAGACAAATATTTTTATGTTAATTTTTTATACTCAAAATTCATCTCTTAGACCTAGTCTATGTAATGGAACACAAATTGGGAGTTTTTGGGAAGATCAATTTTCAATAAAAATAGTTGGATCTAGTCAAGGAATTTAGATGAAATGGATAAAATATAACTCCATAAATTATTATTTTTAATGACTAGTTCCTTATCCATTAGCTTAAAGAATCAAATTATTGCTGCAAAAATTTAAAACAAGACACTACAAAGACAAAAAGGAAGGAAAAAAGGGAAGCACACCAAAAAGGAAAGAGAGAACATAAAAAAAAAGGAAACAAGATAATGTGTAAATATAAACACAAATACTACTAATTCACCTATGTACATATAGGGGACAACCTAATTTCACTAAAAATAATTCTTCAAATATTGCCCATTTTAAGGTAACAAAAGATATTAACTATCATTATATCTTAGGTAGTATGTATTATATCCATAGAATTTGTGGATCTTGAATGGGCCTATCCATATAGAGTCAAGATTATGATACTTACCTTTTAGTTATCTCCTCTTATCCCATAAAATAATTAGATCTCCAATTTGAAAATATCTTTGCTTTTACCTCTTGTTAAAAAGTTTCTTTACTTTATTCTCATGTTAAATAATCCAATAAACAAATGTGGCCCTCTCATTTTTAAGATTACTTAGTTGCATGATACTCTTATTAAGATTTTTTTTAAATTATCATTTTTACCGCTATTTATAGCTATAATATAGGAAACTATAAGGAAATTAGAATTTGAGCACTTGTCTCATACACAAAATACAATGGAGACATGTGAATGGATATATTTGGATTGATACAATCAACTCACAATGTATACAATTTATTATGCCAATTCATATTATTTTCATCCACTAAATTTTGAATTATTTATCTAGACTATGGTGGTCAAGGATCAGGCATGTAAAGGAAAACTATTCTTAAAGGTAGCTTGGTTATAAAAGTGAATGCATGTAATAGTTGAGAATAGAAAAAATAAACATGCATTCAATGGAGTGGAAGTATTAGACTTGTATAAATGTAAATTTTATTCAATATGGGTGAATAGGGAAATACAAAGATGCATGATTCTTATAGAAAGGCTAGTAGGTCAAGTTCATGTAGCCATAAGGGGTTAACACTTCTTATGGTTTTCCTAGACTAAATAATACTAATTGTGAATGATAGAATAAATAAACAAAGAATGAATTCTATCACTGTATGTTAAGCATGGGATATATTGAGAGGGGGGGGTGAATCAATATATCATAAATCTTATAAATTTTCCCTTAATCAAAATCCACTTTAACATACATTCAAGATATCCAATAAAACTAAAATAATAAACACCACACAAGATAGAGAGAGACACTAGATTTAATATGGAAACCCAATGTGAGAAACACCACTGAGAACAATCTCAAGTATATGAATGAGCACTAACTCAAACTACAATATCACAAGTACTAACTTGCAGGAGTACCAACCCCTTTGCTGAGCACCAACACAACAACTATTCATGAACACCAACCCACAAGAACACCAACCCCTTTGCTGAGCACCAGCATAGAAACAATTCATGAGCACCAACCCATAGGAGCACCAACCCCTTTGCTAAGCACCAACATAACAACAATTCATGAGTACCAACCCATAGGAGCACCAACCCCTTTTGTGTATGCCACACAACTATCTCTCATTGTTGCTATCTCAATAAATGATAGTTCATTACAATCTCTTTCCTCTCTCTCCTCTAATCTTTTAAGCTAGATATAACAAATAAAAATCATAATCTATCACGCACATTACAAATGGCTTCTCAAGCCTTTATTTATAGATTTCCAAATGACCTTTGGCCTTTCCCCTTTGTGACCCTTCAATCCTCATGGAAAATGGTGCCAAACTTGCATGACCCTTCATATCCTTGCATTTCACAAGTCATGTGGTGAACCTTCATAAGCAAAAGCATCCTTTCCTCTTTTATCTTTATCTTGGTGACTTTTCATATTCCTCAAAGTGTCCCTTCATGAGAAATTGTGCCCTTCCTATTTTGTCTTCACTTGGTGACTCTTGGAATTCCCCAAGATGAATCTTCATGGGAAAATGCATCCCATTCTTCTTTTGTCTTTACCCCATGACTCTTTTACTTCTCCATGGGCCATTCTTTTGACTTTAAGCAACCAAAAATATGTATTCATTAATATTAAATAAATATCAACACACATTAGCCAAGATATAACTATTAAAAACATCATTAAATGCAATGGGGCCTTTATCACCAATAATGCTAGACCTTTGACATCAATGACAATATTTCCAACAATCTCCCCCTTTGTCATTGATGGCAACCTCAATCTTAAAACTACCACATCGTGAAACCTACAACTATTACTATAGTAACCTATACTATAGTAACTCCCCCTTACTATAGTAACCTATACCTATTACCTGTACCTATTTCTACACATGTACCTATACTTTTTGTTCTCCACCTTTGACATCAATGGTAAAGGGCCTACCTAGAGCTAACACTTAGCTCCCCCTCAACTGATGCTAAATTTCAATGGCAGGAAGTAAAATAAATTACTCCCAACTTCTCTCACAGATACTCAAATGTGTCTTTTGGTAGTGCCTTTGTGAAAATATCTACAATCTACTCTATAGTACTGATATATTCCATCTTAACCTATTGATCTACAACCTACTCTCTCAAGAAGTGATATCTAATGGGATTATGTTTTGTTCTTGAATGCATTACTAGATTCTTTGAAATATTTATAACACTTGTGTTATCACAAAAATTGGAAATAGGTTCATCATACTTTACCTTGATATCTTCCAAAGTTTGTTTCATCCAAATCAATTGAGTAAAACACAATATTGCTACAATATATTCTACTTCATCTATATAAAGTGATACTAAATTCTACTTCTTGCTTAAGCATGATACTAAGCTATCAACAAGGAAGAAAGCTCCTCTACTTGTACTCTTTCTATCATCCAAGTACCCTACCCAATCTAAATTTGTATAAGTAACGAAAGTGAAATCTCTACCTATGGGATACCATAATCCATAATCTAATGTCCCCTTCATATATCTAAATATTCTCTTCACCAATTAAACATGACTATCTTTTAGAGATGATTGATATATTGCAACCATACCTACTGCATGCATGATGTCTAGCCTCAATGCTATCAAATATAAAAGACTACCAATCATAGATCTATACAAAGATTGATCTATAATAGGTGAATCTTCATCCTTGCTCACCTTATTTTCTATATTCATAGGTGTGCCAACTAGTACACAATCCTCAAAACCAAATTTCTTCAACATTTCCTTGGCATATTTACTTTGAGATATGAAAATTCCTTTATTTGATTGAAATATTTATGATCCTAAGAAAAATGATAATTCTCTAAGCATAGACATCTCAAATTCTTTTTGCATTCTATAAGAAAATTCTTTTATCATCTTTTCAATATTTCCTTCAAAAATGATATCATCAACATATACCACAACAATAAATATATGCTCACATTCTATTTTGATGTAAATATTACTATCAACAAATCCTCTCTTGAATCCTTGATCTTGTAAGTACTTATCAAGTCTTGCATACCAAGCTCTGGAATCTTGTTTCAATCCGTACAATGCTTTCTTCAATCTACATACATGGTTACTAATATTTGAGAGAATAAATCCCTCAAGCTACTCAATGTATACCTCTTCTTCAAGATTCCCATTTAGGAAGGCAGATTTGACATCCATCTGAAACACTTTGAAAATTTTAAACACTGCATATGCAAGACAGATTCTAATAGCCTCTAAACATTGCCACTAGTGTAAAAGTTTCTTCAACATCTATTTCCTCAATCTGAGCATATCCTTTACATACTAATCTTTCTTTATTTCTAGTCACTTCTCCATTTTCATTCAACTTATTTATATAAACCCATTTTTTCCTATCATATTGTGATCTTTTGGTCTAGGCACTAATTCCCAAGTATCTTTATTTTCTATTTGATTTAATTCTTCATCCATAACCGTAACCCAATGCTCATCATGTCTAGCTTTTGAAAAAGTTCTAGGCTACATTTTAGATAACAAAGAGAAATTAACTTGCTTAGATTCACTTACCATCATTATTCTAGTGTGAATTCCTTCATTTATGTCCCTGATGATGTCACTTTCATTATGATTTCCTTAAATGTATTTGGATGGAGTTTTGGTGCCCTTTTTCTCCTCATCTTCATCTGATTCTTCAAATCCTTCCTCTTCAATGATTTCAAAAATGTCTATTAGATCACTGATTCTTTGTGTTCCATATTCTTCTATCTTAACAATTGCAATTTCAACAATTTTCTTGGTTATTTTTTTATAAAATTTGTAAGCTTTAATTTTGAAAGAATAAACAATAAATATACCTTCATCTACTCTGGATTCAAACTTACCAAGTTTTTCATCGGTTCTCTTTATGAAGCATTTGCTACCAAAAACTCTAAAATAATCAATTATTGCTAGTTTGTCTTTCCATAGCTCATAAGGAGTCTTGTCACTATTAAATCTTAATAATTCTCTATTATAAATATGCACTAATGTACCAACCAACTCTCTCCAATATTTATTTTCTATCTTGGATTCATTTAGCATTGTCCTCACCATCTCCTGAACTATTCTATTTTTCCATTCAACTACATTTTGCTATGGATTTCTGGGTGCTGAATAATGTCTCTTTATTCCATTATCTTCAAAAAACTCAATAAATTGAAATTACATGAATTCTCATCCTTGATCTAATATTAGACACTTAATCTTCAAATTAGTTTCATTCTCAACTAATGCTTTGAATGCTTTGAAATTTCTAAAAACTTTTGATTTTTTATTTAAAAACATTACCCAAGTCATACATGAAAAATAATCAATAAGCAACATGAAATATTTTTCACCTTGAGTAATTTGAGTCCTCATAGGTGCACATAGGTCAATGTGAACAATCTCTAGCATCTGAGTGGTCGAGTTATTTTTTTGTTTTGAACTACCTTCTAGCCTACTTCCCATGCTGACAAGGTCCATAAAGCATGTCAGATGGCTTTGTAATCTTTGGAAGATTTCTGACTGCTTGATTTTTTTTTGATGTTGAAAATATTGTCAAAATTTATGTTTCCCATTCTCATATTACATATCCAACTTTATTCAATCTAACTCAAACAACATTTTTGACATTTGATGTCTGATAGCATATACAAGTTATTGCCTATTTTTTGAGCATCTACAACCGATACATCTGAATCTTTTCTTATAATTGCACAACCTTCTACATAAAAATTTAGTGTATGCCTCTAATCACACATTTGACTTACACTCAAAATATTATGCTTAATACCTTATACATATAAAACATTTTTAGTTTTAGTTCTACCATTATCCAAGCTTAGTGTACCTTTTCTAGTAATCTGGTAGTAGTATTGTCTCCAAATTTCACTATGCCACCATTGATTTTTTTAAGGTTATGAAATTTATCTTGTCTCCTATCATGGGCCTCGAACATCCACTATTAATGAACCATGGCTCTTCTTCATTTCTTGCATGCAAATCTATCTGAACCAACATATAATCTTTAGGTTATTTCTTCTACCATGTATGAACCTTCTTCTTAATGAATGGAGCCTTAAAACTCTAGTCCTTCTTGACTGAATCAAGCATGATTATATAGTTCTGAGCTATGTGTTCTAAGTTTTTACACTTGTAACATATTATGGCATCTTCATCAAATCTTAATAGAGGAGAAAAAGAGTTGTAGCTTCTACTTGACTCTACATGACTTTCCTTTTCCTTATTTCTAAAAATGTTAGCTCTTTTTCTACATTCTAATTTCTTGTGACCATATCCATTAAAATAAAAATAGTAACCATAAAAATAAGACTTGTTTGTGTATCTCTGACCTAATTTCCTTTTGTAGCTTTGTTCCCTCCAGCCTTCTTTGTTTGAGATGTCCTCTGTATTTTTCACTTCTTCCCTTTTTGTTTCTTATTTTGTAAGAGCTTCAACATAGCTCTTTTTATTTTCAAATATGATACCTATCTTATCTGATTTTTACTTTTAGATTTCTAATATCTTATTCAGCATATTAGTGCTATTCTCAAATTTTGAATCATTGGCTGCTCTATCATTGATTGATTTATTTGCTTTATCAAGATCTACTTTTAAAGAAGCAATTTCAATAACATACATTTCACATTCTTTTCTTACTATTTTCAACTGTGTATTTATATCTTATTCATTATTCTTGGCTTCTTTAAAGTGTGCTTGTAGATCTTCAATTATTTTCGTTGACTTCTTTTCATTTTTCTTGATATGGCACTTCAATTTTTGATTTTTTTTTCAACAGCTTTTAACTCTTCTAAGGCACAAATGAGTTATCCTTCTAGATTCACTTCAGCTTCATCCTCTTCTTCTTCTTCTTGATCATTTGTAATTTTACTTGCAGAGGCATCTTCATGTATGGCCATGAATAAAATCTCTTCTTCTTTTGATTTCAAACTTGAATTTACAACCTCTAGTTAATTCTTAAGATCTTGAAAAAATATCTTATTTTCTTTTGCTTCTATAGCCAACTTAGAATCCAAGATACACACCTATTCCGTAAGATCCTCAACCACATATTTCAATTCTTGATTCTCCTTCTTTAGCTACTTGACCATCTTGTACTTTCCCAATCTACCTTCAAGCTGTAAAACTTTTTCAAAAGGAACCTGCTCTGATACCAATTGTTAAGCATGGGATATATTGAGAGGGGGGGTGAATTAACATATCATAAATCTTATAAACTTTCCCTTAATCAAATTCCACTTTAACATATATTCAAGATATGCAATAAAACTAAAATAATAAACACCACACAAGATTTAGATAAACACCATATTTAATGTGGAAACCCAATATGGGAAAAACCAATGAGAACAATATCAAGTATATGAATGATAACCAACTCAAACTACAATATTCACAAGCACCAACTTGTAAGAGCACCAACCCCTTTGCTGAGCACCAACACAACAACTATTCATGAGCACCAACCCACAAGAGCACCAACCCCTTTACTAAGCACCAACACAACAACAATTCATGAGAACCAACCCATAGGAGCACCAACGCATAGGAACACCAACCCCTTTTGTGTATACCACACAACTATCTCTTAATGTTGTTATCTCAACAAATGATAGTTCATTACAATATTTCTTTCATCTCCCTCCTCTACTCTTCTAAGCTAGATATAATAAATAAAAATCATACTCTATCACACACATTACAAATGGCTTCTCAAGCCTTTATTTATAGCTTTCTAAATGACCTTTGGCCTTCCCCCTTTGTGACCCTTCAATCCTCATGGAAAATGGCACCAAACTTGCATGACCCTTTGTATCCTTGAATTTTAAAATTCATGTGGTGACCCTTCATAATCAAAAGCATCCTTTCCTCTTTTATCTTTATCTTTGTAACTTTTCATATTCCTCAAAGTTTCCCTTCATGAGAAATTGTGCCCTTCCTCTTTTGTCTTCACTTGGTGACTCTTCGAATTCCCCAAGATGACTCTTCATGGAAAAATGTGTCTTATTCTTCTTTTATCTTTACCCTGTGACTCTTTGAATTCTCCATGGACCCTTATTTTGACTTTATGAAACCAAAAATATATTCATTAATATTAAATAAATATCAACACACATTAGCCAATATATAACTATTATAAACATTATTAAATGCAATGGGGCCTTTATCACCAATAATGCTAGACCTTTGACATCAATGACAATATTTCCAACACTTTAGTTGTGTATGATGTAAACCCATGTCTATATACACATGATACATATTTATAAATATATTATAAGAGGTAGTTATAACTAATACCAATTATAAAAGACACAGTTATGAGTCATGTCATCTTCACTACTGAGTGATGTCTAGTATTCTAAGTATGTGGTACCAGGTTATTGACATGTTCTAGGCTGAAATCCACCACTAAATAATCCACACTATTATATCAAGCTATCACAAGGATACATTAGGATATGAAAAGTGTATGCACATGAAAACAATGATGTGCTTAATGAAAAAGTGTGTGCATAAGAATATTAGAAAGATCAAGACTGTAAAATAGTGTGAGTGTGGTACACAAGATTGAAAACAAGAATGTGTGTCACATGATACTATGAGCAAGTGATAATGTGTAATGGAGTATGAGTGAGTGAAATAATGGTGCATAGGACTATGATCAAGTTCAAATTTTCATTGCAAAAGTATGAATAAGAATCTAAAGTGAGATGTGCACATATTACATATGTGTACGCATGAGAATTATAATAGCACTAGAGATGCACAAAAAATATTTTTTATGTATTGAATATAAATGGTCTATATTTCACCCTTTTGTAGCTATAAAAACTACACTTGAAGTTTCTACAAGTTTTACCACTTATTTTGATCAATGTTTTGCCTAAACTTGACCACTTAGAAGAGTAAATTTGTACCATGGTAGGTGTGTGTGTTTATCAATTTAATGATATGGTCCTTATATATACTACATAAGTGTTCATGATCAAGATTAAAATGATGTTGTGTTACTATTGGCTTAATAAGTGGAGGTGCATACAAATGAAGGAATTTCACATTAAAAAATGGATGCATGCCAACCTAAAATGCATACAGTATTTGATGTGCATCATGACACTCATATTTTTATTAGGTGATATAAGGGATATAATAAACTTGATGATGAATAAATTATATGTGGTGTAATAAATTTGTGGCTTTGTTTTCTCCATGTTCCTATGTGTGGGACTTAGTATTGACTGGTGTGAGGTACGAGATGTCTATGAAGAGACACCATGAGTCATCCTGATTTGGCACAATGACTATTAAACTCCCCAAAGGAGAATATGTAGGCCTAATATTTACTTGATCAAGGAGATATTATATTTGGAACCTAATTTTATCATTCTCCCAAAATAATTTGAGATATAGAGGGTTGTTCAAAAGAGGGTATTTAGGAAAAAAATCAATGCAATGCTTTACTTCAAAATGAATTGGAAGGACTTTAGGATCTTTGAATACTTTATCATGATTATTCAATAACCTATTGAGTTATTTATATAGTGATATTAATCACACAATGTGAATTGTTATAAATTACTTTATCCCATGTGTAAGTATGCCAGGGTGGACTATCAGTAACACAAAGTTATACATGTTTGAGATGAGTTTACAACATTGTCTGGTAGAGACTAAGGTGACTTTAGTCATTTTAAGTAACTCAAAGAGGTTGAATGAAAAATATTGTGCATAAATGGTCCAACATTATAGATTGTATTGATATGTAGCTACATGGTCATACAAATACAACCTTATAAATAAATGTCATAGACCTCTAAAGGTGTGATGTCATAAGTGATAGCATCATACATATGTTTTAATTTATACTATAAGGTGCATTATTATCAGACATATATATCATTTCCTTGTTAGATCCACCCTAGTTATTAGGGATTGGGTATAAAATTAGTGGAAAGGCCAATGTTTTACGCTATGGTTTGCACATGTATGTTCTTTTAACATCCACTATCAATATTGACATGAAGATGTTGAACCTTCACCTAGAACTTGGTGTAAAAAACATGTTCATGATCAGTAGAGGTGTCTATCACAATGGTTATAATGCTCAAAAAAATCACATTTATATTAATTTCATCTATCAATGTGAGACCTAGTGTATAGTGGTAAATCAAGGTTTGATGCACACAACATTCATAGTCATCATGGGTGTGAAAATGATGATGATGGCACCACTTGTCACCAAAATTATTTTTTAATTTGTTTAAAGTAGAAGGAATAAGATCCTTTGAGTTATTTTTATTATTATTAGGATACTCTATATTTAAATAATTGTTATACTTTTGTGTATAAGGATGTATTAAGGGTTTGTGCATGGGATACTCTTGTATGTTGTGTTGGATGAATAGGAGAGATGTTTATTCATCTTTGACTTAGAAATGATCTTAAAGGATTTCTAATAGCATTGAACTAGAGTTATAAAATATAATAATTCCATATTCACATGGATATAAAGTGAGATTACACTGATTTACTTCAACGCCTTATGTTACTCACTCAAAGTCTCTCATAGACACACATAGTAGTCATAGAATAAGTTTGTGTGGTATTCCAATGACTAATCCTTACACTAGTGAAAATATTATAACTTGATGTATTCATCCTCAAAGTGATGAAGAGGATATTACTCCTCTAACACACTAACAAAGGTATTCCAAGGCTCAATTAGAACACATTCTTGCACACTTTGTGCATTGAAATAATCCCACCACTGAACAACCAGAATGGACATCTTCAACAATGTGATTATGATCTTCTCAACATAAATGTTTCATAATTGACTGAAAATTATGCCTTGATCCATCAAATCTAGACATCTAATGTTTCATAATTAATTTTTCCTTCAAATAAAGGGATGTCAAGATTGTCTTACACTCTAAAGGAGGTTTTTTATATAAACCACTATTAAAAAAACTATGGATGTGTGGCAAATTATGTTAAATTGAGATGCATAATAAAATAATATAATTGGACAAAATATTTGTGTGTTACACCTCCAATGCATCATAAATAATATATTTGACATCTAGGGATACCTCAAGTTACTTCTGGGCATTAACCATCTTACTTTTTCTATGACATTCCTAGGGATATTCCCAAAAATAAATGACTAATAATAATTATCTTTCATTACACTCAAAATTTTAGAGGCATATAAATAAATAACTAAGCTCTGATACCAATGATTTTTATTACATGGGCATAAAATTAGGCATGAAATGGATAATTACTATTAAATGTAATTCACAATTATAAGAGTGAATACACATAGGGGCTCAAAACAAAACAAAAAACATACATTTAATGGAGCATAGGTCTCATAATTTAGAAATGTAACTTATATTAAATATGGATGAGTAGGAAAAACAAAGATGTACAATGATTATAAAAATGCTATGAGGGTAGGCTCTTATAGCCATAAAGGGTGATCACTTCTAGTTTTTCTAAACTAAACTATATAATATCAGTCATGAATGATAGAGTAGATACATAAGACATTCTATCTATCACTTTAGTTGTGTATGGAATGAACCTATCATGATGTTTATGATACATATTTATACATAGAATACAATATGAAATTACAACTTTTTATATTATAAAGTGAATGGTTATGTGTCATGTCATATTCATTGCTAAGAAATAGTTGGTATTCCAGGTACATGGTGGTGAGATATTGACATGTTTTAGACTAAAAAGTGCCACTTGGTAAGCCAAATTATCAAATAAATATAAAACATGGATGTATTAGGATAATTCAAGTGTATACATACACAAAAGATGATGTTCTTAGCATATAAGTGTGTGTGTGGGATTACAAGAAAAAATGAGACTATGCATGAGACTACGGTCAAGTGTGAGTGTGATAATGGTGTGTAAGACTATGAATTATTATGATCATGTTTCATGGAAGTGTGAAAAAAATCCAAAGTGAGATGGTTAACATATTATGCATGCATTCATAGGAGAAGTGTACATAACATAGGAGATACACACATATCAATGATAGTAATAATGTTATTACTATTTGATTCAAGTTTTATGATTAACTTTGGGGTAATAATATAAATATCGAGACAAATAAATTTTCATATCTATAATAGAAATGAATGAGATTAGAAGATATACAATTGGAGGCATTATCCATTAAAATATTATGGGGTATGCCAACCATGACCATGTTCTCCTTGATAAAATTGCATACTAATTTAGAGGTAGTTTAATTTAAGAGGATGGATTCAACCCATTTTTTGAAGTAGTATATGGCCATGAGAACATGTGTGTACTTAACTTGATAAAGTTTCAATGTGAAAATGAAATATAATCCCATTTTTTAATGACTTTTTAATACTAAAATATTAAGAGGAAGTGTCACAAGTATTAGTTTTCCCATAAACCTGTTGACATGTTTCAAATATTTTAACCCATTCCTAAGAGTCCTTGAAAAGTATGGGCTAGTAATAGTGTGGTCTTAGAATATTATATGCTATGATAGGTGTATAAAAAGGGCCTTTGCATCCCTAGTTATGAAAATATTCCAACAACATATTTTATTGTTCCTTATCAACACACTATAGGAAGAAACCATTAAAAACATTTTTGAATATGGTATTGTTCCAAATTATATATTTTAAGGATTTAAACTTCAATGATTCTTATTTTATTGGCATTCAAATATTGAAGACATTCTTTATGGTTAAAAATTAAGAATTATTAGAGTACCATTCATCAATAAAACCAAAAAATACTACCAATGGAATTATTTTTTCTTATTTACTTCTTTGAATACAACCTTATTTTGATAATCAACTCTTTCTATAAATATCTGTTACAAGCCTCTACCTCTAACCAACTTGGTGGGATTGATTTATGATATGCCCTTAGCATATAACATGTATTGGGATATGTGTGGCCAACTTGTGGCTATAATAACCTTTAACTAAGTTGTATGATAGTTTCTATAGCTTCATATTAGTAATGATGTTTATCTAGGTTATTTTCATAGTATTACTAGGATATATTAGTAGGTAGTGGTTAGTATTTTATCATCATATTATAGGTTATATTATTATTTTAAGGTTGTGTAAGTTGCCCCATCTAAGTGGCTTATCATTTATTCATACATTTTTCACTATTTCAATCATATGATGATCTATTTATGTTATTATACTTTATTTTTTAACTAATTTCATTACAAGTGGCATCAAATCTTCAATTTGGGAAAAATATGTATAAAACACTAATTTTAGAGAATCACTTATTTATTATAAGCTAATGTGAATTGTTATACATTTATTTATTAGAGTTTGAGAATCATTCAAGCAACTTATAATATAAAAATATGGGTTGTTGATCATTTTTAAAGATTTATTATTGTTTTAAGTTTTTAATTAAATGCAATCTACAAGCCATAATTTAAGAAGTTTTTTTCTAATTTATTTTATTATAAATCTTGAAAAAAAATAGCAGGTGTATTTTTTTCATGTTTTTATTTTGAATTTGACCCAAGTCTAAATTCATATGGTCAAAGTTGTATCAAGAGATAAAATCAAGTTCAACACTATCACACCTCAGCATGACAAGGCCATAAATTAGAGGGCATGGAAATAATTTATTTACACTAAATAAAAAACTTGATAAAATCAAAGTTTGGATTAGGTGGGGATTTTAATAGGATGGATTATTTATTGGAGAAGAAAGTGTTTGATATGAAGTGTAGTATGTGAAACATAGATGATAAAATAGAGAATATGTACAGTGATTTAAAAAGGGATATGACTTGCATCACTATGTAAATGGAAACTCTCATGGATTTTATTAACAAGATGTTAGCCTCACAAGAGACTCAAATTTGATATAAGGAATAACCCAATATTAGTCCAAATAATGTACCTCAATTCATGGCTAACACTAATTTGGGGTCAATAATCCTGATACTAAAGGTGGACATGTGTAAGTTCATGTTTTATCAAAATTTGATATTAATATAATTAAGATAAACTATTGAATAGAATTAGAATTTATTAAATATGTAATAAGTACACATGATTGATTTGGAACTTTGTATTTATATAAATATACTAAAAGGGAAAAGTACTAAAGATAAATAACTTGGTTGACACTTAAATATGATGGACTATAACATAGACTATGTGATCAATTATGATATTGTGTGAGGTCATTGTGAATTAGGAATAAGGATTTGTTTGATCCTAAAACAAGGCCATGCTATCTAGACAAGGTTGACCTATGCTATCCTCTATAGGGTGTATTGAAATACTTTAGGGCTTTTACACTCTGTGTGAGTTTTTATTAATGTGTCTTTGCCTTTAGGTCCTTTTTATATATATGGGATTTCTTGATTTTATTCAAGAACTTCTATGTTCCTTATTATTCACATAAAAATCCTAGATCAATGATAAATAGGACCAAATGTAGTAAAATGGGGGAAAAGAGGTTAAAAGGCGAAGTTGTGGTTGATATCAACATCTCCATGTAGTAAATTCCATCTAGTTCTCCCATGCTATGTTGGTGTGTGTGAAATAATGGTGTAATGATATACTCTAGTGCAAACTTGATGTAATTAAGTACTTAAATAATGACTTGTGACCTTGTTAGTTTATTCAAACTTAGCTCAAGGCTACTTGGGTTAAATGGACTTAGAATTAAGAGGAATAGGTGATTTCCTCTCAAAGTGTAGTTATAATAATTATGTTGTTTGTAATAAATATGCCTTTTTTCATCTAAAGAAAAAATGAATAGAAAATATGCTTATATAGTGGTACTTTTGGGATTTACTCAATTTGGAATTGCAAAAAGTGAAGGATGACCCATTGATGATTTTAATTTGAGCAATTAGTTGTTGTTTGGTGGGAGGATGAAATTGAAGGCTTCAAAAACCACTGGCCAATAGTATTATCCTAAAGGAGTGGCTACTTGGAATGAAGAATAAGAATATTAAGGATAGAGAGTCATCCAAAAACATGTTACAATGTATATTAAGGACTTTCCTAAGTATGAATCAGTCTAATAGTGAGTCTAGGATTGTTATAATTAAGAATAAGAATATTAAGGATAGAGAGTCATCCACATATAAATAGATGAATAGTGATTTACAATTGTAGAATTGAGCATAGGTTAAGTCTGCATAGAGGAGTAGTCATAAGTGTATTATTTTAGAATTAAATATTAATTTTAGTTACTACATTTCCCCCTCTTTTATTATAGTAATGCAACAAAGTGAAAGTACTATAGTAAAATAAAGAGAGGTATAACTAAGCTTACTTGTGTTGAGTAGGCTTGGATGTAGATCACACACTAAATTATGCTTGATGAAAACCTTTAATGAAACATATATAAATCAATCCTTACTTAGGATATAAATCTAAAATTAAATACAAAAACATATATATAAAATAAAAATGAATGATTATACTTTTTCATATATGTGAATAATTTTTTTTATGATGAAAAATGGTGACTAGAGAGGGCGGAACATTTGGAGATTTTAATTTTATTGAAACACTTGGATTATAATATGCATTCTCTAATCCTCATTGGTATGAGATTATGCTTAGGAACTCAAGATGTGTTTAACCTTAATTTGGATATGGATCTTATTTAGTGGTTAGGGTTAAGGATATAGAAATGATAAGTCACAAAGGTGAATATCAAATCTATATAAGGCCAATTAATGTGATAAACTTAAATGTATCATATGTTTAATATATAAATCTAAGATAGGATATTAAAGGAAAGTATTAATATGATAGATATACAAATGACATAAAATAAATTAGTTATTTGTCTTTTATGCTAACATAGTTTTAGATATGGTATAGGTAGAAAGGATGTAGGAATAAAATTTTGAATCAATTGTTAGATTTTGGATCTGATGCTTCTATCTCTTTAGACACTTACATTATCCTAGGATAGTTATGTTGATGCTAGTGTCCTATATGAAATAATCATTAAAATAGGATGTGACCACCTAAATGCTTCTATGTTCGGCTTCACTCTAGTGCATTTAGATCTAGCTCATGGACTATTTCTCTAGGCAAAATGGCAAAATCTTAGCTTTGAATTTTCACATATGAGCTTGGGGAAAAATGGGTTAGTGGGTACATAGTTTCAAGATGAACCATAATGATTCCAATATCAAAGTGTGTGCCTATATAGCTAATACTCTAAAAGAGGGACCTAAACTCATGTAGTTATCCCCTATGTGTTGGCTTGTGTGTGAATCATATAATGTGTAAAGTAAGTACAAAGTGACCTAGTTTATAACTTGGAAAATATGCCCTATGACTAATCCTTTAGTACTTCAGACTTGTAGCTAGGATTTTCCTTTGACTGATATTAGAATAGGGTGGAATAGGAAATATTTTGGTAAATTGAGTGCTCTTTTGGTTTAATTGTTAGGTGAGGAATGAATGAGGGTTGATACTATATTTATACCAATCCTATCAGGAGATAACTTGAACTAAATCACTTGAGATGACCATTATAATACATTTCATATGTAATTTGGATAATGTTTCAGGTATTGGACACTTACATCATGCCAGGATAGTAACATCAATGTTATTGACTAACCTGAACATTAGTGTCCTTGGAGAAGGAGAGTAGGTATAGGCTCATAACTTACAAATGTATAAGATAAATACCTTTTAATCATTTTGGGTAAGATGGGATGTCTATGGCATAAATATAAGGCTGGTCAGAGTAAGAGATAGGCTAAGGGGCACAAGATAGAGAAGATACAAGGCTTACAAAAGTAAAACATGTGTAGAACTAAGAACTACAAAGTTCATGAGTTTCCTAATTGTAAAATATTTAGATGCTACATAATCAAAAAATATCATCTACATTTACCCCCTTTAATCTAGTAATGAAAGTTATAGTTTAAAAGAAAAGAATAAGTATTTGGGTGTATATACACACCTTGTCTTTATTTGAGTTAAATCTGAGGGATTTTCTAGTGTTGCATTTGAGTTATTTATTGGTGATTAACCTAAAATCAAGATCATGTTACAATGTATAATCACTGAATATAATATATGTCAAAAGTAATTAAAAATATATTTAAATTAAGAGAGTAAGGTTTAGAAGTACACTTGTGTATCAATGTATGTACCTTGCCTATTGGCATATTATTTTTACAAAAGATGTATCCTTATAAGGTTATAAAATTGAGATTAGGTAAATATAGATAATTATTTTAAGCATATATCCAAAGATATATATATATATATATATATATATATATATATATATATAGAGAGAGAGAGAGAGAGAGAGAGAGATAAATAGATAGATATATAAAGAGATTGGAAGGCACATGGCCCCAACTTTAGTTTAAAAAGTTAGTTACTACTTGGCACTTGAGATTAACTCAACTGTACAACCCAATGATACTTGTAACATGGTGATTTTAGATTATCAAGTATAAAATAAAAAATTGGCAATATTAATTGATTTATTCACCCTAACCATACCAAAATATGAGCCAACTACTATAATAGATTGGCTTGCAAAAGTCCATAAAAGTCCATTGGGTATTAGTACATGCCATAGTTTTAGAATATGAATTTGATTTAGATTTTGGAATATTAGGCACATGTTTCATAGAATATGTAATTATAATTGTCTCATGTTTAAATTATGTGTAACAAAGGTACCATATATTGAATTCTACCACAAATGTGTATCAGAATCATATAATGGTGTTCTTTGGCCAATCTAAAACATTATGTAAGTGTGGAGGATGTGATTTTAAATCATTCCCCTACTATATATGGAGAAATATAAAATTTATTTAAGTACCAATGTGGATGACATGTTTCCAAAACATGACCCTAATGTAAACTAGAAATGCTAAAAATTGAGTAGGTGTGGAGAACATGCTTCTAAATCATGACCACACTAAATATATGAATTATAAGTACCATATTAAATTAATGTGGATGATATTATTACAAATAATTCCCCCAATAAATATGAAACTATGAATGTGTGAAATTCATGTCCATATGACATGACCCCACTAAATCTACAAACTAGTGCAAGCACCATATATTATGTGAGTATGGAGAACATACTTCTAAAGCATGCCCCCACTATAATCTGGAAACTATGAATGTGTGGAATCCATGTCCATATAACATTCCCCCACTAAATTTTAAAAATAGTGTAAGTTACATATACTGTGTGAGTGTGGAAAACATGCTGTCAAAGATTGCCCCCACTTTAATCTAGGAACTATAAAAATTTTGGAAGCAATGCCACCATGACATGCCCCCACTCATATACCCCTCTTTGAGGTGAGGTAAATATATTGTATCATAATATTACAAGGAAGATGCTATTTTTTTATATTAGTGAAGTAAACAAAAACAACTCAATGAAAATATCATTCCAAGCCTAAGACCTAAGGTGATCAATATAACAAACAAGATAAAAAGGTAACAAGAAGACAAAATGACACTTTTACCTTCCTTGATGATTTAATGGTTTGTTGTTATGAGATTGTATTGTGATTGGTATGGTGGATAAATGGTCTTTGTCGATGCTTGATGCTTTGTGGGAAACACCTCCTCTTCTCCCCTTAGAGGTTAGCTCTTATCTTGGTGTTGGTAATGAAGCTTGTTTAACAAATTATACATAGTAAGTGTGAAAAAAAATATTGTTTAGGAATGGTCATGGAAATTTTATTTATACATTTTCAAATAACTCTAACCCAAGTATATTTAGGATAGGGTTAAGGTTAGAACTCCAAATGTAATTAATGAAGTATTCAATTATGCATTTACGGAGGCATGGTTCAACATTTTTGATATTTATGGAATTTATGTTGATATTTTATAATTATTGACTTTAAGGATAATAACATCATCATGACCTCATATTTTTTTGAAAATTCCTTTTTAGAAATTACATATTCACTAATTCAACATGGAATTTTCACCTAAGCATTTAATTTGATTTTCTTTGTTAATTAATTTTGGTTAATCTTTTAGTCATTTCAATAATTAGGTTAAAATCCCCACTTAATTGGTCAAAAATGTCATTTTTCTTGGTTACAACCTAAATAGGGATGCTTTTACATGATTATGGGCACTTGTGTCTAGTGTGCAGAATAGTTTGGGGTGTTCAATGATTTCTAGGCTTAATTTGCATATTTTGGTAGAAATCAGTCTGAAGTTTGTTTAGACATAGAAGTGGATAAAAAGGAGTTTCTACATTTTTACCTATTTGAGTAGGCATTTAAATACATAGGCACCATAACATTTTCTCAAATAATGAAAAAAAAATATGTTGAAAATTTTAATGTTTTAAATGATGTGTTGATAACCATAGTTTATTATGATTTAATAGGTACAAGTTCATGCCCCAAATGGTAGTTAATTATCTGTACATGCCCCAAATGGTAGTTAATTATCCGTACATGCCACTCAAAGGATTGGGAGGTAAATAATGTCATATAACTAGCCCTAAAAAGAGGAAACAATATGGTATAGTGGTAAGAAGGGTTAAAATTTGCCAACATGTAGTTATAATCATTAATACAATGAAGGTGCCCTTGTAGGGTGGATGTAAGAAATATATAATTATGCTTTTCCCTAGTAGGGTGGTTGTGATCAGTGAGTAGCATAAATAATTTTACCTATTATGGAAAATTGGCAAAGGGAGCTCATACAAGGAACCCATAATCATGGCTTAACATTAAGCTAACATAGAGGACAAATATGAATTTGGGCTACTTGTTAATATAGAGATGTAAATTCTAACTAACATTGATTACTATTCATTTATGATGTAGTTACTATATGTTTGGGTGGTGTTTAGATAGGTCTCTTGGGAGCAAGAGGAAATACCATTGGTAACATTATTGAATAGATCATTTGGCCCGATTCTTGTTGTAGCATGTGACATTATATATCATAGTTATAAATAAACCATAATAATAATGTGTCTCATGTGCATATAATAACATAATCTAAATGAAAATATAATAAAATAAGGCATAAGATATGATCAATCAAATCTAAAGTGTAAAGATAAGGTGATAAACTAAGTATGGGAGTGAATACAAATATTCACAACTCAAGTAAAATATATAAAAAATCAAGACTCAAGTGTAAACATAATGTAATAAACCTATGATAACCAAGGGAAATGAAGGTAAAAAAATCAATCTAAAGTCAAAAAGTAAACAACTTAAGACCAAGTAATAAGAATGACTCAAGTGTAAACTAATTGGCCTTAGACACACAACACTCAAAAATATCAAGCATAAAGCATTAAATGAGTTAATATAAGGAAGATGAAACAAAAAACTACTCTAAGGCATATAAAACAAAAAACTAATCTAATGAAAATGAAATAAACAAACATAATACATAAAAGCATGGAACTAACTACTTATTGAAACTGTTTGTGCATGTGTAATAGAAGTGTTATTATTTTAAAACAACTATTCATAGACTATAGGGAATAAAAACACAAATATGATTATGGGAAGGGGAATATAATAATAAGGAAGGGCTGACCAAGCTAAATATAAATGTGCTAGGAAAGTGGACACTACCTATATAGTCCCATGGACACAAGTTCCAACATGGACTTCAAGCTAAATGTAGTTATCCAAAGATGTGGGAATAGAAGTATATTGATGAAAACTAAAAGAGTTTTATCATAGAGGAAAATAGGAATGGGCTCATAAAATGGAGAGATAATGAAACAAAAAGGGTTGATGCTCATGCTTATGAGAATGCTAGGCACAAGAACTCACAAAAACTTGCATGTTTGATTTAAGTTAAAATCACATTGAAAGACAAAAGGTGAGTGTTAAAAAATGAAATACGTTAATATTTCATAGTGTTCACTACATCGAATGTTTAGAACAAGAATAAATTCATAAAATGGCAAGAGTGCAAATGACTCACAAAACAATGAAAGCGTATGATAATATGACTCATAAAATGGTGAGAACATTTGGAGACAAACCTATAAAAAGGAATCATCAATGAAACTAGTAAATGAAATCAATCACTGAGACTAGACAAACTAACCCAAGTGGCACATGCATCTAATTACTACCTACATAGTCTATGCAAACCTTAGGCCAATGTAGTTATCCAAAAAATGGGAGGGAACACAATCAAGAAATGGAATAGGAAAATGGAAATGGTAATGATGTGACCCATGTGAAAGGTTTATTTATACCTATTGACTAGGAGATGCACATCTTGAATAGCATGGATACAATCTGAAAGGTCTAATTTTGGAGTCTTGTTTGGGAAATTTTTGGTATATTTCCATGTTTTTTGGTTTTCTAGGCATCTCAATTCAATGGAGGATTATGAAATACAAAATGATTTAACTTAGTGCTTGAAAAAAGGTGATAGAGTTTCTTAAATTACTCATAATATGGTAAGATCATGCCTTAGATTTATCATAAAATAGTGAGAGAGTGGAAAGAAGGGTGGATGAGATAACCTTAAAAAATATTGAGCACTACTTACATAGTTTAGATAGACTTCAAACCACTGTAGTTCACCCTATAATGAGGAATATGACTAAGTAAAAATAATTTTATGAATAGGCAAATGGCATAATGGTATACCAATATGGCAAGATATAATGAGATAGATCTGGAAAAAGTTAAGGATGTTATTTCCAAGACCACTATCATAATTCTTGAAAATATGACCACTTCAAATAATGCAATCAATAGTGTCTAACCTAAATCACTTGCTAATAGTTGCATCTAAACCCGATCACTGACATTGTTTGAAATACTAATGGAGTAGATACAAACTCAAAAGAGGGATGGGAGACTAAAACCTAAGTCAAATAGGAAAGGCACATGATATGGTATAGTATCAAAGTGAATGGTCATGACATAAAGGAAGTGATCCTCATAGACAATACTATAGGTCAATTAAGTGAAAAAGTGCTTGAGGTGTATTATGTTCATTAGTTCATCAATTTTATTTCCTTCTAGCATATCCAACCTATATTCCCAAAAACCATAGTTAATGACAATTAATGTTATCAAAGGTTCCTAATATAACATAAGAACATGTTAAGGATAATGATAACTATGTGATAAACTCATAATCATAGGCCCAATTTCCAAGTAATTTGAAGGAAAAGAATAAATGGAATATTAAAGGTACATTTTTATCCTACAATATCATGATAATTAAAGGTAATAATAATTTCAACTATAGTTAGAGTATTCAAAACATTTAAAAAATGAAATAAACATAACTATACATAATGAATAATATGCAAGGAAAAAATAAAGAAACCATATAGGTAACCATAACTAGTAAATTGATATTGATCTCTTTTGAATATAGTAACATTTTTTATTACAAATAATAGCATCTATAGATGCTTACATATCTTATGAATTTATAGATTCTATCCAAACTTGGAACCAAAAGGAGTCTCTTTGTCTTCCAACCTATTACAAATTCTTGAGGAAAGGATAACATAACCCAATTTATGACAACATGAGAGCATTATACATAGATGGTAAACAATTACACTTTTCATTTTTACAGCCCTTTTTCTTCTACTAACACTTTACAAAAATTAAACTATTATCTCATATCAAGACAATATTTCAAGGATATTTGACTAGATCTGATCATAGGAAATAAAAGGAAGTGGTCGGATGTATTAAGATTCACAATAAACTCTCAAGGCACCATTTCTAGTTTTTACCTCTTGTGAACTACTTATTCACCTTTCAATTTTTAAACTAAGAAGCATACCAACCTACCACCATTTTATAGGGTTTTAATAGGATAGCATAACTAGGTGGCCTCCCTTTATGTGTTTTCAACCATCCTATCCCTGATTATCAAACTAAGTCTTCCCCAACAAAATAGCATCAAAATTTCAAAAATATTCACTATGTAGTACCTAACTAGATGGAGGTGGCATGTATGAATATGGATCCATTGAAAATGTATCCTTGGAATATAGTTATGTAGTATTACATTATGAGATGGTATAATAAATTTTAAATAGTGGTATGTAGGTAGGAGTGTTGATTATTTGTCCACTGGAGTTGGTGAATGGTGACAAATATGTCTTATAGGCATTTCAATCCAACATGACTTCTTAGATTAGCCTCAATAATGTGTAAAATGGGTTTTGATATCCTATGAGTTATGTGAGAGAAATATTTTTAGTGATACTCATGGCTACCTTAGTTTTTATGACACACATTTGAAACTCAATGTTAAGCCACTAAAATTTATCTACATGCCTCTACCCTAAAATTCCTATGAAAGAATTCTACACAATCTAGCTCTACCAATTCAAGATATTGTCCCTCACATTATCTTTGGAATTTGAATAGTATTGAAACAAAACATACATATCCTCTATTATTTTCATGTGGATCACTATTATTGCTTTAGTAGCATTGGCCTTGGCAAAATTTGAACTTGAATTAGCCATTGCTATGTCTTGTTGCTACTTCTAGGCCAATATGTTTTGTGTAACCTATCATGCTTGTATCATAATAATATCAAGCATGTTATGATACTATTTTGATAGAGTTATGAGTGTTTCTACTTCCAATTTAATTTTTTTCCCAAAGGAAGTGAGTTCCCATAAATTATACACAACACACTAGTCTATTATCAATTGAGAAATAAGTGTTTTCAACCTGTACTAGTCAGACATTACATGATCACCAATGACTCATGTGACCAATGCTAGATAGGTGTCTTGAATGATATTATTAGATTATTAGAAGCATCCTTGGATCCCATTGTTTTGAAATTTGATATGTTCATCCTCCTTCTCCAATGATGTGGCCTTGTGTGCAATTGATTCTTAAAATGCAATAACACCCTCTAATTGCTTTGATAGTGGAAAGCAAAAAACATCCAAGGATACTTCTTGCCTCAGAGAGATTGTGACCAAAGTATTCATTATTTTTTGAGTCAATGAATGACATGGTTACAATAGGAAGATAAAACATAGTGTTCCTCATAACTACCATGGGAACATCTCATAGATACATTCCTCTAAAAATAAATGTATATTGTTGAGCATGCACACCTTGGGTGGTTGAGTCATCCTATGGTGATTTTTATTCTTGTAGTGCCTAATCTAACACATCCTCTTTTATGTTCTCTTATGGTTCATCCCGATGATGTGGTTGCACCTCATCCTCCTTTTAATTTTCTTCATCTACTTATTTCTCTAGTTCTGATTCATTATACTTTATTTGCACATTAAGTGTAGTAGCCTTTTCCTGTTCCATTTTGGCTTTTACCCATGCTTCATGTTGTATATGTGCTTTGGCTATACATTCTTGTTCATCTTTGTCCTTCTAAGCCTAGGATTATTTCTTCTTAAGGACTTTAAATTATTCTTGTTTTTTATTTGTGTAACTTCATGAAATCATTTCTGAACAGTAGTTGCATCATTTTGAGCTTGCTTGCATGAAGCTTCAACATCTACATCTTATTTTTATTTCTTCACCTATTATGCTTCAGCTTGTTTAGATACATTCATAGCTTATTGTGCCTTTTATGCATCCTTAGAAACTTACTTATGAATATAATCTATGTCTTCAACCTCTTTCTTGGCCTTGGATTCTTCATCCTATGTTTGTGTTTTAGCTTGATATTATCACTAAGGTTGTTTCTATTATTGTGCCTCATCATTCTAACATTTATTTTGATCCTAGCATGCACATCATTATAAATCCCTCATTAATTATTCCCTTATAGCCTTTTATTCCTCTATTGTTGGTTGATCTATCACCAACTCTTCCTTATCTAAGAATCGTTACTCTTAAATTGATAGTGTGTTACTTTGTTTCAAAGTGTCACTAAAAACATATGAATTTGTTTTCCCAAGATGACCAATCTTCACTCAAATAGTGGTGAGGTTTTAGTAGGAGATTATTGAACCACTTGCATAGAGGTATCAACTTCAAACATGAAAGCTATGAATTGTTCTTCTAGATTAGGGGACACTTGAGTCTCTCATCAAGTTCTCCTTCATCGAATAATTACTTATGGATGGATCTTAGAAAATGGTGCAAAAGGGTCTGGAGTAGTAGAATTTGTATATAGTCATCCTTCAAGTAAATTGATAGTATTTTTACTATTAGCCTCTTATCCTATAGTATCCACTATGATTAGGGAAGGAAAAGGTGGGATTTCAACCCACATATTTGGTGGAACCTTTTTTGTACTTGAATTGTGTGCAAAACATTCTAGAAAAAGAATTTTTTTGTCTTCCTTTTCCTATAAGTCACCATTTATGTCTTCCATCATGACTTGGTAAGATTATTATTCATAAATTCCCATTTATGATAAATCATAGCTACTCTCAATCTAAGGCACATTTGAATCATCAAGCTAAGTGACAATACTATCTGTCTTCCACCTTTATGGTGGAGAGGGGTATAATTTAGCTGAAGCCTTCCACTTTACCATTTATGGCTACAATGTAATGGCCTAAAATTATTACTCTATTAGAATTATTACATCAGAGTGTATTGTCTGTAGTGGTGTGTTTTTCCTAATTACATAAGCTTTTTTATTTTTCTACCTCCGCCTTTGTCATGGCCATGCCAATGAAATATGGTATAGATCTAAATGATGACTTTAGAAGCTCATAGATCTAAATTTTAATCCCTTTTGGTATCTTTGTAATAATTTCATGTTGTCCCAAGTATTACATCATGTTATGTGGGATATGAGGATGTGTTACAATGAGCTTCAGGCTTTTATCCCACCACTTATGGAAATTAGCTTGATGAGTAAGGTTTTTCCTTCTTTATGTCCAAATAAATTTGTAAAACTATTATGTAGGAAAATAATTGATGTTTGGATGTATTTATCCTTTTGGGGACTTCCATTATGTGAAAGAAAGTAGAAAGATGAGAAACTAATAATGGAAAGTTTGGTATGTAGTCATGCAAACTCTATCAATGTTGGTGATGAGCTCTTAAATAATAAATTAAGGCTAATTAAAATTACAATTACAATGAATCATATTGTGATTGATGTCAATGACACCCTTAGTTACTTGATACATAGATTGAGTTGTTTGACAGAACTAGTAGGTTATTCATTCAGCCAAAATGCACATTGGTTCATATGGGATGTATTTGATGGGTATGCCATGGAATCCATGGGTTTAGGTGTCTCTAAATTCCTAAATAAGTTGAGGTGACTTTGATTTGTATGGTGTGAGAGAGCCTCCTTGTGTGGGCATCCTAATTATTCTATCCATTGTTAGTGTATTGATCACCATAGTCACATTTAGGGAAAGATAGATGTTACCATCATTGTATCGATCAAGCAATGATTAAATAACCTCACCCATGTTTCTAAAATTTTGTAGGAATCTTAGTCACTTAACATATGTATTATGAAATTGGTGCAATAACATGAGAGCTAGAGGTTGCATACTTGGTACAAGTTATAGAAGGAAAATCTTCTATTCAGTAGCTCAAAAAAAACTCAAATGATTTATGATCATGAATTTTACTTGTTAAATTTTAAGACTAATTCCCATTTCTTATTTTTACACTTAATATAAAGGCATTATAATTTGAGATCACTCCATTGGATCATGTGCCCTAAATGATTCTTCTAGTGACTTTCTATCTGATATTCAATTTACTTAGGAATGCTTTGAATTGACTATCAAACAATAATAGTAGTTGTTCATCCTAAAATTCCTTACATCATAGGTTTCTATAATTCCAAGCTTTCTAAATTTTATTACGAACTTCCTATGTCCAATATGTTTTGTGATTATATTAACCCATTCTATTTAGATCCATAAGTCTATTTATTAGAGATTCATGATCACCAATTCACATAACAAGTACGATTCACAATCTTAGTACCAAGTTCTCCATGGGCATGATTGCTTCCAACCCACACCAATTAAAATGGAGTAAAACTTGTAGCAAGCTTGTAGTGTGTTTTATTATCCCATAAGATCATAGGAATATGATCCTCCCAATCATACCTTTTCACACCACATATTTTTATTAGTGATTTTCCCAATATTTTATTACAAGCTTTATCTTGTCCATTAGCTTGGGGATGGTATACGATGCTCTTATGATGCAAAATCATAAATTCTTTAATGAGTGTTTTGACAGTTATTTCAAAAATGTGTTATTTGATCATTTACCATATGAATGGGATAACTAAATCATGTGAAAATGTTTTCATATAATAATTGTATAATATCCTTAGCACTGCAACTAGGTGTCATAATATTTTCCACCCATTCAGTAAAATAATTAGTCATATTAATAATATATCTAGCTTGGTTGTGCTTTCTTGGTATATTAATAGGATCCACAAAATCATCACCCCATTTTTCAAAAGGTTGTTTATAAAGTAAGGGATGAAATGTCATTTCATCCCTCTAATTGGGATTTCCCATTCGATGACATACATCACATTGTTGAACTACTCCATGTGTATCTTGAAATAAATTTTGCCACCGAAGCCTCTATAAAAGTTTTCTCATAATGGCTTCCCTATGAAATGGATTCTTATGACCCCCTAATGTGATTCATATAATAACTGAGGATTTTCATGTTCCAAAACCATGTTATGAAAAACTTCATCCTTCCCCAAATGATATAAAAACCCATTTATGATGTATAATAAGGCTCTAGTCATGAATTTCTTCTTATCCCATTCTTGATAGTGTGAAATAAAAACTTTGTTCTAATAAATTGATAATTTATTAAAAAAAGTAGGTATCTCAGATACATATATAAATGAGCATAGGGAGAATCCTCCTATAGTTCTCATGGATCTTCTCCATTTGAAATTTGGATGAGATAATTTGAGCTTACATTTTCTCTTCTCAAATTGACATTAATTGTAAATTAGAACTCTTGAAACAACATCAACCATCGATAAATCCATCCTAATAGCATTAGATTATTAACTGGGTATTACAGATCTTGGTGATATGTAAAGACTTCAAATGGGGTTCTGAAAAGATAGTTCCTAAAATTATAAAGTGCAAAAACTATCACCAATATTTCTCTTTTAGTTGTCATATAATTATTTTTGGTAATAGGCAACTTTCTATTTATGAAATGGATAGGGGGATCTAGTCCACCATCTCCTGGATGTGTGAGTATAACCTTGACTATGATTTCTAAAGAATCAACATGCACATGGAATGACTTGTTTCAATATATAAAAACTAATATTAGCACAGTGACCAATAATTGTTTGAGATTTAAAAATATTACTTGACATTCTAATGTCCATACAAACTATGTAACTTTGTGAGACAAATATTCAAGAAGAGAAGAAATAGTTACATACCCTTTGATAAATTTGTGATAATAGAATGTGTTCAAGAAAATATTGCACTTTAGTATAGCTAACTAGTGGTGGCATGCTAATAATAATTATGATCTTAGCCTGATCCACTAGAATTCATTCATAGCACACAACATGGCCTAATAAATGCTAAAAAGCATGAAAAATAGACATTTCTTAAGATTCAAGGTGATGCACAAAGATCTAAATCATTCTAACATCACTTGAAACTTAGATAAATAATCATTAAACAAAGATAAAAAAAACCTAATCATCAAATTAAAATTCCAAAAAGTCATGAATGAAATATTTAAATGTATTCACCATAGCTTTAGAGAAAACAATTGGTGCATTCTTGATCCCAATAACTTTTTACATAAAATATCCCCACCCAGTAATAAAAGTAGTCTTATCCTTATCCTCTATGATTAGTATCTAATGATATCCACTAAACCCATCCATGAAATAATACACCTCATGTCCTATTAATACCTCTAATACTTCATCTATAAAGAGGATATCAAATGGATCATTTAGAATGTGGTAGTTACCACACAGTCTAATTTCTCTTATTTTCTTGTGTTGCACTACCATAGGACTTACCTAGTCTACCTTTTCCACTAGGTAAATCATTCTTAAGTCTTACATTGTATCCATCTCATTCTTAAATTTAAATTTCATAGTAGGATTCATCTTATATGATAACTTCTTGATCAGCCATGCACACTCTTTTATTTCAATATGAATTTATCCTAATGACATATTTACCCATCAAACTTTTAAAAATTTAGGGTGGAAGACATCCTAGTAATATCTTATAATTTACATGGCTTTTGATACTTTTATTGCAATCCATTAGTCCCCAATTTGTGCTAGTTTGGGAATCTCCTCACTTATAATATTATCAACATAATTCCTAAGTGGTTATTTATATATATGTTTTTATTCACAAATATAATCTTGTATCTTCATCTATCATTCCTTTTTTGGAATCTTGATATTTTTTAGATTTTCCTCCTTAGTACCTTCTATGACTAGATCTTTGAGTGACTCAACATCCTATTCTAGTTCAAACAAATCAGCCATATCTATATCACCATCACTATCACAATATTTTATTTCTTCCTACTCATCATTTATTTTATGACATAGTTTCACAATAGATTTCTCTTTCATCTTGTTAGCTTTATACCTTTGCAAACTTGTGTTCACATCATGGGCTACATTTTGTTATGCAGAAGACTCAATGGTGGGACTTAAGACCTTTACACATCCTTGACATATAAGTTATTTTATTTTGAGCAATAAATTATGTATCAAGGATTCTCATCTTCAAACATAAATGTTTGTATGAAATAACTCTACATTACCACCCATGACTTTGTTTCCTTCATATGCTCCTGATGCATATACTAAGCTAATGGAAGGGGACCTAACATATAGTGGAAAACATGAACCCAATATTTTAAAGCCATTCTTTCTATAGTCCATACTTCAATACATCTATGTATATGTAATTTAGGGCATTAACCCTCTTGAAAAATTGGCTAATTACTTCTAACTATTTGTTATAGCTAAAACATGTTGATTAGCAATTCATAAGCATCATCCTAGGAAATTTGATCATCCATATGAATCACCCACCATGTCATAAAAACACCTTTCAATGAATTATTCAAATTACTCACCCTCTAATTTTAGGTACATGGACTTATAAGCATAAAATAAAATAATTTATATCATTCATTATAAAGTATTGAGTAATTGTCATTCATTTTCAAAGACCATTCTCATTAGTGATAGCTCATGATCTCCTTGATCCCAATTTAGTAGATGTGTGTTTGAATCCCAACTTATATATGAAGCTATTTCCCATGGTAAATTACTTTATTTAGTGGGATCTATATAATCCTTCACATGGGTATATTCTTGATACAAAAAATCTATTTCAAAATGAGTAGGAGAGTTTGTAGACATAGACTTATGATATTCCATCACAAATTGAAGAATCAACAGTTGGTTGATCACTAATTTAGGCTTCAACATCTTAGAAGTATAGAGTTACTCACTAAGTAAAGATTGTAACTAAAGTTTAACATTTCCATAAAGAAAACTACATTCAGCTACTCATAAAGCCTTTGGATTCTCCTTAGTATTCACCTTTATCCAAATATTTTATTGAAAAATGTAAAGAGAATTAGGTTCTATTAAGATGATGTAAATTTTTTGCACCTTTTTTAATGGAGTTACTATTGTTTTATCCCCTTAATGAGATTTTAATTTATTCTTCATAGTGTTGATAGTCATCTGATCATCATATGCCCATTTATTACCAATAAACATAAGATAATGTATCTCAGGTGTCTTCATATCAATGACCTCAAATTCACCTCTTAGACTCATCTCTATGACTTTGATCCCAAAATCTTCTAAATGACAAATAAGTTTAACTCTCCCATAATCTTCTAGGTTTAGAGTTACTGAACTATAACTAAGTACAAGTCAGCTAATAACTTCCCACATAGACCTTGGTATCATGTTGATCATGATTCCAAAATAAAAAACAACATTTGGTATCTCATAACCTATAATTTCAATATCCATCCGTGCATCCACATCCCAAAGCTTTTAGTTTTTACATACCATATTAGCTTCTCTTTTTTCTTATGCTCATGTTGTGCACATTCCAATAGATTATGAAATAGATCTGTGTTATTCTAAGATATTTATTCATTATATAGTGTGCTTAATAGTTTGAGTAATTATCTTAGGGTAGTAACCATTTTTTATTATCTTATTATATGCACAATTTGTCCATAAATTTGTGTGTCTACAGCTTCAACATCTCATTCAGTGGTTTCCTAATGCTATATGTTTTTCAAAACTTGTGTAACCTCATACATAAATCCTTTTTCAATAGCTAGATCTGGGTATTTATCCTTCTTTGCCTTCTAAATTCTTTGATCCTATGGAATTTCAAGAGGAGGCAATCCTTACTTTGCATGTTGATGTCTAGTGACAATGTTCATAAATACATCCTCCATAGGTTGAAATTTGACCATATTAACATTTCACATAGACTTTTTTCCCCTCTATTTTTATAATATTATAAATCTTCTATATCATTTTGATTTTATAGTATATAATACATATAATAATATTGCCTCTATGGGTTCATTGGGAAATTTTGTTTCACATGATTATACTCTCCACATTAATAATAGTACAGTGGAGGTTGTTGGTAATTATTTCCTCATCCACATTAATAACAACCCTAATATCCACCCCTATAACCTCCTCTATAGTCTTCCTGATGTTGATATGTATTCCAACATTGATATTATTGAGTATTATCACAATCACATATTATTGCTAAGAAACTAGTTGAATCCAACTAGTCTGTTATTATTGAGTCATGGCAAAATTCCAAGGCATTATATATTGATATTGTGGTGGTGTCCAAATTAATTAATGAGTAATCCATCCACCTAGACCTTGAGGTTATTATTATGGTAAGTTTGGAATCCAATACTAACTTATGCGGTGTGCACCAATCATATCAAACTCTAGGCCTATGACTACTTGCTTTGCCATTGACACCTATTGCATAAAAACTATGAAAACATTCTTTTTGATATATGCTTTCAACTCTTATAAATATATACAATGTTTCTCATCATGGTTTTGGGATTTTATTAAATTAAAATATAAATTATATGGATTCCTTACATATTTTTGTTACATATGACACTACAATGTTGCATGTCCTACTACACTAAATATCTCATAGAATTTTGTTTTAACTTTAGGGAAATCATTATGATGATGCTCTTCCTTGACACATTCCTTTCACCATAGTCCTAACTTGGGTTTATCATCCTCATGATATTATTCCATTATTTTCATGAATGCTTGTAAAATTTTCTCAATCTTAGAGCTAGATGTTGAAGCTTTTCCATAGTCTTCAGTTTGTTCCACCCTAATAGTAGCAACTCAAGCATCTGATTTATTATCAAATTGGATTTGAGCTATCGCAAACTAGATTCTTATTTAAATTCCTTCTAAAAACCATGAAACCTTATCCTTATCCTATAGATCAAACTCAAACCTATTGATGACATATAAAAATATGTGATCATATTCACATACTACCTCTCTTAGCTTCTGTTAAACTTATTTTATATCTTAGATGGTCTAACTTGCATATTTATTAATTATAAACTCTATGATAAGTCATTATTTCAATTATTTTATATAATATTGATTAATATCTCTATAATATATAAATTCTAAATCTCTTCCATTCAATGCCTTATTAAATTCACACTTCATTACCACTTCATTAGTAACACATTTGGCCTGTCATTTCATTTGACAGGTGAGTAAATATTGGTTAGGGTTTGCAGACCATCATGTGGTTCTAGATTTATAAAATATCCCAAATTATCCAATTTGGATTATGATCTGGTATTTTTTAAATTTGTTGCACAACTATAGTAATTAGTGGTTGAGATATTTATGTTACTATATATGGGCTTAAAGGATATACATATGAAATTCCTATATGATATAAACCTTGATTTCCTACATTTTTATTTCCTATTATTCATCCCTGATTAAACTTATAGCTTTCAAAGATGTTTGAATCAATGTTATCTCAATTAAATTCCCCACTTATGAACTTATTCTAAAAATGGTTCTTCTTAACTACTGCCTGCTTGACCCTTTTTTTAAAAACTACTTATGATATAAGAAATATTAGGTTGGGGGGATGAGTACCTTTATAGTGAATGATATTTATCTATAATATCTTCTCTCTCAAGGATTTAACCTATGATTTATCTATGAATTTTTCCTATTTATTCAGTTAACAATTTATTTTCTTCTTATAATAACCTTTCTTGTAGCTGTGAACTACAATTAACTACTAGCTTTTCTACTTCTACCCTATTCTCATCCTAATCTTCGTACATACCATCCTTTTCTCAATATTTTTCCCTCTCTTATCTTTACCAACATTCATCCACATATTTCATTCATATCTTCTCATCCTTTTCTTGTCATTCCTTTTCTCTCTCTCATCATTCTTTCTTACTCATTCTTCTACTACTTTACTACTACTCTTACTTATATTCACAACTACCTTAGTACCATATTCCATCTATTCTATTGTTGAAATTACTATTATAAATCCATACTCTTATTTTTATTCTTCTTCTCTCAGGTTTTTATTCTACATTAAGGTCTAAGTTATATCTACTTGTTTGTTCATCATTCACTATCTAGTTGCACACATCCCCATAATGCTTGAAGTAACTACTCCATATTGACTAGATTAGGCACCATGGCCTTTTCCATAATTTTTTTTTCAAAAGAGTAGATAGTATATACAAAATGTTTCCTTTAATTCCTCTAATAAACAAATATTTCACAGCTTCAAAATCTATATATCCCTTTAATATAAATTTAGTTATGTATCTATCAAGAATGTAGTAAAATAATGGTCTATTGATCATGTTTAATTGATTTCCATCCTTTAAAATCAATCTACCTTATCTTAAATCCAATGTATAATTTCTATCATCTTGGGTGAGAAATATTAAAACTCCAGTCATACTACCTAATTAGATAATAACCTAGGTAACTTGCACCAGAATATTTCATATATTTTTCAATAAATGTGTTCTTAAATAATATCTTGAATCATAAAACAAATCCTCTTCGACTCTTCCTCTAAAAAATTATATATTCTCTAGTCCATCCATCTTTCTATATCCCTCTATCTTGTTAATCATCTTAGCATAGATTACTCAAAACAAGTTCCATGCTCACCACACCATTGTTAGCATAGGTTCCATATATAACATCATAACATGCTAAGGATGAGGATAACTATGAAATAAACTCATAGTCAAAGGCCCAATTACCAAGTAATTTTAATGAAAAGAACAAATGGAAGATTTAAGGTACATTTTATCATGTGATATCATGCTAATTAAAGGTAAAAATAATTTAAACTATAGTTAGATCATTCAAAACAATTCAAGACAAAAATAACCATAACTATACATAATGAATCATATGCAAGAAACAAATAAAGAAACCATATAGGTAACCATAAAAATTAAATCTATATTGATATCATTTGAATATATAACCTTTTCTTATTAAAAATAATAACATATATAGATGATGTTAAGCACGAGATATACTGAGAGGGGAGGGTGAATCAGTATATCATATATCTTATAAAACTTTCCTTTAACCAAATTCCACTTAATCAAACATTCAAGATATGCAATAAAAATCAAACAATAAACATCACACAAGATAGAGAGAGACACCAGATATAATGTGGAAACCCAATGTGGGAAAAACCACAGAGAACAATCTCAAGTATATTCATGAGAAACAACCCACGGGAGCACCATACCCCTTTGCTGAGTACCACCCCAGCTACAATTCATGAGCACCAACCCACATGACCTTAAAACCCCTTTGATGAGCACCAACCTAGAAACTATTCATGAGCACCAACCCACAGGAACACCAACCCCTTTGCCAAGCACCAACCCAACAACAATTTGTGAGCACCAACCCACAGGAGCACCAACCCCTTTGTGTATACCACACACCTATCTCTCAATGTTTCTATCTCAACGAATGATAGATCAATACAACATCTCCTTCCTCTCTCTCAACTTAGATATAACAAATACAAGTCATATTCATCTCTCACAATTGCTCTTCTAAGCTAGATATTACAATATCAAATCAACCTCTCTCTTCCATATTACAAATGGCTTCTCAAGCCTTTATTTATATCTTTCCAAATGACCTTTGGCCTTCCCCCTTTGTGACCCTTCAATCCTCATGGAAAATGGCACCAATCTTGGATGACCCTTCATATTCAAGCCTTTGAAAAGTCATGTGGTGACCCTTCATGATCAAAAATGTCCTTCCCACTTTTGTCCTTATCTTTGGTGACTTTTCGTATTCCTTAAAGTGTCCCTTCATGAGAAATTCGCCCTTACTCTTTTGTCTTCACTTGGTGACTCTTGGTATTCCCCAAAATGAATCTTCATGGGAAAATGCATCCCATCCTTCTTTTGTCTTTACCCCGTGGCTCTTCGACTTCTCCATGGGCCCTTATTTTGTCTCATATGCAACCAAAAATATATTCGTTAATATTAAATACATATTAACTCATATTAGCTAAGATATATTTATTACAAACAACATTAAATGCAATGGGGCCTTTATCACCAATAATGCTAAACCTTTGACATCAATGACAATATTTCCAACAGATGATTACATGCCTTATGACTTTCTAGCTTCTACCCAAACTTGGCACCAAAAAGAGTCTCTTTGTCTTCTAACATATTTCAACTTCTTGAGGAAAAGAGAAAATAACCCAACTTGAAAAAACATGAGTGAATTACACATAGATGGAAAATAATTACACTTCATAGTTTTATAATCTCTATTATTCTAATAATAATTAAGTAAGGGCCTAACCAGTTAAGCTTAAACTTATAATTAACATTATTGTTTTTTGGTTTTTTTAAGTACAAGATCATCAAGCTTGAATTATCTATGTTATGATTACTTGTTTTATTAACCACATGGCCAATTTTTGTATGATTGAAGGCTATTCAAGGCTACCATACATTTTTCATCCATAAATTTTAGCTCCTACAATCAAGATACTCTATAATCCTAATCATCAAGGATATACTTCATTGAAATGCATGAATAATGTAAATCAACCTCGATAGGTTGAATGGCCTCAGTACCATAAAATAAGGAATAGGATGTTGCTCGTATTAGAGTGCATAAATTGGCTTGGTAAGCCTAGAGGGAAAAATAGAGTTGGAATTACTAACCAAGGCCAACACCATTAACAATTTTCTTGAGGATATTGATAATGTTTTTGTTAGATGCCTCTACTTGGCCATTGCCTTTAGAGTAATATGATGTGGAAAAGTGTTGGGTAATATTATATTTGGAACAAAGGGATTTGACATCTTTATTATTGAATGAACTAACATTATTAGATATAATGTTATAGGGGATACCATAATAATAAATAAGGTTGATTTAAAATGAATTTGGATATTTTTTTTCCTATCATACAAGTTAGGGTAATGGATTCCACCCACTTAGTGAAGTACTCAATGGTGGTAAGGATATGTTCATGGCCATTTGAGTAGGTAGATTTGATATTTTATATGAGTCGAGTCCCCACATAAAATATGGACATGGCATGGTAAGTGGTTTGAGTGTTTGAGATGGAGCATGTACCAAATTGGCATGCTTCTGACATTGTTTACACATTTTAACATAAGTAGCTGAATTTACTTCCATGGTCAGCCAATAATAACTAGTATGCAATAACATTTTTGGCAAGGATGATATCACTATTGTGGGCCTCAAAAACCCCTTTTTGGGCTTCTTTCAACACTAGTCCAAATTTTATTGAGGTTAAACATCGAAGTTAAGTTCCATCAAAGCTTATATTATAGAGTGTAGGTCTATGTAAGGTATAATGAGAGGCTTGGTGGATGAAGGATTTTTGTATTTTTTGAGACAAGTTAGTTGGAATGAATTGGTCATGAAGGTAATTATATAGTTTAATATACCATGTAGAATTAGGACTAAAAATATAATAGATCATCTTGATAGTTGATGGTTCATGGATAGTGTGAGAATATGTTTAACAAGGAACTATTAATCTCTAGCCTTGTTTATAATATGGATTATAGAACCAATTGTGGCCATGGAATCTTTTTTTTTGTTACTATCCTTAGGTATTTTATCAAATTGAAGATGAGATATTTATTATTTGAGGGCTTCTACCATGGATTTACATGGCACAAGATTCTCATATTTGGTCTAAAATTGGTTTGTAATATGATTGATGATTAAATAAGAATCTCCATAAATTATAAGATGTTAAATATTCCACTATACCACTAGACAAAGCCTTGTAATGAGTGTTTCATATTCAACCATGTTATTGGCACAAGGAAATCTGATATGAAAGTACTTAGGGTTGAGATCCCCTTGAGGTGTGATAAATAAAATTACTTCCCCTAATCCATGAGACATGAAGGAACCATCAAAATAAAATTTCCACTACTGCTGTTTAGGAGGTGCTTTTTCCATAATCATGATAGACTCATTTGGAAATCTAAAGATCAATGGATGAGTGTCATCAATGAGAGTGTCATCAAATTGGTCAAATTACCTATCCTTTGATGGTTTTTTAGTTGAAATATTCAATCTCAAACTCAATTAGAAGCATAATCCATTTATCCATGTAGCCTTGTAAAGCTATTTTTGAAAGTAGATACTTTAGCAGATCTACTTTGGTAATGACAATGGCCTTATTGTTAAGTATTTAGTGCCATAATTTTTGAGTTATGAAGACCATAACTAAATAATATTTCTCTATTATCATGTAATTGTGTTCATATGTGACTAATGTGTAACTCAAGTAGTATATGTCATGTTCCTTTCCTTGCTCATCATGTTGGGCTTAAAGTGCCCTAGGGAATTTTTTGTTATAGATAGGTAGAGTAGTAATGACTTATCTAACATAGTTATAAATAGAATAGGTGGATTATCCAATTATTATTTCAAATGTTCAAAGTCATTCTAGAAATAAAAAGTCCATAAAAAGGTAGTGCCCTTCTTTAGTGAGTAAATGGATGGTATTTGTCATCCAGTTGAGAAATAGAGTGCCTGATAAACTATATATTTACCTATAAATTATGGAGTTACTTCAAATTAGATGGCATCAACATTTTGGTAATGGACTTAACATTTTTTGGATCAAATTCAATTCCCCTACAAGAGATAATGAAGTCTATAAATTTGCTTGAAGTGAAACCAAAGATGCACTTTATATGGTTAAGCCTTACTTTATACTCATAAAGATGTTTAAATATTTTGTGCAATACCTCAAGATGACCTGATATAATCTTAGGTTTACCCAAAATGTCATCAAAATTATCATATATAATATCATACATTATGTCATGAAAAATTTCAGTCATTACATGATAATATATGGTACTAACATTCTTGATGCCAAAAGGCATTACTTGATAACAAAACATTCCCTAAATAGTGGTGAATGATGTATTGTGTTGGTATTATAACAATATATTGAAATAATTAAACCATCCATGAGATAAATCATCTCATACCCATCTATAAATTCAACAATCATGTCAATATTTGGTAGAGGAAAGTCATACTTTGGGAAGGTTTTGTTGATGTCTCAAAAATTAGTACATTGTCTAGTACCCTCTAGTTTCTTAATAACTAGGACAATATTTGAAATCCACTCTAAATAGTCAATGGGATGAATACATCCCACCTATAGGAGTTTTATAGTTATTTCTTGACTAATATGACAATTTGAGGATGCATTTTCCTCAGTGTTTACTTCATTGGCTTGGCATCAAGGTGTACTACAAGGTGATGTACAACCAATGAAGGATCCAAACTTAGCATATAAAAATAATCCCATGAAAATATATCAATGAACTCCCTTAGGATAGAATTAAGGACTTAAAATTCCTTAGTGAAGGATGAAACTAGTTTTATCCACTTTGGATTCACTAGTGTTCTAATGTTGACCTCAGAAGTGTCCTCCATAAGGAGTATAAAACCATATTTTAGGAGAGTTGACAAAGATTTAAATTGGTTGGAAATATCAAAGTACTCTAGTCAAATTGGTTTGTTTAATTATATTAAATAAGATTAATTATAATCACCCAATGGTGGTAAGGGCCATGTAACAATTTCTTCTGGACATTCTTGGACAATCTATTCAAAGGCTCGCTATTTTTCTTCACTGATTTTAGACCTAAATATGATAATGGCATTGATGGAATTTTTATCTTCATTTGAGAAAGGGTTAACACCCCTATCTAATGGAACCTAAAACAAAGTTTTCATTAAGATACTAGCCTTTTTATTTACTTTTTACATTGGTCTCAAAGTGCATCAAATAGTTTTTTGCTTTAGGACCTCAATGTTTGATTTTATTTTTATTTTTGGAAAATTAAGTTCACCCACTCTCTAAAATATGTGACAAGATACACCTTGATAGAGAAAAATTATATATGATATAAAAGAGGAATATGGTCTCTTAGGCCCAAAAATTCACAAATAGCCTCATCTTTTTTGAACTCATCAAGTGACATTGTGAATTCTTATTGGTCCTAGTCGATGAGTTATGGATGATGAAGTAAAAGTGAGAAATGATGAATGATAGGTGTAATGATAGATATGGCATGAGGTTTAAATAGATTTATATTGGATAATTCATTATATATACTATAATTAAACTTTACATCATTATCAACATCATCATCACTAGTATTTGGTGTATTAATGCAAATAAGATCTACAGGTTGCCCCTAAGTGGTTTAAATCTTATACCATAAGGTATTTTTTGTTTGGTCATAGATATGGGATTAATAGTGACATTTTGATTTTCCCCCAAGATTATATCTTCATAATATTGACTATCCATTAACTTATTAGGGATGGGATACTTTTTTCTTTGGTAAAAATTGACCAAGTCATTAATATAAAGCCGAGATTCATCTTTTGCAAGTGGGTATTATTTTTGGTGGCTGATGTGAAAATAATAGGAATTTGGTCATTAATATTTCATTTTTATCACCATTCCATGAAAAAATATTTGGATTTGAGTATTCTATAGGATTTAGGGGCATGTGGAAGTTTGGCTACATAGAAGGCATTATGTGTAAGGTATTCTCCTGGACCTTTATTAGAGATGGTAAAATGATTGGATATCTCAAGAGGGGGTGTAGAAGAAGTAGAATAAATTTTTGTTAGGTTAATATAATTTGAATCCAATAATTTTAAAAGTAAATCCTTAACTTTCTTTATCAAAAGGTCTAGGATGAAATAGTAATTATAAATTTTATACTAAGCTAATAAATTCTTACAAAACTGATATGGTTATAAGTCTATAGAAATAGTCACTTCCATTTTGGAATGGGATAACTTAATGTATTGGTGTAATGTGGAAGGTGTGAGATGAATATGATGTATCCATGGATGGCCTAGTAATAAATTATATGATAGATCAAGATCCTATAAGATGGCAAAGCATGTTGTGAGTTTAGGGCCCAAAAACAACCAACTAATTTAACCTTTTAGGGTTTCACATAAGTAATTTCTATGTTTAGTTAAAGGGCTGAGATGTCTAAATCAATCAAATAATATGTAATAATTAAGTACTAATTTTTTTATGACTTGTGACATTCTTTGAATTTTTAAAAATAGAAATAAATAAGCATAAATATATATTTATCTGGAAAGTGACTACTGCAGATGATTTGGGTCATGAAAATTAGGTTATTGATAATTCTAAGTGTCATCAGTAAGATTATAGGATCTATTTCTCATTGGATAGTATCACCCCACCTGGGTAGTAGTAAAATTTTGTTGTAGTGTCCTTAAAGTGGTGTTAGTGTCCTCTTTATAGGACTATTCATATTTTCTAAGAGCACTTGAACCTATGTTTTTAGGTCATGTTCCTATGTGCATGAAATTTGAAACTCTATATCATGATTAAAAAAAATTATATAGTGTGAAAAAACTATTCCTCCTTATAAGTATGGCATGAAAAATACTTATGGGTTCATTATTAAGATAGGTTAAACATCCTCAATGCCCTACTATGAAGAGAGTTTCCTACATACCAATACTTTAAAGAGGGATCAAGCCCAATTTAGTTCTCCTACCTAGTGCTTGATGAAAGTAAAAGTGAATGATAGAATGAGAGTATACTTGGATGCCTTGAATGTGCTTGAGCTTTGAAATATTTGAAATCTAGGTTTAGAGCTATTGTAGATGGTAGTATGTAGAAGTAGGATAGAATAGGGATAAAATACCTTAATTTTGCTCAACTTATATATTTTTTTGAATAGGATTTTTGCATCCATTTTCCATATAGTGAATAAGGTTCAAATAGACTTGTATTTATAGATATCTATAGCTTGTATTTATAAATATCTATAACTTGTATTTATAGATATTTATATCTATTGATATGTGTAGATAATACAATGTGCTTAGTTTGACCTTAGGATGGGAACACATGTGAAAAAGTATCCATTTAGGAGAGTTAGGGAAAATGGAATTTGCACCAAATTGGGGACAATAGTGCCATGTGGTTGTAATGTCCCAAATGTGGTGCTAATGTCCACCTACTAGATTTCTAGGCAAACTAGGTTAGGATTTACGAAAGTTGTCTTAGGATCATGTTCTGACTGAATGTAGATGTATGTGGTCTATAAAATGGTTGGAGAAGTGTGTCTAAGGCTCTAAGATATCTCTAGGGATAATATAATAATATGCTAACTCAAGTGATACTCTTAGCATCCACTTATGACTTTTAAGTGATTACATTTGTGCACCCCTCCTTTATGATAGATATGCAACAAAGCAAAATGACTAGTATAAATGAAAAAGAAGCATACATGGACTTACCTTGGAATTAAAGCCTATGTAACTAAGACTGAGTATGTAAATATGGGTCTATGTATGTGAAACATGATCCAAAGTAATAACCCATAATGAAACATGTAAAAATTAGTCCTTACTTAAGAAATGATCAAAAGTGAAATAATATGTTGAAAATAAAGTAACTAAGTAAATTTGAGTAAAGAGAGAGGAAAGGAACACATAAACCTCATTGGTTACATGAACCAATGCATAAACTTGGTGACAACCTATGTGTGTGAGTGTACATAGTGATTGTATCATTGAATAAATTGGACTTGGATGATGGCTTGACCAATCCTCATATTGGTGACTCAAGAACTCAATATTGTTTTGAATCCATCATTGAAAACCCTTGCTCGATGGATCATAATATATGAATAACTTAGATAAGATAGTAAGTGTGTCTAAATCTCTCATGTGGGTGTCTCAATAACTCAAGTAGGCCATGAATCCATCATTACCCACTTTTGTGAAGTAGATAGATTTGTAAATTAACTATACAAGGTGCTAAAAATATCTAACAAAGTAAATCTAAATGTGTATGTTAGTTTCATGGCCACACAAGTATACTAGGTGGCTCTAGGCCACTCAAGAATGATAACCACTACACATAGAGTAAGGCATGAATCTAGTGACAACCTGGAATATGATAGCAAGTGTATACAATTTAGATAATGACATGGAGTGTACCATTCCATCTGATCAACCTATGTAGATAAGTATATGGAACCTATGTGCTTTTCACATGCCTCCAAACTAGGATTTGAGTATACTGAATCTAAATTAAGTATGTAATAACTAAATCTATGTAACTAAAATGAGTGTGGGAGTGATCATGTTATGCATGATGCCCCAAAATATAATGAACTAGTATGAGTATGAGTTATAATGAGTGCATCTGAGCAAAATCTAAACATAACTATCAAATATATGACTATATCTATGAAATTTTTTACTATACCTAGCGAACTAATGTAACTAATGTGGACTATCCTAAAGTTAAGGATATTGTAAAATATTTCCCTATAGTGGATAGTAGTTTCATGTGGGGATAGTGTCCCAATCTGGGTGCTAATGTCTATTTGACTAAAATTTGGGTGATTTTTACTATTATCTAAGTCTTTATTTTTTCTTGTGTCTTCCCTATATTTAATTTCTAAAAATAAGCCTATGTGCTAAAATTTATTTGTGAATAGCAAATTAGGAACCTGATTTCTATGATAAACCCCTAGGAATGCCCCCTCTTTTGAGGGTAGTTTTAAAACATATGTAATAACTATCTTTAAAATAAATAGCTCTACAAAATGTGTTAGCTAGATTATATGCATGATATTACAATATAATATACAAACATAACATTGGAATATAGATGTATATGAGCATGAGTAAGTAATGTAACATCTATGTTGTAATCTATCATTGCAAAAGGGTGTTAATATAGATATAATCAATGTGTATAGCAAAAAAATTGAGTAACTACCTAGGGGGATGGGGAATGATGTCCATCATGGTACCCAAGTAGGAAGGGGAGATATATGAGGTTCCTCATGACATCAAAAACTTGTTGGAAATATTGTCATTGATGTTAAAGGTTTAGCATTATTGGTGATAAAGGCCCCATTGCATTTAATGATGTTTTTAATAGTTATATCTTGGCTAATGTGTGTTAATATTTATTTAATATTAATGAATATATTTTTGGTTGCATATAAGACAAAATAAGGGCCCATGGAGAAGTCAAAGAGACACGGGGTAAAGACAAAAGAAGAATGGGATGTATTTTCCCATGAAGAGTCATCTTGGGGAATTCCAAGAGTCACCAAGTGAGGACAAAAGAGGAAGGGCACAATTTCTCATGAAGGCACACTTTGAGGAATATGAAAAGTCACCAAGATAAAGATAAAAGAGGAAAGGATGCTTTTGCTTATGAAGGGTCACCACATGACTTTTCAAATGCAAGGATATGAAGGGTCATGCAAGTTTGGTGCCATTTTCCATGAGGATTGAAGGGTCACAAAGGGGGAAAGCCAAAGGTCATTTGGAAATCTATAAATAAAGGCTTGAGAAGTCATTTTTAATGTGAGAGATGAGTATGATTTGTATTTGTTATATCTAGCTTAGAAGAGCAAAGGTGAGAGAGGAAAGAGATATTGTAATGAATTATCATTTATTGAGATAGAAACATTGAGAGATAGTTGTGTGGTATACACAAAGGGGTTGGTGCTCTTGTGGGTTCATATTCATGAATTATTACTATGTTAGTGCTCAACAAAGGGGTTGGTGCTCATGTGGGTTAGTGCTCATGAATTATTGTTCTGTTGGTTTTCAGTAAAGGCATTGGTACTCTTATGGGTTGGTGATCATGAATTTTTGTTGTGTTGGTGCTCAGTAAAGGGGTTGTTGCTTCTGTGGGTTGGTGCTCCTACAAGTTGGTGCTTGCAAATATTGTAGTTTTAGTTGGTGATCATTCATATAATTAAGATTGTTCTCTATGTTTTTTCCAACATTGGGTTTCTACGTTAAATTTGGTGTCTCTCTCTATCTTGTGTGGTTTTTATTATTTCAATTATTTCATATCTTAAATGTATGGTTAGGTGGAATTTGATTAAGGGAAAGTTTATAAGATTTATGATATACTGATTCACCCCCTCTCTCAATATATCCCATGCTTAAAAATTGGTATTAGAGTAGGTTCCTTTTGAAAAAGTTTTACAGCTTGAAGGTAGATCGGGAAACCACGATGGTTGGATCACATGAAGGATTTTCCACAAATAAGGCACCTTTTTTTGATGGGATGAATTATGTTTTTTGGAGCATAATAATGAAGACTTATTTGATGGCCCTTAGATTTGACATATGGCAAGAAGTGGTGGAGGAATATGAAGAGCCACAGACACTTGTAATTACTCCATCAAAAAAGAAGGCAAGTGAATGTAATGCTAAAGCTTTAAATGCTATTCTATGTGGTTTATGTGAATCTAAATTTGTTAAAGTTATGTAATATAAATTTTCTCATGAAACTTGGGTAAAACTTGAGAATATTTACAAAGGTGATGGAAAGGTTTAGCAAGCTAAGCTTTAGACTTTTAGAAGACAATTTGAAAGTTTGAAGATAGAAGAAGAAGAAGATATAACAAGTTATCCTTTACAAGTTGATCAAATAGTAAATCAGATTCAAGGTCTTGGAGAAAATTTGGAAGAGTCAATGGTGGTACAAAAGGTTTTGAGATCTCTACCAATGAGATATGATGCAAAGGCTTTGACAATCAAGGAGATGAAGAATTTAGCCAAGCTAAAGATGGATGAGCTTCATGGTATACTCACATGAGATGGGAACTGAACAAGATAAAACCTCAAAGAGAAAAGTGGATTTAAAGACATCAAATAAAGATAAAGCTAAGATTTAATAATCAAGTCATAGTTTTAGTGATGATGAAGATGACAATAGAGCTTTTTTCATTCGCAAGCCAAAAAGGGGAACAGGTAAATATCAAAGAAAATTACCTTTTAAATGTTTTAATTATGGAAATATTAGACATTTTTAAATCTAAATGCCCAAATAAGGGTAATGATGATAATGAAGAAGGAAAGTCTACATACAAGAACAATTTAAAAGGTAAATTCAAGAAGGAATTTGAGAAGAAGAGCCTGTATTCTAAAGATCCTAGCTCAACTGAAAATAGTGGAGTCAGTGATTCAGAAGAAGATATTCTATTCATGGCCACACATGAAGATGCCTCTGCAAGCAAAAGTATAGATGATCAAGAAGAAGAAGAGGATGAAGATGAAGTGAATCTGGAAGTAGAACTCATTTGTGTCTTAGAAGAGTTAGAAGCTATTGAGAAGAAGAATCAAAGATTGAAGTGCCAGATCAAGAAAAAAGAAAAGGAGTCAAAGGAAATAATTGATGTTATAATAGCACACATTGAAGAAGTTAAGAGGAATGAAAAAGATCTAACAACATAGTTACAAAAAGTAAGAAAAGAATGTGAAGGTATGTTATTGAAATTGCCTCTTTAAAAGAAGATATTGAGAAAGTAGTCAATGATAAAGTAGTTAGTGATTCAAAATTTGAGGATAGCACTAACATACTAAATAAGATATTATAAATCCAAAAGGAAAATTTAGATAAGACAAGTATCAGATTTGAAAATAAAAAGAGCTATGTTGAAGCTCTTACAAAAGAGGAAAGAAAAAGGGAAGTGAAGAATACAGAGGACATTTCAAACAAAGAAGGCTAGAGGGAATAAAGCTACCAAAGGCAATCAAGTCAAAGATATACAAACATGTCCTATTTTTATGGTTGTTATTTTTATTGTAATGGATATGGTCACAAGAAATTAGAATGTTGAAAAAGAGCTAACAGTTTCATAAATAAGGAGAAAGAAAGTCATGTAGAGTCAAGCAGAAGCTACAACTCTTTTGCTCCTCTATCAAGCTTTGGTGAAGAGGCCATAATATGTTACAAATGCAAAAACTTTGGACACATAGATTGGTACTGTAGAAGCATGTTTGAGTCAGTCAAGAAGGAACAGAGTTTCAAGGCTCTATTCATCAAGAAGATGGGTCAAACATGTTCATGGTAGAAAAAACAACTTAAAGATTTTATGTTGGTTTAGATATCTTTGCATGCAAGAAATGAATATCAGTCATGGTTCATTAATAGTGGATGTTTGAGGCATATGATATGAGACAAGAGTAAGTTCATAACTCTAAAGAAGATCAATGGTGGCACAGTGAAATTTGGAGATAAAACTACTACCAAGATAGCCAGAAAAGGTACTTTGAGTTTGGATAATGGTAGAACCAAGACTAAGAATGTTTTATATGTAAAAGGTCTTAAGCATAATCTATTTAGTGTAGGTCAAATATGTGATCAAGGATACACATTAAAGTTTTTTGTAGAAGGTTATGAGATTAGAAGAAAAGATTCAAATAAGTTGATTGTATATGCTCAAAGGATAGGCAATAATTTATATGTATTATCAGATATCTTCTCAAAGGCACGATCAAATGACACATTCAAAGATCTGTAGTAGGAGTTAGGAGTAATTTTTATTACTTCTTGCCATTAAGGTTTAACATCAGTTGAGGGGGAGATAAGTGTTAGCTCTAGGTAGGCCCTTTACCATTGATGTCAAAGGGGGAGAATAAAAGCTATGGGTATAGGTGTAAAAATAGGTATAGGGAATAGGTACAGGTTGCTAAAGTAAGGGGGAGTTACTGTATGTTTTCAGATGATAGTATGTGTATGTTTTAGGATGTGGTAATTTCAAGATTGAGGTTGCCATCAATGACAAAGGGGGATATTGTTGGAAATATTGTCATTGATGTCAAAGGTCTAGCATTATTAGTGATAAAGGCCCCATTGCATTTAATGATATTTTTAATAGTTATATCTTGGCTAATGTGCGTTAATATTTATTTAATATTAATGAATATATTTTTGGTTTCATATAAGACAAAAGAAGGGCCCATGGAGAAGTCAAAAAAGTCCCATGGTAAAGACAAAATAAGAATGGGATGCATTTTCCCATAAAGAGTCATCTTGGGGAATTCCAAGAATCACCAAGTGAAGACAAAAGAGGAAGGGTGCAATTTCTCATGAAGGGACACTTTGAGGAATATGAAAATTCACCAAGATAAAGAAAAAAGAGGAAAGGATGCTTTTGATTATGAAGGGTAAGCACATGACTTTTCAAATGCAAGGATATGAAGGGTCATGCAAGTTTTGTACCATTTTCCATGAGGACTAAAGGGTCACAAATGGGGAAGGATAAAGGTCATTTGGAAAGCTATAAATAAAGGCTTGAGAAGTTATTTGTAATGTGAGAGATTAGTATGATTTTCATTTGTTATATCTAACTTAGAAGAGCAAAGGTGAGAGAGGAAAGAGATATTGTAATGAACTATCATTTGTTGAGATAGCAACATTGAGAGATAGTTATGTGGTATACACAAAGGGGTTGGTGCTCCTATGGGTTGATGCTCATGAATTGTTGCTATGTTGGTGCTCAACAAAGGGGTTGGTACTCCTATGGGTTGGTGCTCCTGTGGGTTGGTGCTCATGAATTGTTGTGTTGGTACTTAGCAAAGGGGTTGGTGCTCATGAATAGTTGTTATGTTGGGGCTCAACAAAGGGGTTGGTGCTCCTGCAAGTTAGTGCTTGCTAATATTATAGTTTGAGCTAGTGCTCATTCATATAATTGAGATTGTTCTCTATGGTTTTTCCCATATTAGGTTTCCACATTAAATCTATTATCTCTCTCTATCTTGTATGGTGTTTATTATTTCAGTTTTATTGCATATCTTAAATGTATGGTTAAGTGGAATTTGATTAAGGGAAAGTTTATAAGATTTATGATATACTGATTTACCCCCCCTCTCAGTATATCCCATGCTTAACAAAAATGGTGTGTATGTAACAAGTAAATATAAGTTTCATTCTAATAAGCATATATAAAATCATACATACAAGAACATGAGGCATGTAAAGGTAGGCTAAGGGGACATAATATAATGGGCATGGACATATGTCACTAAATCTAAGAATGAAGTGTAAGCAGGTTGAGTATGGGGAATAGTGACTTTGGTATAGGCTACTTCATATCATGGAGGAATGATAACACGAAATTGGTTAGAGGGAAAATAGATATCACCCTCATGGAGATGATGAGGAGAAGGAGAATCTTTCCTATGCATAATATATGGCATTTAAACTTGAATCATAGTTGTTAGCTTATGTTCTGAATCCTCTATGTGTGTATGTGTTTACTTGTTAATGGAATTCCATAAAGGAGAAATATAACATGCTATGAGATATGATATATATTTTAATTGATATAAAACATCATCTATACATGTGTTTATGTCTTTTTTGAGTTCATTCTAAATTAAAGGGAATAAGCATGAAATGAAAGGTTTAAAGTTTGTAATAAAAGTAATTAATTTATTCTATTATTATGATCATGATTATATGAAATCAAAATTAGAAGATGCATGGATCTAAAATCCAATTATAAATAGAAAACAATGTAAACCCTAAGTGTGTCTAGATTTAAGGTTCTTAGAATCTAAGGTTTCTTTGTAAAAATTAAAATTATATTTAAATAAATTGAAACCCTAATATGGAATTGAAGGTTTGATGCAATATTCAAACTAAGTCAAGTTCACCAAATGATTTAACCTTTTAGGGTTTTACACAAGTAATTCCTATGTTTGGTTAAAGGGCTGAGATGTCTAAATAAGTAAAATAATATGCAATAATTAAGTACTAATTTGATATGACTTGTGACTTATTTAACTTTCTAAAATAGTAATAAATAGGCATAAATATAGACTTATATAAAAAGTGACTATCATAGATGATATGGGTTTTGAAAACTAAGCTATAGATAGTTATGAGTGTCATCAACATGATTTTAGGATCTATTTGCTTAATATATAGTAGTGTCCCACTTGGATAGTAGTGCCATTTTGCTATAGTGTCATCAAAGTGGTGATAGTTTCCTCTTTGTATGATGGTTCCTATTTTTTGGTAGCAATTATGCCTATATTTTTAGGTCATGTTATTGCATGCATATAATTTGTGTTGTTCATGGGAAACCTAATTTAGTGTGTAAACCCTATTATTCCTTATAAATATGGCATGACTAATAATTTTGTGTTCATTAGTAGGATAAGATGGACATCCTCAACACCTCGTTGTGAAGAGATTTTCCTACATACCAATAATTTGAAGAGGGATCATGATCGATGTAGTTCTCCCACCTAATTATTGATGCAAGTGTAAGTAAATACTAGAATGAGAGTAAAATTGGATGCCTTGAGTGTGATTGAGATTTAAAATATTTTAAATCTAGATTTAGGGATACTATAAATGGTAGTATGTATAAGTATGGTAGAATAGGGATCAAAGAATTGTATTTATAGAGGTTTTTAGCTTATGTAGATAATAAAATGTGATTAGACCAACCATAGGAGGGGTAAACATTTTAAAATTTATCTGTTTGGGAGAGTTATGGAAAAGGATAATGGTGCCCAGTTTGGGATATTAGTTCCATATAGCTATAATGTCCTAAATGTGGTGCTAATGTCCACCTGATAGACTACTGGGAAAATTGGTATAGGATCTAAGAAAGTTGTCTTAAGACTAAATTCTAATTGACTATAGATGAATGTGGTTTTAGGACCCCTATTTTAGTAAGTAAATGTTTTACACCATCAAAACATCCACATCAACATGAGGTAATGATTTTGCATAATGAATTACATTTTGGCATTTTTGTGCCATCTGGAGGTTGAAACACATACCTTGCACCAATTGGAAAGTGGTTAACTTGTTTCTAAATCTTTAGGGCATATTTCAAGATTAGAAATATGTGGTGACTAAAGTGTAGAGTTTACAAGGTGATGGAGCTAGTGAGAATGATCACCAAGGATCTAGATTGGCACTCAGTGTGTACATCCCACCCTAACAGAACTAATCTAAAATGCTATAAAAAAATATTGAACCAATTGATGAAAAAGAGATGAAAGATAGTGTAGTGAAGCTATGGTGAATTGGAATTACCATGTATATATTACTTGACTACCATTAGACCTCAAGGTGGTATGGATTTCATGAAGGCTCCATTTATAAGAACCCAAGATCACTTATGAGACTCTAGGTCATTATGTAGTATAAACTTGAACATATTTCCTATTATGAACTCTATATTGTTTAATATTTGAGTAATGGTGATGATTATTGCATCAAATTATATTATCGATTTTATACATCTTTAGATGAATATTTGAATGAAAAATGATTATAATGTTGTAATTTTAATAAATTTATGTTGAGGAATAGCTATGAGCTTCTGGTTCACATTGTTAATGGAGTCCCTATATTAAATGATGACATCATCATAAATCCATAAACAACATGAGGATAGATCATGTGCCAAGCATTCCTATCCTTGCTAGAAGTATGAGAATAGTATGAGTACTTAAAGTGAAAATAACCTTGTGACCCTTCAAGTGGTGATATGATTTTAGGTTTAGTTTAATAAAGGCTTGCACCCATATGAATCTAGGATTAATCCACCAAAAGGCTTGTGCTTATAGACCACTAGGCCTAGTCTATGAAAAGCATGTACCTATGAATCTATTAAATCCTTCTTTGAATTGATCAAGTCCCATAATTGATATCTTATACCATAGCATAAATAGCCCAACTCAAGCCTTGATTCCTTCTTAGATATGCTTTGGGTGAGTGCATAAGGACTATGCCTTATGTGGATTGATGTCGATATAATTGAGTGTTAAAATGTTGAGTGCAAAGGGAATATCCCATGTTTGCACCTAGTTATAAGAAACAAAAAACTAAATAATACAGTTGTGTGCCCTTTTATATAACATTTTTGGTTCCATTACTAAGACCCATGTTAATTTTATTATTGCATTATTACATCAAAATTATGTACCAACTCTCCCTAAAAAACATTGAGCATTGGATGCAATAGTTGGAAGATAGATTTACACTAAAGCATCCAACCTACAAAGGAAAAAAGCTAAGAAAATGAGTTTAGAATAACCTATATGATGTGTTTGTATGAGGTCTTTTTTTATGACTTACCTAAGAATTAGTACCGGTGACTGGCTACATATTCAACCCATAAAAGAAAAAGTTATAAACAACACTATGAGTGGATGAAGGATCTCCTAGAGTGACTTGAGACCCTATATGCCACTTGGACTAGAGTAGTGGATAAATGGTATCAAGGAGTGTTGAATAGTTACATACTTGATTTCACATTCATACTAGTGCCATAAGGAAGTGGAGTATCAGTTCTTGTATGACCCTAAAGACATGTTTATGAAGTAATTATGCATAGAGCTTAAAAATATAGTGGTGGATTATGAATTTGAAAATTTGGGGATGGAAAGTTAAATTCCTTTCACATATGAGAAATACAAAATGGAAAAGGGGATGTGTAGGTGAGGCATAATGGAAGGGGATAAACAAATTGACACCTAAGAACTTAGAAGATAGACCTATAATAAGAGATGGTGCAAACTGATGAAAGATATGGAATTTGGAAGTGATGAAAAAAGTTTTAGTAAGTGGGAAGGGCATGGGGAAGGATTTATTGAAATAAATTAGTACAAATATGAGATATATAATGAAGTGATGGATCAAGTGCAACATTTGATAGGTGTGGAATTCACTAGGTTCTTATAGGATTTGGTGATTAAAGATATACTTGACATGCCTACCCCCTTTAAACCTACAATGCATGTTCATGTGTTGGATCCACCACTTGAAGAAAGTAAAAAAGTAATAATTGATTCTATTTATGACATAGATCTTTGACATTTTACAAACTTAGAGTGTAACTTTGTGATTGAACAGATTATTTTATACAAATGAGTGAAACTAACTCTAGACCATTGGGTGATAGATCACCATAATATAACTTGAGCACAAGCATACTAGCTTAGTTGATGTTAACAACATAAAGTGGGAAACAACCCATAGGAAGTGGTCTATCACCAAAAGTAAGTAACACTGGACCATTGACATCAATTATGCTAGTAGTAATGATGGGATTGGTGCCTAACCCGGTGGTTATAGGTATTGGAAGATTTCCACTAAGATAGACATTAGGGGGATAAACACCTCAAATACCAACTACCCTCTTGTATCAAATCTAATATGATATGGATATGAACTTACTAGAATATTATGACATGGGGAATTCCATAGAACCTGTGTTAAAGTGTGAATTATAGTGTCATGTGCAAGACATAACCCAATAATAATACAAGGTAACCTAATTGACAGCCACTTTACTTGATTATACCCACACCTATTATACAAAATTTGACCCTAACTAGGCCATGGTCATTTATGATACCCTAAAGGATGCATTCCTAAAAGAATTTGACATTCCAAAGTTTGAACAACAGAGAATCACCATGCTAAAAGAGATTACCCAAAGAATCTCAAAGATCATGCACTTATATGATGCAAGGTTAAAAACTCTCTTATTGAAGCTCTAATATTATATTCACCCTTCCCAACATATGTGGTGGTTCATTAGAGGGTTTTTAGTGTCATTTTGAAGAGTGCTTTCCATAAAGACTTTTGTAGACCCTCATGAAGCACTTGAAATTGTGCTCAGAGTTGAGGAAGTTAAAATTATAGATATTGGGATTAGCCCATTTATGGAGGAATATATTTCATGTATGGCCTCCCAAATCCCAAAACTTATCACTAACTCTTTACATGATGCTTGAAGTGGACTATAGTGCACTAACTACAAAGTGAAAGTTTATAATAGGACTAACTACGCACAAAAGAATGTGCACACTTTGATTCTAATTTGTGAAGTCTATTAAGAGGTGTATGATGTCCAAAATTTCCCTTTGTTTCAATGTGCTATCCAAGTCAACACAACCATCTATTTTTGATTTTGTGATGCCTACACCCATACCACTATTGATATCTTGATGATTCAAGAAATGCATGAGAACATGGATAGAGGTGCATGGATAGACCTAGTAGCATAGGCTACTACCTCTTGAAATAAGTAGGACAATTAGGAATTTGAGATATGAGAATTAACTAAGATCTTATACCTCCCGTAAATAGAGGAAATGTTGCCCCTATTTAAGAATTTTCCCTTGGAGCATGTAGGTCACAATCAAGTCAAGGTCACTGTACCATGCATGGAGAGAGAAAGATAATTTAGACACACAAAATGTGGAGTACAAATAAGAACTCCTCATGTATTCCACTATTGCTGGATGGTCTATTTGTGAGGACCTTGTAGACATAGGCATTGAGGTCAATATCTTGAACAAGAATGCCTATGAGAAAATGGGTAGTCCAGCCTTGAGGCCTTCTCCTCATGTACACTTCATGTCCAATAAGACATGGGCATAGCCTAAAATTAATTTTAAAGAATGTAGTTTTAGATATCATGGGCACCAAATTCCACACTAACTTTGAAGTGATTGAGTTAGCATAGCATGAAAACTACCTGGTGCTTATAAAAAGGCCATGGTGTTATGCAAATAATTTAGATATGCACTTTAAAAGGTTCTACATGACATTTGAGAATGGAAAAGAGAGGTTAGTTATACCCATTTTAAATGACCAAGGACCCCCTATATCGAGAGCATGGAAATATAGGATGAGATCAACCACATATATAACATCACAGTACAAGGCATTGAGACTCTGGATCCAAATGATCAAGGAGTCCTCTCTTGTAAAGATGGAAAATCAGCCTCACACACCATTGATGTTTCCTATGACCGTTGGGTTGAGGAATCATATGATACCAATGGTCTAAAGTATTGTTTGGTGTATGTAAAAGTTCCAAAAATAGTAAATACAGGCTAGGTCGGTATTTATTGTGCTTTTAAAAAGTGGGTCCCTTGTGCCAAGAAGGAAAAGAGAGTGTTTCACTTTAGTAAGGGAAAACTTGTAGTGCTCCCAAGATATGAGGGGATTAATCTCATGGAAGACAATGTCCATGAACTCAAATCATGCATCCCAAAAGAGGTAGATGGAATGGGTACACTAATATATACATTGAAGAGCACTTATGCTCATTTCTGGGTAACACAAAATCCTATCTTACCAGGAAAGATGTGAAGATAACCATTTACATTATATTAATAAAGAGCAACAAATACCTAGACATCTTAGCCTACTCTAGTGACTCTGACCTTATATTGTATGTGTGACTTTATGAAGAAATAAAGACTATCTACAGTAAAAATTCCCTAAGGAATCTATGGGTGCATTCTTTCTATAGGAACTTAAAGACTTAGACATGGGCATGGTACATTGTCAATGAAATGCATCATGAGATAGCCAACTGGTATGCACTTAAGGATTGGTTTGTTCACACCTTCTCCTTTTCTTTGCAAAACCTTGAATTGATTGAACCACTAGGTATTTTGAATTTCAGTTTTTGAGGACACTAAAATATTAAAGGAGTGCCTAAAACACATGTTTGGTGAAAAGGGGTTAGTGATCCCAACCTTGTTTAAATAAAAAACTATTAATAATGACTCTAGTGATGAAGATGATGAAATATGAAAGGTGTGTAATTGGTATAATTCAATAGACAAAAGAGATTTAGTGTGCCAAGTTGAGGATTATACCCCAAAAAAAGAAGACCCTAACCATATTTAGATATAAATGACTCATGGTAGCAAAAAGGTCAAGGATCTGCATGAGGATAAGATTGAACCCTACCACATGTTAAAAAATACAAAGGTAGATATCGGATGAGAAATGGAGCCAAAGATTACTACTATAGGTGCCTATTAGTCTAAGATAGAACTAACACATATTGATAATATCCTAAAGGAGTTATAAGACTTGTTCTCTTAGAATTGTAGATATATGAAAGACACACACCCATCCCTCAAGAAGATGAGCATCAAAATAGATGATGGTGTAAGACATGTCAAGACGCAACATTATAGGATGAACCCACATCTTTACATCAAGGTCAAGATAGAGATCAATGACATGCTAGATAGAAACATCATCTACCCTATATAGGAATCTAAATGGGTTAGCCCCATGGTCATCAACATTAAGATGGATGGGCATATCCAAATTTGTGTCAAATATACATTTTTGAATATTATGTACATAATTGACCCATTTTTAACTCCTTTCATTGATGAAGTCTTGAATAGCATTGCAAGTTGTGAAATATACACCTTTACTAATGGATTCTCATGATAGCATCAAGTCTAGATCAAGGAGGACAAGCCTAGACCACCTTTATGATATAATGGGGTTATTTTGCTTACAATGTAATGCCTTTTGGGTTGAAGAATATTCCATCCATATTATCCTAAGTGGTGATCACTACTTTCAAATACTTCATTAAAAAATTCCACCAAGTATACTTAGATGATTGGATTGTGTATGGGTTAGTGAAGGATCTCTATAACAACTTGTGCCTTATGTTTTAAATGTGTAAATAGTTGTAGATTTATTTGAACATAAAGAAGTGTTTTTTTACAATTCCATTTATCACTTTGCTTAGGCACATCATCTACAAAGATGGTCTACTTGTTGATCCAAAAAATATTGTAATCATCCTTCAGTTCCAAACCCCATCAACATAGAAAGATGTTTTTACCTTTCTTAGACATTACAGGTAATACAAGAAGTTCATAAGGAACTATACCAAAATTATGATGTTGATAGAAGATATATTTCATAAGGATGGCCCATTCTATTAGGGCATAGTGTAGGAAGATTCATTTCAGACCCTGAAGCTCAAACTAATAAGTGCATTAATGTTGTAATTTCCTAACTGAATGAATCCCTTCCAATCTATGTTGATGAATATGTTACTATGATTGATTCCATTCTAGTGCAACCAAGTGAAGGTAAAATGGATCATCTCATTTCTTTCACAAGTAAAAAATTAACCAAGGTAGAGCAGAACTACACCATAACTAAGTGTAAGGTACTTGCCATAGTCTATGCCCTATAGAAGTTTTGGAAATATTTCTTGGAAACCCCCTTCATATTCCTCATTGATCATGAGGCACTTAAGTACATGGTAAACAATCCTATTTTTCATGGGTGCATTTTTTTATGGATTGTTTTATTTCAAGAGTTTCATTTCTCTCTTATAGTAAATCCTAGAAAATAAAAATCAGGACCAAACCATTTATCTTGCATTAACTATAGTGATGTAGTAGTGCCTATTGAAGTTGATATGCCTAACATGAAACTTTATAGAGTTTATCATGTATTAAAATAATTGGTGGAGATTACTACACTTTTTACATCTAGATATATGCCCTAGACCATGATAACTAAGGAGAAGCATCTCATAGTTCACATTGCCCCTTTTCAGCTCATTGATGGGGAAGTGTAAAAGTTAATCCATGATGAATTTATACACTAATGTGCCCTATAGCATGAATGGGACTCAGTCTTGAAAGAAGTGTATGAGGGGATTGGTAAAGGCTATTATGATAGAGATGTTACAACATACATGGTACTAAAATCAAGCTTGTGGTGGCCAGTCCTATTATAGAATGAAAAAGAATGTGCCAAAGCACGTGACATCTACCAACACATGGAAAAACCAAACCACAAAGATGAGATGCCTCTCATCCCCATCCTTTCCCAAGCACCATTTTAAAAATGGGACATTGACTTTGTTGGTCCTATTACTCCCATTACAAGGTGCACAAGTGCATGATACATTATGGTTTCCACAAATTACTTCACCAAGTAGGTCAAGGCAATTCTAACTAGAAATTATAAATATTTCATAGCCATAATATTTATTTAGGAGAATATCATTAGTTTTTATGGATGCCTACTTAGATTGACTAGAAATCATGGTGTGCACTTCATCAATGAAACCAATTAGATCCTAATAATTGAATATATGGTGGCACACTATAAGATGACAGCTTATCATCCCCAAGTGAATGGCATCATTTAGGTATTCAATAAGATATTGGGAAGATACCTCATAAAGATATGTGATGTTGGTCACAAAGATTGGGATGATCATGTGTTAGAAGTATTATGGGCCTATCATAATATGTACAAGTGCTTGAACTAGGCTACACCATTTCAATTATTTTTGTCATAGAGACCATTTTACCTATGGAATTTCTAGTGCCCTCATTGTGCATCAAATGTATTAGTTGAATGGATGACCAAGAATCTTTGAGCACACACTTATAAGACTTGGATCACTTGGATGAAACATGCACCCAAGTAAGATAGAGCCAACACATATAAAAGGAACATTAGAAGATATGGCATGATAATCACATCAAGTGCAAAGTATTTACCAAACGTGTATTGGTCTTGTGATATGACTCAAAGTACCTCAATCACCTAGGAAAATTAAAAATTAGATGGATGGGACCTTATGTCATCCATAATATTTTAGAAATTGGTATATGTAATATATGCATGTTGATAGATGAAATTATCCCTATCCAATTTAATGGTAATAAATTTAATCCTTATAATCACTAAGTTGACACTTGCACCATTAGACACCAACTTCCTAGTCACAAGTTGGTTTTTTGTGTTGATCATAATAAAATTTGGCACAAGCCAAATATTTTATTATGTTTGTTTCATTTGTGATAGGTGAATAATCATGGATATTTTAGGCCTATATGATAACTCTTCTATGACTTACACACATAAATCTAGTTAGGTGAGTTGAGCATAGATGCTCTCTAAGTCCCTGAGGCTAGAAACCTAAGTTTCTGGGAACATGAATTTTACCAAGTTTAGAAAGATAAGTAAAAATTAATAAAAGGAGGAAAAAATATATTCATTTGTAAGGAATAAAAAGTAGAGAATGAAATGTTGAAGGACCAACACAAGGATTTATATGGGGTAGGGAAGGCCGAAGCAAGAGACATGAAAGCACAAAGAAATTGACCAAGAAACTGAGGTGTGTATGTAAGTAAGCATAATAAAAAGAATATATGGAATTGAGGAGGATAAATTGCATGAATTTGAATAATTTAACCTATGTTTCCATAATAAGAGTGAATGTCATGCTAAGGTGAACAAAGTGCAGGAGAAATATTGTCAAGATAGTTAGCACCCACCGAACAATCAGCAAGAAGTGATCATTTAAATCACTCATCACTTAAGTAAATAAACTATTAGATAAATTAATGATATTATGGTAAAAACACAAAAAACATATAATAAATGAGGATTTGGTAGTGGATTTTAGCAAAATTTTCAAGTTTAGCTAATTTTAATAAATCTACATGTCACCAAGCCATTAATCACCAACCACTAATGAGGTAGTCCAAAATAGAGTATAAAGGGGTGAATGACAAACTTTGAAAGGTTAAAAACCTTATAATAATTCATATTATAATATAGAGTTGAAGTCACTCAAACCAAAAAGCACTACCATAATGAAACTAGAGCATCCAAACCCCCCCCAAATGAGAATAGTTGAACCAAGATAAGATTACATCATTCTGTTTTGAATTGGAAATAAGGTGAATGGAGAGAAATTGAGAGAGAAAATGGTAGTATAATTTTGACATAATTTCAAGGCAACCATTAATGGTGCAAAATCTTAAGAGCTAAAGACAGTCGCATTTTCTATGACTATGAAGATGTGTCAATCACCATTTTAGGCTTCAAAAATATCAACCAACCATGTTTCAATATCAAAATGTTTAGAATGGGTAAGAAAAGGTTAAGTATAGGTCCATCATAGAAATATAAGGACATGAAACAACATGATTGGTGAAAGTAGTAGCCACCACAAAATGGGAGGTGTAGCTGGTACAAGGCATCAATTTTATGGTGATAGACCCATAAGTAAGCAAAAAGATTTATTATAAATAGATGTAGTTCCCCTTAGAGGTCATGGTGGGGGAGAAATGGGTATTATTTTCGCATGTGTAAATTAAAGGACTATAACCATCAAATAGGGAGCAATATGTAGGAACTCAACTAGGACTAGATTGTGACACAAGGAAGAAGACTAAGGTAGGCACCACACTTTCTAACATATCCATCTAATAAAAATTGGTAAAAATAGGCACAACATATTTATTTGACCTACTGAGCTTTGGAAATATATAATAATTAGTACATTTCCTCCTCTTTCTCATATATGGTGATTGCTTCTATTTTATAGGATGGTACACGAGGATCTCAATGTACCTCATCATTAGGATAATAGGGATCCCAAGCATAGGGGTGGACATCTATAAAATTATGGAGGATGAAGTGGAGGTCAAGAGGGTAATGAATCTCCTAAGATAACACAAGTTAGGTTTTGCATTCCCTATCAAAGATATGTAGGACCCTGGCATAAGGGTAGTGGCACACCTGGTCAGTTATAAGATATACCCTAGTAGATGGTGGTCTAACATTATCAAAACCTTATTATGCATATCTTAATACATAGTGCAAGGGGTGGAGTTAAATATATCCAAATTTATTGCTAAGGAATTAGTAATAATGTTTAGGATTACCACAAATTGTGTGAGACCTTTAAGTTGGGATACATACTGATATTAATTGTGATGGAGGATATAGGTGTGATAGATGGTGATGATGACAACCTATGGGTGTTCCCACCCCACCATGATTCCCCTATGGTGAAGTACCAAGACTTAATCTAACCACCCAAATTTTCACAAAATTATAAGATAAGAGTGCAAGGGTGGTGTGTTAGGTATATCTAAGCCTTTGGGATTGAATGACACATCCCTCAAGAGCTTCCCTAAAATTTGGTGGGAATGGTGACCTTTAACATAATGAAACATTTTTTATAGTGCACTTGGTACTCATAAATGAGAACCTATTTGGATGGCTTAATTTATTTTATGCATTTTATGCCAAATATTTCATAGCAACACTAAGGAGGATTACAAATGTAAAATAGATAGAGATCTTGGTTAAGACTCTAGATCAAGATATGAGAAGGTTAATGCATTAATTTTTTCACCCTAGATACAAGGTCACCAAGCATGAGGAAGATGATTCTAATAGGATGAACCTTCATCTCCTCTAGAGGGAGATAACAAATGGGCACATCTTCAACCTCTATTATGAAAAGAATCCACATAATAAGGGTGTTGATCTTATAAAAATGATGATCACCCCCTCTTGATCGATGATGAAGGGAAGTCTAGACTAAAGACATAGGAGAAGACTCTCCAAAATAATGAGGAAATAAACTTGAAGAGATCATAAAGTGCATTAAGTTAAATATTCCTTCTAGAGAACAACTTACACCCCCAACTCCTAAGAAGTATGCAACTTTCATGTCAAAGAGTGCTTCCTCTAATAATAAGCACAAGAAGAAAAAGACTAATGGATCCATTGTGTTCCCTACTATAACTCTGGTAGAGATGGAGAAAGAGGTGACCCTTACACCTAGAATGGAGGAGGAGACTAAAGAATAAAGAGAAGGGGCATATATCTTACAAATAGAAGAGGAAGAGGAGACAAGTGTCAGGAATACACAAGAATCTATACAAAACAACATGATTACCATGCTTGGAGAAGTATAGGACCTAACAATCCCCTCATCAATTTAATAACCCTCCACACCACCTTCAAAAATAAAATAGGAGAAGAGAAGGATTTGGAAGAAAAGGGGATTGAGCAAAGAAGGCATTGAGAAGGTGACAACATTTGAAGAGAAGTGTAGACTTGCCAAATAAAAATAAGTGGCCAAGGTACAAAAAAAGGCCATGTAGCTCCCATAAGTGTAGGACCAAATATTGAATTAGTCAAGCAAGAACCAAGAACCCTGACTATGAAGGTAGAAGAAGTTGCATAAGAGGCATGCTCGAGTAGTGAAGGGGTGCCTCAATAAAAAGAAGGCAATATTGGTGCCTTAGAAAAACAAATAGAGACAATGGAGGAACCCAAATAACAACAAGGAGATGATAGTATAAAAATAATTTATTTGGAGGTGATTATTGAGAAAACTTAAGAGGAATAAGGGGATGAAGGGGAAAATTCTAAGGAAGAAATCCCTAAGGATCAAGTAGGTGAATACTCTGAGGAAAACACCAAAAAAGAGTGGTGGTACCAGTGAAAAAGAGGAAGAAAAAATAGAGATGGCCATCATCAAAAAGGATAAAGTAGAGTTGAGAATAAGGGAGAAGGTGTAGAAGGGATTGGGAAATGAATACCTTTACATGTATGACATCATGCCTCCCTAAGCCACCATATCTAGGACATGCAAATAACTCACATTTGTGTTCAATCATTAGATGGATAAGCCTCATTTTAAGGCACCTAGAGTAGCTACTTTGAGCTTGAAAGATACTAATAAGGGGAAGGAATCCATATTTATAAACCTTCATGCTATGAATCTATTCTAATTTTGGAATGCATGATAAAAATGGCCACTAAAGTTGCACATAGGAATATTGTCAATGACATTAGGGCAAGAAAATGGAAGAAGCTCCATAAAGAAGTTGAATATGAAGTACAAGGAAAAAAATTCAAGATATAATATATATATGAGTGCATATAAATGGCCAAACCATTGCTTCTAGTTGACGTCAATACTTTGGACCTATTATAGGTTGAAAAAAATATGTGTTAGTGGATCAGATGCTTCCAAGGTTAAAACATGAGCTGATGCAAGAAGAAGAATAAGATCCCTATAACACACTATATAAGGATCTAGATGGTAATATCAGAGAGGTGAAATACCTATTTTCAAAACTATAGGAGGATATAGATGTAATTGATTCCATCTTCTTGAGATTCTCAAACTAAGCATCAATTATAGACATGTTCCTAAAGTAGGCAAATGGGAAGGAGAAGTTGATGGAACAAGTGTACTTGGTGAGTAGGTTAGAGTGATAAAATATGATGGGGAACATCAATGCACTAAAAAATTAGATGAATAAGTAAGAGAAAAACTTAGAATCACTCTTACATGCTCTACACACTGAGGCCTTTAAGCAAGGAGTAATCCTTGATGTGAGTGTGGAAAAGGCAAATGTAGAGGACTTCTAAAAGGAGTTAGAGAAGATTGATGTGTTTGAAATTAGTGATAAATCCACCAAAATAGACATCACTATTGAAGAAAACAAGCTCTCTATTAAGGGATTTGAATACTTCAGCACTGAGCTTAAGGAGAACATGCCTGAGTTCTATGTTATGAAGAGATTAATAGCCTAGTTTGAGGATGGACTAAAAATTTTGTATGGGGTGATGTTAGGCCCCCTATTTTAGTAATTAAAGGTTTAATTCAATCATGAAATACAAATTAGTGTGAGTCAATCATTTTGTGTAATGATTGACATTTTATCATTTTGGCATCACTTGGAGGTTACAATGCATACCTTGTGCCAACTGGTAAGTGGTTAAATGGTTCTCAAATCTTTAGGGCATCTTCTAGGATTGGTGATATGTGGTTAATATAGCATAGAGTTTTCAAGGTGATGGATCTAGTAGGAATGATCACCAAGGCTCTATCTTAGTATCAGCATGTGCATTTTACCTTGGTAGAGCTATTCTAAGGATATAAAAAGAGCTCAAACTAGTTGATGAAAAGGAGATAAAAGATAGTGAAGAAAATGTTTGGCAAATTAAAACTACCTTGTATACATTACTTGACTACCATTAGACCTAGCAGTGGTATGGATGCCATGAAGGATCCATTTTTAAGCACCCAACATCACCTATGAGCCTTTGGATCATTACGTAGTATAAATTTGAACATATTTCCTTCTATGAACTTTGTATTGTTTGAGATTTGATTAATGGTGATGATTCTTACATAAAATTGTACTATATGGTCTATATGTCTTTTAATTTATATTTTAATTTGAAATGATTGTAATTTTAAACACCTAAAATTGGCCATTGATAACTTCCAACCAAGCTTTTGACCAATTTCCACCTAAAGTGCATAATTTAGCCTAAAAACACTAAAATGCATTAAATGATTTGAAATTGATATATTCAAGTGCTGATTCTGGCTAGGGTATCCCTAAATGGGGCAATGTAATTTATGGGCTAGATAACTTTGATTTTGATCAATCTCAAAAATCTATAAATAGAGAGGCCATGAACATAATTTTTAAGCTTAATTTGTGTAAAGTTATAATGCAGGATTGGTTTTAAAAACTTCATGAAAACTAGTGTTACCATGCCAAATTGATTCCAAGCCAAGCCAAGTCAAAGCCAAAGGTGCCAAGGATAGATAGAGGTAGCCAAGCTTCCATTGATAATGATTTCATGGGCACAAAACCAAGCAAGCCACTACTACAAAGGCATTTGGAGCATCTAAGGAAGGTGAAGGATTCTTATTTTTTCTTACTTTTTAGTTGTTTTTGTGTTTTATTTTTGTTACTAAGCTCACCCTAGTAACTAGGCATAAAGATGTTGATTTAGTGTGTTTTTTATTTGATTTCATTCAATAACATAATACTAATCTCCTCTTCTTAGTTAAATTCCTAGTTCAAATAATGGCATGCCTGGTGGGACCTTCCTATCTTCACAAAAATGATCATGAAGCTTTTTCAAGCGACTTGTTAATATTTTCCTTACATAATCTTGAATTAAGAAGCCAAAAAGAATGAAAATTAGAGTAAAAACATGTGTTTTTAGGAGTCATGGGTTTGTTCTGACACATTCATGGTATTTTTTCTTTGAGTCATGAAATTGTCCTACAACTCATGGTATTGTGCTAAGCTTATTTTTTTGTCAAACTAACTTTGTATTTCTATGTAGGTTTAACAATATCACTACTATCTTAATAGCAGGATTGTTCTACATCTCATGGGGTTTCCAAACCAAGTCATGGTATTGTCTAACTACTATTAGGTTAAATGATAATACTACTACTTTTAAAGTGGTGGGATTGTCCTGTAAGTAGCGGATTGTCATTGTGAGTCATGGTATTGTAGTATGTAGAATATGCCATTTTTTGAAGCTTTGTTTGGGGTCATTTGGACTCCATTTTTGATAATTGATTTTTTAAAACCATGTGTTTTTTCTTAAATTTTCATAATATGTAATTATTTTAGCTTGAATTTGTGTCTTTTTTTCAAAAAACCTTATTTTACCCCAAGTAGTGGGATTGTGACCATAAGTAGTAGGATTGTTATTAGTAATACCATAACTGTAAAAGTTACTTGATTATCCTGCAACTAGGAGGATTGTCATTCAAAGTAATGATATTGTGACTAAATAGTTATTGGTTAGTTACAATACTAAAACTCACTAAGTTTTAGGATTGTCCTACAAGTAGTGGGATTAATCTGTGTAAAAAACTTGAGAGCTCTTTTTTTCAAGTTCATTATTTCAAACCTAAAGTAGCTTCAAGGATAAAAGACATACTAACATTTTTGTTGTAGGACCAAGATTGAAACTTGCTAAAAACATGTTTAGATCACCTTTTGTATGCTTTAAAATGGATTAGGAACCTTATTTTGGTGTTTAACAAAAAATTTAGATGTTCATGGTGAATGTTTTTAAAGTTTGGAACTAAGACCAAGGGGTCAAAAGAAAACCATCACACCTTTCCATTTGGGCTTAAAAATGAACTCACTTTTCCAAGATTTTTGTATTCACTTAGTTATTTAAATTAGATTTTTTTTTAGAAAAAAGAGGGGTGTTATGTGTATGCTCTTCCATTTGTCTCCTTTAATGAACCCTTGGAATCAAAATCACCATTCCTATTACAAATAACCTAGTCCAAGGATTAGAAATAAAGTCATCTAAAGCACTCCCCAAAAACTTGTCAAAGTTTAGGTGACCTTGAAAATGACCCTAAAGTCTTTCTATTTCATGCTTTATTTATTTATATGCAAACTTAACTTGAGAGAGGGACTTCATCACCTCTTATGAGTTCTTTAGGGAAGCTTTGACCTAGGGTTTCACCTCCCAGCATTGACTTAATTTTTCTCCTAATTAGAGTTACACATAAGATGTATCTACATTTGGACATCACACTACACTAAGTGAACAACAAGATGTAGTGGTTGTAAAAAGGAATAGACCTTTTTACATCTAACCAATGCCACAGTCACCTAATTTTCATACTTGTCTTTTGAATCATTTGACATGAAAGTCATTGTGTAAGTTATTCCCCTAGAAACATTTGAAAACTTGCTAGTTTAGTCAACCCCACATTGCCATACCCTTGTTAGGATTTGAACAATTATACTTAGCATATTTTGGTTATTTATCTTACTTAGTGTTTTTGAGACTAAAACTTGTTTTTTTGTTTATAAACCATGTCCAAACCACTTTGTTTATATGTCACTATTTTATCTAAAGAGGCATTATGCTGGCCATTTTACACCACACTTGTGCCTTGAATTTTTTTTTAAAATTTTTTGTGTGTGTGTCATTTGAGTTGAAGAGGGTAGTGTTATGCTACCCAAATCATGTCAAAACATTTTGAGCCTTTTGAGTCTTTAAATCATAACATTTACTACATTATTTGATTATGCTTACACTATTAGGCTGCTCAATTTATTTCAATACTTATTTACCCTTGTATCAAAACCATTTTTCAAACCATGTTGTGTACACCATTTAGACCTTTATCATGTATCGTCATGCTATCCGATCTTGTCTATCTTGTTTGGTCAAAATCCTAGTTTTCAACATTGAGTTTTCAATTAACCTTGTCAAAGTTTGGATTCAAACATTGATTGATTTTTGTTTATGCCTTAATTAGTGGGGTTGATACACTGATATTTCTCTTTTGGGTTACATAAATTTGGTTAATCAATTGCCCAAATTTGAAAAATGTTGATAGTTTATTTGTTTATTACCTATCCTTATCATTATTTGTGCCTTGGGAAAACATAGTCTTTCTTCAAAGAGCCTTTTGCCTTATGCTAATTGATAAGGTTTATGTTTGATTTTGTATGCTAGGTGTATGTCAAAGTTGTTTCCAAACTTTTTAGATTAAATCAAATCACATCGGCCTTTGTTTCAAGTCTAGATTTTTATGTCATTCAACCAAAAATCCCTGTGTATGTATATTTTTTTGAGCCTAGATTTTGACTCCGTGTTTAGACAAAATACCTATCAATTCAACTATTCCCTTTCCTTGTTTAGACCTTGTTTGGAATACTTTGACCTAGACTTTCGACATGCTAGTTTTTATTTAGATACTTGACCTTTTATGTATATGAAATTTGACATTAGACATTTGATGTTAGGTTATTTTATGCCAAGTCTTAGCACAAATAATTTTAGAGATACAACTCCAATTTTAGACCACATTAGAGATGTAGCTCCACATTTTGACCAAGTTAGACCAAGCTTGAACCATTTGTCCTTTGGACAATTTTTTTAGAGTTTGTGAAACTCTAAGCCTTTTTATTTTAGAGTTTTCATCATTTATGTGAATATGTCTCTATACACTTATGGTCGAGTCATGCACAATCTAAATTATGATATAATGGTCACACAAAATCCCACTAGGAACCCATATAGAGAAATATTTTCTGAGGAGTTTTATTATTCTCCTTACAATACTCTATATGGGGAACATAGTCAAAATCCACAATATCCAAATTAAGACCTTAATTGGCATGAAGAGGATTGTAATGAGGAATTTGAAGACCTAACTATAGATAATGTTGTTTGGGATATGGATCCATATCCTCTTTGAATTAATCAGTACATGGAACATACTCAAGAACCAACTTATGAGCCAACTCACAACTAGCATGATATGGTTTATGAGGAAAAATTAGATGCTTTGGCTTATGAAAGTAATTAGGCTCCACCAAATCATACCATTTCTAGTCCAAGACCATAATGTCACACCATTCCCATACCAAGACTAAATCTTTTGGTTTGTGTGAGTAATCAAACTCAATAATGCCAAACCATTTCTATACCAGGACCTCATCTTTAGGCTTGTGCAGGTAATCAAGCCCCACAACACCCTATCATTACCATTTCAAGACTTCATCCTTTAGTTCATGTGATAAATCATGCTCCAAAATTACCTACCATTATCCAACCATAATTCATTCCTTATCTAGTACCAATCCCATCCAAACCTCAATTGATCCAATCATTTAAAGGCCAAAGTATGTTCAAAATTGGTATCTTCCAACTCATTGAAAACCAAGGCCAAAATAACCAACCAATCCAAGATGTTTTTGTTGAACCAATCATTTATGATAAGTCAACCTATGATGAATCACCTATTGATCCTATACTAATTGTCAAGGAGTCTCACTCTGATGAGCTAGTCTTTGCTGAGTCACTTCTTAATAATTATAATTACCTTTGGGAAAATCATTGCCTTGGCCATATGCTTCTTTTTCAAGAGCCACCTATTAAAAAACTAATATTTGAGGATTTGTCTCTTGACCTTTTTCCCATCCTAGAGAAGTCTCACTTTGATAAACTAGTCTTAGTATATCCCATCATGCCATTACAAGCTATTACTTATCCAATACTCATTCAATAAGATATCATTGTAACAGAGTACCCATTAGATGAAGAATTAGAGTTAGAGTTAGGTTCTATTCTTGAACCAACATTAGATTTACCATCAAAATATAAATCAAAATTAGTCTCAAAATTAGATTCAGAGCCCATTAATTTAGAATAAGAATATGTTCATGGTTGTTATAACATTGGTTATGCATGCCTTGCAGATCAATTTGAATACATTTTTTATCCTTCTATAGTTTTTGAGGATGATTACTTTAGCTTCAACATAAGTTATCCTAGTATCTTCTACAAGGATTATGATGCCAACACCCATTCCATTACCATTCCACATGCCATTACCATCAACCAAGATAGCCATATTATTGACATTCTATCTCCCATAAGTGTCAATTGGGATCGATAGAATCATACTTTATTGAACTGGACCATGGTGACATAGTAATTAAATAAGAGCAAAGAGGCCAAGACCACATTTATGTATTAGAAGAACACTCTCCTTGTGAAACCTTTTTAGAGGTGCTAGGGGACAATCAAAGTCATAACTTAGCATCTTTTAGTGAAATTTTTTCGGTAGCACTAGAAGATAATCAAATAAAAAAGTCAACATTCCTTAGTGAAACCTTATCGAAGGCACTATAGGACAATCAAGATAACTTCACTAGTGAAAACCTATTTAAGGCACCAATAACTAAGCACAAAATTTCTTCACTACTTGATGATGAAAAAATCAAAGATCAAATCAAAATAGCTTCCAATCTACAGCTTAAATAAATGGTAGTTACTCTCAAGATCAAATAATAGAAAAATATAGTGGTCCTATCAAGATAGAAAGTCTTCGGCCCTACCACAACCAAAATTATGTCGAATCTAGCATCAACAACTTATATGTGACTAAAAGTCATAATCTTCATTTGTTTCCCAACCATTATACACTCCATTATCATCTACCATTCCATTTCACAATCAAACTTACCATCCATTATTTATCCTTGTTTACCATCCACGACCACACTTTCCTTTATATAGGTTATAAGGATACCTTATCTTGACATTTAAAGGAATCAAAATCAAAGACCAATGAAGATCACAAAAACATTCTTGACAACCAAATCTACATCAAGTTCTTGATAGAGTAGCTATTTAAACAAGGTGTGGGATATAAATTAACATGACCGAGTTTTTTTTTTGTATCATTTTTTAATTGGGATGTGTATATCCATCTCAATGGGAAAAATAGAATCATATGCCATTTACCACACCTAGGCCAAAAACATGTACCATACCATTTCATTTCCATGCCATTGTTGTTGTTACATATCTATTTACCATTGTCACATATTCTTGTTATTCACCCTAACACTTGGTAGTAAAACCTCTTACCATTTTATCCATCCTATCATTCTATTCATATCTAGACCAAAGCCTATTTTTACTCATCTTACCTAATCCTATTTTAATCTTGGTTATTTTGGTTCTTACTACACTTTTTGTGAGAGGATTCCAATCGAGTTTAAACAATCAATCTGATTCATGTTTACAATGATAGTGTATGAAATTAGTGTGATAGTTAATCTAGCAAGATACATTTCATCCTATCAAGTTTGTTTATGTGATCCTAGTTATAACCCTCTATGGGCAAATTAGTGTCTCACTAGTCTTTCTAATAATTTTAATATCTATGGGAAAATTATTATCATTGACCTATGCCATTATATATTAGTTATAACTACCTATGGGTAAATTAGGGGAGACACTTATTTACCATGCATTACCACATCACCTTGTCATTACTATTTTCATTTGACTAGCCATTTTCCATATTTGAGAACTTATTGGGACCTAGTTGGTTTTTCTCTACTTTTTGTGTGGATGGAATTACTATGACTTAAGGTTATTTTAGGACTATGTGGGTCATGCTCAATTTGTGTTGAGGTCATCTCAATCCCCCTTTCCATATTCTCTCACTATTTTATGATCAACCTAAGCCATATGATCTTGCTATTTTGTGAGCAACCTAAGCCATATGCTATCACTATTTTGTGACCAACCTAAGCCATATGCTCTTACCATTTTTTAAGTAACCTAAGCCATATGATCTCACCATTTTATGAGAAACCTAAGATAAATGCTCTCACCATTTTGTGAGTAGGTATCTTGTCATTCTCTAATGAGTTAAGATACCTCAAAATGCCAAAAACATTCATAACATTTCAAAAATCCAAAAACATTTATCCAGTCTAATCCTAGTTAGTTATCCTTAATCCACCTTATTGGGGCATGGTCATTATTAGGATGCTTTCTGTTACTTTTGTTTTTAGGATTTCTATTTATTTGTTTATTTTAAGTTGTTTGTTTGTTTATTTTCTTTTTGTTTATTTATTTGTTCACTTTCTTATTTGTTTTCTTTTAGCACTATTGCCTTGACTTAGTCTATATGTGTTCATTGGGTGATTCCTTGAAAAATTTATTATTAAGTCCATCCATATTCATATGTTAACATTATCATCATGGTTTTTATCATTGGTGTTTTATTTTTGAGTGTTTATTAGATATTGAGAGTCAGTTCTTATGCATTTTTTGGCCAAGTCTTCATGGTGTTCTATCATGAAGCCTACCATCACATGCTACAACAAAAATTAGCTTCAAGAAGATATACAATCAATGGAGCTACAAAATTTTTCTCCTTGGCACCTTGGCAAATCTTCCCACCCACCTTGATCAATATAACTCATTTGACCATTCTAGTTGTATCATTGTTAATCAGGATGAGCATCTCCTCATTGACAGGTATAACTAAATCATTTTATTAATAAATCTCATTCTTATATTCATCTATTTCATTATTTTATGCCTACTAATCTTTAATCTATATTCTAGGTTATCTCCTTGAGTTATACTTGCTAATTAGTCCTAACTAGGGCATAGTCATATTTAGCCAATCTAAGTCCTCATAATGATTATAATCATTATTTTAACTTTTATTCCTAATTGTAAATACCTTTGGGTAAATTATCATCCTTTTTAAATCAATGCATGTAGGCATTTTCTTATTTGGTTAATCTCAACCATAAGTTAATTCCACCTTTCTTCTTATTTCTTTTCAAGGGACCAGCCATCAACATATGTGATGGCCACTCCCTCGATGGGACATCATCATAGGATTCTAAAAATAATTTGGATCTTTATTATTTAATCACCATCTTATTTTTGGCATACAAACAATTTCTCATTATTTGAGAATACATTGCTTTGCCTATAGTTTGTAACATCTTCCCAAACAAGGGCAAACTATAGACACCTAAAACTAGCCATCAATAACCTCTAACCAAGATTTCGACCAATTTCCATCTAAAGTGCACAATTTGGCCTAAAAACACTAAAATGCATTAAATGAGCTGAAATTGATATATTCAAGTGCTGATTCTACCTAGGGTATCCTTAAATGGGGTAGTGCAATTTATGGGCCATCTAAATTTGATCAGATCATTCTAAGTAAAAATGCCAATTTTGCACCTAGGTTCTCTATATCATTATTTCTTATCAAATCTCTTACACAAGATATGTGCCTTTGTTATTTTATATTAATAACATCTTAAATGAGATAATGGATCCAACACATCTAACATCACCTTCCAATTACAATCTAGTCAAATTTTGTACCAATAACAAGGCATTCTAATCAATTTGAGTAATTTGTGTGCAAAGTGCTTAAACATGCTTAAGATCTAATTAAACCAAATTAGATCCCAATAAATAATTACATGGAAACTTGTTGAATAATTTGTATTGGAAATTAATATTGAATATATGCATCATCAGGTGACCTCATTTCTTGGGGAGACATCCCTAGGCCATAAATGCCACAAATATCAAGATTCATGCCCTCTATGCCTCATCAATACCCTCCATGACTCTTAATTACCCATTTTTCCAATGTCATGATGAGAATAATTATAAACTTAATTGCAAAAATTAAATTATTCCTCAGCCACACATCTTCATCTCAAGATGGATGGTTCAAGTTGATTCTGATCAATCTCAAAAATCTATAAATAGAGAGACCATGAACATCATTTTTAAGCTTAATTTGTGCAAAGTTATAATGCATGATTGGTTCTAAAAACTTCATGAAAACTATTGTTACCATGCCAAATTGATTTCAATCAAAGCCAAGTCAAATCCAAATTTGCCAAGGAGAGATGGAGGTAGACAAGCTTCCATTGACAAGGACTTCATGAGCACAAAACCAAGCAAGCCACTACTACAAAAGCATTTGGATCATCTAAGGAAGGTGAAAGATTCTTGTTTTTCCTTAATTTTTAGTTGTTTTTGTCATTTTTTTTTGTTACTAAGCTCACCCTAGTAACTAGGCATGAAGATGTTAGTTTAGTGTGTTTTTGATTTGATTTCATTCACTAACACAATATTAATCTCCTCTTCTTAGTCAAATTCTTAGTTCACAGTAATTTTGTAATATTAATATTTATGTTAATGAATGGTTATGATCTTGTATTTCACATCATTAATGGAGTCCCTATAGTAAATAATGACATCATCATAAATCTATAGAGAGTATGAGGATAGATCCTATGCCAAGCATTCTTATCCTTTACAGAATTCTGAGCCTATTATGATTACTTAAAGTTAAAGTAGCCTTGTGATCCGTCAAGCAATGATAATAAAATAGAATTAGTTTAATAGAGGCTTGCACCTATATAATACCAGGCCTAGTCCATGAAAGGATTGTGCCTATGGATCTACTTAAAGCCTTCTTTGAATTGATCAAATCCCATAATTGATATCTTGTGCCATGACATAACTATCTCAATGTGGGCCCTGGTTCCTTTTCATTTTCACTATAAGTGAGTGCATAAATCCTATGTTTTATATGTATTAATGATGATGTAACCAAATGTTATAATTTTGAGCAAAAAGGGAATATCCCACGTTTACACTTGGTTATAAGAAATCAATAATTGACTAAGACAACTATGTGCTCTTTTCTACATGTGTTATGCACAATAGATGTAAAAGTGTGTCTAAGGCTCTAAGATAAGTTTAGGGATAAGTTAGGAATAGGATAACTCAAATGACACTCATAGCATTCAATTATCACTTTTATGTGATTACATTGACAAATAAATTATTCCTTATGATTCCATTTCCTCATTATCATAGGCTTTGATGGTAACAATATCTGGCTAAGGGTTTGATACCATGTATCAAAGATAATTGACTAACCTTAGGGACACAATATTGAGAGCTGATACATTGTCTATGAGGACACATTTAACCTTGTGACAGGCTATGACAACTTTGATGTATGATGGATTATTATGGAGAGGGCCAAGGGATGACATATCACTTTGGTGAAAGGTTAATTTTTTTCAAGGATACAAATTCTTGACCAAATCTTGGAATTTAGTTAGTGTAATGTCATTTGGCACTTGGGATTGTCTCAAAATTTTAGTAAGGATGTTCTTATGGTTAGTATATGTATGAAAAAAATCTAAAATAGAGATTTGAGTGGACATATTTTATAATTGTTTCACAGTATCATATATTTTATCCTTGGTATAGGTAATTAACTTATATTATATTGGCATGGGAGCTTTAATAAGCTCATTGGTAGAAGGAGGTTGTGGTCCTATAATGGTAACTTTCATCCATAGAGTTATGATTGCATAATATAGTTTAGGTAATAGACTACTATAATTATAAGAGGGTCCTAGAATCATAACTCTTGGGTTTTAATGAGCTTGGATTCCCACATAGACCACAAAAGGATTACCAATATAAGGAAGTGGTTGGGTATTATTTGGTATTGGCCATTGGTGATTGGTTGTTGGTCTTGGGTTGATGGTAATAGTGGCTATATGAACACCCACAATATGTCTTAATTTTTTTTGTAATTATGGTCAAAGACATTATAGGCCCTTAATTATCATTCCAACCTTATTTCCATACATTCTATGGTTATTGTTACTATCATTATCATTGTTGTTGTTATTGATATGGTGGTGGTGGTTGATGATGTTTTTTATTCTATTATTAGTTAAGGTTACTAGAATTATGTTATGGAAAAGGGTTTTGATAAAAGCCTAGGTTATGATTAAAAATATGGGCCCTATTATCAATCTTAATTTCTTCATTTTCTATCATGTTCTAAATGGGATGCCTTAGTTACACACATCGACAAATGGAATGTCCTTTGAATCGGTGATAGTCACAAAGCTCATGCTCTTTGTACTAGTTAATAAAAATAAAACCCTTAGGGAATGGTTTCAAACTAAGTTAACTAATTAGATTGGCATTATCCAATTTTTGAAGAAAATATTTAATAAGCTCTCCTAGGTCAATTAAAATTATCTTTATAGGTGGTCCTCTTCTTGGTTAAAGAATTTGAAAAGGAAGAGGTGGAAGTGCCTATATTTTTCGAATTGGGTACATATCTAGATCAGATTGGGTAGATGGTGTGTATACCATTTGTACATGGAGTGACTCAGTAACTCTATTACCCATAATGTTCTTGTTATGGATATAGGCTTTGGGATTTTCTAAATTATTTGCCTAGGCTAGCACAATAACTTACTTTTGAATTGGTATTTGGTTTTGATTTTGGCTTTGAGTCTTTTTTTAACTCTAATTTTGGCATTGGTACTAGTTTTAGCTTTGATTTTGGCCTTAGTACTAGTTCTAGATTTGATTAGGTGTGTACAAATTGATTACTCTTTTGATGATAATAGAGTTTTCAATTTGTATACTCTTATCAATGATGTCTTCAAAAGTTTGGGCACATTGTAACTCCAAGTGATATGATGTATCACTTTATATATTATGAGTAAACACTACAACAAAATATTTATCTAGTAAATTATGCATGAAGCAGCTAGCAAGTGCTCTCCATCACTATGAATAACTCAAAAATATCTCACCAGGTCTCTATTATGCTTGGCCTAAATACACCATAGTAATCTCATGCTCTAGATTATAAGATAAATGTTGAATTATTTTTTATGAGAGGTCATCAAATTTTGGCACATAATTTTTTGAGAGTTAGATTAGCCATTCAAAGGTCTATCCCACTAGACCACATGGAAAAAGAAAAAGTAGGTAGATAACTAAATGCCATTGGATATCAAGTAGAAAATAACTCCTTCAAGTCACCTTTTATTTTTTATTTATTAAACTTTGGTGGTATAAAACCTAGAAGAAATGGTATCTAAAGATAATCTATGTTAAAAGCGTATGGGCATATCTCATTCAATTTAAACTTATTTTTCTACTTCCCAATTTGAATAGTTTTAATTAAATCCTTTATTTATTGTAGTTCTTGGTCTAAAAACATGGATGGTATAGATGGTTGAGGTTGGTCGGTCCAAGGTAAATTACTTTGAGTAGGGTATAATGAAAGAATGGAGGATTGAGGGATGTTTGTTTGATTGGTCTCCTGACTAGGAATTTGTATTTTTTGATTAGCATTATATTGATGGTATGGTATTTATTATTAGTACACATTTAGGTCAAGATTGATGATGTGAATTTGACTTGGATGGAATTGTGGCCTTAGTAAAGGCATTTGGTGTTGGGGAATGAACTACATAGGATGGGCTTGGATAGAACCTTGATGTTAGCTAGTCTAGATTTGATATGCAAAAGGCACCCATTGTTGGATAAAGGTATATTGTTGAAGGTGTTTCATATTAAGCCCTTATTATATGTGAAGTAAATGTTGGGTATGGAGCAATTATTTCCTAATCAATACTTGTTATATGTTGGGCACTCATTGTGGAATGTTAGGCACTTATTGCCGAATAACAACCAACTATTATTGATTAATAATGATATGCTGATTATAAAACATTTGTGATAAATAATTTACCACTTTTTATCATGGCATATTAGTCGATATTTATTACTATGGAATGTTGATCACCACATGTTGGGGTAGATTAGTGTTTACCACCTATTGGGGTGGAGTATCAGTCTATGTTGGCTACTTTCTACCTAATATGTGATTAAGGAAATGGCTAGTTGAGGGGAGGTAGCCATATATTGCATTTTTGAGCTAGACATTCCTATCCCCTACAATTGATAACTACTGATAATGTTTATAGGAAGAACCTATTATGAATTTCTCTTTTTTACATTTGACTAAACTTGGTTTATATTGGGATACACTTTCATGTTACCCACTATGTTTTGAGAAGGGTCTTTTGATGGAGATACACATGATTCCTTAGTTTATGAGACATTAAAAATGTTTACAACATAGGTAGTTTGAATAAATGGATCTATGTTTGGATTATCCTGACCTAATGAGTCAATTTATACCATAATTAAGGGATCTAACTCTAATCAACATATTATAAATGGTCATGGCATTTAAATTTATGGCTAGGTTAAGATATGTTTGATAAACTTGTTGTATTTGTGCCAACTGGTCACTAATTTGACCCTTTCCTATTGCTAGTGTGATAAGCTCTTGGTTAGTATTTGTACAAGGGCCCAGTTTCATCTAGATGAGGCCTACTTGAATGGTTTAAAGAGATTCATGTTATTAGGTACTCTAACCAAGATAGGTATACTTTCATGTGGAAATTATGATAGGAAATTAGCACCTAATTCTACCAATATAATAATAATTTCAACTCTATGCTCCAAGAGATGGTGATCAAACAAGTAGGGATCATAATTGGTATTGGTTGATGAAGTACCATAATAAAGTTGTTATTTTTGGACTTGTTTTACATTAACTGGTATGTTATCAAAGGATTTGGTACTTTTTTTTTGTTCTTGTCTTAGATAGGAAGGTATTTTGGAAAGGTAGTGTGCTGATGGGTCTTGCCCCTATTTTGTATAGTGGGTAGTATACAAAGGGTACATATTTGTCTCATAGGATACATCATCTCCATAAAACACTTTCAAAAAGGGGTCAGTCATGACAACATCCTCATATGAAGGATTATATATAGTTCTATTACGTATATAAGGAGGCATGGTTGAATCGATGGTTAAGCATATCCTAAAATTATGGTCTAGCATTGAAGATGTTGGTAACTTGGCCTAAAAGGATCTCTTGAAAACTTGATTATGGTCTAACTTAGCTCTTGGAAAGAGATCTAAATGTAAGCTTGGTTTTGGGAAAAGTTATATACTAAATATAAGTCTAAGGCAAATTGGAATTAAAATGTGCAATTGGTCTTGATGAATGTCTTGAACTATCTAAACAAAAAAAACTTGGTCTACGTATAAGTATGAATTTATTCTAGGTCTTTGGCAAAAGTCACAAAACTAGTCTTGGAACTGAAAACACACCAGGTCTTTGGCAAAAGTCCTCAAAACCATTTTTGGAAGTGAACCTAATAGAGGCATGAAAATTGAAATAAACTTATATCCAAGGAAATTATTTTTAAATAAATAGTGTACTTGGTCAAGGTAAACTTGGAAACTAGGTCAAAATTGAACTTGTTCTAAAAGGAACTTGCAATCTAAAGTTAAAGGTATGAACTTGTTCTAAGCAAATGTCTTGACCAATTGGAAATACAAATCAATTACCAAAAACTAAATGGAAAAATTAAAACATTCAATCCTAAGTAGTAGGTAAAACTCAAATGTAAAATAATTATCCTTAGATCTATATTTTAAATTGGGTTTTAAACTTGGTTTGAGAAGGAAAATTAACTCTTGGAAAAGGGGTCATAATTCTATGTGAATGACATAACCATGCTATATTTGAAATTGGCTCCACACTTTCATGATTTCTTAAACTTGGTTAATAATAAATCCAACTAATCTAGAAAAAATTACAAATGTAACAACACTATTTTATAAACAATGACACAAATGGTTTTGATCTCATTTGAACATGGCAAATAGGTTGGAATAATTTTGGCATCATAAGACTTATTTATGTAAATCAATGTGTGTAAAATGTGTTTGTTTAATGTTTTGACTTATTTGATTTTGAAAAGTGATTTTTGACTCAAACAATACAAGCAAAAGTAGCTCTTAAGTGCATGCTCTTATGCTGAAACTGACACAAGGTGTGCATAGTATCTACCAAAATTCTATTGATATACCAATTCTTGAAAGGAATTAATTATTAATCTAATAAATTAAAAGAATATATAGGTATATTTTTAAAATTCCCCTTTTATCTCTCAAGAACTGATACATGGCATGAAACTTAGATCATTAAAGCAATTCAACATTGGGAGGATAATCAGTGGTAAGTGGGGTCAATTAATCTAAAAAAAATTATTGGATTTTCTACATGGTATATAAGTGCCTAAAACACTTAGGTGTAATAAATATTCATCAATGGATTAAAACCTCCTAGCTTGTTATTAAAGGGTCTTTTCCCTTTCATAATGAATTTAAGTGTGTATTACTTAGTGAAGTCTGATGTCAAGAATACTGCTTGACCTGAGTCCCCTTTTAGTTGGTTAAGTTAACCACTCAACCACTATCCTAATGAATAGTACACTCCTTTTATATACCCAAATAAATAAGTGGGGTTATAATAATTCTAGGAGATGAAACCCTATGATAAATTCCTAAAAAACTTGTAATAAAGTGCTCACAAGCTAAAAGAAAATAAAAAAGAACTAGGTCATTTTTGAGTCATCCAAGTCCCTAAGAACTAAAAGAGAGCATACACGACATTTATTCAGGTAAACTCAATCAAAATAATAAAATAATGCATTTTGGTCATCCAAATTCCCTAAAGGGGACAATGAGAGATCATAGACATAAAACTTTAATAAAACTAATTTAGTGTTTTACAAAAGTAAAGGAAAAAAGAAAAGGTGTTCTTAGGAGCTCTAAGTCTAAATGTGATTATTATTTTGAAGCACCTATGTAAATGTAATTTAAGTTTGGCCTTTGTGGAAAATTTTAAAATGACAAATTAAAAGTTATTTTTCACACATTTTTAAAGCACCAAAATAAATATGAAATGGCTTTGTTAATGTATTTAGACTCCTCTTGTTGACTAAAAAAATTGTCATGTCATTGAATCAACCCTTTTGCCTATCATGAAGGTCAAATTGGAATCGTACCTATCTAATTGTATGGGTTCTAAAGGTTCATTTTAAGATCCTAAAGATACAAAGGGATTTATAATATTTTTTTAGAAAATAATAAATAAGTTATCAAAGTAACTTATTCCATTATCACAATCGAGAATTTGTATTAATTAAGAATCAATTGAAATAGGAATCTATAATCTATCCTATCTGATAGAGATAATCTATTAATTAGACAATATCTTGAAGAATAGAAATCTAACTCTAAAAATATGTGTATCAAAATACACTTCATTACATTTTTTATTGGTTCATTATCCAACCAAGTGATAAGAAAACACTAATATAAAAAGACAAGAAAGACAAACAACAAAAAAAAGAATGAAACAAGAAAGAGAATAAGGTATAAGTAAAACTAATATAAAACCTAGAAACTAAGGAACATAATGCTATAAAAACTACTATAATAAGCAATAAACTAATGAGTATACCTAAAATAAGAGACAATCTAGAACAAAATTAAACTTTTAAAAGTAGAAATTAAATAAATGAAGTATTATAACAAATCCAAGGTAAGTAAAACAACTACTAAAGGGATATTAAAGAAAAATATAAATAATAAACTAGAAAAGGTTTAAACTAAGAACTAAATTAATGGTTGGTGCTAATTTACTATTAATAAACTTCTAGAAATACTAAATTAAATGATAAAGATAAACAAAAAAACTTAAATAAATTTAAAGAAAAATTAAATCCATTCTATTAAATAAAGTCAAATATTTAAAAAAGAGTTAAAATTCTCAACATGAGAGTCATCTTAACATAAGAACATATTTAAAATGAGAATTCCAACATTTTCCAATACAAAACTTGATAAATGACAACTCAACAATTGATTAGATCAATGAAGTGTCATAGAATATACGAAGTGATCATCATTTTTAGGTTGAATACTTTGAATTATACATATAGGACTGTAAATAACAATCATCAAAAGATATTAAACTTAGCAAACTTCAGATAATCAGTAATAGATGACAAATATAACTGGATATACTTGTGTTCCATAATTTATTATTCAACCATTAGATAAAGTACCGTTGGGTATATCTACAAAATTTATACTATCTCAAAGAAATTGCATAGAAAGAAGAGATGATTGAATGACTTTAGAATAATACTCCAGTCTCAAATACCTGTTGAACTTCTATCTTCAAATGAAAGTTTGATATCCTTTTATCCTTTAACTTTAGTTATGAGATATGTTATAACTAACTTTAGTTAGTTATTAGTTAATATTAAAAAATTGACTTATGAATTAAATTAGTTAATATATAATATATGGAGATATTAATTAAGATTCTAAAAGTCTTAATTAAATCAAACTATTTAAATGAAATAACTGAAGTACTAATCTTAACAGGTGGGGACCCCATCTTATTAACAATAAAGTATGACACATAAATAATCATAAAATAAATAATAAATTGATAAATCCTACTCTTGTTTAAACCATAATGCAATTTAAAATTTAAACTTAAGCATATATTAATTATATCTCCCAATATCTATTTTATCCATGCCTTCAAAAATAAATACCAAGAAAAGTTTTAAAATTGCATCAATTTTTCTGAATAAACAAAGTTATTCCCTAGATAACCAATAATCATCTAAATCTAATAAAACCTCTATAATAGGTTTGTCTTACTAATCAAGATAAATATTATATTCCATTTCAGATGCAAAAATAGGTAGAAATCTGGTGCATGTCTCAGATGTATCATCATCAACTTCTAATTTCACCATTTTAATTCTCCTAGGTTCATTAGGTGCTTTTAGAATTCAATATTAGAAGCATAAAAATGGATGGACATTCTTGTGGCCTGAGAAAATCTAGGCCCAAAATGCCTAATATGGAAAACAACCCCATGAGAACTTTAGCTATGGTTTGCCTGACTTCCTCAATTTGACCTTTGACCCCATCTTCCATCATTACTATTCTTTGCTGGTTGTTCCCACCTAGACATTTTGAAATAAGCAATAATATAAAAATATGCCAAATTTAAATTCTGAGCTCATGACTAAAAATTATTCATAATCCAACAACATTACTCATCATTGTGTTATATCTAAAAAACCATAATGATTTCCATGTTCAAAATTATAAAACAAATTTCATTCTTAAATTACTTCCTCATTTAAAACTAAATCATTCCAAATAAAGTATTCAACAAATTTTAAACAACTGAGGAAACATATTAATCACATCTAATTCATTACCATCTTTACAAAATTCTGTCATGACCAAAAATATTCAGGAAAATTTCCAACTTAGAACAAGAACCCAAACTATGTCATAATCCACAAACAAACTCATGGTAAAAAAATTATATGTGACTTTTTTCAACTTGATTCATATTAGAACCTTTGTCTAATAATTATAACTCATTTTTTACTCAACATTTCAACACTGAGACCCAATAATCCATGTGAATAAAAATAAATTAAGATGTCCAAAACCTAAAAACCCTAAAAAAACAATTGTTTTAACAACATATTATTGCATGATATTCAGACGTTCATCAATATGACTTGTACACACCAAAATCTAAAATTATTGCATATGCAAGGTATCACCCGATTGAGAGGATGGACAAGTTTTAATGAAATTTCACTAAATAAAATCAAAGAGTTTGAAATTGAAAATCAACAAACTTACTTGAAATTTGTGATCCAAAATCATATAATTCTTTGAATACCACAACTGCCACTATATGCAAAAACTTAAAAAAAACTATCAAATATTTTAAACCATAGATTCCCATTTTGAAATCTAAGTTTATCCTATTCCATAAACTCTAATTTTTATAAACGTTGATTTGCATGCATACCTAACCATATTTACATTGAACATAGAAAACACTCGAGGTCATGCATCAATTTCCCAAGCCTCCAAATGAGATGAAACTAAAACATCCATACTTGAATTCAACTCAAAACCCTATTCAAATCTCTTTGCTCACTTTTCTTTCTATAATTACGATTGAACCAAAATTTTGTTTCCACCAAAAGCTTTTCAAAATGATAATTGACTAAAGAAAACCAACCTTTATTTACCAACTTCACCTCATAACTGATTTGGGATACATACTCACTTCCCATTGGTCCTCACTAACTCTTGCCAAAGTTATAAGTTTGCTAATACATTTTGACCAATTACTAAACTTAGAATTCACTATTCTTTTTACTTAATTCCATGCTAAAATACATGATTTGAGGAGATAAATGAGTCATTAATGCACACCTTACCACGAAAATTCCTAGAATCTGAAGCATTCAAATATGTCTAATGTGCTTAAATGACATTACCACCTTACACAAGCCTTGATACCACAAATATACCAAGTCACCCTTGAAATTCTATCAATGTCAAACCTCATACACATGCCAACTCAACTCATGATGACCATACCCAAGTGTATATATTATTTTGAACAATCATGCTTTGTGAAAAAGCCATTGATTAAATCCTATAACAAAAATTTCTTGTCAATAAATAAACTTAGGTCATTAGTCAATCCTAAGCCCATATGCATTCCAAATTAAACCATGATGAGACCCTAACTTAGGAAAACTTCATAATGAACATTATTCTTTAGTAAACTCATTATAATTTAATTTATGTGAGGATGAATATAATGTCATTCTTTCATAAATTTTATATACATCTGATGAGAATATTCCTCAATGATTTTAAAATGCCAAAGTGATTATCATGCATATAAAATTAGAGATTATAATGATATGAGAAACTAAATGAGATAAGATCATTTAACTAAGAAAAGACATCAAAATACAAATTCTTTGCTATAACCTGATCAATTACTATTATTCCATAACTATATTTATTTAAACTATTGAGATGAATAAGCCATATCTGATCCATAAATAACAACTAAATCTTATGATAATGAATGATATATGATTAAATCAAACAACCAAAACATGGAATATTGAGTATATCAAAAAGCTACAACACCTATAGTAGAACTGAAATGCAATATTTCTAAATATATCAATAAATTAATTCAAATGTATATGAACTAAAACTACCAATTAAACTATAACTGATCATGAGTATAAAAAATATGCATATTTTATTCATTCATCCACTTTTATTTTTGCAATAACTAAAAAAAATAGAATCATCATTCAGTCATTATGATCTCATAATAAAAAATGCATCTACTAATATTGTTGATAAATAAGGGTTCATGAGATAGTTTTAAGCTTTATGACCATGTCATCACTATGGCAGTAAGTATGGTTTTGAATTTTTTTTTTCGGGGGGGGGGGGTGTATAGAAAATATGCATAACACCTCTTTTACTTAATTCCATTCAATAAACATTAGAGGATTGATTTGTGCTTAATTTGATAATGAAGGGTACCTATAAATTATCTCAAAACATGAAAATATGTTCTCTAGAATGATTTTAGATTTACATAGTAAAGTTAAAGTGTGATATTCAAAAAAATGAAAAAAACACAAACAAAAACACACAAAAATTAAAGTGGTGATTTCATAATTTTGGAACAATTTTGTAACTTTATTCTATAATTTCAAAACTTAGGTCTATGTTTTCACAACTCAGGTCTATGTTTTATCAACTCTATTATTTGACAACTTAGGTCTATAATTTCATAACTCAGGTCTATGTTTTCACAACTCAAGTCTATATTTTATGAACTCTACAATTTTGAAACTTGGATCTACATTTTCACAACTTATGTCTCCATTTTTGCAACTTAGGTATGCATTTTCTCAACTCCATAATTTCATAATTTAGGTCTACATTTTTACAACTTAGGTCTACATTTTCTCAACTTTCCTCTATGATTTCTTATCTATCTCAAACCTCTAGAAAAAACATCAAAACAAAATAAACAATTTCATGATTTTATTGTATGATTTCACTATTAAGTGATTAAAAAATTTAAATTCGTAGAAAAGACCAAAAAAATAACAAAATTATGGAATGAATTTGTGTATACCCCAATGATTTCACAAATATAAGATTAAAATTTGTAAATATATAGTGCAAGGTCTAAACAAAAGTGATTTCACAAATTTTTGAGATGATTTCATGGTTTTTGTTAATGTTTTCAAAAATTAGATATTTGAATCCACAAATACATAGAGGACATTTTCACAAATCTAAAAAATTATATAAAAAAAGATAAAAACCAAGGTCATTAGTGAGATTTTCTTGATTTTGAAGGGTCTCAAGATACTCGTAAGATGGATTGTGGGGTGATGGTCCCACTGGGCATGTTAATATGTATCATAATATTATAAGGAAGATGTTAATTCTACTTGTTACTAAATTAAATTAAAAAAACTCAATGAAATTATCATTCCAATCCTAAGACCTAGGGTGAGCAATATAAAAAATAAGACAAAAAGGCAACAAGAAGACAAAATGACACTTTTACCTTCCTTGAAGATTTGAATAACTCATTAGCATGGAGTGGCTTGTGCTCGGTATGGTGGAAAAATGGTCCTTGTATATGAATGATGTTTTATGGGAAACACCTCCTTTTATCCCCTTAGAATTTGTATCTTAGTTAAGTGTTGGTAATGAAGCTTGTCTCAAAAATAATGCATAATAAGTGTGCATAAAAAATCTTGTTTAGTAATGGTCATGACATTTGTATTTATAGGTTTTCAAATAACTCCAACCCAAGTGTAGTTAGGATAGGGTTAAGGTTGGGACTCTAAAGACAATTAATGAAGGATTTAATTATGCATTTAAGGAGGCATGGCTCAACATTTGTATTTTTTTATGGCTTTTATGTTGAAATTTTATAATTATTGACTTTGAGGATGATGACATCATCATGACCTCATATTTTATTGAAAAATACTTTTTATAAATTACATATTCACTAATTCAACATGGAATTTTCACTTAATAATTTAATTTAATTTAATTTAATTTGTGTGGTTAAATAATTTTGTTTAGTCTTTTAGTCATTTCAAGAATTGGGTTAAGTGCCTTGCTTAATTGGTTGAAAATGTTAATTTGCTTGGTTGTAACCTAACTAGAGATGAATCAATGAGAGGATATAGTTTTGTATAGGATAATACACAAAATAAGGATGATATGATGTAATTATAGACATTTACATCTAATGTGAAGAAGAATTTGGGATGTTCAATGATTTCTAAGCTTAGTTTGCATAGTTTGGTAGAAATTAGTTTGAAGTCTGTTAAGACATAGAAGTGGATTAAAAGGATTGTATAAAAATAGTACCTAGTATTTATCTCACATCAAAAGGGTGAAATAGTTATAAATATTTTAATGTATCCATATACAATACAGAAGTAAATATGTCTAGGTATATGTAAGATTGAAGTGTATAGAACCAATGTGATCACATGTAGGCCTAAGATGCATGATAAAGATCATGGAAATGTCTAGATAGTACAATACAAGATCAAAGAGTAAAAAATCAAACAAACAATGGCACTCAAAATAAATTCAAAAGGTAATGATCCTTGGAAACTACAAACAAGTGACATGTTCAAATGTTGAAAAATCAAATTGACACGTCTTAATCAAATGTTAACTAAAGCAAGGAATGACATATTCAAATGTCCATATTGTTGTTCACTTTAATCTAATATTTATCAAGATATGACCATCAAATTGGACATTCATTAAAAATGTTAAGGTGAGTAAAACTATGAAATTTTTTCCTCCATTTTAGGATTGATCTAGGATCAACCCAGGGTATGGCTAAGGTATTGGATTTCACAAATGGAGTTTGCATGAATAGTCTTCAAGAGATGCACTATTACCATTGAAATTTCAATACAATGTAATTCACATAGGTTAAGTATGGTTATTAATACTTGAGTTTTATGATTATTATTTATAAATTTAAAGGGAAAAGGGTACTTTGATTCTACTAAAAAATAAGAAAGAGAGGGAAAGGTAAGTTAAAAAGGAAACCTCTAGGTTTATAATGAACTAAATGCATGGGTTACCAAACCAAGTGAACCTATCATAATTATACCACTATGGATCAAGTTTAACTATATTTATACCTAAAAGAACATATAGTGGGGATATTTAGAGGGAGCCAAGAGTATGCCTTCAATTCAAGTTCCTAATAATGATGATTACTAGTGGTTTATTATAAAAAATAAATGCCATATGAGAATTTGAAGCTAGGCACAAAAATTATCAATACTACCAAAAGGTAAATAAAATAAACCAAAAAAATATTATAATAGATAAGCACATCATAACTATAACATACTTAAAGTAATAAAGTGTTAATAAAATTAACCTAACACTGATGATCATTCAAACATGAATATGAAAGAAAACTAAACATATAAGAGAACCTCTTGTAGAAAATAGATATTGTATTCATTAAAAGAGTGAAATGTTACTACAATAATTGATTTAGGATGCTTTTATAGTCCAGAGTGATGAAGGAAACACATGTGAAATCCTAACAATAATTTGACAATAATTTTGAGCAATTTTAGTCCACACTTAATATATAATAGCATTATATTTTAAATAGATGAGGATTGGGGCTAGCCTCAAAAAAAATGAGGATCCAATCCTAATCCATTGTGGCCACTCATTATAGTTATAACCACATTTCCAAATATGAACCAAAACATTCCCCATAAACTTGTAATAAATCTATGAGGAACTGCTAGTTGACACACAAAGGTGACTAAGAGGGAATGGATCCTAACTACTTTGAATAAACACTCTTATATTCTAGTGTGGATAACATGAGGTTGAAATACTTATCCATCCTGGAAAAGTTCATTGGTGGCTCCTTGAAGATCACCTTGGCTTGAGCTTCTAGTCTTTGGGAGATTTGGAAAGTTACTTCCATTGATGCCTGACTTATGGAGACCTGATTGATTCCTACCATTGATTGAGTTGATAGGTCTAGCACTACTTGGGTTTCTTCCTAATTTCCCTTGGCCACTTTATCCCTCATAACCTAGTTTAACTAACCTAGTAGATCCTAAATTCCCCTTGGTCAAGTAAGGTACCATCTAGGTGTAATATCATAGAGATATTGGCCTACTTGAAGTAGGTTAATATCTTATTTTTTTTCCTATTCCAAGGGTATTGTTGAAGTAAATTCTAAGGCCAACCAATCCTTCATTATTTCTCTCATGTTTCCTTGATAAGTTTAGTACAACCTCAAGTTTGAGGTTGGCATAAATTTGAGCTCTAGGAACATACCCTTGTTGACCAATACCTATAGCTTCTAATGCATCCCATAAATTTATGTTATCCTCCCTATGTAGGGTTGAGTCCAATATATAATTACATTAGTCTTAGAATTATTCTACACTATTTTTTTAAGGATTGGGGAAATTAGTAGGAGGGAATCCTTGACCTGTCTAATTAGTCTGACTAGTAACATGTTCATCAATTGGGCTTTGATAGTCCAAACTTATATATAATATATATATATATATATATATATATATATATATATATATATATATATATATATATGCTTGAGGATATCATCAAACATGTCATAGGTTTTTTAGATGATAAATAGTGGGTCCTCAACCATATTATCCTCTCTAATAGAAATCCTCACCTTAGTGAGGAAAAATAGATCTTGATGGGTCTACCATATCACCAGGTTAACCTCTTAGACAAATCTTTATGTGATCATATTTTTCATACTATTAGAGGCTTGGTTGAGACTCATTTGTACATATAAGTCACCCTAAACATCAATTTTTGGTGCTTATGACCATGGGACCATCCCTCAACTTGTAGGGGGTGTAGGAGGTGTGGATGAAATGGTGTTGAAGGGTAGAGGATGAGGTGGAGGGGAGATGGAGGAAGTGGAAGGAGTGAAAGTGGAAAGGAGTGGGGTGGAGGGGGAATGAGATCAAAAGGAGGGAGGATGAAAGGTGAGGACCATGAGAACATTTGAGCTTACCATTATTCTTGAGTGAGGTTCACCTAAGGTAGAATTACACCTGGGAATACGTTGTGGAATAATAAGGAAGAGATGAGTTGGTTGAAGTCAAGGCTAGTGGGGAATTGGGTAAGGGAGAGAGGGGGTCATGGAGATAATTATCAAGCTAGTATTTTTAAGGCCCAAGTAATAATTGAATCATGTAAGGTATGTGGAATTAGAGAAAAAGGCCTTCAGGTTGGAGCTAGAATATGAGTCACTTTCTATTTCTTCCTTGGCCTCTTTCCTAGGTCTATTCTAGGTGTTGTGGTAGATGGTCTAGCAGGTATAGAATGGAAGATAGGGGAAAATAATAGAGGACCTATAGCTATGGAGGGGAGTGACATGATAATTGAATTTGGGACTAGAAAGGTCCTTATTAGATGTGGTATGCTTTTGAAGGCTATAGTCATGCTTGATACTAAAGGCATGCCCAAGGGAGGTATTGAGAGGAGTCTAAACTATGAGATGGAAGGAGTAGAATGGAATGAAGAAGTAAGGATACTTAGAAGGGATGATGCCAAAGGTACTTAGGAAAAATATGAAAGGGGAGTAATGGGAAATAGATTGGGTAGAGCTAAACTAATGAGCATCATAACTAGGAGTTAGAACATGACAAAAGTATGGGGTGGAAGGGAAACATGATGAGATAAATGAATGTGAAGGGGAGCCTAGATGGGTGCCTCATTATGGGATCTCTCTCAAGCTCCTATCCACATAAAATCTTAGGGGTCGTGGGGATAGTAGTTGAGTGGGATATACTTGACCTACCTAGCATTATGTGGTCTAAGGCCAATTATGATATGGATTGGTTACTAGCATTGATAAAGGAGGTAGAGGTAGATCACAAGGAGAAACTAGAAGATGTGGAGGCAGAGCTAGAGTTGTATGGGCCATAGTTGTTAGTGATAGTAGATTTAGATCTAGAGATGGATATCATTAAAGAGAAGGAAATGGGATGTCCTATAAGATTCTTTAGGAGATGGATAGAGCTATTAGAGTTATGTCATTTATAGACTGAGTAGGAACATAAATAATTATAGAGGGGCCTACTTGAGGCTTATTCCCCTTGTTATTTTTTGTACTATTTAGTATAGTACCTCCTAGTCATTGATAACATTCAAATAGAGATTATCATCATCTTTGGATTGATGGCCATTATTGATGTTGATCCAAGCTAAGTATTATGCTAAATGGGATTGAATCACCCTTTTGGGGTATCATTTCCAAATCTTTCACTTTACCATGGTGAAGGAGTCTTGATAGATTACCATATTCTATATCGAGGGGAAGTTCTAGTACATGTGGTTCCATATGGTGATTATAATATGTGGGCACCTTCTATTGATGTACATATAATCTAAAGATGTCATTATCTAGTTGATAGGCAATGTCTTGTTATATTAAGTAGTTAAGGACATAATATGGAAAATGAAGGGGGTCTTGGAGGAAGACCATGATTCAAATCATCATGCCATCCTTGTATAGCTAATAGTATTTGATGGCTATGATCAAATCTCGTATTACCTTTGAGATCCATGGCATCAGATCTTAGTTGATCACTTGAAACACCATCAAGTAGAAGTGGTCATAGATGTCATAGACATGCTAGTGGAATTGGTGGCCATACAACTTGTATAAGACCACATAGATGGTTAGGTCATTGGGAACCCATGTAAAAAAGGCTAAAGAATTAAACAAGAGAATCTTAGAGATTGTATCTAACAAGTATCTCATCATGTATAAGTTACCTCTATATTAGGAATCTATAATGGCATGGACCAACTTGAAGTCAATCAAGCCTCCTATGTCTAGGAATTTTGAGTGAGTCAAGATCATATGCATGAGGGGCACCCATAACTTGTTGATGTGTTGATAGTATAGGTCATTAAGCAATTAGTTTAGTAGGATAATGGCTACTTAGACCTCCTCATAGAAGGTATGAACTATGTACATTCATTTTCTCCTTATTAACCCACTTGGAGTTAGGGTTCTCATCCCAATCATGGAGGATGTCATAGATCTAGTAGGGGTTCATCTAGACTAACACTACCACTACATCATATGAGAAAGAGAATTATGTGAGGGAGTAGTAAACCTAGAAGTAATTCTTAGATATATCAACAATCTAGTGCTAAGACATAGGGAAATGCCTCTAATTTGACCATAACTCTATGGAGTTTATACTTTTTATAAGACCTAATGGCATCCTCATACTCAGATAGTTTGTTATCACCATTACAAAAATCTTTGGGGACCTACTCAATTACCTTAAATATATCATTGTAGTGCCTATACTTAGTTAAACCAAAAAGAAAGGTGGTGTCTTGGTACTCATGATCGGCCTTCAATTTTGAAGATGTAGCATCCATTAGAGTAGGATAAAGGGGTAATTGGGGATATTTTAGTGTATAAGGCATATGATATAGTGGATATATGGAATTTTAAAAGCAAGGAGTTAGATATTTTTTGTATTTAGTAATGATAACTATTAATAGGATTCTTAAAGGATTTATAAGCATATGTATACATCCCCATACATTAATGGCATTTGGTAGCTCACTTGCTATGAATTTGAATTTGAGTTAGTGGCTAGATTTTCTCCCTTCATTTGTAAATTCAAGATTAAATTTAGAACCCATGATCCTCTACTACCAGTCAAATGTAGCAATGGTAATGGGGTGTTTTAAAAACTATCCAATCAGGTCTAGATTCCCATTTTATTAATACCTAGTGCATGGTATGCACACAGTCATATCTATTAAAGGATTCTCATTTAACTCCTACTTTTTGATACATTTCATCTATTCATTGTTCTTCCCATTAATAATCAATACCTATATATGGTTATGTATTTCATGTCATTACCCTAGGCTAGGTGATGTGTCACCTAGAGACATGTGGCACACCTTAATTATCCCTTGAGTCTCATTTGTACTTCATTCTAATATTCTTGGGGTCTTAGGTAGACACTTAGTTCATCTAAAAATTGGGTGAGTGGTGCCTTACCATTTAGTTAGGATATCCTGGGATCTAACATCTATGAAAAGTCTATGGGATTGGCTACTTTAACTCATGGTGATGTGGTATATTCCAATTCATATAAGCTCTCCTAAGATTTGAAATCTGTAATATGTCTAAGGGAATAACTAATTTAACTCATGGAGATGTGGCACCTTCCTATTTAACTAGGCTCTTTTAGGATCTAACATAATTGATAGGCCTAAGGGATTTGATTTTATAACCTATGATAATTTGGTTCCTTCAAATTCATTTTTTCTCTCCTAGACTCTTACACATATGATAGGTTTAAGGTACCAGCGTTTCTAACTTGTGACAATGCGGTACCTTCCCATTTAGCTTAGCTCTCCCAAGTTTTGACATATTTGATAGGTTTGAGGGATTTTCCACTCTAGCTCATGATGATGTGGAAAATTACCATTCATCCAAAATCTCCTAGGCTCAAACATATTTGATAGGTTTGGGGTACTATCCACTCTAACTTTTGATGACATGGTAGCTTCTCATTTCATGAGGCTCTCCCAGGCTCTAACATCTTTGACAGGTCTAAGGGACTAGACTTTCAAACTCATGATGACATGATAGCTTCCCATTCATTTGAGCTCTCTTAGGATTAACATATTTGATAGGTCCATGGGATTGGATATTTTGAATCAAGATGATGTGGTATATTCCAATTCAATAGAGCTTTATGAAATTCATGAAAATGATCAAGCAAGCTAAAGAGAATATGATGCATTAAAATTAATTGTCAGATATGGAGAACTCAATTTCCCATATAATATAATGGGTTTGCTGATCTAAGAAGGGAACTAGACTCTGAGAGATTCAAATGAAGATAAAATTGCAATGTTAGCACCATAATTTATAAAAATAATTAACACTCTTTAGTGCTAAAAGAGGCAAATTACTAATTAAATAAATTGAGGAGGTGCATATTTTGAAGATTTGAGTAGGCATCACTATCAATAACAAAAGAAAGGAATCTCAAGCTCTAGTTCATATAACATTTAGAGGGGTCCTCCATTTTGGAGAAAAGTGGGTGTGTTGGCAATAACAAATGGTGACTTCCATGGGGAAAGTGATGAGAATCACTTAGAATCATACTAGTTTCTTCTTCTTTCCTTGCTTAACACAAAGATTGTATAGGAGGTCTTTATCATCCATATAAAATATTAGGCACTAAGTTATCATAATAACATGTATCATATTGAGCTTCCACCTTGCAGATGGCCACAAGCATGTGGGAGAAGTGATTTTCATTTCCAATTTATTCTTGGATTAACTTTGAATAATCAAGGTTGGATTGGTTATCAGACTTCCTCTGAGACACTATTAGCTTGATTACTTAAGGGGGGGATGTTTAGGTAATTTATTTACTGCTATATGGGCATATATATCCCCAAAAAATATGTCTTTAGTCCCATTCATGACCTTACTCCACTACTAGCTACACTGAAAAGCCTACGATGGAGATTGCCTTTATATCCCTTTTAAGGTAGACTTAGAATTTAGATTTTACATGATTTATTTATTATTTTCTAGGCTTCCCATGAAAATATCATTATTTATTAGTCTTATCCATTAAGGGCTTGAGACCAAGCCAAGGGTGGATGGATAAGGGGTAAGTTATGAATAGTCATCTAGTCTTTGATCAACTTTTAATAATCTATATCTTCTTGACCCATTATTTTAAGTGTAGTTTTGAGTCCATCTTAGGGTGTAGGTTTTTCTAAAATCCAATTTTTTTTCTTAGAATCATTGGCCTCTTAGATATGGGATGTCAAAATTTACATTATTATCCCTAAATTAATTAGATCAAAGGCTTTAACCTTAGCCTTCCTGATCCTAAATAATCTTCTCATGTTCTGGCCACTACCTAAAGTAGTTATTAATAAGGGCCAAGAATCATTATAATAATGAAGAATAAACAAGGGGATGGAGGGGAAAAACATAACAAAAAATAAAAGCACACAATATAAATAAACACACAATGGAAGAAAACACATAACTAAATCAAATATATTTAATATATACATTACCACCTTTGTTTGGGCTACTCAAAAACTACATTCAATGGGATAATCAAGAAATAGTGCTTCAAGAACATCTTGTATGAAAAGGAAAATGAAATTGATCTATAAATCAATCCTATATCAAAGAAGGTAAATCCTACTTACACTTTTGATTGTTGATACATTACATATTTGGGGTCATGATCAAGATGGATCTACTAGACCTAGTCAAGGGATCTCTTATGATAATAATATCACTAGGGAGAGTTCTAAAGCCTCCAGTCAAGCAAAACTATGGAATAACCCTAACTAGGTCTCATGTTTTCATATTCACTAAACTAATAACAATTAAATTAAAGTATAATTAAGTGCTCACCAAAGCTTTTGGAATAAAGTGGGGGTAATAAAAATTAAAATTAAACATGCATATAAGATAGATACTCATGTTAATGTATTTAGAATCCTAAGGCATGGGAGAGAAGTAAAAATGCTAATTTATTTACTTTTACAAATGAAGAATAAAATTAAGAGTACTTACCTTTGAATATTAACCCATCGAGCCTCAATAAATCTCTTGTCCAAGGTGATTCACAATAGGTTGTTGTGGTATGTAAGGATGACAAGGATAAACTAGCTATGGGATACACAACCTATCAATACATCCAAAAGACTTCTCCATAGGAAGATATTTATATCTCCAAAGGAAGTATGAAACCCTAAGCTATGCTCCTCAATTATAATGGTGGATAAGTAGATGTGAAATATATATCTCTACTTATTCTCTTATCTTATAAATTAGGAAATGGATGTGTTTATATAGATGGATCTAACCCTATTATTTTCTAAAAGTTTAGGTTGATAAGATTGAAATAATTAACATTATATCATTATTGAAAACACAAATTAGGTTCTATTCTAGGTTATCCAAGGGATGACTGAGATCCTAAATGATTTTTATCAATTAATGTGTGAGGTCGATGGGGTTGATAGTGTAACATAAACCATCAAAAAGGATATTAGGTTGGGGAAGGGATAATGAAGGTAAAAAATGACTAGAGGAGGGTGCAAAAGAGGAGGCCAAGCTTAGAGAAATGTTTTTAAGATATTATTAGATTGATAACAGGTGGTAGTATAGGTACAATAATCATATGAAGCACTAATGGTTTACCCACCCCTTTCCTATTGCACCCCTTAAGGCATGCACTAAGATAGATTGAGACTTGATGGGTTCCTATAAGATAGAAATCATAAATAATTGACAATTTTTGAAAATATTATGTGTATACATATTCCCCACTAAAATCTCATCACATGTCACTCAAGTGAAATAGGGGATGGTGCTTAAAGAAAAGAAGATAACAATACACAATGCTGAAGCTAAAAAAATATTATAGTATTTAAAAACTAATAATTGGCATTAAATGACTAAAAAGGAAATAATTAAAAAATTAAATGTATGCATACCTTGAATTACCTTTTTTTCTAAATGGTTGTATTTTGTGTTTGTGGTTCTGATCAAGGAGGGTGTAGAGACTACTTGTGACAAACCCAAGGATATAAAACTAAAGGGTAAAAACAAACAAATGTAAGAAAGCCTATATAATTGATGCTATTTGGATGAGATATACTTAGAGATTTGGAAAGATGAGGTGATAAGGGATATGTTATACCAAATTACCAAATCAAATTTTGATTAAATCAAGTAACAAAAAATCCAAGGCTACTACAGACCAAAAAGCTCAAACAAGTAAACCTTAAGTAAGAAAGGCAAACTCACCAAATCAAAACAAGGATACATGTCAAAAATAGAAATCAAACATCAATGTAAAAGTATTAAAATTACTTAAATAAATATGGGCAATAAAAATGGTAAAAAGACATTGATGGGTGAGCAGTAACAATCCTTACTCAATCATCAATGGAAAAAATGCATAAAAGGGAAAACATCATTCATGAGTGAGAAGTAATAAAACAAACTCACTCAATAATTGAAAAAAGAACATGAAATTAGAACAAGACTCAAGTGTCTACAAAAAGGGGTGATATACCAATGAAAAATGGTAAAATAAATTAAGGTACATCTAGAGAGGTGGAGTCATGGTATAAATAAAATAATCCATAGTCACTTAAACATATTGTGTCAAAGGTACAATCAATAAGATAGGGGTGAATCAATGAGCCTAGATAATATAACTTAAAATTAAATCCTTTCAAACTCTTAATCAATTATCAAAAACAATCATGAATCATACACATCATTCATATGTGGGAAACCCTCTTACACATGACATATGTGGGAAACCCTCTTGGGGGAGAAAACCCATTGGAACCTATGATTTTACTATTTTCCTTTAATAAAAGGAACTAAATTATACTAGATATAATTTATCAAGGAACTAACATCCCTATTTAGTGAGACTATAATCCCATAAGGTTCTATAACACCTATCTAGTTGAGCTGCCATAACAACTAGACCTTTAGCAAGTTTCACCTTGCAAGGAGGCTATAACCCCCTTAGATGTTGAGATACCACAATAACACCTATGAAAAAAACTTCTCACCATTTATTTCCTTTCAATTTGATATAGATAAAAGGTATATTAGCTCTCTTCAATTTTTCACACTTAATGCATCCAAAGCCACCTTTTGGATCACCCTAGAACTCTTCGCTCATCCTTAACCTACAAGAGCACAATTATGAGATCAAAAACATGAACTATAGTTCATACACATAGTAATTTAATTTTTATTCATACACATAGTAATTTAATTTTTATACTCTTTAACTCATCTACTAGGCACTATTTATCTTATTCACTCTACCATACACACACACAAGCCTCTTACAAGTCTCTTTCAAGTCTAGAAACCATCATCTTTGGTTTCACTATTTATAGAGAATTTAGGATTATCAACACCTTGGTTGGACATTAGTCATGCCTTAACCCTTAAGTCATATATCACATATAAATACATGGCTCAATACCATCCACAAAGGTCATCCATATCACCCTTGGGTCACCCTTAAGTAGCTACACTTATCAAATAGGCCCTTCTAGCTCTTATAGGTCTCATGGAGACCTATTCACCCATTTATAACTTCATCAATAAAAAACAACATAAGACCACTTTTAATTACATATTTACACTCCAAATAACCGATTATACATCATCAAATGATCACAATCATCTCTAACCACCTCTGTGTATGATCAGTCAACTCAAATAATGACCTTGTACATAGGAACATCATGAATAAACACATAATCAAATTCTTAAGCTTTGTTCATACTGAAGATACATTTATCACACCTATAAAATACATAAATATAATCCTCATGTATTCTAAAAAAATCTCCAATAGATAAGGCATCATGAAACATCAAAATAATATCAACACAAGCTCAATTATCCTTCTTGGGTCACTTACAAAACATGCACAAACACACAATCAACTTTGAACCTTTATAAATTTTAATGTACAAACTTTTAAATATTAAAATATATATTAATATATTAATCTTTGAGTCCTCTATAATTTTTTTTTGCACCATGATAAAATTCTACATAGATTGAAAGATATAGCCAAAACATAGAGCACTAATTTTTCCTTTGTTAAATTAAAATATTCAAATGAAAACGGTCATAGTTAAACCTTGGTAACTTTTTTCGCATCTTATGCTCATGAATTTTTAGATTAAATTCACTATATATATATATATAATTTAAACTTTAATTCATATTGCACCAAAGCCCAAATGTTAAACCTCTTAATAGTTGACCTCATCTTGTGCAATCTTGCAATATTGACTCAACATGTACCATCGATCTCTATGGGATTGTCCTCACTTTAGTCATACTAGACAACTATCACTTTAAAATCTTAAATTTAATGTGATCCATTGATATCAATTAATATGAATACCCAATCACCACTTATCTTTGGAATAATATTTATCTTTATCTCTTCTCAACATTAGACTTTGAACACTAGGCACCATCTAGCTACATCCTGACATCTAGGAATGAACACGCTCCATTAATCCTTTTATAAGGAGCTAGATGTTTAAATTCATTAACCAAAAAAAACTTTGACCCATTTTAATTACTATGTACCATAGATATAGGTGCATTAACTCCCATTAACTATTGGATCTCCATCTAGTCTTTATCTTTAACAACATGTAAAAATAACTAAGTATGGGGACCATTGCTTATCTACCTAGAAGGCCAACTTTGCATAGTCATATCTTTTACCTCGCTCACTTTCATGATCTCAAATTTGGACCATATGATCTCATCGCATAAGATAATCCAACCATATATCAATATGTTATTTAAACCTTCATATGTGCAATATATAATGCCATTAATCTACTCACCTAGATTTTTCTTTGCCATAGAGCCAATAATGTCAATAACTTGTCTAGAAGGCCAACTTTACACATGCATATCATTTGTCATGCTTCATTGCGTGACCTAAAAATTATAAAAAATAAACTATGAATAAAAATTAATAAACCCATATGATGATTTTATCCTTAACCATCCACACATGTGAGATATGCCATCACCAAACTACTTACTCAGCTCTTTCTTGCTTCATGCAAATTTGGCTAAGTATGGGAAAACATTGTCAAACTACTTGGGAGCCCAAATTTACACTTGCATATATTTTTTCATGCTTATTTGTATGATATAATAATTATCACAAAAATAAAATTACAAATGTGATCATAACCATATAACCAACTCTCCATAACTCATCCACATGTGTCAATTATGATGTCATCAAATTACCTACTTAGATTTTCTACCATAGGACCCAAAAATGAAAACTATGGAGTACCAGATGAATTCCACTTATGAATATTAGCAATTAAATAATATAATACATCTTATGGGACCCTTTCACATTCTCAATTCACCATACTTATCCCTAAACATCTCTAACCATGCAAACTTTGAAGATTAACCAAGCCTTCTTCAAGCATACTAGAACAAACACATTACACACTTTGTCATTGTCACTTAGACCATCAAGTCATTTAATCCACTCACCAAGACACCTCTATGATATCATTGAAAATTCTTCAACAATATCCCCCTTTATCATTGATGTCAACACCCATCAATATACAACTCACCTTTTTTCTCTCTCTTCAAGCACTCTTATAATAAGAACTTGCTCCCCCTTTGACATCATGACAAAGTGGGCACCAACTAATCCTAAGGACCTAAAAATAGCATCAACATGAGAGGACCACCTTATAAATATGTTAAAAACTCCTCCTTACCTTGATCTTTCCTCTTCTTGCCTTGACAATTTCCTGTTGCTCCATGCCAACACTCTCTTCAACAAAGAACTTCAACCAATGAAGAAATAATGCACAAAAAATATATTTAAATTTGATTAAACTCAACAAAAAACTTTTGAGAGGGAATCCCCTTAATATATATGATCCATTGCATATCTGAAGCATCTTTATAGCTTCATATACCATGAAGAATCACCACATAGGCTTACTAGCCTCTTATCTCAAGCCACCTCAGGGAAAACCAATATAAATTAATGTCACTCACCAAACATGACACATGCTCTTAATCAACCTGAGAATTCTCCTTGAAATTCTCATTCCTTTCTCTTTTGGAGAAACCAATCGAAAATCACTCTTCTTTCTAGGCCTGTCAAGACTCCTTGTAGCCCTACTTGGAACTTGAAAATCCATCAAATTTATGTATATGCACCTTAAAGACTTTAAACATCATATCTGGAGCAATTTCATATTCCCCCTCAAGTACACCAATTTTCATCACCTAGATCATCCTATGTAACATACTTCCTTCACAAACCAACTTACCAATTAGGCCTCCATCTTGAAGAAAACATGAATAATTTTAAATCCATAAACCCTAAAATCTCTATGAATATTTATTTGCGACCCATTTGTCCCATTCAACTTATTAATAAGCCTTGAATCTCAACTCGTAAGGCAAACCACTTTTCTGGCATAGGGAACAAGCCTAGAATCTCAAAGTAAAAGAGTCAATAAACCTCCTTCTAGTCAATGTCCACCTCTCAAAATTCTTGAACACCTATAAAAAAACCATCACATACTTATGGAAAAACATTTGAGCCTCCATACCTTTGGTAACTTTGACTTCCTATAACCCATTTTAAGTTTGCTTTCCCTTAAGCCAAAATTAAGAAAACTAAGAGCACTCAAAAATCTTCAATTAACATTAAATAGGATTATCAAGACTAAAACTATCTAGAATACATCAAAAATAAGTGCATAGACCTTTATAATCATCAAAAACTTCTTGACATTAAATCAAACTCATTAGGCCACCTGGAAACACCCATTTTAACCTTACATTATAGCTCCTTTACAAACCTCTAGACTAAACTCATGAACTTGTTGCTCCCCCTTAGCCAAAGACCTTATAATATCAAAACATGTCTATGTAAAGATTAGAATTATAATCTTGAGCACTCAAACTTGCTTCTACACAAAAAGATGTCTCCTAAGAAGCATAGGTAGAGATATCCTACTTCACAATATCCTAGAATAATGTGAAACCAAGAGTTGCCCACAACTCTTCATATTACTTCTCCTCATTGGTCATCTAATACTTGTAGTTATTATTCTTCTTAGGTTTAAGATAAGAAACATTCTCAACCACTACAACATTCTCCTTTTATTCTATGATTGGATTGATAATACATGGAGACATAAAATATTCATGACATACCTTTTCATTTGAAGACTCCACCACTTAGTTAAGAACCTCATCACTAGGAAAAAATAATTGATATTATTTGAATGATACTTTCTCAACAATATTAAGATGTTCACATGGATCCATAAATACCTTAGAGCTATCCTCAACCAATATCTTGGTCTTCTTCTTGAGCTTGCTTTATTCATTTTCAACATGAGGATACAAAGATACCTCTTTCCAATCTTCAAATTTTATATATTTATCCACCATATAAAACAAACTACTTGGACCTATGGAATCATCATGACTCATACTTACCACTTTTGGTATCCATGTGTTCACTTTCCTTTTTCCTTGCACTCGAGGAGCCTGATTGAACCTAATCTAACTTGTAGGCCTTTGCTGGCATAATATAGAAATTTGACCTCTCTATTGACAATTGAATCACACCATACCTTTTTTAATAAATTCATCTTTCCTTACCTTATTTTTATAAAAACTTGCATTGAACCTATGTCATGATAAATGAAACAACCTCCTCTTTTTGAAGAGGACTCACCTTGTTTAATCTTATGTGGATAATGGTTTGTAAAGTGTCCCACATTAAGATAGTTGAAGCACATAACTTTGTTAACACATTTTGACTAAACACCCCCATTATACTTCCATGCAAAATCATTTATATTAGATCTCTTTCATTCTCTAGCTTTATGCTTATATGAATTAAATTTGAAATAGTGACCATTGAAACTTGCATACCTCATGGCATTTGGCTATCTAATTTAGTTTGTCTTCATTCTACCAGAACCTTCATTCCTTGTCTAATGATTTGGATTAAAATTATGGTTATCGTTAGTCTTTATATTGTCTTGAGTTACATCCTTTTGGTATTCTTCATATCTAAGACTAGTTTTAATACTAGCATGATTTTGACCACTTAGAATGTTGTCTAGATCACTTGAGCTCTTTTAAAATCTCATAAATGACTTCAAATTACTAGATGTATTCTCTAACTAAAATTTAAATTACTCATTTTCAATTCCATACCTTGAACATTCATTTTCCTTGGATTTTAGCCTTGTAGATAGAATTTACAATTGACATTTAAGATGATTGACCATATCTTCATTATCTTTGTTATCTTCATTAATTATTACCTCATACACATTGAATTACTCCTCATATTATTTGAGTTGAGACTTTAGATTATTATTTGTCTTCTTATCAATATTCAATTATTTAAAAGCATTTGTCAATGTAATCTCAAAGTCCACCTCATCTTGATTATCATCTGAGTCACTTCAAGTAGACTCCTTTTGATGTGAGTAACTTCCTTCCTAAACCATGAATAGGGATTCATATTAAATAGGACCATCATATTCATGATCAAATTCTGAGTCACTATCTTCACTTTCATTTGATGAGCTGCAATCTTCTATGGTGTAGAGACTCTTCTTGTTCTTGAAGGACTTCTTATTTTTATACTTTATGAATCCTTTCTTCTTGTATGTCTTATTGTATTCATCTTGTCCTTCACCATAATCTTCATCATCATTATTATCATGCTTATGAGTCCACTTATGATCCAAATGTCCTATCTCTCCATAGTTTAAACATTTGAAGAGTAGTTTACCCTTTTACTTGCTTGAGCCTATGCTCAATTTCATAGTAATCAAAACAATTATTTCATCCTCATCAATGTTAGATATGTCATCCTCTTTGGATTTTTTACCTTGGAAATTCTTCTTTGGATTCATTTCTATTATGAATTTTTCTTCCTTCTTTGGTGTTATATCATTATTTACTCTCATCTCATAGGCAATAAGGGTGCCATGTAATTGATCCATCTTCAACTAAGTAAGATCATGACTTTATTCTATAGAAGATAATTTTGGATCAAACTTGAGGGATAGAGAACTTAATACCTTTTGAAATATAATAGACCTATGATGATATTCATAATCTCATCAACTCTCTACAAAAAGGATTCCACAAAATCTTCTTTCTTCATCTTGAGACTTTCAAATTACCTTCTATGAGTCTATAACTTAGCAAACTTGACCTTTGAATCTCCTTCATAAATGATATATATTTTATCCCATATCTCTTTAACATATTTATAATGGATTACCTTGGTGAACTTAGTCTATGTAATATCACAAGTGGTGCAATTCATTTCCTTAGAATTATTCTCAAACAACTTCTTATTTGTAGCACTAGATGGAGGAGTAGTAGGAGCAACATAACCATCCATAATAGATTGTCATACATCTAAGCATAGGGACATAATGTATGTCCTCATCCTTGTACTTCAAAATTCATAATTATATCCATTAAACATTAGTGTTTTCTTAGTAGAGAAACCTCCTTGATGCCTACCCATATTGTACCTTAGATCACATTCAAGCTGTCAAGCATTTACCAAAAGACCTATTTTGATACCAATTATTAGAGGTATAATCACTGAGGGGGAGGGTGAATCAATGAGCCTAGATAATATAAATTCATATTCAATCCTTCCAAAATCTTAATTAGTTATCACAAGAATTAATAAAGCATACACATCATTCATAGCAATGAATAAGAGAGATAATGCAAGATCAAGCACATAACACATGACATATGTAGGAAACCCTCTTGGGAAAAAAAATCCATTAGAACATAAAATTGGACTAATATCCTATAATAAAAAGAACTAATTTAAACCATATATAACTAATCAAATAACTACCATCCCTATTTAGTGCTACTATAATCCCACAAAGTGATATAACACATGTTTAGCTAAGCTACCATAACAACTAGACCTTTATCAAGTTTCAACTTGTAAGGAGGATATAACCCCCTTAGATGTTGAGATACCACAATAACACTTATGAAAAAAAATTCTCCTAAACACTAGTTTCCTACAAATTTTATGGAGATATAAATTATATTAGCTCTCTTCAACTCTACACACTCAATGCATCCAAAGCCACCTTTTAGAACACCTTAGACCTCTTCACTCATCTTCAACCTACAATAGCACTATTATGACATTAGAAACATGACCCAAACGTCATACACATAGTCCTTGAAATTTTTTTCTCTTCAAATCATCCACTAGTTACTCTTCCTCTCCTTCTCTTCACCATACACACACATAAGAATCTTACAAGTCTCTTCCAAGTCTTGAAACCATCATATTTGGTTTCACTATTTATAAAGAATTCATGATTATCAACACCTTGGTAGGCTATTATGCATGCCTTAACCCTTAATTCATATCTCACATATAAATACATGGCTTAATACCATCCATAAAGTTTGGCCATAGCACCCATAGGTCACCCTTAAGTAACTACACTTATCATCTAGGTCCTTGTAGCTCTTATAGGTCTCATGGAGACCTATTCACCCATTTAGCTCTTTATAAAGAAAAAAATAACATAGGACCACTTTAAGTTACATATTTACATTCCACATGACCCCTTAAACATCATAAAATGATCACAATCATCTCTAATCACCTCTACGTATGCTTAGTCAACTCAAACAATGACCTTGTACATAGGAATGCCATGAATGAACACACAATCAACTTATTAAGCTTTGTTTACACTCAAGATAGATTTATCACACCTCAAAAATACATATATATTATATTAATTGAGTCTAAAATACTATCCAATAGTTAATTCATCATGAAACATCGAAATAATATCAACATAAGCTCAATTATCCTTCTTGGGTCACTTACAGTATATGAACGAACACACAATTAGCTTTGAACCTTCATAACTTTGATTGTACACACTTTTTTATATTCAAATATATATTTATAGATTCATCTTGGAGTCCTCTAAAAATTTTATTTTTACACCATGAGTACATTCTACGTAGATCGAAAGATATAGCTAAAATACACATCACTAGTTTTTCCTTTGTTGAATTCAAATGGTCACAATTAAACCTCAATCACTTTACTCACATCTCATGCTCTCACATATTTATATTAAATACACACCATTGATATTTTTCTAAATTTAATGTATAGTTTTCTAAATCCCAAATGTAGAACCTCTTGATTGTTGACCTCATCTTGTGAAATCTTGTAATATTGACTCAATGCATACCATCGATCTCTATAGGATTATCCTCACTTTAGTTATGCTAGACAATTATCACTTTAACCTATTAAATTTAAGAAAATATATTGATATTGATTAGTATGAACACTTTATCATCATTGATCCTTGGGAAAATCTTGATCTTTATCTCTACTTAATGTTAAACATCAAACACTTATCACCATCTCATTGCATCCTAACATCTTGGAATGAACATGCTCCATTGATACTTTTTTAAGGAGATCAATCTTTAACTTCATTAACCAATAAATACTTTCACCCATTTAAATTACTGTTTACCATATATCTATATGTATTAACCACTATAAACTTTTGGATCTCCATCTGGTCCTGATCTTTAACAACATGTAAAAATGACTAAGTATAGGGACCATTGCTTATCTACTTAGAAGGCCAACTTTGCACAGTCATATCTTTTACCTCGCTCACTCGCATGATCTCAAATTTGGACCATATGATCTCATAACATAGGATAATCTAACCATGTATCAATCTTCTCCTGAAACCTTCATATGTGCAAGATATAATGCCATTAATCTAATCAATCTGATTTTTCTTTGCCACAAAGACAATAATGTCAAGGACTTGTCTCAAGAGCCAAATTTGCACATGCATATATTTTATCATGCTTCATTGCATGACATAAAAATTAGTTAAAATTAACTAAGAATAAAACTAGACAAACCCATATGATCATTTTTTTAACCATCCACATGTGTGATATATTCCATCACTAAATTGCTTACTTGGCTCGTCTTGCTTCATGCAAATTTGGCTATGGGAAAACACTATCAAACTGTCTAGGAGTCCAACTTTGCACTTTTTTAGCTTTTTCCATGATTATTTTCATGACCTTAGAATTATAAAATAGTAACTAGGTAAAAATATGATCACAAACATATGACCAAATTCCCTTGACTCATCCACATGTGGTAATTATGATGTCATCAAATTACCTACTTAGATTTTCTACTATATGAACCAAAATGTCTAGATGAAAACTATGGACTATTAAATGAATTCCACTTATATACACAATAAATAAAATCATAAAATACATATTATAGGACCCCTTACACATGATAAAATCACCATACTCATCTCTAAAAATCTATAACCATGTAAACTCTGAAGATCAACCAAGCCTTCTTCAAGCATACTAAGATAAGCACATTGCACACCTTGTCATTGTCACTTAGACTATCAAGTCACTTCATCCACTCATTAGGACACCTCCATGACATCACGATGACATCATTTACAATTCTTCAACATATTATTTTTTATAAAGATAGATAAAATTAAAACAAAGTAGTGCGAGCATGTTTTTAAGATGTGAAGAAGAGGGAATATAGAAGAAGGAAAAATAAATTTAGAATCACACTTTCCTATCAAGAGGGAAATGAAATGGTTGGAGGGGAGAATGAAGTAAAAACTAAGGTATAATAACTCTTTATCAAAGTCAAGACACTTAAATTAAATTTGTCAAAACAAGAGGAGTTTCAACCCTAAGGACTTTGAAGAACTTCTCCTAGCCATACAAGTCTTAGGTGAACAAATTAAGAATGCAAATCATCCCATGAAGGATATATGCATAAAAATTAAAATGGAACTACCTTCCCAAAATGTTTTACCTATTCCTTAGGACCCTTTATAGAGTCATCAATCTAATATTAATATTGGGTACTTACATGAGAAAGTAGGTAACACCATAGAGTTTGTTGTATTTTCCTATTCCAATCTACTAGCCTACCACACCCTAATGGACCTCAACTCTATTATGAGGAAAACTATGGATTTTGAGATTTGATTAGAGATAAGAGATGTGCTTTTAATCATGTCTTTTAGTGTGGTTTTAAAATTTTAAATTTATATGTTGCCTTTTTTATATCATTTCCTTTTATTTTAAATATTTAGATTTTAACTTTTGATGGATTTTTATATTCCTCCTCCATACAAATTTGGAAAACCAAACATGGGTGTTAAATATGACTTTCATTTGAATACTTTGGACTTAGTTTCTAAATGATAACTTAGAGAGCTTGGCATCTAAGAGTCTCATTAATTTAGGTGAAATAAAAGTGTTATCTTGATTTTGACATTGTTTTATCTAATGCAAAGTGAAAGGAAAGGAAATTAAGAGGAATGAAATATGAAATAATTTGAATTACTTCAAATCTCAATTAAATGTGATAAAAGGTGAAAAAGGGGATATAATGATAGTAAATTTTTATCCTTATCATAAGAATGAGGGAAGTGTAGGAAAATATGCTAACATAGTTTGTTGTGCAAATTTTATCTAGAAAAGAAGCAAAAGATAAATTTGAGAATAAGGGATTAAAAAACATGTGACCATTATAAACACATTTTAGAAAAAGAGCACTGAATTAATTAAAGATGGTGATTTTATGAGGAAGGCCAAGTCCTATTCATGCTCTTACACTACAAATCATAAAATAAAAACTAATGAGGGTACATAAAGAATGTGAAATAAATGAAAAATGATATATTTATGAGGAAGACCAGGTCTTATCCATGGTCTTACACTAAAACTCACAAAATAAAAAACCCAAGAGGGTGCCAAAAAGTATATGTAAAGTAAATGGGATAAATATGGTATTTGTGAGGAAGGTTAAGTCCTATCCATGATCTTACACTATGACTCACAAAGAAAAACCCAAGGGGTAAAAAAATTATTGGAAATAAAAAATAATAATGATAAAAAAAATAAAATCATGAGGAAGACCAAGTCCTATCAATGGTTTTATAATGAAACTCATGAGAAAAGGGAAACCAAAAGACTAAAAGGAAGGACTATTTTTTGTAAAAAGAGAGATCTATTGTAGAGGGTGAGACCCATGTACATATCTTAAAAAAAGTGTTATAAGGATAGCATATAGAAATCATGATAAGAAGGGAAAGATATACGATAATATCTATATCAAGTATGAACATGTGAGAGACAAGCCTATGTGTCTCGAAAGGTTTTTTGAAGTTGAATTAGTTTGGTATCATGTAATCTAGAATAAGAGTGGGAATCATAATATGCCCCAATGGGTAATTGGATGTAGGTATGGGAATCATAAAATGCCCCAAAGGCTAAAGTAACATGTGTGTGGGCATCAACATATAACTCAAAGGCTAAATTAATATGTGGATGGGCATCAAAAGATGCCCCAAAGGCTAGAAATAGGAAGAAAATAACACCCCATATAATGTCTAAATAGATTCAGGTTATCTAAATAGATTCTAATAGGGGATTTCATGATGATTGATGAAAGAAGTAGAATTTAGGAAAGAAGAAAGAAAATCAATGACATAGTGATCCAGATAGAGAATAAAGTCAGTCAGACAAAAGAACAAGGTCAACTAATAAGGGATAGGGTTGGCCAACAAGTACCAAGTCAACTAGGTCAGTAGAGTACTACTAAAACATAGGCTAAAAAGAGTACAAAGTCATATGGGTTGACTGTGTACTACTAGACAAAGGATAAAGTAGATAGATAATAAGACATAACCATGCAGGTTGATTTTATACTACTGGTAGGTGTAGGATGGAATACAAAGGTTGTTAGTCAAGCATTAGTCAATAAATCCATGAAAATAAACAAATAACTAAACAAACAAATCCAACCTATTTATATGGGTTTGATAATGATAATAAAGAAAAAATTGAAACAAATCAAGACTAGTTACCTTCCCAAATTGATTCCACCACCCAAGATCAGCTCCAAGCATGTTCTCCCTTAATCTAATGCTCTTGTCTTTGTAAAAAATGGCTACTTTGCTCCTCTATTTACTTAAAAAAATGCATAACCTAAGATTAATAGAAGAAACATCTTATCTAGCCTATCAAATGAAGCTTGAAAATAACACAAATGATTAAGACAAAAGGATGTGAAGACGATTCTACATTATAACTACAATTTTTAGCTTAAGAAATAGTGTGTTATGCCCTTCTATTTATAGATTTTAAAAAAGGTCTAAGATCAACCGTGACCATCCATCTCAATATTGAGATGTGTGGCCATATATTAATCTAATATTTGTAATTAAATCCATAAATAGCCTCAAAATTATTTAGGGGGAAGGGGTATTAATTAGGTATGGGTGCCCATAATTCTGATATTTTATGTATTTATGGATTATGGATTCCACCCCATAGATGATGTCACTAGGTGATTAAAATATTAGGAATCAATTTCCAATATTAAAATAATCAATAACCTCCTTGGAAAATCCACTTAAGCTCTTTATTTGAATTAATTAGCCTTAAATAAGATTAATCAATATTTGTGAAATTATTTGGAAATTGGTCCTTAATTAATCAAAATGATTAGAAAGTCATGTTAATAGATCATAATTTTCTCAAGAAGAATTGAAAGGTGTTTTTATATGTGTTGGAGCCTTTATCCCATTTAGGATGTTACCAACACAAAATAATAAAGGTACGTGATGTGTACTAATGAGTTAGAAGAGAGTGATTAAGAGCACAAAAAGGTGAAATCATCATTTTGACTCAAAATGAATTGATCAAAGTTAAGAATCATATAGAATGCATTGGCCCATTTAGGGACATATTGGCTAAATTAAAACATGTTAATGAAAATATTGAACTATTTAGTGCATTTTAGTGATTTTGGCCTAAATTGGGCATTTGAGTGCAAATCAAGTAAGATTGATAATTTCAACACAAATGGTGTTAAGAATTGGATGTATATATTTTCCCCTTATTTATTAAGGTGTAGTGAGACATTCAAGTGAAGAAACATATTTTAAAAGAAAAGCGCTGTCAATAATAAATTGTAAATGACCCATGATGCCCCTTGAGAGGACATACTAGGATGAAAGAGAAGGATAGACTCTAAAAAAGAGAGAGAAAGTGAGAGATTAACCCATGAAATATATCACATTCAAATGAGATAATGCTTACACACGTGGATACTGTTAATAATCAAAATATAATTAGAAGTATAATGGGACCCAAATATAAGGGAATTAGAATAATTCAATCTAAACATATAAATGACGTACTATGAACGTACCCAATTTGAGAGTGTAAGTTGCATGCTTATGGCATTGATCAATCCTAAGATAAGTTGCACATTAAAACATTGACATCATGGGAAAAAGTGTGGAGGTATTGGAATTAGAAGAATAGGATAATCATGGTCTCCAAAAAGATGATAATAACAAATTCCCTAGAAGGGAAAATTTGATCGTGATAAAATAGTTTTGCCCTAGCATGGTTAATTTTGATCATTGATAAAGAATAAAGAATGGCTTGCCCTTGTAGGGCTGATTTAGATTTTTTAACCAATTCAAATGTTGTGCCCCAACATGGGTAAACTAGAAAGGAATTATCTCAAGGATATGACCTAAAACATATATTAAATCCTTTGGATGAAAACATAGATGCGATGGTGTAATGGCTTACAAAAAGCCACAAAAAACTAGGCATATTGATTCAAAAATTGGGTTTATCTTTTAGATAAATCAAATAGTTTTTGAAAAATGGATAATGAAACTATAAATTCCCTAAAATGTATAGAATTGGAATGCAAAAATATATGAATGAATGAAAGTACTCAAAAACTTTTAAAATTCATTCACTTTTAAACTCTTGATTAGTGTCACTTTATACATTCTTATAATTAATTCTAGTATTATATTAATTCATTTGCAACTAAATTAAGCTAAAACACATAAATAATTGAAATAAAAATCAAAGCCAATATGATAATGGAGTTCACCCATCTGGGTTATGTCTTTAGGATTACTAAACTAAAACCTGATCCATTAAAAATCTATTTTATAAGTAATAATACAAATCACAATAATGATAAATAGACCTATCAATCATGTTAAAATCTAACTGTATGAAGACTCTAACTCATTCAAAAAACATCCTTATTCATTAGTAGCATATATTTATCCTCTTTATATAATCAAACATGTTTCTCCATTCAGAGTATCTGTAAAACTCTTAAAATGGGCATATGTTGATTAAAGAGTGTTCTCTAAATTTTTATCAAGCTTGTAACTCCTAAAATAACCATGTATAATAAAATAAAATAAACCTCATGGCTAAAGTCCTTTCAAGATAGAGGAATTTTATCTCCAATTTTTGGTTTAGATTCAAACTCAATAGGTAGAGATGTCATTCTTTATTTAGGACTATGTCTTCGAGTTGTGTGTATTATGTAAATAAGCTTGTACAATACATAAACAAACTCAGGTTTGTGTTTGTACAAGATAGCCTACAATATATATTACTCACCCGTGACTCCAAAAGCCTTCAAAATAGGTGTATTGTCCTCTTTTATATTTTCAAACATGTGTTTACTTCACAACTTCAAAATCCTTCAATAGGTGTCTATATACATAATAGGTAAAGACTCCATAGTTACAATCAGGACTGTGTCTTAAGCATTTGTCTTCCATTCTAAGGCCTATGTATTCAGATCAAGAAAACCAAAATTCATCCAATTATCACATTTTCCTAAAGTCTTACAAAATAATTAAAGGCATCCATGTTATTGATTCAGTTCTACATATGGAAGAGTGAATTCATATGCCATCCTCCACCTAAGGCTTGGCTCAGCTCTGACATAGGCTCAGTTCATATCAATAGATAGTCATATATTTATATATATTTTATTCATGGTTAAAGGATATACACCATAGACCAAAACACCTTTTCTTGACTCAGGTCTCTATCCAAATAGATTATCTTTCACCTTTGCCATAAACCTATAGCCTTTTATCAGATAGGTGTACTCCCATACCTGGCTCTGTCTAAATAGGCAGTCATCCACCTTGGCCCGATGAGTTACTCTAATGGAAAAATCCTCCAAATGATCCCCTCTAACACTATAGTGAAGAACCCCTATATGTAAAGCTTCTTCCCTTTGGGGTCATACAAATATAAATCGCTTATGTCTATTACTCCATCCATGATCCAATGGTGAGATGCCAATCATCCCTCACATTTTTATCTTCAATGGCCAAATCCATACAAATAAGAAAACCATGTAAATAATATCTCCCATTGGGACCCATGCTATAAATAATAAATCCATACATTATGTCCCAAATGTCTTTACGAAAAAAATGGTTGTGCTCTCTTTCAAGACCCTGTATATCATATACAGTCATGTATATGCCACTTACAAATACTAATCATTTTGTTCAATGGAAAATCACTATTTTTCTATCATGAAGAGAGGGGTTTGATCTCATAAGATCTTCTCCATTTCCACCAAATCCTCCTTAAATAGCAAATATATTCATTGCCAAGCCTTTTCATTTTCAAATAGGATATAAATCCCACATTCATTGTGTAGAAACATTATGAAGGATTCAAATAGCCTTACATTCACCATGTAACTCCTAGATTCAACCACATCCAAATCACCTTTTTTTTGGATTTTAAATGTCTCTACTAAGTTTAGAAGTGTGAGTGGATGATCTTGGATGTTATTTTATTGAGTTTCCACTTTCAAACTTTCTCAATCTATTGACCCTTTGATTTGGTAGAAATCTATTTTGGGCTAGCACTCAAACTCAATCTCGAGTTGGGTCTTGATCTTTCCATGTTGAGTTGGTACTTGATCTACATTCTTAAAAATCAGCATAAATAAAGAGTTACTCATAAAATATCATGAAGTGCTTGAAGTGGTGGTAGGCCATGTGGTGGCTTGATGACCCACCACATGGATCTTTCCCAAATGCTCCTCATCCTGCCACTTGTCAACATGTGATGCACTAAAATAATATGGTAAAAAAATATAATGTAATTATAAATATTAAAATTACATTAATATACCATGGGTATGGATCCTATTATGAAACAAGAGTAGATCCCATTAGCTACGGTCTCTGTAGCTGGCATTTTTCAATTACTACTGGTGAAGACTAGTCAAATAAAAATCCTCCAAATTAAACCTACCCAAAAATATGATTTTGTTTTCTAAAATTTCAAATAATCCACTGAATTTACTAAATGAATCTTTTCTTCACATCAATAAATAGAAACTATAATATATCAAGTGAAGGTGTTATGGAGTTAAGCTATACAAATAAACTTCATTTGAAAAAAACCAAGTTTACATCAGTAAAATAAGATGCTATCAAAACCTCCATGTAAGAAGTCAACTATACAAATAAAATTGTAACTTGATCATGGAGAGTAAAAAAAATTCGTTACCCATTCTACCAAAATGACCTATCACCCAAAATAGTCATAACATCTAGTGGAATCTCTCAACCCTGCACTACATAAAGGCTAAGGTTTTATCTTTGTTATCAAGATCACATAAGGGAAATTAAATTTTGTTTCATATGCCTATAAGACTTGAATAAATTACACAACTGTATACTTGCATTTTTACAAACATTTCCCATCTATGGGTCTTTAAAAGTACATCACTATGACATGAATGGCAAACATACATGTGTGTACAAAACGTTTGCAATACAAATATTACCCATAATACTATGGGACTTAAACATATATGCAAAGTATAAAAACATGAAATGAATTTATCTATCCTAAGGTTATAAATATATAATATACACAATACATGAAATAATAATCATGTGAAATAGATGTGATCATCATCCTATCAACAATATAGTTAAATTTTGTGTCCTTGAAATTCATTATTAAATATTTCCCTGTACCTGTCAAACTCCAATGTCAACTTAGATAATTTACATAATAAGATCCTATTCACAAACTAAAAATATTCAAGTAACTATAAGCAAAATATCATATAAAGGTGAGGAGAAAACCAAAAAAATTAAACCTATCTCGAGGTTTCTTTCACATTCTGACTGCTCCCTAATTCATACCTCCACATCTCATTGAAACTGAGTTAGATTTCCAAAATCTTATCACAATGGAAAACCAAATTAGGAGATAGTAAAGACATTCTTCCAAACACAAATTTATCAAGAATTCCTTCTATAGATCCAATAGTTAGGGATTCTCTAAAAAAAGTGTTTGAAGGGAATATAAACATACTATTTAATACTATAGTTATGTTTTATCAAAACTATTAAAGTAAACCATTTAACCAATAAAGGTTGTTCCCTCTTCATGGTTTCATCTTATAAACTCTATCTTCTAAGAGTTAGATGATCCATTCTAAATTTCAAAAGGCTTTCAAAAAAATTCCAAACAAAGACATATTTTACTCCCAAAGCAACCTTACACAAAGGATTCAACCAAAAATTGTGTAAACATAGTTACGTTGAAAATAATTTATACCTTTGAAGAAACTATGAAGTGCACCTATTGAGTACTAATTGACATACTATTGGTGTCTTAAACAATTTTTTGTTTACTTTTTTCAACTCTTAACAAAGCTGTAAAACATACCAATCTATAAACTAATTAAAAAATCAATCCACAAAGTGCAAAAACTTGTTCATTCTTGAAGAATGCCTTATTTTCCATTTCCATATCTTACCATAGAACTAGTCTTGTCACTTGTTCCTATAATTAAGGACATAGGCATCCATAATATGATTAGTAGTCCAAAAATAAAGGCCACACAACTAGATATAACATACCAACATATTGTATCAATACTAATATAAAATTAGATGACTATCATACCCTAATTTTCCCTCTATGTAACAATGGTATATGATTGTCATTTTGAGAGGCTTCATGAATATAAATTCCACTTGAATCCTAAGAAGTGTGTCTTTGGCATCACTTCCATAAAATTGATAGGTTTTATTATATCACAAAGAGGGATATAATTATACCCTTATAAGGTTAAGGCTATTGTTGAAATGCCTTCATTTTAAAATCTTAAACAACTTCAAATCCTACAAGGAAAGATCTAGTCTGTATGCAAGTTCATTTCTTAATTGGCAAATAAGTGCCACCCATTTACACATCTATTAAAGAAAGGGGTAAATTTTCAATGGGATTAAGATTATCAATTATCATTTTTGAATCTCAAGACATATTTGGCGAACTTGCCCATTTTCATACCACCAACACTTGGACAACCATTGCTTCTTTACATATCATGAACTAAGCATGTACTAGGGGAAATTTTGGCCCAACATGATGATCAAGGTAAAGAGCATGCAATTTATTATTTGAGATGCACATTGGTAGCTTATGAACACAATTATATGCCTATTTAGAAGGTATGTTTGGCTATGGTGTTTGCTTTCCAAAAGTTTTGACATTATATGATGAGCAATAAAACCATTGTCATTGCTAAGGTGGATCCTCTCAAATTTTTATTATCTAAAGCATCTCTCATAGGAAGTATGGATAAATTGGTAATGCTCTTAAGTGAATTTGATGTTGAGTATTAGAATTAAAATTTTATCAAGGGTCAGATTATTGCTGATAAGCTTATAGAGGCCCCTATTATAGACACTCAACTACTCGGATTTGACTTTTCAGATGATAGTATTATGGTAGTGGAAAAAGTGCGGCATGAATATGAACAATAGAAACTATATTTTGATGGTTCCTTCACTTCTTATGGATATGGAGCTAGCATATTATTGATTAAACTATAATGGGATTTTATTACCAAAGCATTTCACATCATTTTTAATTGTACCAAAAATATGGTTAAGTATGATGCACTTATTGCAAGATTTCATCTTGTAGTTTAGTGGAATAAACAACATTTAATAGTCCATGGAAATTTATAATTGATCATCAATCAAACCACTGATCAATATCAAACTATAGATTACAAGCATGTACCCTACAAGATCATTATTGATAATCTCAAGGTTTATTTTAAATCTCTATAGTTTAAACAAGTACCAAGGGCTAACCCTAAAGATGCCTTTCATTTTATCTGAATGTGTCCTAAGATAGAAAGGTTGATCCTTTCTCAACATCATCTCACACCTCAAGTGATAATTACTTGTTCATCATCCATGTTGATCTTGTAGGGCTAGTGGTTTTAAAACCTTGGCTATTAAAAACTTGTCTTCTAGTGAATTAGAACACCTTCCAATTTTCCTTTGTACTAGCCTTCTTGCATGGTCAATCAAATAGAAGAACACAAATCAAGAATTTGATATCTAAAAAGTCCAAACTAAGGTATATTAATAACTAAAGCAAGTCATGTATCAACATGATCTGATACCAAATTTAATCCAAAAACCTAGTTTATCTTTTAGATAAATCAAACAATTTTTGAAAAATGGATACCAAAACTCTCAATTCCTTAAAATGTATAAAATTGGAATGCAAAATTATAGGAATGAATGAAATTACTTAGAAACTCTTTAATTCATTCTCACTTTTAAACTCCTAATTAGTGTCACTTTATAAATTTCCATAATTAATTCTAGTATTCTATTAATTCATTTACAATTGAATTAAGCTGAAACCTACAAATAATTGAAATAAAAATCAACACCAATTTGATAATGAATTTCACCCATTTGGACCACATCTCTGAGATTTCTAAACTATAATCTAATCCATTAAAAATTTATTTTACAAGTAATCATATAACTCACAATAATGATAAATAGACCTATTAATAATGCTAAAATCTAACTATATGAAGACTCTGACTCATTTAGCAAATGTCCTTCTTTGTTAGCAACATCTCTTTATCCTTTTTTGTAGAATCAGGCATGTTTCTCGATTCAAAGTATCTCTTAAACTTTTAAAATGGGAATATGTTGATTAAGGAGTGTTATCTAACTTTTTATTAGGCTTGTAACTCTTAAAATAACCCCATATAATAAAATACAATTAACCTCATGGCCAAAGGCCTTTCACAATAGAGGCATTGTATCTCCAAGTTTAGGTCTATATGCAAACTCAACAGGTAGAGATGTCCTTATTTATTTAGGACTGTATCTTCAAGATGTGTATATTATGGAAATAATCTTGTATAATACATAAACAAATTTGAGTATATGTATGTACAAAATAGCCTACAATAAATATTATTCACCCATGAATCCAAAAACCTTCAAAATAGGCATATTGTCTTCTTTTATATTTGGGACTATGTGCCTACTTCATACAACTTCAAAATCCTTCAATAGGTGTCTATATACATAATAGACAAAGACTCCATGATTATAGTTAGGACTATGTCTTAAGTGTATGTATTCCATTCTATGACCTACATAGTCAGATCAAGAAAAATAACCTACACAAATTATCACCTCCACCCCAAGTCTTACAACATAGGCAAAGACATCCATTTTATGAATTTGGTTTTACATATGGAAGAGTGAATTCATATTCCATCATCCACCCAAGGATCGACTGAGCTCTAACATAGGATCCATTCATATTAATAGACAATCATATATATATATATATATATATACTCTTCATGGCTAAAATATATACAACATAGATGAAAAAACCTTTTCTTGGCTCAAGTCTTTGTCCAAATAAACTATATTTCACCTTCACCATAAACCTATGGTCTTTTATTATATAGATGTGTTCCTATACTTGGCTCTATCCAAATATGTAGCCATCCACCTTAGCTTGATGAGTTCTTCCAATGATGAACTCTTCTCGATGAGCCCATCCAATGCTATAGTGAAGAACCTATATATGGTGATCTTCTTCCCATAGGGGTCCTAAAAATAAAAATTTCCTATGTCCATTACTCCATCTATGGTCCAATGGTGAGATGCCAGTCATCCTTCACATTTTTATCTTTAATGGCCAAAGCCATACAAAATAGAATACCATGCAAATAATCTCTCTCATTGGGACCTATATTGGTAACAACACATCCATATGTTATGGCCCAAATAACTTTATTAAAAGAAATGGCCATGGCCTCCTTTGGGACTATGTATATCATATATAATCATGTATATGCCACTTACAAATATGAATCAGTTATTTCAATGATAGACCACTATTTTGCTAGCATGAAGAGTGGGTTTTGATCCCCTAAGATCTTATCCATTTCCACCAAATCCTCCTCAAATAGAAACTATATTTGTAGCCAAGCCTTCTCATTTTCAAATATGATATAAATTCCACATTCACCATGGAGGAAAATTATGAAGGCTTCAATAGCCTTACGTTTACCATGTAACTCATGGATTTGGCCACATCTAACTCACCTCTTTTTTGGATTGTAAACAATTCTACTAATTTTAGAGGTGCATGTAGATGAGCTTAGACATTAGTTGGTTGAACTATCACCACCAAACTTAGTCAATTTATTAACCCTTTAAGATGGTAGAAATCTATCTCAAGCTAGCACTCAAACTCAATCTTCAACTAGGTCTTGATCTTACCATGTTGATTTGGTACTCAAGTTGCATTTTTTGAACTTGGCATAAATAATAAGTGACTCAAAAAATAGCATGATGTGCCTAAAGTGGTGGTATGTCATGTGGTGGATTGAGGACCCACCACGTGGATCTTTCCCAAACACTCCTCATCCTTCCAATTTTCAACATGATATCCACAAAAATAATATGGTATAAAATTATAATGTAATTATAAATATTAAAATTACAATAATATACCATAGTGGCTAGATCCCCTTTTGAAACAAGAGTTGATCCCACTGGCTATGGTCTCTGTAGATAACCTTTTATAATTATGAATGATAAAGAATAATGAACTAAAAATACTTTAGATCACATATGAAAATGCATAAAGTGATGAAAAAGATGAAAATAATAATAAATATGTTTGATCTGACCTAAGATACATCATGTATCTAAGCACTACCTACATAGTCCAAATGGACCTCGAGCCAATGTAGTTCACCAAATATTGGGAGAGAATTGAATGAGGGATAATGAAAAATAACCAAGAATTGATTAGGCTCATGATGTATACAAATAGATGAATGTCCAAACATTGAGTTAGGTGTTAAATCCATTAATCCTAGTCTATGCACAGTGATCTTGAGAATAATTCATTGGAGCTATGTTGACATCAAGACTTGAGTATAGAGCACAAAGTCCTTGTTAGTTCAAGATAGAAATTAGGAATTATAAGTATGAATAAATCAAAATGAAATTTCATTTAAATTACACAAATCTATTTCAAATATAAATACCTATAACTAAGGATAATGGTAAAATAATGACCAAAAAACCAGAGTTACAACTATTTACATTTAAACAAAAAAGTAAAGACAAAGGAAAAGAGAAACATAATTCAACCCAACTTAAAAATTGAGATATGAACAATCAAGACTTAATTAGGAACAAAAATGTTAAAAAACAATAATTAATAACATCTTAACAGCATGAGATCAAGATATAAATAATCAATATCTATGTGAATCATTATGATGCTCTTAAAAACAAAAGAGAAGAGCAAAAACATATAGAAAAACACAAGACCAAGGTGAAACAAAAATTAATAAAATGAGAAAAGAATAAAAAAATAAATTAAGAGGTAATAAATCATAAAAAAAACACCAATAAAAACAATAAAACACCAATAAAACTCAAATAAATACACACAAACAAAAACCAAGTTAGTGTGGTTTAAAAATAATTGTTCATGCACGTGTAGTAGAGACATTACTTTCTACAACAACATATCAAGAACAAGGACACAAATTTTTTTCCCTAATTAAAGAGGAATAATAGGATAATAAATTTTGGAAGAGAATAAAATGAATGGGTTGGCTGAACTAACTATAGATGTACAAAACAAGAGGATGCTGCCTACATAGTTCCATGGATGCATGTTCTAACATGAACTTCAGGCCAAATGTAGTTCTCCCAGTGATTGGGATAGAATAAAAATATGATGATAAAAAACATATGATTAAGTTTGTATAATAAAATGGAAGACTTTAAAATCAATGAGACAAAAGAGAATGGTTTTGTAATTGACAAGTTGATGAGATGAAGGAGACTGATCTTGAAGAATAGTAAGCACATGGGATAGATTACTTGAAAAATGGTAAGAGCATGAGGATAAAAATGTAAAAAAGTATAATACAATGTTTTTGTTATTTTTTGGATCATTTTCTAATGTTTTGGTGTTTTTGGGATAAACATATGTCCAAGGGGGAACCAACTAGTCCAAGAGATGATTGTCCAAGAGTAAAAGTTCTAATAAATAGCTAAGCTAAATGCAACATCAATCATGGATATAAATAATGAAATGGGAAACTATTTGAGATATTTAATAATAGATAAATCTATATTTAATGTCACATGCTCTAAAATAAATGAGATAAAGTATTAAGATACTTTCAAAATGGTAAAAGCATGAAGAAAGGGGTGACCAGTCGACCTCAATAAAAATTGAGTGTTGCCTACATAGTCCTGAAGGACCTCAAGTCAATGTAGTTAAAATAGCATGGTAAATGGAACACAATGGTATAATATGCCTAAAAAGGGTATATAAGTTTTCCCCTAAGTGATGAGGCATGGTAGTGGTAAATGGTAATTGTAAAAGTGAAAAATGGTTCTACTATTCTTGCTGATAAGGAGATGCACATCTTAGTCAATATGTGAGACAACATAAATGATCAGTTATAAAGTTTTTATCTAACACCCTTTCAAAAGAGATACTCTATCAATAACTTTCTATATATCTATATATCAATAATGTGTTCATGATATTCATTAGTCATTGATTATGTTTCCTTCAAACATCAAGACAAGATATCCTCATAGCCTCTATAAAAGAAAGTGATGCTAGATATGGTAAATAATGTTAGGATAAATGATCTAAGTGGTTAATAAATAGGTAGATGGTAATGGAGTGTATAACTAATGGGAAATAAATAATGATTATGAATTTCAATCACACTTAATTTTGTTGATGTTAGATTCAACATAATTTTGGTTGTGGTAGGGCCAAAGACCTCTGAAGATGCTCTTGATAGGACCACTAGATTGTTTTTTATTTGATCTTAAAAGTAGCTACCATCTGATTATGCTATAGATTGGAAGCTAAATTGATCTATTATTATATAACATCTTTATCAAGTATTGAATAACTTTGGTTCTCATCTATTGGTTCCTCGATAAGGTTTTCACCAATGAATTTATCCTGATTATCCCATAGTGCCTCTGAGAAGGTTTCATGAAGAGATGTTAACATTTAACACTGATTATCTTCTAGCACCTTTTAAAAAGTTTAACTAAAATATGTTGATTTTTAACTCTGGTTTTCCCCTAGTGCCTTCAAGAAGGTTTCACTAGAAGATTGTTTTCCTTTTTAATGAATTTGGTCTTTATCCCCCAGATATTCTATACTTGTTATGTCATCATGGCTATAGTTCAATAAAGTGTGATTTTGTCAGTCCAAATCGATGCTTGTGGGATAATGAATATGTTAGATGGTGATAATATAATTATGAATGGAATCACAATCATTGTAGAATATACTAGGATAACTTATGTCAATGCTAAAGTAATCATACTCAAAAACCATATATGGATCATAAATATATTCAAATTGATTTACAAGGCAATTATAATAAATGTTATAACAACCAATACTATATTCTATTTCTAAATTTAATTACAATACAAAGTACTTAGAATATGATGTCATAATAATTATTTATTCTATTTCTAATGCTAAATTTGATGTCAGTTTAAAAATAGAACGTGATTCTAATGTTGCTTTTTCATTTGATGTGGTTGTTTTTTAATGTTCTATTAAATGCTTGGTATTGAACAAATAATTACCTATGATGTCATAATGGGATATATAAAAAGGGATTCACTTAGGAAGGATTTAACATAGACTGACTTGTCTAAGTGAATCCCATCAAAGAGAGGGAACTGCTCAAGGGATGACTTGACAAAATCTTGTCTGTCAAAAAGAGACTCCTCAATGAGTGGGAAAAGATCAAGAGACAACTCTACAAAATTGATTTGTTAGGGAGATGAGGCTATTTAAAAATAGGTAACATATTAATAGGTGATTCATCATAGGTTGAATTGTCACAAATGAGTTTTTTAATAATAACATCATGGTTTTGGTTCATAATTGGTTACAAAAAATTAGTTTTGAACACATTTCAATCCTCATAAGATGGATCTTAAAGAGGTAATGGTTCCTGTTTTGGCTCAAATATCAGCATGGAATTTTTAAATTTGGGAACATTTGGCTTATCAAGAATAATATTTTGTGGTTCAATAATGGGCTTTCCAAAAATTAGACTATTGAAAAAGGGATCAACAATAGCTGGTTCATCAAATGCATGCTCTTCAATAATAAGCTCATTAAATATAGGTGATGGGCCTAGAATGGTAATAATTGAATGATGTGTAGTTTAGTTGTTCTCACTAACCAAATGAGGAGGTCCTAAAATGGTAACCTTCACATGTTGTAGAGCTTGATTACTCATGTAAATTGAAGGAGAATAGCCTAATATGGTAAACTTTGCATGTTGCAAATCTAGAGGATAACTCACACAAGCTGAAGGGGGATAACCTAGAATGGTAATCTTTGAGTCTGGTGTGTAAATTGAAGGAGGATATCCAAAAATAATAACCTTATATTTCAGTGTGAAAACTAAAGTGGAAGGATGAGGATGATGCAAAACAACCAACATGGATTAGAATGGTATTCAATAAATAGGCTTGAAGAGGGAAACATCCCTAGAAAAGATGGAGTGTTCATGTCCATCATAATAATGAAATACTTTGTAACTAGGGCCAAAAGAGACCCTAATACAAGTGTAACTTTGAGTCATGTCTAGAAAGGTTTGTTCTCTATGTTTTTAAAGATTTGGACTATGTTTTACAAACATTTTAAACAACGTATGTGTTTCAATATTTCTTCCAAACAAATGACTAAGGCACCAAAGAGACTATAAAAGAAGGGTGGCATGGAACCACACATAATTATAAGAATGATGTTCATGAAATTACTCATCCTTGGGTAAAGTTGAAATCATATGATTTGGAAGAAGGTATGATAACTCAAAAATCTAAGGTGAAAACTAGTACACCAAATCCTAGATTTTTGTGATATGTCAATACCATAAAAGCTAGTTCAACTTTGATGAGTTTCTACTAGAAAAATAGAAGAGATCCATTCAAATTAGGATGGAGACAATTTAAACCAATAAACTCATGATGTGGAAATGCAATAATTCCTAAGTAGAAACTAGAACCAAATGGGTGGCATAATGTTTCCACATGGTAATATGAATGGTAGTATAAAATGTGTTATAAGAATTAAAGCATGCGAGATACACAACATGAATTGAGACCACCAATGATGATAATGTGATAATGAGTCTATAAATGACCTTCAACCCAAATTAGAAATTAAACCCCAGTTCTCTCAAGTTAAGTGCAAATGGTGAACCTAATTTAACACATCAACCTTATGATCTTAGAAAAGTTTAATTTTGAATTTAAATTATCAATGAATGACTTAATAAAATTTGGCAAATGATCTAGATTCAAATAGATAGCATAATTGTGCTAGTTAGAAGATATGACATAATGTTTAAGATGACAAATTTGAAAAAGGAAGATTGATTTTCACTTAGATAGTGTAACATTTTTTAAGGTATAATCATTGGGGATAAATTAGTGATGATAGATAATCCAATTCAATTCCCAACTCTTTAACATTCAACATATATCAACTTGATTAAGTAACATAAACATGAAAGCACATACATCCAAAGCATACATCACATAACACATCATATACGTGGGAAATCCTCTTAAGGGATAAAACCTACTAAACCCTACAAGATGGACTAAAATACTATAAAAAAAGATTTAAAATTTAGACTAACACTAACTAATCAAGGAACACCCATCCCTTTGTCTACTGAGACACCAATCCTACAAGGAGCTATTGTCCCTATATAGTTGTGCACTCACAACAACTAGACCTCTAACAAGATTTACATTGAAAGGAATAACCAACCTCATAGGCAACCAAACACCCACTTAGATACCTAAATAGATCACCTTAAACACCTATTACTATTATTGAACTGATGATGATCACTTTTATCTACACTCTTCACCTCTAATCTCTCTAAAGTTACCTTTAGGGCTAACTTGCTCAAACTACCTCTTCTATGCTCATTAGGTCCAATGACTTATGTGTCCTCCTAATAAAAATTAATTAGATAAGCATGAATGGTATTCTTTACTTGCAGTTGGTCTTAAATGACTTGTACCTTATCTTTCAAAGGTTCTCTACTTTGCTTGAATTCACTCTTTACACTTGCACATTGAAGTCTAGAAACCATTGCCTTAGTCTCCACCTTTTATAAAGTATTTATGAAAATCACTATCTAGGTTGGCTATAATACTTGCATTAACCCTTAAGACATATTACATATCTCAATACCATCCTCACAAGTCAGCCATAACATCTATGGTTCACACTTAAGCAACTATGCCTTTCAATTAGGCCTTAATAGCCCTTATAGGTCTCATGGAGACCTATTCACCCATTTAACACTTCATCAAGAAAATTAAGAATATAATATCACTTTAAAATACATGGGTCCACTCCATATGAACTTGAAGACATCTTTACATGATTACTCCCACTAGAACACTCTTCTGCTAAATCATAAATTGCTTAAACATAATTCTGTACATACAACCACTGTGAACAAACATATAGTAAACTTTAAATCTCCATAAATTTTAATTTAAAAACATTAAAACCTTACAGATAGATTTTTTGGAAGCATCTTGAAGTCATATACAACTTTTATTTTTATTGCATCAAGAAATTCATCTTGGATCAAAAGATATAGCTCAAAAACTGAGCATTGGTTTTCTTTCATTAATTTGAAAATTTAAATTCCAATAGTCACTAAGCAAATGTGAAACATCATATTATACTTCCTAAAAACTTTTAAAAAATGTGCTCCATAGATCTCCTTATATTATCTTCATCTTTATCTTGTAACACTCACTATTGATCTTAGATCTTCACTTCCATGATCATGCCACTTGGCATCCCCACATATCTTTTGTGCATATTAACCTATGGACTCCGTAGAGATTCCACCTCTTGGTAGCCTCACACATATTCTAAGAAATATTTGACATATTGACTAAATATGCATTATTGGATCACTTATGACAAGATCATACACACCATTGGATCATTATCTATTCTAATGAAATATTCACTGTTAGATCTTGATCCAATTAATGCTCACCATTAGATCTGTCTAGACAATTTGAATTTAAAATTTAACATAGTTAAACTTGATAGTCTTTGGTTCAACATAGTCTATAAGATCAACTTTTAAGGTTTATAACTTGATCTATGAAACACTTTAAGAGTCCAAATATTTAGGGTATCTATTTGGGACTATAGACAACATCTTCATGATAACCTTTGACCACTATTTAAATTTTTGAGTACCTACAATAAATGCACAAACTTGCTGGTTCATTCATGTCTTCATGATGTGTAGTGATGATCAGTGATGGTCTAACTTCTCTTAAGCTAGAATATTCATGTTTCTCATTCTAAAAGATCAAATGACACACCAAAACTTCACCAAGACATTTATGGATGCCTCACAACCTCTTCTTTGTCCTTATTGATCTATACATATGTTATATCTCTCCAAACTATCAAACATAAATTATTTGTTATTCATGAACAAGAATCATATGCTATCTTTGACATTAATGAAAATCAAACATTAATGACTATACTCAAAATATCCCCCTTTGTCATTGATGACAAACCTCCCTCAAAATGGCTTCATTTTAACAATGACTTCATTTAAACTCTTTCATTTTGATCTTTATCCCCATTTGACATTAATGAAAAAGGGTATCTTCATAAAAATTCCAAAAATCATCATGTATGTAATCAAATATTATTTAAGATGCTTTGGATACTTATATACTTTCAAGGATAAGAAACAATTGCTCCCCCTTTGACATGCACCAATCTAAATTTGGACTTCTTTGATCCTTTGACCTGTTAAACTACTCACAAAGCTTAGATATATCCCCCTAACATAATGCTCCATCTTCTTCAATCCTCTCAAACTATCTGAGCTAGCTCCCCTTAACTTTATGCTCTATCTAAAAAAGATCATCTTCCAACTCTATTTCTGCACTATAGCTCCTTCACAAACTTACTAGTCAAGTAGCCCTCTATCTGCACAAATCCTCATCCATGGAAGACACCACACACTTTTAGATTAATTTTAAACACTTTTTGACAACCCATTTTTCCATTTTAATATATAAAGTAATCTTAGACCTCAACTCCCTTAAGAAACAAACTAACCAGCATGGGCAAAAATACTAGATTTTTAAATGAAAAATTCAGTCAACTCACCACCTTCCAGTAAAAATTAGCATTTGAAACTTATCTCATACCTATAGGGTAATAAAACATAATTCTGGACAAATTTTTAAGGTCACACATCTTAGATAACCCATAGACCCTTCAGCTAGGTTTTAACCTTCTTGCCCTTAAGTCAAAACTAGAAAACTTGAGAGCACTCAAAAAGCTTCAATTTGCACATAAAAGATATTCAAACATAAAAATACTTGTATCACACCTAAATGGAGTCAACACACCTTTATGTGTAACAAAAAACATCTTGATAACTCACCATCCTTGATTAGATACATGGAAACCTCCATTCTCTATCTATAAACCTTTAGAACCAACATAGACCATCTTTCAGATTTGATCAAAACTTTGACTTTAGGATCATTATTTCAAAAAATATTCTATCATGTACTTACATAGTAAACCAACACATCTTCTTATAGTCTTTATCATCCTAAAACATCAATCATAGATCAATGGGTATCCACCATGCTTCCTCTTACTTGTTAAGTGTCTCCTTAAAGCCTAGATAGAGACACCCTAACCCACAATGTCCTAGAACAATGTGAAACTAGGATGTTCCCACAACTTCTCATATTCCTTATCCTCATTGGCCATCTAATATTGATATTTATTCTTATTCTTATTAAGCTTAACAAAATCAACATGCTCATCTACTACAATATTTGATAAGCTCAAAATATGGCTCATTATTGATATGTTATTTCCCTCAATTCATCTCTCTAAGGATATTATCTTATGCAAATCATAGATTGTTAGATAGCTATTACATGGAAAGTAGATATTTTTCTTGTTTATATTGAACCAAAGACTAAACCTTTACTTTGTCATTAATGTCTAATACATAGCACGTTTTAGTGATTTTTGTTGTGAATAATGCCTAGGAAGAAGACATAGGTGATGTATAGTGCAAGTCCAATTTTGATCTCCATCCATCAGAACTATGAACTCACACAGAATGAATATATAGACTCTGTAGGCTTGTTTCTATAGACTCCATAGGCTCATTTCTACCGACTCTATAGGGTCAATTATGTGGGTTTTGTAAAGACAAAGCTAAACATAGGGAAGATGGCAACTAGATAAAATGAGAGAGAATCATTCCAGCTGGAGTCAAATAAGGAAAAAAATCACTTATTGTTTTGTAGGATTTGATTTTGATAAAGTTTTATATATTTGGATCTTAAGACTATTATAGGATAGTATATTTATTTCATCAGAATAATTAGATCTCTTAGAAATCCAATCTCCTATTTTTAGATGAGTGGATTGACTAAGGAATCCTATCTCTTTACATCCTATTTTGAGTTGATTATATTAGTATAAAATGTAAGACTTTTGTTATTTAGAGGAGAATAGATGAAAGATACGTATAAACATATTAAATATTTTAGAAAAATTATAATAATTTTAGTTTTATGAATTGTCACTTTAGTTTACAACATTGATTAATCTTTGTTCTTGAGTCCAAGAGGAGCAAGGGCCCACTCTCCTTATAACTAGGAATTGTGTATGGTATTTATGTTATGTTATATTAAATCTTTGTTATAACTAATCAAAATCTTGCTAATGTTTTCATTCATTCATTCATAAAACAACAAAACAAATTCATAGTTTAAAAGGTATTTTCTTATTCCAAAGTCATTTCCTTTCTAAGCAAAGTGTGTTTTCTTTTACAGTAAACGTGTGAAGCAAATTTCCTTTTTTAAGTTAAACATCTCCATTTCCATGCAAGCATAAATAGGAGTGTGATTTTACTTTCAATCAAAAGAGTGGATTCATTTGATTAAATAGTTACATCTTTTCCTTTTCATTGAAAGAGTGAAACAAGTAGCTTAAAGCACATTTCTTTCATTAGTCAAAGTTAGAATAAGACCACTAAACACCCCCACAATCAGACTTCTAGATCTACCATCCTACCCCTTATTATAGAAAGCTTTGGACACTAGCCTTGGTTGATAAGACATCAATTAAACATTGATTTAATGAGGAGTTGAATGACACTCATCATTTTTGGTTCCATTGCCAAGGAAATAAGGTGTTAGTAAGGTAATAATTAATAGTCTAGAGTGAAAAATAGAAAAAAATGTAAAAACCATATAATCACCCAAAAAAATATTCAATAAACTGATGTACCATCCTAGAGACTCTAAAGGATTATTCATCCCAAAATTCCCACCAAGAACAAAAGTTGAAACTCCTTCAACGTCTCTAAGTAGTGAACCAAAAGTTACGAGTTAAACCTATTTGTAAGAATCTTTAGAAACTTGGATATGAACTATGCCATTGCCACAAGCAAGCCCCATAGGACAAATTCCTTAGGATCAATCTCTTGCAAGAAGACATTATTTAGAAATTTCCAAGGACTTAGAAGAAGCATTTCAAAAATCCATCGTTAAAGAAAATTTTGAGAACTTTGAACAACCCATAACTGATACCAAAAATATTCAATGGGAAAATCATCCCAGCTTTGAAACATCATTAGAAAAAGAAAATATGTCTTTCCAACAAAATACACAAAATCAACAACTTGCACAACTAGGAAATAATTTTTTCTTTCCTATTATTGTAGATCCTAATGATCAAACCCCCATGAAAAATATTTCACTAGCTAATCTACCAAATTTTTGGGGAAGATCTACATAAGATCCTGATCAATTCTTGTTTGATTTTAAGGTTCTATGTCAAACCTATGATTACACAATAGATAGCTAAAAATTAAAACTATTTCCCTCTACAATTAAAGATACAACTATGAGATGGTTCATGGGTTTAATTAGCAATTCTATTAAAACATGGGATGACATGGAGACAAAATTATTAAACAAGTATCAAGATTACTACTGAGTGTGAGAAATAAAAAAGGATTTCTTTAAAATCAAATAGAATGAGGATGAATCTTTAGAGGATTATTTGGATAGATTCATGTTCACTCATAAAAGAAGCAATTATCCACTCATTGAAGAAGTTCAGAAATTAGTTTTCTTAAAAGGGTTGGACAAAGATACTAGAGATGACTTAAACCTGATGAGAAGTGGAGATATAAATAATTTGGCTTTTAATCACATTTTTGAGCTTTGTACTAACTATTCTCGAACAAAACCTAGAATTAGGAGAGGAAGGTTTGGGAAATCTAATGAAGTGGGTAAGCTAATGGAAGAATTTGTTAATCTAAAGATGAATATTCTAGTTACACTAAATAGTACTTTGGATGGCCTTCAAGCTAAGACAAATGTAATAGAGCCCTTAGTAATCTATTGCCTTAAGTGCATATAGAAACATGCCCTTAGAGATTGCCCCTAGATAAAACTAATGTTTCATCATGTGGGATCTATGATGCAATAGATCATGTACCAAACATTGCACCCTTCTACCTATTTTAAAAAATAAAATGAAAACACAAGTCTAGTCCACTGAAGAAGTAAATTATATCCAGAGACAAAACTTTGCCCCACAAAACTAGGCTCAAGGACAATTTAATACAAGAAACCCAGTTAATCTATGGATGGCACCATGGAATGTTTCAATTCCTTCACATTTTTGGAATCAACCCTAAATTCTATCAATCCTAAATATATGGGTAGGACAAGATTAGATGCCAACACCCCAATGGATGGTGTCATAGCCACAACTACAACAAAAATGGGTACCACAACAACAATGTATACCACAACAATATCAATAGTAGAATCTAAAGTAGAACCCACATAAACAATTCACCCAACTAAGAAGACCACTTTAACAACAAATTATAATGTCACCCCCAATTATTCAACAACAAAGACAAATCAATCAACCTTAAATGCCTACACAACCAATATCAAATTCAAAAAATAAACAACTAGCACCTATTTAGTTAATGAATAGGAAGAGATAATGAATGTTGAAGCTATTGATTGTTCGGATATACATTTAAGATCAGGGAAAACTATACAAAAACTTCTAGTTTTCATTTTTGAGATACCTGATGAAAAAGTTAGAATCATCTCAATTAAACACTAGAGAAGCTAAAATAAAAATGAGCCCTAAAGCAAACAAATAAAACACTACTACACTAGTAGTGCTTTTCCTGATAGATTACAATAAATTAATATTAAACCAGAATCAAACTTGGTCCATGAGTTGTAAAAGATCAATATTGAGGTACCCCTACTACAAGCTGTTAGGGACATACTTGAATTGAACAAGATCATAAAAAACCTTTGTATTAAGACACTTGGGAGGAAAGCAAAATATCCAAGAACCATTCGTGTTGATGGAAAAGTTGCTGATTTATTAGTAGGAAAACTATTAGTTCCAAAATATGTAGATCCAGGAAGCCCAGTGACCACAGTCACAATCAGAGGTAAATTTTTTTCTAACATCTTGGCAGATTTGGGAGTAGTAATTAATGTTATGACAAATGATGCTCTCCATACATTATCTTTTACAATAATGCAACCCATAACTACCATTCTTCAAATGGCAGACTAATCTATAACTAAACTAGAAAGGACTATAGAAAATGTTGAAGTACTAATAGATTCTTAGGAATATCTAGTAGATTTCATGGTCTTGCAACCTAAAACAATGAATCTAGGATATCCTATAATCTTAGGTATATCATGGTTGGCTACTATAGCAATATTAATTGATTGTAGGTCAGGAGACATGACCATTTCTAATGGGTTAAAATCCAAATGCATCTCTTTGTATCCTCCTATAAATCCATAAAAAAATCACATACAAGAACTTTGGGTGGATGAATTAGATAACACATTAAACAATATTTCCTCCTTAGCTATGATCATAATTAAAAAACACTTAGAATAATTGAATAGAGACATATACCTAAAATCTATGGACTCTACCAATCTGAAAGCTACAAACTCTATCAGTCTGAAAGCTATAGACTCTGCCAGTCTAGAATCTACAGACTCTACCAGTCTAGAAACTATGGACTACCTCATTTTAGGATTCTTGGATCAAAAATAATATTATGAAACCTCCACTTCTACTTCTTCTATTGTTTCCTCACCATATGATCATGGATTGATTTAAGAAAGTGTGTGGAAATTGGTAGAACAATAGCAAACTCATTTCTTAGATGCATTCCACTGTTCTTTAGCAAGACTGATTCCTTTTGGAGAAAAGTTTGTTCATAATGTAACCATTTTTCATAAGCTACTTCCTCATCCATGTCCTTTTAACTCATTGATTAGTGAATTCAAGCAAATAGAATCCAACTACCTAGGCACAAAACCAATCATGGTATTACTTGGAAAGATTTTGAACATCAATAGTTGGTTATAAAATGAAGAGGAAGATCAACTCTTTGAAGTAATGGAAATACATACCAAGAATTTTTATTGGGATTATACCGACATGAAGGGAATTTACCCTAGCATATGCACTCATCATATTTACACAAAATCTATGAAAATGGTTAGATAACCACAAAGAAGAATAAACCCAACATTAAAGAAGATAATAAAAATAAAGATCTAACAATTGATGGAAGTTGGGTTTATTTACCTCATCTCGGATATCTAGTGGGTTTTACCCCTGGTAATTATGCCCAAGAAAAATGGAAAATTAAGGGTGTGTGTAGATTATGAGAACTGAACAAAGAAACACTAAGAGATTATTTTCCTCTACCTTTTATTGATCAAGTTCTTGACAACTTGGCAGGAAAAAGATATTTTTATTTCCTAGATGGGTCTAGTGGGTATAACTAGATAATAGTGGTAGCTAAAGATCAATATAAAACCACATTTAACTAGCCTTGGAGAACTTTTACTTACTAAGTACTCCCATTTAGACTCTATAATGCTCCAACAACCTTCCAAAGACAGTTCTGGTAGTATTTTCTGACCTTATAAATGATTGTGTTGAAGTATATATAGATGATTTCACCATTCATGGTGGAACTTATGAAGAAGATCTTACCAACTTGGAAAGAATATTGATCAGATGTGAAGAACATCAATTATCTTTGAGCCATGAGAAATGTTTATTGATGATGGATGAAGGAATAGTGCTAAGACACCATATTTTTACAAAAGGCATTCAAGTAGATCCAAAGTAGGTTGAAATATTCTCCAACTTACCTATCCCATAAACACAAACTAAAATTAAGAGTTTTTTTAGACATGCTGGTTACTATAGATGCTTCATAGATAATTTTAGCCAAATAGCTACCCCTATGTTTTCCTTACTTATAAAAGATAGTATATTCAAATGGAGTGATAGTTACCAGTAAGCCTTTAAGACCCTCAAAGCTAAACTCACTACTCCTCCAGTATTGAGAAGACCAAATTAGACTCAGCCATTCCATATATACATAGATGCTTCCAATATAGTAATAGGAGCAGTCCTTGGACAAAAGGATGAAGAGGATAACATGTATGCTATATATTATATTAGTTAAAACATGACACTTGCTGAAAGAAACTACACCATAACTGAGAGAGAATTTCTAGCTATAATCTATGCAATTAACAAATTTAGATACTACATAACAAGCTACAAGGTATTTGTCTATATAGATCATTTAGCTATTAGATATATTACAAATAAACCAATTATGGGAGGTAAGATTATTAGATGGTTACTACTCTTATAATAATTTGATATTACTATTATAGATAAACTAGGGAAGTCTAATGTGGTTGCTGATTTCTTATCAAGAATGAACAATACAGGTGAGGAAGAACTGGTGGAAGATGACTTTCTATATAAACAACTATTTACTATTTCATCAAAATCTCTATGGTTTGCTGATATAGCCAATTACATCACCACAAGGAAGTTTCCTCTACAGTTTTCATAAAAAGAAAAGAAACATTTAGTCAAAGAAAGTTCTTTTAAATGGATTAACGAAATGCTATTCAAACTTGGACCTGACCATGTGTTTTATAGGTGTGTGACAAATGTTGAAGCTTATGATATCATCATATATTATCATGATGAATTAGGAGGAGGTCATTACTCATCTCAAAGAATCATACACAAAATCCTAAGAGTAGGATACTATTGGCCTCACCTTCATCAACAAGTAAAAAGATATGTCAGACACTGTGATGCTTGTCATAGAATTGGATAGCCTACTCTTTTAACATAGATGCCTCTACACCCTCATCCTTAATTAGTTTTAGAACCATTTGAGAAATGGGGAATTGATTTTATAGGTCCTATGGATCCTCCTTCTAGAGGAAAAGAATATCTCCTAGTATGTACAGACTATGTGATGAAGTGGGTGGAAGTGGAAGTATTAACTCATGCAAGAGAAGAGATGGTAGCTGATTTCTTATATTTAAAATCATGTAAATATTTGATGCTCCAAGGGAGATAATCTCATATCAAAGACCACAGTTCATGTCAAACATGATAAAGCACATCATGTAAGTATAACAAACTCAACATAGAAAAACATCTCCATACCATCCACAGGCTAATGGGCAAGTTGAAGTCACCAACAAAGAATTGGAACCCATTTTAACCAAGGTTATTAATTCCAAAAAAACAAACTGGGTAGTTATGGTACCAGAAGCTATTTGGGCTTATAATACTACTTAGAAAATAACAACTAGATTTTCACCTTATGAATTGGTTTATGGTAAGAATCCCTTATTCTTTGTTGAATTTGAATTACAAACTTTAAAAATAGATGTAAAATTAGGGATTGAATTAGAATAAATACAAAAAGAAAGACTCTTATAGCTTAATCAATTTGATGAGATGAGGATGGAAGCAATAGAAAGAATTGAATTGGTACAACATCAAAGAAAAGTTTAGCATGATTCACAGATCAAGCAATAAAAGTTTTAGAAAGGAGATTGGGCACTATTGTTTGATTCCAAATTTCAATAGTTTAAAGGAAAACTACAAATAAGGTGGTTGGGACCTTATCAAATTGAGGTCTTTGAAAATGGTTCTATTAAACTAATAGCTATTGATGACAGTAGAAGAGCTCTATTAGTCAATGGACATAGATTGAAGATTTATCAAAAACCTTTCAATAAAGAAGAATTGTTCAAAAGGTAAAAGATCAAATAGCCTTTTTGGAGGACTCTAATTCTTCTAGGGAAACTACTTCAAATCAATTAGCTATATTGGAGGATTCTGCTTCTTCCAAAAAAATACTCCTTGATGACCATACATTAATATATATATATATATATATATATATAGTGAAAATCCTTCTAGGGATACTATTGACAATGCATGCCCAGAAAACTAGCTTACTGGCTAGCTATGCATTGCAAAAAAGGCTTTGGTTAGAAAACCAATAATTGCTGGCCAAAGGGAAAAAATAAAATATAAAAAAAAGAGAATCTCATCATGTCACTATGATTGGTCTTCTCCATGAAATAGTAGTTGTTCTTTCAACACCTATTAACTATTCCATGTAAACTTATTTATGCAGGACAAATGGCGAGCAAAGGATAAATCTAAGGTCAAAAGTAAGTAAGACATATATTATATTTATTTATGTTTATTTAATTAATTATCTTTGATTTAATTAAGAATTATTCTATGGAGATGAACCAAACTTGAGCCTTCCAAAATGGAATGACATGACACATACCATAATGGATAAGCATGCAAACAAGACAACAAAGGTGTATGTCTACATCATGATGACCTATGAAACTTTGGTATAATCAATTGCATCATCAATAATTATAATGATGGGATATCATAAATGGGTTCTAAATGAAATGATAAATAACTATCATCATTAAATTACCATGTCATCATTTCATCTAATTTGTAATAATTTGACAAAATAGCTAGCACACTCTATAGCAATGTGAGGCACTGAACTGTATAAAGTAATCATGTCAAACTATGGAATCATGAAGCTGTGGAGTTTCACACAAAACATTTCATTACTATAAGTCCTTAGTGATTGTTTCTTATAGATTTTAATAGAATCTGGTCTAAACCCTAATCTAAGTTGAAGAAATAGAGTTGTCTATAAATCCAAGTAGAAATGGGACAAAAAATGAGATCAAAGATGAAGAATGCATCAAAGCTTCACAAAGACAAAGTTTCTATGGTAGTGTTTAGAGATAATGGATGGCTACCTTTCATTGAAAAGTTCTAGGGTTTTCATGAAACAATGGTAAGAGAATTCATCACTAACCTCACCCTTGAGTTTTTAGTTGTTAAAGGCATTGCTATTCCTATTTCAACTCAAATTATAAATCAAATCATACAAGTTCCAGAAGAGGGAATGAGAGCAATAAGAAGAATTCCATTTAGTGATTTAATTATTTAATTTAATGGTAATGAGTAGACTGGGACTTTATGTCTAATAGATTCCATGTGAAAATCAAAATGGATTCATATAAATTCACTTACAAAACCTTGGAAATCTGTAGCCAAGTGGGTAATCAAGTATATCATTTGTGAGGGGAAAAATAGTCTTCTAGGAGAAGAAGCCATGAAAATATTAATACACCTTAAGTATGGGAGACAAAACCCTCATTACAAGATTAACCTCCCAACCTTTTTATATGGTGCCCTTTCATATTATGACTACAACTCTTAATGCTACTCTTAGGCACCATGGCCTTATTCACCTAATTATCCAAAATCACTTCCTTCAGCAAGGATAAGAGGTTTAGGAGGAATTTAAGAATAGTGTAACACAACAAATTCCAAATTTTCCTACACAAGAAACCTTAAATTTACCATAGGAACATTCATCTCCACTTACCACATCAGTTAAGAAAATAACTCCAAAGAAGAAATCACATACTGTACTCTCAAAAGAAATCCCTTCTTCTTCTTCAATAAGAATCACAAGGTCTCAAATCCCTATAGTTTCAAGGTCCCACAAGAACCTCAATAATCTATATTGCAACCAATTCCCTTGTTAGAAAGATGAAAATTGAAATGAAAGGTTGCTACAGAACTTGAGAAGACTGACGGTTTGATGGTTTAAAAGGAAAGAACCAAGTGTAGCTCAGAGAGTGACCAAAAGAAGGAGAAGGTTAATTTTTATAGATGAAGATGAACAAGAGGTTACAGACATTCTAGATATTCTTAAAAAGATATTTCATTCCCCCATACATCAAAGTATCCCTGAAACTATAGATGTTGTAGAAACTCCTTTCGAAAGGAACTCTCTAATCATAATAGAGGAGCCAATTCGAGGAGAAGAGCCAATCACGGTAGAGGAATCAATTATGGTGGAAAAACCACATGTTTCAGTTGAAACTACAATGAATAAAGGAAAAATTATATGCACAAATGAGAAAAGAGAGTCATCTAATCTAAATGATCCTATTATGCAGTTAGCCTTGAAGCTTTTTCAAGCTCAAGCTCTAGAGGAACAATGAGTAACTAACATTGCTAACTTGATCAATCAATTGCAGAAAAAGGATCATCTCAACTCATTATTGGTGAAAAAATTAGACACAACATCTTCCAATCATGCAGTAGAAGTTCAAATATTAGAAGAAACAATAAAAAAAATGAAAGTGAACAAATAGACCTATGGATATATGTATAAAATTTGAAGAAGGAGAATAAGAGATTGCAGATTTTGGTAAACTTTTCCAAAGCACCTTCTAATGTTGCACCTTCTCCTCCTAAGGTATTTATTGACTGAAGTTGTCAAAAAAGTTATCCAGGTATTCCTACCTTGCAAATGCTAAATCAAATTGTAGAAGACTATTCCATACTCAAATAGAAAAACAAAGTTGTAACTTTTTCAAAAAAAATATTGGAAAATGAAAAGAAAGAATTAGAAGCTAAGGTCCAAGATTTAGAAGAAATTTTTAGGATGCATGAAAATTAGGTGAATCTCTTTTATCATGTAGGAATCCTTCTCCTACTTATAGTTTGTTTTTATTTGAATAATTTTATATATGGTAGCTTTTACGGATCTCTTGTCATCTTCCTTACAAGATTTTATAGCCAACAACATTTCTAGAAATTTTCTATAGTGCTAAACCTGATCAACAGGATTTGCTTTGTGAGTTTTATTTGCATGATTTGATCATAGGAGACCATGATCATAATAAGTTATTGATAAACCTTCATGTAGGAGAATTTCAACTGAGGGCATTGCATTCTACATTCAAAAATCAACTAGTATGGAAAAGTTGATTTGAGGAGTATACAAATCATGATAAGACTATAGGATTGTGTATCAGACCAGCCTTTCCTATCCCCAGATTGATCAAAAATAATTTTAACTGTGCTTGTTTAAGTGATGAAGTTAAAACTCATTATTTACATGCTTTATATGATTATGTTATTTATTTTGATTTGTTTTCAAGACAAAGTTTTGATTCAATGGTGACTACAAGTTTGAAAAGGTGGGACCAACTTTTAGTGCCTCTTATAAGATGAGAGGTCATGTCGCCAAATAACTTAAGATGGAGTATGAGGAGATCTACCTCAATTTTGGAAATCTAAATAGAGGTAATAAACTCTAGGAGAGAAAATAAATGGATTTGCATGAGATATAGACCCCCTTTATTGATCATACCTATTCTAGGATGGCAGAGTTGGGCTCCATAATCAGATAAGTAATTAAATACATGGAAAAAATGATTCAAGAACATTAGGGGTTTACAAGCAATTTAGACAAGCATATAATAGATGAATTTGATGACTATGATTTGAATCAGAGTTTGGAAAGTAGATGAAAGGGATAAGAATGAAAATGAATGTTTATAATGGGACTTGCAAAAGGTAAAGCCTGTGGGAGATGATGAGCTCAGAATATAGCTCATTATTGACATGTTATTTCCCTCAATTCATCTCTCTAAGGATATTATCTTATGCAAATCATAGATTGTAAGATAGTTATTACATGGAAAGTAGATATTTGTCTTGTTTATATTAAACCAAAGACTAAACCTTTACTTTATTATTAATGTCTAATACATAGCATGTTTTAGTGATTTTTATTGTGAAGAATTTTTTAGAAGAAGACACAGGTGATGTATAGTGAAATTTGAATTTTGATCTCCATCTAGCAGAATTACGAACTCACACAGAATGAATCTACTGACACTGTAGGATTATTTATACATAATCCATAGGCTCATTCCTACTGACTCTATAGGGTCAATTCCATGGATTCTATAAAGATAAAGCTAAATGTGGGGAATCTGGTTACCAGATAAGATGAGAGAGAATCATTCCATTTGGAATCAAATAAGGAAAATACTCACCTACAATTTTGTAGAATTTGCTTTTGATAATGTTGTATATATTTGGATCTTAGGACTATTATAGGATAGTATATTTATTTCATTAGAATAATTGGATCTCTTGGAAATCCAATCTCTTATTTTTGGATGTGTGGATCGACTAAGGAATCCTATCTCTTTGCATCTTATTTTGAGTTGATTATATTAGTATAAAATGTAAGACTTTTGTTATTTAAAGGAGAATAGATGAAAGATACGTACAAACATATTATAGGTTTTAGATAGATTATAATCATTGTAGTTTTATGAATTATCACTTCAAATTCTATCATTGATTAATCTTTGTTCCTGAGTCTGAGAGGAGCAAGAGCCCACTCTCCTTGGAACTAGGAATTGTGTATGGTATTTATGTTATGTTATATTAACTCTTTTTTATAACTAATCAAAATCTTGCTAATGTTTGCATTAATTCATAAAACATCAAAATAAATTCATAGTTCAAAAGGTAATTCCTTATTTCGAAGTCATTTCCTTTCTAAGCAAAGTGTGTTTTCTTTTACGGCAAATGTGTGAAGCAAATTTCCTTTTTTAAGTTAAACATCTCCATTTCCATGCAAGGGTAAATAGGAGTGTGATTTTACTTTCAAGCAAAAGAGTGGATTCATTTGATTAAATAGTTATATCTTTACCTTTTTAGGAAAAGAGTGAATCAAGTAGTTTAAGACACATTTCTTTCATTAGTGAAAGTTAGAATAGGATCATCAAACACACCCACAAGTAGACTTATAGATCTACCATCCTACACCTTACTATAGACAACTTTGGACACCAGCCTTAGTTGATAAGACATCAATTGAACATTGATTACATGAGGAGTTAAATGACACTCATCAATATTCTCCTTTTCTTCTAAGAAAACATATGGAGACAAAAAAGATTCATGACAAACCTTTTAAAATGAAGAAATAACCTCATCAATGAGCATTAAAAACTAATTTTATTTGCATGAAACTTTATCAATAATAGTAGGAAGTTCTCTTAAATCCATACATACCTCAGAACTAGCCTCAATTAGCACTTTGGTCTTTTCCTTGAACTTGACTTGAGCTAACTTTTGATTCTCCTTTTCTATCTAGTTAGATGATACATTTTTTTAGAATTATTTAACCTTATTTATATTAGTTTCTTCTTATACTTTAGTAGGAAGTCCACCTCGATCTTTTAACTTAACTCAACTGAATTAGTTTTCTTAGTTTTTACTTCCTTAGGTTTCTATACCAAGGATTGACCTTTCTTGAGCACTCTAAGATGTCCATACACCTTCTTATGACTTAATAGCTTGCCTTTACAATATCTTAATATATGACCAAATTGATGACAAAAAAAAACACATAACATCATTCATATCATGAATATTATGAATCTCAATAAATATATCATCTTATCTCTTCAGTTCATTGTGCTCAAGCTTAACTATCTTTGGTCTCCATATCTAAGTTAATATTTTCCCATGAATTCTAGGGTAGAATATAGAAATATGTCCCATGTCATGATAATTTTATCAAACTACATTATCCATACCTATAGCTGACCACCTACTCTTCATTTTACAGTTTATTACCTTATGACCAAACTTGTGATAAACATAATAATGGCCATTAAAATATCTTTCATACCTCATGGAACTTAGTTGTTTGATGGATCTTTTCTTGTTGATATTGATTCTTTCATCCTTATTTTCTTAAGCTAACATCTCTTGCTCTTTCTCAATATTGTTTACCTTGACAATATATTGCTCATGATCATCCTTGAATAAATTTAGCTTGGTCTTCAATTGAATGCTCTCATCCTTCTTAGCTCTCATAATTGAACTTACAACCTCTAACTTAATTATAAGAGCTTGGATAGTCTCTTTATCCCTCTTAGATTCTTTAGCCATGTCATCCTTGAATCTACATGCTTTCTCTTTAATAATATTTATATAATCAAGATTGGATTTCAACTCATCATGCTCAACTTGCTTTAAACTCAGCTTGGCATTTGTCTCTTCTAACTGAGTTTTGATATGTTTATATTCTTCCTCTCTTAAACTCATATTTGTATGTGAAACCCTTAATTGATCCTCAATATCCTACATGGTCATCTTGTATTCTTTGAATATTTCACTTAATCTCTCATTGATTTGAAGATGACTTATCTTTTCACTATGTTTGATGAGCTATTTTTTAAGCTCTTCAGGCCTTAGCTCATGTTCATCATCCTTGAAATTAGAATACTCTTTCCAATCTCAATATGAATAATCTATTCTTTAATAATTTTGACCATTGATCTTAACTCAATATTTTATTTCCTCAATTTCTTAGCCATATTTTTACCTTGGATCACCTTCAAGTGGTTAAAATTGCACATAAGGTCTTGATCTAATACCAATTGTTAGAGGTATAATTACTAGGGGGTAAATTAGTGATGCTAGATAATCCAATTCAATTTCCAACTCTTAAACATTCATCATATATCAACTTGATTAAGAAACATAAACATGAGTCACATACATCCAAAGCATACATAATAACATATATCACATGAACACTTCATATATGTGGGAAACCCTCTTGGGGGATAAAATCCACTAAACCCTATATGATTAAATAAAATCCTATAAAATAAAATCCAACATTTATACTAGTACCAACTAATTAAGGGATACCCATCACTTAGTTTAGTGAGACACCAATCCCATGAGGAGTTACTATCCTTGTCTAGATAAACATCCACAACAACTAGAACTTTAGCAATATTTACCTTATAAGGAGGAACCAATCCCCTAGCAACCAAGCACCCACTCAACTACCTAAATCAATAAACTTGAACACCTATTGATATTCTTAAATTGATGATGATTACCTTTATCTATAATCTTCACCTCCAATCTCTCTCAAGTTGCCTTTAGGGCTAACTTGCTCAAATTGCCTCTTCTAGGATCATTAGGTCCAATGACCCATGTGACCTCCTACATCAACTTAATTAAACAAGCTTGATTGATCTTATTTACTCACTATTGGTCCTCAATGACTTGTATCTTCTCTTTCAAAGGTTATCTACTTCTCTTGACTTCATACTCACTACACTTGCACATTGAAGTCTAAAAACCATTGCCTTGGTCTCCACCTTTTATAGAGTCTTTATGAAAATCACCATTTAGGTCAACCAAAATACTTTTCTAAACCCTTAAGACATCTTTAGATAGCTCAGTGCCATCCTCACGAGTCAACCATAACATCTATGTGTCACACTTAAGCAATTATGCCTTCCAATTAGGCCTTAATATCCCTTATAAGTCTCATGGAGACCTATTCACCCATTAATCACTTCATCGAGAAAATTAAGAATATAAGATAACTTTAAAATACATGGGTCCACTCCATATGACCTCTAAGACATCTTCAAGTGATTAATACCACTAAAAAACTCTTTTGTTAAAGCATAAATTGATTAAACATAATTCTATACATACAACCACCATGAATGAACTTATAGTCAAATTTAGAGCTCAATAACTTTGATTGTACAAACATTTAGACCTTTTAGCTAGATTCTCTAGATTTTCCTTGAAGTTCTCTACAACTTTGATTTTTACTACATCAATAAATTCATCCTAGATCAAAAGATATAGCTAAAAAATTGAGCACTAGTTTTCCTTCATTAGTTTGAAAATTCAAATTCCAATAGTCACTGAGCAAATATTACATTAGACACGTTGACCTCATCTCATGCTTCCTTATCAATTTTAAACAAACACACTTAATTAATATCCTTAGATTAGCCTAATATTTAGCTTATAATGTTCACCATTGATCTTATATCCTTATTTCTATGATCATGCCACTTGGTAGCCCTACATTCCTTCTACACATATTAACCTATTGACTCCAATGAGCTTTTGCCACTTGGTAGCCTCGTATGTCTTCTAAGAAATCTTTGATATATTAATTGAAAATGCACCATTGGATCACTTTTGACAAGATCATGTGCACCTTTAGATCATTATCTAATCTAATGAAATGCTTTTCATTAGATCTTGATCTTATTAATGCTCATTATTAGATCTATCTAGACAATTTAACTTTAGACTTTAACATAGTTAAACTTGATGGTCTCTAGATCAACACAGCCTGCAAGAGAAACTTTGAAGGTTTATAACTTGATCTAGTAAACACTTCAAGAGTCCAAATTTTTAGAGTACCTACTTGGCATTATATACATCATCTTCATGAAAACCTTTAACCACTATTTAATTTCTAATTACCTACAATAAATGTACAAACTTTATAGTTCATTCATATCTATATGACATGTAGTGACTGTCAATGATGTTCTAGCTTCTCTTAAACTAAAATATGCATGTTTGTCATTCCAAAAGATCAAATGATACACTAGAACTTCACCAAGACATATATGAATGCCTCACAACCTCTTATTTCTCATTACTCATTTGTACATATGCCATATCTCTCCAAGCTATCAAATGCAACTTATTTGTCATTCATGCACTAGAATCACATGTTCTCTTTGACATCAGTGAAAACCAAACATCAATGACCATGATCAAAAAATTATTCTTTGTTCAAGAAAATATGGACAATCTGCTTGGTTATGATATTTTTTTAACAAGTAAGTTTTGACTCAAATCAACACCAAGTAATTTAAGACAAAAATAGACAAATACAACTAAGTAATCATCTTAGATCCTATCAAGGTGTGGCAAAGTGGGGTTGACTAAAACTAATAATTTTCACATGTTTCTATATGGATTTCATGTGTACCAACTTGTATGTTGGCATAGAATAGAAGTAATCCATCAATTGGGTCTATGTAAAATAGCTTATTATGAAAACATCTAATCCTTTTCACAATCACTACATCCATTGCTTGCTCAATATAGTATGATGTCCAATATGATCATATATTTTGGGGATAACCTCTATTAATATATATATTTTTAACCACTTAAACCATCATCTTAGTGAGGGGATCCAAATTTATATACCCCCATGAACAGGGTTTGAAGACTATGTTGGGAGATGAAACCTTGGGTCAAAGCTTCCCTATAAAACTTATGGGAGGTAATGAATTCCCCCTCACAAGCCAAAATGAATGAAAAAAAAACTAATAAAAACTATTTTATGGCTATTTCTAGATCACCCAAGCCATTTAGGTCTTTGGGAGAGCCTTCACAACATCCTTTTTACACCTTTGGACTAAGGCATAATTTGAAATAAAGATGACACTTTTAATCCCCATAAGTTCCCTATAGGGGATGGGGGAAGAGCATACATGTACAAATTCCTTTTTGATCAGGTAAATTTAACTAATAAAATGATAAATGACTTGCATAAAATAAAAACTTTGAAGTCAGTTCAGTTTTAAAGCACTAAATTTGAAATATTTGGTGGTGTTCTTTGGCCCCTTGGCCTTAAGTTTCAAAACTTTTGAAAAATAACCAAAAAAACTATTCAAATAAACATCCAAGTTTTTCTTTAAGCACCAAATGGAAATTTATAATTATTTTTAAGTACCCAAAAGAGGTTTAATATATTTAATTAAGCTTGATTTGATCACTTTCCAAGTAGGTCCCACAAGAAAATTGTCAGAATACTGTTTAGCTTTGAATCTCTTTTTTGAATAAGACAAGTAACTTTGAAAAGTGTGCTCTCAAATTTTCACAATGCAATACTATAGATACATAGTCTAAAACCATAACTCTATAAAAATAAAGTTGGTTAAGACAATATTTCAATTCATATGTTAAAAATTAAAAATGATAAAATCTTTACTTGACTAGACAAAATCACAAGGTATAGTGCAAAACCATAGCTATGAAAGTTATGATTTTGTCTCTTAACCCTAACAACTAAGCTAACCACTAGTGATTTAGTCACAAAATCAAGATGTGAACCAATGATATCATAACTTGTAAAATCATGGTATTGTAATATCATGACTGTAGAGTCACAATATTGCAATATCACAACTTGACCTATAGATGGAAAACCTGTTAGTCTAGAAATACAAATAAAATGCAAAATCATGACTGAAAGACAAAACCATGATTATGCCAGTTGTAGTTTTGTGGTCTAGAGGTCAAAATTATAAGTCCATAATGACAAAATGATTAATTCTATAAAATGTCTTTTTGCTCAATTTTTTTACCCACTGTGGCCTCAAATGCTAAGATTTTGCATGAAAATGGTTAGTATGATTGTAGGTTCCATTTAAGTAAATTTGTGGGGTGCAGTCCCACTGGGCATGCCAAAATTTAGGATGAAATACAAAGGTTTTTAGTTAAGCATTAGTCAATAAATCCATGAAAATGCATAAAGAACTAAACAAACAAATAAAACCTATTCATATAGGGTTTGCTAATGTTAATGAAGAACAAAATGAAAGAAACCAAGACTATTTACCTTCCCAAATCGATTCCACCACCCAAGAGTGGATCTAAGTGTATTCTCCCCTTGATATAATGTTCTTGTCTTTGTCAACAATGTATTCTTTATTCTTCCATTACCTCAAGAACACTATGCATAAAATAGGCTTAATAGAAGAAATCTATAATCTATCCTATTAAATGAAGCTTTTAAATAACACAAATGATCAACACAAAAGGATGTGAAGATAATTTTGCATTATATCTCTACAATTTTTAGCTTAAGAAATAGTGTTTTATGCCCTTTAATTTATAGATTTTGGAAATGGTATAAGATCACCCATGACCATCCATCTTAATATTGAGATGTGTGGCCATGGATTAATCTAATATTTATAATTAAATTCATAAATATCTTTATAATGATTTAGGGGGAAGGGGAATTAATTAGGTATGGGTGCCTATAATTTAGATATTTTATGCATTTATGGCTTATGGATGCCACCCCATAGATGATGTCAATAGGTGATGTAGATATTATTAATCAATTTAAAATATTAAAATAATAAATAACCTCCATGTAAAATACATTTAAGATATTGATTTAAATTAATTATCCTTAAACAAGATTAATCAATATTTGTGCAATTCTTTAGAAACTAGCCCTTAATTAATCAAAATGGTTAGAAAGTCATATTAATGGGTCATAATTTGAATCAAGAATAATTTTAAGGTGGTGTTAGATGAATTGGGATTTTTATCACATTTAGGATGTTGCCAACACAAAATAACAAAGGTATGTGACGTGTACTAACAAATTAGAAGCAAAGAATGATCTAGAACACAAAAAGTTGAAATCATCATTTTGACTCAAAATTAATTGATTAAAGTTAGGAATCATATAAAATTCATTGTCCTATTTAGGGATACATTGGTCTAAATTGGTATTTATAAATGAAAAACTTGAACCATTTAGTGCATTTTAGTGATTTTTGCCTAAATTGGGCATTTGAGTGCAAATTGAGTAAGATTAACAATTTCAACACAAATAGTGTTAGGAATTAAATTTATACAATAGGGAGGTAAAATACAATCTATATGATATTGTATCAACCAATATGATAGTGTGTTGAAATATGGGAATTTTTTTGTAAGATAATTAGAATCAAGCATGAAATCAAACACATAAATAATTAGATCAATATGATTGATTCAATTGGGGTACATAATGTAAAACCATGCACCAAGACTAGTCAATGCAAGTTTTTGCAATACAACACACAATGATAAAATAATAATAAATCAACTAAAAATTAAATGATAACTAGTTGGTCACCTTATTTTTTATTAGATTATTATAAATTTTTAATGTGATAGGAGAGTTGAATGAAATAGGGAACTAGAAAGTAGTCTAAAGATGGTTTCATGATGTTTTGGATGAAAGGGATATATAATGGCAATGGTAATTTATTAGTATTGGGTCCTACTCCCTCACTTAAAAATCATGAAATGATAAGGGTGTTATGTGATTTGATAATATATACCATTAACCACGCATTTATACTTCAATAAAAAACCAAATCAGCTTCCCCCTTGGTAATGAAATCCAAGTAGGTAGGACTTGGGAAGATAAGTGTTTAAATTAATTTTGAATGTTAATTGATTTGGTAGTGTTTGAAAAAGAATAAAATAGTGTGAATAAAATGGTAATTTGAAAAACCACCTATTTAGACTATGTGAGTTACTCGAACCATGCAAATAGCTAAAAATGAAATGTTATTTAATTACTAGTAAATAGATGTTAATTTCTTGATTGAGAATAATACAGAGTCAATTTAGGTGACACTATACATAACTAGTACATATAAAATTTTATTGGGTTGATATTATTTTATATAAGTAGGGTATTTAATAACATAATTAAACATGTTGATTATGTCTCTTAGAAGATAGACTAAAGAAATAGATCAACCAAGTCAACCTAGTTAGCTGTAGGGTTACAGTTTTAAAGACTACCAGCTTGTGAAAAAAATTGAAAGAAGTAATGAAATGATAGAGAGGGAAAATAAAGGAACCTTGGTAGGCTTTAATATTATTGAGATTATAAATTTTATGTTGTAATGCTTTAGTTATTGCTTTTAAATTTTATAAACTAGGTTAACTAGTTTGACATAATTCTATAAAACCTTATATGTTAAAGAAGAATAAGGAATAGAGTCAACCTCTTCAATAGTGTATGATAATATGGAACCAAACAATAATATTGTGTCAAATTATTTTATCCAATAACCTATAATTGATTAATAGCTATCTAGATAGAACAAAGTCATTTTGAAGTGACTGTGTGTTAAACATGTACATAAAAAGTTATAACTATACTAATTGGTTTGATACAGTACTATAAATATGGAAAAATAAAAAAATGATAAAAATTATGGCATGAAATAAAAAATTTAAGGGTTAGATTCATGTCAGGTTAAATATAATGTATGTAAAGGGAAATACAACTAATCTATATATCAATTCTAACTCAAAGAAGATAAATCCAACTTACACTTGCAATTATCAATACATTAGATATTCAAGGTTATGACCAAGATGGATCTGATAGACCTATCCAAGTGATCTATTACCACAATAATATCACTAGGGAGGGTTCTAAATCCTCAAGTCTAACAAAACTATGAAATAATCCTAAGTCTTACATTTTCATATTCACTAAACTAATAACAAGAAAAGTCTAATCTAGGGCTCACCAAAGCTTTTGACACAAAGTGGGGTAATAAACATTAAAATCAAACATAAATATAATACATATACTCACATAAATTTACATGTAACCTAATGGATGGGAGATAAGTAAAAATTTTAATCTACATACTCTTATAAAGGAGGAACAAAGTTAGGAATACTTACTTTTGAAGATGAACCTGTTGAGCCTCAATCTCTATCTTGGATAAGGTGATTTACAAGAGGTTGTTATGGTATGTAAGGATGACAAGGATAAATAAAATTTAGGCTACACAAATTATCAATTCATCCAAAATAATTCTCCATAAGACAAGATCCATATCTCTAAAGAAAGTATGAAACCCTAAGATATGTTCCTCAAGTAGAATGGTGGATAAGTAGATGCATAATATATATCTCTTCTTCTTATATTCTCTTAGAAATGATGAAATAGATGTGTTTATATAGATATATATAGCCCTATTAATTTTCAAAAGTCTATGCTGACAAGGTTGACCCAATTAACATTATATCATTATTAAAAAAATAAATTAGGTCCTGATAGTGTAACATGAACCATCAAAAAGGATTCTAGGCTAGTGAAGGGCTGATGAAGGCATAAAATGACTAGAAGAGGATGAAAGAGAGGATTCCAAGATTAGGGAAATATTTTTATGATATGGTTAGATTGATAATAAGTGGTAGTATAGGGATAATAATCCTATAAAGCAACAATGGTTTGCCCACCCCTTTCCTAGTGTACCCTTAAGGCATTCACTCAGAGAGATTGAGACTTGATGGGTTCTTGAAAGATAAAAAAATAGATAATTGATAAATTTTGAAAATATTATGTGTATACACTACCCATTCATTGGAAGTGGTATTTTCTTTCCCTCAATATCTTTGAGACAAAAGGCATTTTAGCCCAAGATTTTTGCAATTTGGTAAGGGACAATCTAGAGGGGATTGAATTTAGAATGCTAGCCTTTCTTATCATGGCCCTTATCCCACATTAGGACTAGGTAAAATATTCTTAAGGTCTTGATCTTTAACCTCTTGTCAAACCACCTCTATATTATGTCTTGATTCTTATGAAAGTTCAACAAAGTTTTATCATAGGCTTCATCTAACTGAATCAGGTCTAGGAGTCTAGAATTCACTTTGTCATCCAATTATATGAAATATTGCATGAACTTATAAATCAACATTTTGAGGGTGACCAATAGGATTGGCTCTAATACATAGATGAGAAGGAAAAGAGATATTTTGAAGGCTTGTTTATATTTGGTGTGGTCTACCTATAAGGCAAAATTTAATAATGAGTACCATTTTTGGGCCTTATCTCCTATTGATTTATTGATGGCATCAATAAATTTTTTATTGGTGGATTCCACAAATCCATTCCCTTACAGGTAGTTATTGGAGGAGAACTTTAGTGTGATCCCATTATCATAGTCCCACTCTATAAATTCTATGGATTAAAAGTTGGGCTATTATCAAACACTAAAGAAATGGAGACCCCAAAATGGGTGATTATGGCATTCTTCTAGAACTTGAGACTTTTGAAGTGGTGATCCTTTTGGTTTCAACTGATTCAGACCATCTACTATAGTATTCCATGTTTGTAAGGATGAATTTATGAGTGGTTAATGAATTATGGTTCTCATCCCCATGAAATCTAGTCCCTATTATGTAAACAACACACACTCTACAATAGGTCATAGTGGAATTGTGACATTCATTTATATTTTAGTAAATATTTGGAATTGGTGAAACAAATGAACATGATTGTGAACATATTTGAATAGTGTAGGCCAATATAACCTACTTAGAGAACTTTTTGAGCCATGGTGTTTTCATGAATGTGAATATATTTGAATAGTGTGGGCTAATATAACCTACTTAGAGAATGTTTTGAGCCATGGTGTTTACCATTGGATGGTTAGGTCCTAGTTTTTCATGGAAACTTGCCATTATCTCATTTGCTTCTTCTCGTGATACACATGAGAGTTAGATTCCATCATGGTTTATTATGAAGAGAAATCCTTGCTTCAACATATAGTGCATGAATTTAAATTAAAGGGATATTATTTGTGTATGTTTAAGTCTGAGGGGTACATTTACATAAAGTATAAAGTGCATGACTAGGGCATACTAGTATGATGGCAAAACCCTATATTGGTCTACCTAGTGTGTTATGATTATTAGATCTATCTATATGATTAGTTAGGTGGGGCCTTATCCAATGAATGATTTGGATAGCTTGATTTAAGTTCTAAAATTCCATGTAAAGGTGGATTTAAACATTTTTATTTTGCATTGGGAATAAGTTAGCCACCTAGATGGAGTGGTAGACTAGGAAGATTATCCTTACAGAGAGTAACTTATGGACTTCCTTATGAATTAAGGGTTCCAAGATTGTGTTTATCAATATCTATATTTGATTGAAGAATTTTTAGATAGGTTTTAAATGGATGGCATGTGTAATTACTCTCAATTCGAAGACCTCAAGGTCTCCATAGGCCCAATAAATCACATCCTTTTAACTCAATAGTAACCTCCATATGTACTCTAATTCATGATCCATATAATTTGGGCCCACATGAACTATCTATGGATTCTATACAAGGTTGAGATTAATAATTTGGCACTTTTGGTCTTCAAAATTAGGCTTTTTAGCCTAGAATTTAGGTCTAATGCATCAAATTATATTTATAACAAAATCATCCCCTTTAGAATCTTATGCTCATGAATGTTTAGGATCCCATCCTTATCTAACTCACTCTCAGGTTTGTCTCTATCCTTTTCATCTATAATTTGGGACTCAAATATCCCCTCATTATTGAGGAACTTGATGATTTATTTGTCATATTCAAAGACCTAGAAGTTAGTCATGTTATCTGGTATAAAAGGATAGGGGACAAGTTTGATAGAGAACTCTTATATCTTAATCTCATCTAGATGGGTTAAGTTTATAATTGACAATGATAGGGAGTTTTTTACCTAGTTTTATTCTTAGGGAATAGGGATTCTATTAAATTTTTTTAACATTTTAATTAGATTCCAAGATATATGTTTATACCTTCTAAGGTATGATAGTTTGAACTAAAACTTGGTTTTGATTTGATTGACCACTAGTTCAAATATTCTAAATACTCTTAGTTCATTTTCCTTGTGTCTCAATGAAAATTATAATCCAAAGATTAGAGCTTTATACTCAACTAGGTTACTCATAAAAGGAAGTTACAACCTATAAGATGTTATATTTTTCCTCCCTAAGGGATATATAAGTAGAAAAATCACCCACTACCTTGTTTAGAGTGAGATTTGTCTACATAAAGAGACCATAGGCTAAACAGACCTAGGTTGTGGCTAGTCTGGTTTCTAGGAGGCTTGGTGCTTAGCGTGTAGATGCATAGGTCTAAAGAAACTAGGTTTATCTTCTCATTAATGGAATTGTATTAAATGATCATATGATTCATGTGTTGTTCCCTATCTACTCTTATTTGGATGGATACTCCTCTCCATGACAACTAATTATGGGATAAATTTGTGGCCATATACCCATTTAGGGAATTGGACCGATATTTTCTAAGGAGCACGGCATAAGCTTTTAGGATATCAACCACTTGAATGTCTATAAAGTGTTAAATCATGAGCTTAGATTCTAACTAGATGTGGATGTTTATTATCTTACCTATCACTTTAAATTATGACTTGTCTAATTGGATCACTGCCTTATTTAATTTTTCATGGGGTTGAGACTAAATTTCTCACATATGCTTGCTAACATCATATTGGCCAAGGATATAGAATATACTAAGCAGTAATGTAGATTATTACCAAACAACTAGATGGTCAAAAGGAATACATGAACCTCCATCTTATTCTTTTGAATAAGCACATTAGTGTGTTCTATTCTCAATTTTGGTTGGGGGTGTGGGGTTAGATTTTGAGTCAAAGACTTCAATAAGATATCCCATTATTATATGATTTGGGTAACCTCATTAAGGTTAATATTATCCTTCATCTTCTTCATATCCTCAACTATGTTGTAACCCATTTTTATTTATACTAGTGGGGTTTCCATAGGTGTCTTAACTCTTGAGGTCATGGAGGTAGAGGATCATTCCTAAAATTTTTGTTTAGTGGAGTTACACCATTATTTGGTGGTGCTGAGGTAGTAAGGGGTTATTTGGTGTTGCTACCTACACTTAATGGTGTAGTTTCTCCTTTCAAACTACTAAAATGTTTGGACCTCACTAATACCTTCCTCTATCCCATTTTCTTCTTGGCTAGGGAAATCCATAGTCTCCAACACCATAGTAGTACTAGGGGCTTTACCCAAGTTAAAGGATTATGGGTGATTGGGGACTACCTTATACTCTTTCATTTACTTTTAGAATATATCAAAGATAGAACTAAACTTTGTGCAGTCTAGCTTCCCATGTGCTACCATATTATGCACTCAACACTAATTGGGTAAGGGTATCTCAGATATATTGATTTTGGGGAGAATATTGGGTGAAGGTTCTTAGGGGTTGTGAGGGAAGTTGTATCTCCTATTTGGTCTTTGATACATGAAATTTATATTAGAGTTTTATATGTTAGAGTTTCTCATCTATCTTTACAACCCTAGGAAGTCACTATTGAGTTTTTGTATCATTCAATAAATGACATCTAACTCAGTTTTTGTGGAATATTAAGGCATGGCCTAGGTGTTGTTATCCAAATATAACATTATTTTATGTTGATTTTGGGGAATCAAATCTTTACCCCTTAGGTTTAAGAAACCCAGTTGTTAGTTTGAAGTGGGATGACCCAATGGGATTTGATGCATTTTAGGGAGCAACTGAGGCATATGGGCATTATGATTAATGCTAGGTAAGATGTTCAACATAGGAATTTATGGTAGTATACAAGGAGTGGGGTCCATGGTGTGACCCTATGGGTTTAATTTCCTATCCACTTTGATGGACCCGACATATGCTAAGGATAGGTCTATTATAGCTAAATTTACTTCTTAGGAACATGGTCATCCAAGGTTCCAATGCATTATTATACATTTCAAGTGTTATTTGAAGGTTGAGTTGGTAAAACATGGTTACCTAGCTATACATCTTTGGAACATAGAATTAAAATTTATAATGGGATCATTGGGATCTCTTTTAATACAAGAAAAATGTTAGTATAAGACACTAGGGTTTAATACTTGGCCAAATTTGGCAAGGAAAGTAGAAATAAAATGGTCTTAACTCAGTATAGAGTCTTTAGGAAGGTTTAATAATTAATCATAGGCAGAGTCCATCAAGCTAAAAGGGAACAACCTCTATGCCATGGCCTTATGTTCTGAATTTAGGAGTCTCAAGGTGGTCTTATAAGGTGTTATGTGTTCTTTTGTTGTTCATCCCACACCAGGGGTGAAACAAGGAAGATACCTCTCAGGGTTCTCGAGTAGATCATGGATGACTCCTAGGATGTTAATGGCTGAACCAACTAACCTAGCCATCTAGGGTTACACATTTGGGATGGGATGTGGAGAGGAACTAATAAGAATCATAGTAAGTCTAGGTTTATTGGACTTGGTTTTTATATGGAAAAGTAGGGGAAATTATCAACCTACCTCAATGGGACCTAGCCTTGGTAATAGGTGAACTAGTCTCTAGGATGCTTCACAATCAAACAATAGTTAGCATGTTATTACCAGTAAACCAAACTCAACATATTCATTAAAAAAATAAAAATCAAAGATAATCATGAATTATTTTGAGGCTCTCCTTCTAGCACTAGCTATTGTTCACTTTAATCTACTACTTATAATGAGTGTTACACCCTTAACCATTGGTGTGTCTAGGGATATGTGTGGTTGACTTATGGCTTACATACCTCTTATTTAATTATTATATTTCTCTATGTTCTTAGATAGGTCAGCTTATGGAATAACCTTGGCTAAGTAGACTATATATAGGAGGTAGTGGGTAGTCTTAATCATCATGTTAAGTATTCTAATATTAGTGCATTATTATGGAGGTTACCCCCTCAAAGTAGATTTTCTATATTATCTAGTATTCTATTTTGCTATCAATAATCATCATGTAATCTCTCATATTTTCTTATTCGATGCAATATAAAATCATTCTATGCAAATATCTAAGTAATTTCATTATAAGTGGTATCAAAGCTTCAATTTGGGTAAGTTTCCTATGTCATGTTTTTTTAATATTTGGTGAGGTTTACTTCTAGGAGAAGTGAAAGCAAAAAAACATAACTCGTAATCTAGAAAGAATTAATTTTTTCCATCAATGCAATAATGTTAAAAATTCCTTTTTGAAATTAAAAATATTTTTAAAAAAAAGTCTATAATTTTTTTTCCCCTTTCATACTTGTAGTCATTGGATTCATCTTGGTGAGATGATCACAATGTTATATTATATCAATACCCTTTTTTGGTACCAAAAATTTTACTCTAGTGCATAAAGGTAATCATTAGATTCATCTTGACAAGGTGATCACAATGGTACCATTTCTTGATACAATTTTTTTTGGGGTCAAAACCCTCTTAGGGTTTGTTTATGGTAGGTCCTTCAACTCAGGTAAGAAAAGGGGCACTAGAAACTCCTAAGACTCCTACTGATGACATAGAATCTAGAACTTTAGATCTAAAAATTTCTCAGCTTCAAGAGGACATAAAAAACCTGGTGAGGCATGATGAATTTGTTGTAGTCCAAGCTAATGTTTTAGGGATGAATGAAGAGAGTAATGGGGTTTATAGTGAATTATAACATATCACTATGTAATTAGCTACCCTCACATCTCAATTTTATCTTAACAACCATCCACTTTAGCATTCAAATCCTCCTCTTAACAACTCCCATGTTGGTATGAAACTAATGTTTCTAAAAGTGGACATGTCTAATTTTAATGGTAAGGATCCTCTCACTTAGATTACCTAGATTGAAAATTTATTTGAGCTACATCAAACCCCTAGTTCTCAGAGGGTGATGGTGGCATCCCTATATATGGAACCTAAGCAATTCATTTGGTATCACTAGTTATGTGATCAAAAGAAAAATAATGGTGTTCCTATTACATGGACTATTTTTATTAAGGAGTTGATAGCTCATTATCAAAATAATTTCTTTGAGAACTATTTTATCCAATTGGCCAAGTTAGGACAAACAAGAACTGTGAAGGATTATATTCATCAATTATAAAATATCTGTTTATGGGTGGAAAATATCACTAAGAGAAATTTGATGGATCTATTTTTGGGTAGCCTCAAATATAGTATCCAATATGATGTTTGAATGTTTAACCCAATATCTATATTAGAATCTATCCCTAAGGCATGCATGATAGAAGAAAAAAAGATGGTCAAAAGGAAAACTTTCACTACTGGTCCTGATTTCAACTTTCCATCACCATCATTTCCATAACCCACCAGATTAATACAATGATAAATTTAGGAGAAGTGAGACAAAGGGTTATGTTATGGTTGTGACAACAAATGGAACAAAGACCATCATTGTGATGAAAAGAAGATATTTTATATTGAAGGTGCCAATGATGATGAAGATGATGCAAAAGTACATGATGTGGATGCAAAATTTCTTGGAGAGGAATCTAAATACTCTCAGCCTATTATTTCATGTCATGCCCTATCAATTTTTATTACTCCCCAAACTCTTAAGGTGATGGGTTTCTTTAAGAAATAAAAGGTCACTATCTTTATTGATTCTAGGAGCACACATAACTTCATCCATAATAAGTTGGCTACTCATTTGAATTGTTTCATTTATCTAACTCTAGAATTTTAGGTTATGATTTAAGATGGTGGTACTATAAAATATTCAAGAAAATGTCATAGTATTAAGTTGGTCATGGGGGACTACTTATTGGATTCTCTTATGTTTTCTATTGTGATGGGTGGAGCTGAAGTTGGTCATGGGGGACTACTTATTGGATTCTCTTATGTTTTCTATTGTGATGGGTGGAGCTGATATTGTTCTGGGAGTCTAGTGGCTCACCACTCTGGGCACTATTGAGATGAATTTTAAATAATTATTCATGTGTTTTCATTTTAAATAAAGGAACTTTGAGCTAAGAGGATTAAAGGCTAAATCTCCCTAACTTGTTAGCTCCCATCAAATGACAAATATTCTCTATAAGTTTGCTAAGGGATTTGTAGTTCACTTGTTTTCTATATAAGTACAACCAACTCAGCCATCTCCACCTCTTGATCTACAACAAATAACTGATGCTCATTCTATTATTTTTGGAGACATGCCAAAAAGACTTCTAACTAGCTGCATGCATGATCATGTTATCACACTTATTCATATAGATACACCACCCAACATTAGGTCATACAGGTATCCCTATGCCCAAAAAAGTGAAATTGAAAAGATTTTATAAGACATGTTGGATGAAGGAATCATTCACCATAGCCAAAGTGAATACTCTTCACCAATTTTCATAATGAGAAAGAAAGATGACACTTGGAGGATGTGCCCTAGCTACAGAGAACTCAATAAATACACTGTCAAAGATAAGTTTCCAATTCCTATCATTAATGATTTTCTAGATGAATTGAATGGTGCTCTTTATTTTACCAAGTTAGATCTATGTTTTGGGTATCATCAAATCAAGATTTGTGATGAAGACATGCCCAAAACCACTTTTAGGACTCATTAGGGCCATTATGAATTTTTGGTTATGCCTTTTGGACTAACAAATGCACCATCTATTTTTTAGAGTTTGATGAATACTATTTTTAAGACATTTTTGAGGAAATTTGTTTTAGTATTCTTTGATGATATCCTCATTTATAGTAAAAATTGGGCAAACCATTTGCAACATGTGAAAATGTACTCTCCATTTTGGAGTAAAATCAATTATATGCCAAACCTTGCAAATGTACTTTTGCAGCTGGTGAGGTTGAATATTTGGGTCATTTGGTGTCTTATGAAGGAGTGAAAGTGGATCCTAAAAAAATCCAAGAAATGGTGGACTAGCCAATTCCTAAGACACTCAAGCAACTTTAGAGATTTTTGGGTCTTACTGGTTACTATCATAGATTTATCAAAAATTATGATAGTATTGTTTCCCCACTTACCTCTTTGTTAAATAAATACTCCTTTTAGTGGACTATTGAAATTGACTATGTTCACTACTCCAATATTGGCCACTCCTAATTTTTTAAAGACTTGTGGTTGAATGTGATGCATCTGGGTATGGTATGGGTGTTATACTCATGCAATAAGGTAGAACAATGGCATTTGAAAGTCATCAAATCAAGAGTAAAAATTAGCACAAGCCCATCTATGAGAAGGAAATGATGGTAATTTTACATGTAGTTAAACAATGGATACCTTATTTGGTGAGTCATCACTTTTAGGTAAAAACTAATCATGATAGTCTTAAAAAAAATTTATAACAAAGGTTGTCATCTAAAGAACAACAAAAATGGGTAACTAAGATGTTAGGCTATGATTTTGAAATAGTATACAAAAAAGGCAAGGACAATGTGGTATTAGATGTGCTATCTAGAAAATATGAATCAGTTGAGACATTGATATATGTCATAACCATTTTATAGGCATATTGGCTAGAGGAAGCACGATTAGAATGGGAACATGATAGTACTACTCATGATTTGATTCAAAATATTTAGCAAGGTTTGGGTGGATTTGAAAAATTCACATGGAAAGGTAATGCATTATGGTATAAAAATAGATTATACCTATGTAAGAATTCTCTTCTTAAACAAAAAATCCTTCAAGAACTTCATGCAATTCTAATTGGGGGTCATTCAAGATTTTTGAAAACCTATCACAGAATCAAGTAAGATTTTTTTGGGAAGGTATCAAGGGGGATGTCCAAAAATAAATGGTTGAATGTATGATTTATCAACAAAACAAAGGCAAAACCATCAAAAGTCCAGGTCTTTTATAGCCTTTAGTTATCCCTAGCCAACGTTGGGAAGAGATATATATGGATTTTATTACAGGGTTACTAAGATCTGATGGTCAAAATATTATCATGGTTTTTGTAGATTTTATCAATAAGTATACTCTTTTTTGTTCATTATCCTAGCCATTTGTTTCTAGTATAATAGCTTTTGCTTTTCTCAATATAGTTTAGAAATTGCATGGGACCCCTAAGATCATTGTTAGTGATAGAGATCCCATTTTTACTAGTAATTTGTTGACTGAGTTATTTACATGTTTAGGCACCTAATTTTCTCATAGTTCATCCTATCATCCTCAATCTAATGGACAAACTAAGGTAGTCAACAAATGTCTAAGAAGAATATCTTCATTGTTTTGTTTCTGATAAACAAGATAAATGGGGTCATTGGCTGCCACTTACTAAATGGTGGTATAATACTTTTATTCATAGTTCTTCTAAAAATATCTCCTTTTGTGGCACTATATGGATACCACCCTCCATCTATAACTTCAACCTTGAAGGTCCATCCTAAGTTTTGTGTAGTTGAAGAAGATATTCACCATCAATAGGAGGTCCTTGCAAGTTTGTATGAGAATTTATCTATGGCCCAGAATCGCATGAAGCAACAAGTAGATCAATATAGAATTAAGAGGCATTTTGACATTAGTGATTGGGTCTTTGTTCACTTATAGCCATACAAATAGATGTCATTGAAGAAAAAAAAGGATAACAAGTTGTCCCCTAAGTATTATGGGCCTTATCTGATCATGTAGAAAATTGGTAGTGTGGCCTACAAGTTAGATTTTCCTTCATCCACTCACATACATCCAATATTTCATGCCTAAATAAAGTCATTGGACATAGAGTTACCATTAAAATAGAATTACTAGAATTAGATGAGGAAGGTAGATTTTTTCTTAATACTGAGGTGATCCTTCAATGGTACACCAAGCAACTACATTCTAGATCAATTATAGAATACCTGATCAAATGGAAGAATTTGCCATGTGAATATGCCACTTGCAAGGATGAAGCATTAGTGTAACAACATACAGAGTTACCAAAAAATTGAGGACAACTTTTTTTCTAAGGGGAAGGGATTGTTATGCCCTTAACCATTGGTGTGTCTAGGGATATGTGTGGCTGACTTATAGTTTACATACCTCTTTTATTTACTTGTTACATTTATCTATGTTCTTACATAGGTCAACCTATGGAATAACCTTGGCTAAGTAGACTATATATAGGAGGTAGTGGTTAGTCTTTAATCATCATGTTAAGTATTTTTCTATTAGTGAATTATTGTATAGGTTGCCCCCTCGAAGTGGCTTTGCTATATTATCCAGTATTCTATTTTTCTATCAATTATCACTGTGTAATCTCTCATATTTTCTTATTATATGCAATATAAAATAATTCTATGAGAATATATAAGTAATTGCATTACAATGAGACTCCCATGAGATTGGGCATTCCTTAAAAAGGGAAGGTTAGGACAAATATGGAATTTTTCCTCCATTTTAGGATTGATCTGGGATCAGCCCAGGGCATGGATGTAGGTATTAGACTTCACAAAGGGAGTCTATGTGAATAGTTTCCAAGATATGCACTATTACCACTAAAATTTCAATACACCATACCTCACATAGGTTAAGGATAGCTATGAATACTTGAGTGTTGGGATTATTTTTCATAAACACAAAAGGAAAAGGGTAATTCAATTCCACTAAACAAACACAAAAGAGAGGGAAGGGTAAGGCAGAAAAGGAAGCCTCCAAGTTTACAATGAACTCAATGCATGGGTCACTAAACCAAATGACTCTATCACAATTATATCACTATAGACTAAGTTTCACTAGAGTTCTACCTCCAAAAACATATCATGGGGATATTTTTATGGAACTAGGAGTATGCCTTCAATATGAGTTCCTACTAAAGATGAGTACTAGGGGTTTATTTTCAAAAACACAAAGATTCCATATGATAATTTTTAGTTAGGCAAACAAATTATCAACACTACCAAAATGTAAAATAAAGAACTCACAAAAATATTATAATAGCTAAGCACATCATGCCTATGACATGCATAAAGTGAAAAAATGTTAATCCAATTAACCTAACACTAATGATCATTAAAACATGAATATGAAATAAAATTGAATATAGAAGAGACCCTCTTGTAGAAGATAAATATTGTGTTCATTAAAAGCATGAAATGCTACTACAATAATCAATTTGGGCCATTTTTATAGTCTAGAGTGATGAAGTAAATGTTGACTAATTTGACCATAAGTCAAATTATGTCAACCTCCTATGTATTTTAAATTTTTCATAGGTTCCCCTAGGGTGTAAAATGTGTCCTATGGTATTTAATAAAGTCAAACACATGTTTATCTTTGTCATATTTGTCTAAAGTTAGTCATATGTTAGTTTAGGCCACATCTTGAGTCATTTATTAAAATTGTATAATTTTAATAGGAAGACAAGTGTGTAAAAGTGTAATATAATGTCATACATGTTATAATGTGTTAGATAAACTATTTTTAGGCTGACATCCTATAGATTTAATGTTGAAAATAAGAAAATCAACCTATTTCACATGGTTTTAGGTTATTGTACAGCTTGTAAAATAGTTTTGGCATGTGGGAGTCTTCAAATTTGACTCTTCAGATCCCCATAGTCTAATTTTATGCTTGGGTAGCTTTGAAAATCTCAAAAATATAAAAAAACCATTATATCTTTCATATCATTCTCCTAGATAGGGTCAAATGGTCAACCAATTTCCACATGATATGGATAGGAGGAGATGAGCTGAGAAAATGATTTTGATGGATGATAGTAATCTCTATGTACTTAAAATTCATGTAAATAGTTGAAATTTTGGTTGATTGTGCTCTATAAACCATTGCTAAGAGTGTTAACTCCTCTTTTCTACCTACGCATCCCCATGACCTCTAGTTTCCTTCTTTGTTTGGATTTTTATGAGTAATTGAAGTGTTGCATGTGTTATGAAAGAAAATAAACATACTTATATCATGGTTATTAGCCTATTTTCACATATGAAGGCCAAAATATAAGTAATACTAACTCATTTTTATAGTTGGAGACACTACTGAGGTCTATAGACATGTTTTCATCAGTAGCAGAGTTTCTTCTTCCTATGTTGGTTTTGGGATCAAAGGTGATGTTGTTTCAAAACTCTCATATCATGATGATTAGTTATCCATTTTTAGGGTTTGGTTTCTAGACTATTTTATATGGTGAAAGGACCAATACACACACAATCAGACTTCTTTACAATAATCACCTACATCCAAGTGGATAAAGTCCTTGAATAGTCATGTTCATGACACATAAAGATTTTAAGATGTTTAAGGGACTCTCAAAATGGAAATATAAAGAATTATCTATTTAATGAGTTTATATATTGGAGACTAGTCCACCACACATAGTCCTAAATATGATTTTCACCTACATGCAGCTCCAATAGAGGTCTAAGCAATGTTGAAATGGAGATGCTTGAACTCACTTGACTCTTTCAAAAAAATTTAAGGGGAAGAAAATTATGATAATGGTGAGGTAATTTTATGTATTAAAGTTTTATTTTAATTTTTTCAAGTTAGGAAATTTATATTTGAGACACTTTACTTTAACTTCTTTGAATTGCATTTTTTTCATACACTTGGTCCTTCTATAGTAGAGTATTTTGAGGAATGAATGAGTCATATGGTTTTTATCATATATATAAATAATAAGGGTAGTGCCTTTAAAAAATAAAATGGTTGATTGATCAAGATATGATGATGTTTGAAGGGTTTCTAACTCAGGTAGGTTTGACCTGAGACATTCATAAAACACTATGCTAAAAGGACTAAAAGCAACCTAATTTGTAGTGACCTATAGTAGTGATTAGAACTATGGTTTATAGGAATAATAATGAAATAATATAGGTATGGTATGATAAATTTAACTCAAAATTAATAAATTTAATTTAAGTAGAGTACTTTGACATAGGTCATCACCTACAGGGGTCTCTAAAGGCAAATGATGATACACATTCAACCTTATAGAGCATGAGACAAGTATAAGTTTTTTTAAGCATAGCATATTTCACCTAGGTGAATAGTTGTATAAATTACATTGATAATATATAGTTAATGTTATATATTTCTTTAAAAATTAATGACTATACTCAGAATCTTCATATTTAGAGGTTAACACCTACAGGCCTACTTAACAAAGTATACTTAGTCTTGACCCAAGTAAAGGGTAGTACAGTGTTTGAAAAGTTTTTAGGTAGATGAAAACCTAAAATGAGTTCATGAAACACATGGATATAATTTATAAAGGAGGAAGTCTCAGTACAAAGTAACAACTAATACCTTATCTTTAACTTAGGCTTATTTACAACTAGTATTGGTAGGGTTTAAACTAAGAAGAAATCTGAAGGTATAGTGTGTAATAGGTAATTTTATAGGGTATGAATAAGTTTGGAAAGATGAGAGTAAATTTATAAGGTTATAATAATATAATAAATGCTTAATTTTCACTCTCATACCTAAAAAATAATGTGAAAAGAGACTAACTTAGTCCAAACCCAACGAAGCATAAGAAAACTGGAAACCAACTGGCTAGTTTTGAAAAATTTGAGTTTTGAGGCCCATAGAGGAGTGGTCTAACCATGGAATTTTGTATATAAGGAAATAAATACCTATTATATCCCTCCATTAATTAAATTTGGAAATTAAAATAGGGTATATTCCCTCTATTTTATCTCAAATAGAGGGTACTCCTAGTAAAGACCACCCTACAGGTTAAGCACATGAAGATTGGAAGGGTGAAATGAGAGAGATTTTATGGCTATGGGATGTTATAAATAGTTTTATTGAGGATTAAAAATGATATTAAATACCTTAAAATAATTGGAAACCCTTAGAAGGGTTAAACACATAGTCATATTCAACTAGGCCTATAATTAGGCATAAGCCCTATAGTTTCCTAATTCAATTTCTATGACTACAATATCATTATATACCATGTGAAGATCTAAATATGTGATTTTATGATTTATTGGAACCATAATTATGCATATTAATAATATAGAGTGGTTAATTTAACCTAAAACCATGATAAAAGTACCTAAAATGTACTCAAAAGTTTGATAGGCCATTTTCAAATGCTTACATCTATACGGACACCAAGAATGGGACCTAAATCAGATAGGGGTAGTTGGGTAGGATAATATTATAAATATTTATGGAATTTTTTTAGGATTTAGACTTATAAGTTTTATGAACTATCATTAAGAACCAAAAATCTTCTAAAACCCTTATAAAACCCTAGTTTTGAATTGATGGAGAAAATATGCAAGGAGATGCATTTGGGAGGGGTAGTGTGGCCTTAAAAGTTTTGTATACTTGTTTAAGACTCTCTATAGATCCTATAAATAAAATTGGTCTATACCCTACTTGTATAGACAAGCTAAATCTAGGTTTTTTTCAAGTTTATGATTATTTTATAGGTATATAGGAGTTTTGATGAATGAAAACTATTGAAGGAGGTCTATATGGAGCTATTATAACTCCATATAATAAAATTTATCCTTAGTTAATCTAAAAAGTACCTGTACTACATATTTAATTGTAGGTAATCTTGGGTAGACAATGAAAAGAGTAAGTGACTACCTAGTAAAAAGATGAGAAGTTTGTTTTTGGATCTTTTTAAGGTATAATTCATGGAGTAAAAGTTATAAGGACCTTAAACATGTGTCTTAAAACCTTTTCCATGGATTTAGTTGAGAAAATGAAGGTCACCTTGATGATAAATGTGAAGAGTGATGCATAAAAGACTAATGAGTGACTACAAGTAGTGAATGCAAGTGTCATGAAGAAGGCTATCAATTAGGGAAGCATCTAATGATTGTCACACTTTATTTCCAACGACACTAAGACAATGCATATGTGTCAAGTATTCCTAGTGTAGTTGTGAGTATTAAATAGATGCCTCATCATGAAGGTAGTTTCAAGAAGGTAGTTTAAGGGTCTCTATGCTAGTTTAAGGAGTTTTTCATCCTTCATATGGAAACTTGTCCAAGAATACCTTCATGGTCTCTTCTCCAATCATTTTTATATAATTTAATTGGTCCTCATAACTTGACACTTGTCCTTGTGACCCTTGAGATCCACTTTTTCTCTCTCCTCTCACATGATATATAAATGCAATCCATTTTAGCTTTTGTGAAAAAAATCCACAACTGGTATGGAGAAGCCCTGCTAGTTTGAATACTATATATGCCTTTAAAATAAAGTTTTCCAAGATAGTTTTTATTTAATCAACCTCTTATTTAAGTTTTTTAAGTGGTGTGTAATTAAATTTCAAGTGATTAGTATATATCCTTTCTTTCTCTATGCTCTTCCATGTTTGATGCAAGTTGTTCTCAATATAATAGGTCACATGAAGTGTATTCAAGTGTATTTTCCTATATCTATGTGTAATAGAGTAGCCATAGTGTCTTTAATTTGACCTCTAGTTCACTCACCTTGAGTAGTGCAATGCATAGAACCTTCATGTTTGAAACATTTATGCTAGAACACTCTAGGAAATTGAGACTATTGTTGTGAGTCATGTTTATTAGTGTAATTATATGTTAGTATAGTGGAGATAATTTTGGTGTATCATCTCATTAGAGTAGCTTATTTTTCATGTTACTTATATCCCTTTTCATCTAAGAAAATAAGTAGTGTATGTGATAAGAAATCAAAATCATATATATGGAGTTATCCCTTAAAACTAGAGGTACACCTCTGCTATAGGAAATCCATAAGCCTAGAGGTAATCCAATGTTGCCTAAATATTATAGTAGGATTGAACAACCATCTCTAGTGTGTAATATTTGGTGACAAAAATTCTATCATGCCTAATTTGACCATTATTTTAAAGACATATTATCAAGATGAATGCTAGTCTTCATAACATCACAGCTACATATGGTGTTATAATTATCATTTGGTGACTCCATTCAAGGTAATATCTAGTTGTAGACCAAGTTTTATCAATTATTTATTCATAATTCATGGTCCTTACTAAGTCAAATTCTAGTAGAGGTATGAATCTTATAAACCCACTCTTCCAACCTAAACTTCCTCTTGAATTTAAACATCCTCTTGAAGTTAAACATCCTTAGCCTATCTTGACCTTTAAATAAAAAAATAATTTTCAAGCTAATAAAATTAAGAGAGTAAAGAGGAAATTGAGGCTAATATATCTAGGCAGCATGCCTTCTTAATCCTTAACATTTAAAATCACATAAACCTCAATGCATATGATGATATACTTATTTATGCTAACAAGAGTGTTTCCACATTCAATGGGGAAGGTCATGTCACCCTTATTGATCATATTAGGGACATATCAAACTTATACAATTTTCATAATGTTATTGAGGTCAACATTGACATTAGGCTACTTGTCATGTCCATTAGAGGAAAAGTGCTTGACAAGTATAGGACATTATATGAAGGGTGTATCACTACTTGGGATTATTTTTTAGAGTTTATAGCCTCAAGGTTTGAAGAAAAAAGTGATCACACATTACTCATTCATCAACTTAATGTGATTCAAAGGGGTCTTATGGAGACTATGCACGACTTTAATGTGAGATTCTTAAAAACATAGTATAGGATGCCTCCTCCCATGAGACAACTTAAAATATATGTGTTTAATACACATATAAGGTCTATTGGTATTGACATATCCATCATTTTGTAGTTCATGGGTGGTTACTCCTTTCTTAAAGCTTATGACCTAGACATTAGAGTTGAGAATGGCCTAATACAAGCTGGCAAATTACCTCCAAAAGTATCCATGCCTATTCTACCCAATATGTCTACTAATACTCCAAGTCTTAATCAAGTCCCAAATTCAAATACCAAGCCTAGAGATACCCCTAAGAAGACAAAGGATACTATTGATTAAGAAGCTAGGTTTAAATTCTTAGAGGTTGAAGTTAAGAAACTCAATCTATAATATGGAGTTAATCAAGACCTTTATCCATATCCTCAAAAATTAAATAGGTTCCCACCTCATAAATATGGTCAAGGAAGTGTTTAATTATAACTTAACTTCAATAGGCCAACCAATGCATATAACCCAACTTATACCTCCAACACAAGAGGCATGGTCCTAGTGCATAGTAACTTGGTCTAAGGAGAAGAATGACATCAAGTAAAATTCATGGATGCCAATTAAGTTGAAGGACAATCTACAGTAACTCAAGGAGTATTTACTCATTAATTTTTAGTATAATATGAAAACCTCATGCAAGTAAATGAACGATGGTAGCCTTAATGAGTGAACCTTGCAAATTTTCTAATGGAAGATACTTTTGTCCTCAATCAAAATTCTTTAGTTACAACTAATAAAAAATCCAAAAGGAAGTCTTTAGGAGATGTTCATGGTGTTGACACAAGTCCAAGTAATCCTCCTACAAGGTAGTAAGGTATGACTACAAGTATGGTAGACCTTACAACTTCTATACCTATTTCAAATTAGAATGTTGGAAGGGTGAATCAAAGTGTTCCAATGTCTCAAACTCAAGGCACCTTTATTCCTTCAAGAACACAATAAAAGGTAAATGTTATTTCTTTAAACATCATTGATTCTTTAGAGAATGATAAAGGTAGTATCTCTCTTTGGGAAGTGCTTCACATTCCCAGTCAAAAGGAACTTCCTCAAGAATAGTTATCCTAAATTCACCTCATTCCTTAACCATCACGTCATGGACATGTTTCCCTCACCAATGCTACCACTCACATTATTAAACCTGATTCTAAATTTTAAAATCCTCCACCCTTATACCTCACTCTCATAATGGGAGGTAAACTTAGTCATAACCACATTATGAATAGTGGAACAAGTACCTTAATGATGCCCAAGCTTGTGGAAGATAAATTGGGTTATTAATATGAACCATAAAGTAAGGGAGTAATCTAACTTGATGGGACACTAAGTAAGTTAGTGGGACTTATCAAAGGGTCAAGAGTTTTCTTGTATTATTTTTCTAGATTCTCAATCCTTCAAGATATAGTAGTGGTGATTTGTTTGCTCATTTTACCATCCACATTTAAAGGGATCAAAACAAGGTATGGAGCAAAGGTAACCATTATAACTCAACCATTGGTTAAGTTTCATATTGATCCCTCTGTGGAAACAAGCTCTAAGCTCAATTGTATAAGCAATGATCAAGAGGATTATTTTATGGATGATAGAGCATCCTCTAATCTTGAGCGCATATCTAATCTTTTTCTAGATAAGTATGGTGCTGGAAATTATGGACATGATCCATACACTTTCTTTGAGCAAATTTATCTTGTCACATACATCATCCATGAGGTAGGTGATGGACAATCTGAGGTAAACATTGAAAATTATTTTATACAAGATGTTGAGAGTAATTAACTCATTAATATGCATGATGATAATGGTTTTCAAAGCATGATAAATAAGGATGATGAAGAAGACAATGTCATTTAGCCTACACAAGATGGAGGAGTCCTTAAAGGTGAATTCTATGAAGAGGAATATGACCTATGACAATATATTCATGCCATAGTTCAAGAGTTAAATTAGTTAAGTAAGTCAACTTACTTTCTTAAAAAACATGAATCTAATAGTAAGGTTATTGATTAATATCCCAAACATGAAGGAGAGTGTCTTATCAAGCATGAGGATGAATGTCTAGTCACTACCAAGAAGATTATAGTCATGGAGGATTAAAATGAACACAAGGTAGAAATGTGTGTGTTTGAGGAGTAGACCAAACCTTAACCTGAGGTTGAATCACTTTTAGATGTGTTGGAGTAGATAGAAGATAATATTGATGGTTATGAACATCAAGTACATCATGTCCTAGAAGAGACTAATGTTGAGGTAACTTTGATCACTCCTAAGTTTCAGTTTGAGGAGTGTCAATTGGACATGATAGAGATTAAGTAGAATACAAACTAAAATAAGTCTTTTGGAGAGATAGTAGGAGTGTCCTTGAAAACTCCAAGTACCACACTTGTAGATATAATAAGATCTAAATATGGTGATTCCTTTGACTATCTATATAAGCAAGTATTTATTGATAAGTATGATTCACATGATGGATTGATTTTTAGAGAACAAATGATTAATAGGTACTATATTTTATCTTGGTTGAAACAATGGTGAATTTTTTCTTCACCTCAAAGTGTTTGAGGTTTGGTACATACTAGAATATGTGTGATTTCTTATGTTATGCATGTTTCCCCTAAGTGTTCTTTAAAACATAAGTATGTGTTTTTATTGATGTTTTATTTTTTATGTTTTTGTGTGTGTTTATTTATTGTTTTTTGGTGTTATTTTAGAGAAAATTTAGTATCAATATAGTGCATAGGTGATTCCATAGCCCAATGGCTAGGATAAGGCTACTAGTCTTTGGTATAGTTGGCATGCTACCCCTAAGAAATTACCAAAATGTTAACTAATTTGACCATAAGTAAAATTAGGTCAAACCCTTATGTAGTTTAAACTTGTCATAGGGTCCCATAGGTTGTAAAATGTTTCTTATGGTATTTAATAAAGTTAAACATATGTTTATCTTTGTCATATTTGTCTAAAGTTAGTCCTATGTCATTCTAAGCCACATTTTGAGTCATTTATAGAATGTTTAAGGTTTTCATAAGAAGAAAAGTATGTAAAAGTGTAATATGATTTCCTAAATATTATAATATGTTAGAGAAATTATTTTGAGGCTGACATCTTATAGGTTCAATGTTAAAAATAGGAAGATTAGGTGGTTTCATGTGGTTTAAGGTAGTTGTATAGCCTGTACAATAGTTGTGGCATGTGGGAGACTTAAAAAACATCCTCTTCAGATCCCCATAGTCTAATTATATGCTTGGGTAGATTTGAAAAATTCAAAAATGGAAAAAACCATTTTATCTTTCCTATCACTCTCTTAGACATGGTCAAATAGTCAACCAATTTCCATGGTACAGACAAGAGGAGGTGAGTTGGAATAAATTATTTTGAGTGATGATATTACTCTATATGTAATTTAAACTCATGATAATAGTTTTATGTTTGGTTGTTTTTGATATATGAACCATTTCTAAGAGTCTTCACTCCTTTTTTCTACCTATACATCCCCATGGCCTCTAATTTTTTTCTCTATTTAGAATCATTTGATCAATTCAAGTGTTGAAAGTGTTTGTAAAGGACATGAAAATCCTTATTACATAGTTATTATCTTAATTTACATGTGTGGAGGTCAAGACATATTTTGGAATACCTTATTATTCTAGTTGGAAACATCACTAAGGTATCTAGACATGTTTTCATTAGAAATAGAGTTTTTTCTTCATGTGTTGGTTTTGGGATCAAAGGTGATGTTTTTTCCCACCTCTCACAAAATTATGATTATTTTTACCTTTTTAAGGTTTGTTATTAAGACTATTTTAAATGGAGTGAAAGGACTAATACACACACAATCAGACTTATTTACAATATTCACCTATAACCAAGTGGACTAAGTCCTCGAATAGTCATGTTTATGACACAAATTTCTCAATATGGTTAAGGGACTCTCAAAATGTAAATAACAAGATTGAGATTTTCAAAGAGGTCAGAGATTAGAGACTAGTCTACCACACACAGTCTTAAACTTGATATTCACCTATAGGTATCTCCAATACAAGTCTGATCAATGTTGAAATGGAGATTCTGGAACTCACTTGAGTCTTTAAAGTAAGTCTAAGGGAATAGAGAAGAACATTGTGACAATGGTGAGGTAATTTTGTGAAATAAAGTTTGAGTTTAAGGTTTTCAAGTTAGGAAAGTTGTAATTGAGACACTTTACCTTAACTTTGCTAAATTACATTTTGCTCATACACTTGGTCCTTCCATAGTAGAGTGTTTTGAAGAATGAACAAGTCTTATAGTTTCTCACATGTAGCCAAATCATAGTGTTAGTGCCTTGAAAAAATAAAATGGTTGATTGATCAATATATGATTATGTTTAAAGGGTTTATAAATTAGCTAGGTTTTGACCTAAGATATTTAGGAAAAACTATGCCAAAAGGACTAAAAGCAACCAGATTTATAGTGACCTATAGTACTGATTGAAATTATGGTTTCTAGGCATAAAAATGAACTCATACAGGTATGGGATGATCAAATGACCTTATAAGTAATAAATGGATTTTAAGTATAGTAATTTGACATAGGTCATCACCTACAAGGGTCTCCAAAGGCAAATGATGATACATAATCAACCTTATAGAGCAAGAGACAAGTATAGTTTCTTGAAGTAGAGGGGATTTCACATAGGTGCGTAGTGGTATCAACTCCATTGATAATATATATTTAATAGTATATATTAATTTGAAAATTCATGACTATACTCAAAATCTTCATATTCAAAGGTCAACACCTATAGGCCTACTTAATGGAGTATACTTAGTTTTGACCCAAGTAGAAGGTGGAATAGTGTTTGAAAGGGTTTGAGGAGGTGAGTTGGAATAATACCTTATCTTTAACCTAGGCACATCTACAACCAATATTGGTAGGGTGTAAGCTAGGAAGAAATGAGAAGGTATAGTGTGTGATAGTTAATTTAATCAGCTATGAAGAAGTTTGGAAAGATGAGAGTCACTTGATAAGGTTATAATAATATATTAAATTATCCATTTTCACTCTCATACATAAAAATCAAGGTGAAAATAGACTAACTTAGTCCAAACCCAATGAAGCATAAGAAGATTGGCAGCCAACTAGCTAGTTTTGAGAAATTTGAGTTTTGAGGCTCCTAGATTAGTGATATAACCATAGAATTTTACACAAAAGGTAATAAAGACCACTTGCCTATATTCCCTATATTTTATCTCAAATAGAGGGCACTCCCAGTCAAGACCACCTTATAGGTTGAGCACATGAAGATTGGAAGGGAGAAATGAGAGAGCTTGTATGGATGTGGGATGTTGTCCATAGTTTAATTGAAGATTAAAAAGTATAGGAAAGACCTTAAAATTATTTGAAACCCTAATAAATGTTCATCACACAATAATACCCAACTAGGCCTATTAGGCCTAGAACTAGGCCTAAGTCCTACAGTTACCTAGTTCTATTTATATGACTACAAGACCATTATACACCATGTGAATACCTCCATGGGTGAGTTTAGGATGGATTGGAACCACTATTATATAGAGGAATAATGCAGAGTGGTTAATTTGACCTAGAACCATGACAAAGGTACCCAAAATGCACTCAAAATCTTGATAGGCCATTTTCAAACATTCACATCTATATGGATACCAAGCATGGCTCCTTAAGAAGATAGGGGTAGTTGGGGAGGGTCATATAATTAATATTTATGGAATTTTTTTATGAGTTGGATGTCCAAGTTTTGTGAACTATCACTAAAAACCAAAACCTTATAAAACCCTTCAAAATAATGGTTTTGACTCAATGGGGAAAATATGTAAAGAGATGAATTTGGGAGGTGTAGTGTGGCCTTATAAGTGTTTTAGACTTATTGAAAACTCTCTAAAGATCTTGGACATAAAATTGGTTTGTACTCTACTTGTACAAATAAATTAAATTTAAGGTTTGTTATAAGTTTTTATTATTATTTTTAGGTATAGATGAGTTTTGATGGATGAAAACTATTGAAGGAGGTCTGTATCAACTTATTATAACTCCCTATACTCACTTATCCCCTTGGTTAAGCTCAAAATTACCTCCACTACATATTTCATTTTAGGCAATTTTAGACAAATGGTGAAAAGAGTGACTGCCTAATGAGTGTATACACATAATATTTTTAATTTTTATCAAATAATAATGCTTTACATATTATAGGAACCCATCAAGACTTAATATCTCTAAGTGAATGGCTTAAGGGGTGCACCATGAAATGGGTGGGTAGACCTTTGGTTGCTCACATGATTTTTGTCCCTTATTGGCACATTATAACAAATCTAACTAGATCTTAAAATCCTTCTCTAAGCTATTACTCCTCCCTTATACACTCCAATATTTTTCCTCTTTCCATCCCTCTTTTCCTCACCTTGATTACCTTTCACTAGTTGATTGTATTACATTGATTAGGTTGACCCTATACATTTTTTAGCCTCTAATTATTATACAAGGTCAACTACATTAACCCTATACTATTTAGGGATATTTTTCACTTGGAGTTTCATTAGACCTTTAACCAACCTAGATGAAGACCTAGTGATTTATCCCTTGAAAACATATAGGGTTGACCCCATACAATTGGAATATTTATAAGGATTTAGGGTGAGATCCACTTATAAATACAAGATCCTTTTGTCATTATTTTAATATGCAATCAAGATTTATTATTCATTTGTACTTATTTGATCTGTAAACTGAAATTACAAGTGTAGTACATCCAAAAAACACTTTTTCACATTTAAGAGATCCTTCAATTTCTCAATTTTTTTGTTTAATTTTGTATAAAGAAATTAGAACCAAAATTTAAATGAAGATCAAAATTAAATAATAATAAAATAAAATTAAAAGAATTCACTAGTAAATTGATAACAAAGTTTGGCTTCAATAGCCTACATCTCTGGGTCCATTCAAAGTGAGGACTATTCTCATTAATTCTATGCAACAATTGGCTTCCAAAATCAATACAAGTCTTCAATTCACCTTCTCTAATCTCTGCTTGCCTATAATTATATCTCTCAGACCTAAAAGTAATGTCCCAAGGTTGTACAAAGCAATAATAAGACTCTAACCTTCTTAAATCTCTTTACACAGTCAGTTTCTTCCCCCCTTCAAGTAGAATTTCATTCCTTTTATAAAACTTCAACCTCCGTAGCTCAAGTGGTCAAAGGCTATTCCTTTTTCACCAAATGTGCAAGGTTCAAAACCATCAGCCTCCTTTTTAGGCACTTGGAAACCTTCGGTCTTCCTCCTTGGGCGCATTTGAATCTTCTTTATCCCACATGTGTTGGGTGTAACTATTTTTCAAGCTTAAAATAGGTAAGTCAGTCCCTTTTCAAATGTAGAAACTTAGGCGCTAGCTTAGACTATCGTTATACTTGGTCATTGCATGATTTGTGTGGTGATGTGGTAGCTGGTGCATGTTGGTTTTTGGCACCTTATTTCAAAGTGATAAATTTTTGAAACTTAAATACAATTTCTCAAATAACATATCAATAAAAACACCAAACCAATTTTGTTTTTTAACACCAAATCATTTTTCCATGTGTCAAATGGCTATTGGTCCACTTGGCATATTAAATAGTGCCACATCACTTTTGGTACCCCTTTTTTTGCCTGTCATAATATTTCTTCAACTAGCTATATCTTGAGCATCCAGACTCTATTTTTCATTCTAAAAGAAGTGCTAGAAAGCTCTCAATGAATTATATGATGTGAAAATGATTAGACCAAAATTTGAAGACTTTAAAAAATGGAATGGTACATGGATCCACCTGGATTACTCCTCCCCACTGGGAAATTTTGGACCTCTAAAAGTTGAAATTAATTGGTAATGAGGTGAGGGTATTTTTCCCTCACCTTTACAACTTCCATCCATCTAGCCTTGCTTGGGTGCATCCTTTTGAGACCAACATGAAGATATTCAACATTACCTCTTTGTAAAGTCCACATATTCCTGTCAAGTATAGTATCTTCCTATAATTCTGTTAGATATTCAAGAGAAAAATCATCAATGAAAGGAATGGATACACTTTCATCATGATCAATTATCATTGGAGGCTCATACAATTTCATATTTTCCACATTTAAAACTAAATAAATCTACATGTAAGATGGTAAATCTAATCATAAGGCATTTATGCCAATTTTTTCCATTATCTAAAAAGGACCATACCAGATTGGTTTCAGCTTATTACCTTCACTTGTCAGTCTTTCCTTACTAATGTGAAGCCATACCATATCACCTACAATAAATTGGTGATCAATACGATGTTTGTCATGCCTAGCTTTGTGCTTGGCTTGAATTTTCTCCAATTGAGTATGAATAGTCTGATGTATGAGATATATTTGTTTAATGAACTTCTTAGCTTGAATGGCTTCTTTTGGTTCACCAACAGCTGTATCCTATCCATAACAAACATCTAGAGGAGATTTAGGCAAGTATCCATAACAAACTTCAAATGGAGATTTCATTGTAGAAGAATGAAGTGCTCGGTTATATGCATGTTGTATGTAACACAATTGTTCATCCCATAACTTTAGATGTTTATTGCTATAACCCCTAAGCAAATGTACCATAGTGTGGTTTATAACCTCTATTTGTCTATTGGTTTGTGGATGAAATGCAATGATCTTTTTTAATTTAGTGTCCATTAGTCCCCACAAAGTTGACCAAAACTCCCCAATAAATCAAGAATCTTGATCAAAAATAATTGAAGTAAGAAAACCAAAATGAACCCATACATGTTTAAAGAACAAGTGTGCAGTGCCTTCATCAGTAATTTACTTAGTGCAAGGAATCAAAACACACATTTTGCTAAATCTATCCATGACCACATATAAATAGTCATGTTTTCTTTGTGTCATAGGCAACCCCCCCATAAAATCCATGGAGATAATTTCCAAAGGGTGAGTAGGAATAGGTAGAGGAGTGTAAAGTCCCAGTTTCCTATTACTAGGTTTACTTATGGCACAAAGGGTACATCCCTTTATATATTTAGCAACATTTTCCTACATACAAGGCTAGTAATAATACATTTTCAAATGTGCAACTATTTTAGCAACTCCAAAATGACCAGAAATAAGAGAAGTATGTGCTTCTATAATCATGTGCACCCTCTCATTTTGAGGAATACATAGTTTACCCAAATGATACAAAAGATCATTGTGTACATGATAGTCTAATTCTTCTACTTGTCTACTACTCACCAAGTCTTTATAAACATCATAAAAATCAAGATCATTAACATATTTTTATTTATAACTTTCATGAGACAAAGAACCATGTTGTAAAAGAATAGATGCAACAACCATAGGAGGCCTAGATAACATATCTGCAACCTTATTCTGAATTCCTTTTTTATACTTGATCACAAGATGAAATTGTTGTAAGAAACCCATCCAATGAAAATGTCTAGACTGTTGTAGTTTGGTTTGTGATTAAAGATACTGTAAGGGATGATGATCTGTATGTATTATTGTTTCTTTTCCCATTAAGTAATGTTTCCATTTTTTAACACTTTGAACCAACACATACAATTCCTTATAATAAGTTGGATATTTTCTTACTGCACTTGTAAAGGTTTCAAAATGATAACAAACTGGTTTTTTACCTTGCATTAAAATAGCTCCCATAGCATACTCACTTGCATCCATCTTGATCTCAAATGGTTGTTGTATATTACGAAGTGCCAAGACCAGAGTAGTACTTATCTTTTCTTTCAAAGTGTCAAAGGCTTTTTGATGTTTGCCTCCCCACTGAAAAACCTATTTCACAATTGTCAAAGAATGCAAAGGTGATGCAATATATGAAAATTGAGAAATAAACTTTCACCAAAACTGTACTGCACCAGGAAAAATTTTAACCTCAATTGTGTTAGTGGGTGTAGGCCAATTAATAATGACTGCCACTTTTTCAGGATCAATTTTCAATTTACCATGTCCTACAACGTAACCCAAGTATATCAAAGAGGTCTTGCCAAATTCACATTTTGACATTTTTAGATAAAGTTTTTCCCTTCGTAATGCATCCATGACTTTCTTAATGTGGATCACATGCTCTTCCCAAGACTTGCTAAAAATCAATATATCATATAAGTAAACTATACCAAAATCATCAAGGAACTGTCTAAAAACATCATTCATCAATCTCATGAATGTAGCCAGGGCATTACACAACTCGAAAGGATTAACAAGCCATTCAAACAATCCCTATTTTGTTTTGAAGGCAGTTTTCCACACATCACCTTCATTAATTCTTACTTGATGATATCCACTTCTCAAATCCAGCTTAGTGAAATAAATAACATGTTTTAATTGATCCAACAAATCATCAATATGAGGAAGAGGGTAATGGTTTTTAATAGTAATTTTATTTAAAGCATGAAAATCAACACAAATTCACCAAGTTCCATCTTTCTTTGGCACCAAAATAATTGGAAAACCAATAGGAGATGAACTTGGATGAATAACACCTCTATCCAATAGATCCATTACCTATTTTTTGATTTTCTCATTTTCTACCACTGATAACCTATACATGTCAATGTTAGGGAGAGGAGAATCTTGCAATAACTAAATTTCATGTTGAACTCCCCTTTTAGGGGGAAAGCCCTTAGGATCCTGAAATACATCATTGTAAGTGGAAATGATTTCAACCAATTCATTCTTGTGTCTAGGATCACACTTTTCCAAAGCCTGAGAATATTCTTTTTCCTTAGACTTAATCAACATGAGACAAAAAGTCTTGCTTGAATTAACTAGTCTTTTCATTTGCCCTACTGTAACCAAGGAAAGACTTGTTCTAATATGATGTGCTCTAACTATATATTCAATGCCATCCTTAACAAGCAAGTACTTATTCTCCTGTCTATAAAATATTTCTTTTCTATCATAAAGATATGGGCTTCCCAAAACAATCCCACATATGTCTAATGGAACAAAATCCAACTCAACCTCATCTATGAACTGGGATGTGATGGAAAACCTTAGTCTACAAGTTTATGAGACTTGTAGCTTCGCATTGTCACACACCCAACCTAGTGGATAAGGCTTTGGATGGGGATTGGTTTGTAAGCCTAGCTTCTTGACAACCTCTTTAGAAATTAAATTTGCTTGTGAACCACTATCAAATAGAGTGTCAATCTTAGTATGTTTTGAAAAAAATGTATTGTGGAACAATTCATTTCTTTTCTTATCAACATGCACATAATTCTATTACAAGAAGATGCATCATTCGATGACTTAGTGATAGAAACTGAAAGAGAAAAATCATTATGTAATCCCATATTTGTGATCTTAGTTTCATCACTTGAATCTGAACCTAAGTCCTAAACCATAGCATTACCCTTCTTTTATTTATTTTGAAACCTCTTAGGCCATAACTCAGGGTGTAGTTTCCAACACTTAGACTCATCATGATTTTTCTTGCAATGATTACAAAATGGTTTTCCTTCTTCTTTTTTAATAGTAAAAGTGGATTTTTGTTTACCCTTTCCTAATGAACTTTCCCCTTTGTATTGATTAACATTAGATTGCTTACTTTTAGGAAAAGATTCTTTTGATTGTTTTCCTCTAGCCTCTAAATGAGTGGCTTGAAGACATACTGCATCAAAATTAGTGGGATTGAACATAATAATTATATGTCTTAAGTAACTATGTAGCCCACCTATATATTTTAGCAGTGTTTCTTATGTGTATAGAGGAACATTCAAAAGTAAAGCTTTTTTCCTAAATTCTTGTGTATAATCTTGAAGATTTTGGCCTTTTCCTTGTCTGAAACTTTGCCAATCCATCATGGCTTGTTGTATATAGCCTAAAGGATAGAATTGTATCTGAGTTTTTCAATAAATTCATTCCAAGTAGAAATCAAGTTACCTTTTTGAAGCTTGACTTCCTTCAACTTACTCTCCCACCAGAGGAGGGTTGTGCCTCCCATACGAAGAGTAGCCAAATGAATTTTTGACTCATCCCGTACTATATTTTAGACCTTGCAATAAACTTCAATCTTCTCAACCCAATTATTCAACTTTTTAGCATTAACTTCACCATTAAACATTGGTAATTCAAACTTAATATCTAATTTTAGTGAAGGGAGAGATTCCATAGTTTTTGTACCATTATCTGATGAATAAGGTTTTTAGTTTCTTTACCTTTTTATTCTTGTGAATTACCTTCTTTTTCATTCTTAGATTTCCTTTGTTTGTCATGGTATAGTTCCTCAACCATGCTTCTCATGTCCATGAAAGCTCGACAGAAAGCTTGTTTAGATTCCATCTCTTCTTTGACCATCCTTGAAGCATGCCTTGAACCAATCTCTAGATTATACTCAATGATTTTTCCTTCACCCTTTTGGGATTTAGACCTTGTTAACATACACTAGCAATCACTATTAAATAACAACTGCTCTGATACCAAAAATCTGATCTATAAACTAAAATTACAAGTGTAGTACATTTGAAAAACACTTTTTCACATTTAAGAGATCCTTCAATTCTCAATTTTTTTGTTTAATTTTGTATAAAAAAACTAGAACCAAAATTTAAATGAAGATCAAAATTAAATAATAATCAAAGAAAAGTAAAAGAATTCACTAGTAAATTGATAATGGAGTTCAACTTCAATAGCCTATATCTCTGGGTCCGTTCGAAGTGAGGACCATTCTCATTAATTTTGTGCAATAAATGGCTTCTAAAATCAATACAATTCTTCAATTCATCTTATCTAATCTCTGCTTGCATATAATTATATCTCTCAGACTTGAAAATAATGGCCCAATGCCATACAAAGTAATAATAAGACTCTAACCTTCTTAAATCTCTTTACACAATCAACTTCTTCCCCCCTTTAAGTAGAATTTAATTCCTTTTATATAAATTCAACCTCTATAGCTCAAGTGGTCAAAGGCTATTGCTTCTGTGCCAAAGGTGTAAGGTTCAAAACCATTGACCTCCTTTTTAGGCACTTGGAAACCATCAGTCTTCCTCCTTGGGCGCATTGGAATCTTCTTTATCCCACATGTGTTGGGTGTAACTATTTTTCAAGATTAAAATAGGTAAGTCAATCCCTTTTCAAATTTCAAGACTTAGGTGCTATATTAGGCCACCGTTAGACTTGGTCATTGCATGATTTGTGTGGTGATGTGGTAGCTAGTGCATGTTGGTCTTTGGCACCTTATTTCAAAGTGATAAACATTTGAAACTTAAATATAATTTCTCAAATAACATGTGAATAAAAAAACCAAACCAATTTTTTTGCACTGAATCATTTTTTCACATGTCAAATGGTTATTGGTCCACTTAGCATATTAAATAGTGCCATGTCACTTTCGACACCCCTTTTTTTGCTTGTCACAAGATTTCTTCAACTAGCTATATCTTGAGCATCCAGACTCCATTTTTCATTCTAGAAGAAGTGATAGAAATCTCTCGATGAATTATATGATGTGTAAATGATTTGATCAAAATTTGAAAAATTTCAAAAATGGAATGGTACATGGATCCACCTGGATCATTATTTATAATCTACTCTTCCATCATTCTACTTGAGGAGTCTTAGCTTAGGGTTTTTAATTGGAAAATCTAGTCTTATTGATAAGTCTTAGATGTTTTGATCTTCCTTAGTGATCCTTATAAACCATAACAACCTCTTGAGAAACCCCTTTGGCTAATAGAGAGATTGGGTCTCAATGGTTTCACATTTAGGTAAGTATATTCTAACTTTATTTTACTCTCTTTAGTAGATAGAAGTAGCATAAGTATTTACTTAAATAATATTACTCTTCATATTCCATGTATTAGGGTCTTAATAATACTTATCTTAATTGATATTCTCTTATACATGTTTTGATTTCTTTCCTAACCTCTCATGTTGTGACACAAGCTTTGGTGTGCACTACATTAGATTTACTTTCTTGTTTATTAGATATAGAGTGAACATTAAACGTAAGAATATTTTAGGGTTATTATGTGATTGTGTTAGACTGTAGGCTTTGTAACCCTTCCTAGCATGGTTTATTATGACAATTTATCCCTTAATTATATCTATTAGATCCCCATATTGGTCATGCTCTCTCTTAACAAATGTATTCCCAATAGGAAGTGTAGGTATGCTCTATCTTCTCTGAGCCAGGATTGATTTCTAGACATGATGCATTTCTGATTGCATATAGTGAGAAGATGAGAAGATTATTTTTGGATGTTTTTAAGGTCTAATTCATGGATTATAAGGCATAAGTACCTTTAATATGTGTCCTAACACCTATTCCACTAATTTGGTTGAGCAACTGAAGGTCACATTGATGATAAATGTGAATAATGAGGCCTAGAATACCAATGAGTGATTACAGGAAGTGAATGCAAGTGACATGAAAAAGGCTATTAGTTAAGGAATCATATGATGAATGTCACACCTTATTTCTAGCCCCCTTAAGGCATTGCATATGTATCAAGTCTTCCTAGTCCAATTTTGAGTAGTCAATAGATGCCTCATCATGAAAGCAGTTTTAAGAAGGTAGTTGAAGGGTGTCTATTATATTTTGAGGAGTTTTTCATGCTTTAAATGGACACTTATCCAAGAAGACCTTCATGTTATATTATCCACTTAATTATTCTATAATATAAGTGGTCCTCATCACTTGACACTTGTTCTTGTGACCCTTGCGCTCCACTTCTTCTCTCTCCTCTCACATGATCTATAAATGCAAGTCATTTTGGATTTTGGGAAAAAATTCCACACCTATTATGGTGAAGCCTTACTAGTTTGAATAATTTATATGCCTTTGAAATATTTTTTTCTAAGATAGTTTTGATTTCATCAACCTCTTATTTAATTGTGTGATGTGGTGTGTAGTGAAAGGTTAAGTGATTAGTATTTATCCTTGTTTTATCTTTGCTCTTCCATGTTTGATTCAAGTTGTTCTCACTATAATAGGTCATATAAAGTGTATTAAAGTGTATTTTCCTATCTCTAAGTGTAATGAAGTAGCCTTAGTGTTTATAATATGACCTCTGGTTCACTCACCTTAAGTAGTGTAATGTGTATCACCTCTATGTTTGAAACACTTATGTTAGATCACTCTAGGATATTAAGACTAATGTTGTGAGTCATGTTTCTTAGTGAAATTATATGATAGTATAGTAGATATTATTCTGGTGTATCACCTCATTATAGTAGTTTATATTTCATGTTAATTCTATCCCTTTTCACCCAAGCAAACAAGTAGTGTAAATGGTAAACAAGTAAAGCCATATCTAGGGAGCTAGCCCTTAAACCTATAGGCTTACCTATAATATAGGCAACCCATAGGCCTAGAGGTAATCCCAAGTTTCCCAAATCTTAGATTATGATTAAATAACCATCTCCATGGTGCAAGATTTTGTAACAATAGGAAATATAGGTGAAATCTTGATAATAGTCTAACAATACTTTCAATCAAGTGTCCACACTTAAAATATATAATGATTAGGGATCACCTCAAAAAATCATGAGGATCACATCGTAGGCCATGATGTACACTCATTGCAATTATAATCATATTTCAAAAATTAAAACAAAATAATCCCCATAAACCCACAACAAATCTATGGGGTACCACTAGTTGACACATGGAGGTAACTAAGAGGGACAAGATACTAATTGATTCTATTAGGTGTTCCTAGATTCTAACATGATTACAATAATGTTTAACTTCCTTTATAGCTTTTCTAAGTTCATTGGTGGCTCCTTGAAGATCACCTCAACTTGGGCTGCTAGTCTTTTAGAGATTTAGAAAGATGATTCTATTAATGTTTGGACTCTAAAGTCCTAGTTGATGCTCACTATGGACTGAGTTGATAGGTCTAACACTGACTAGGCTTCTTCCTAATCTACCTTGGACAATTTATCCATCATAACTTGGTTAAAGTAACCTAGGTAGACCAAGCAAGGTACCATCTAGGTGGCATAACATAAAGATATTGATCTCTTTGATGTAGGTCAATATATTATTATCACCCTCTTTCATGGGTCCCATCTTAGTGTGGGCTAAGGCTAACCACTCCTCCATTTCTGATCTCATGTTCTTGTCATAAGTTTTGTATAACCCCAATTTTGAGGTTGGAATTAATTTGAGCTCTGAGAACATTCCCTTATTGACCACTACCTATATATTTTAACACTTACCATAGATTTCCATCATCCTCCCCATATAAGATTGAGTTTGGTGTATAATTATGTCAATCTCAACCTGAGTCTCCACTAATTTCCCAAGGATTAAGAAAAGTATTAGGAGGTTGTCCTTAACCTAGTTGATTAGTCTGAGTAGGAATGTGTTCTTCACTTGGGAGTCAAGAGTTTGGAATTGTCTCTAAATGTACTCAAATATCTTCTTAGATATGTTTTGTGTAGCTTAAAATATACTCAATGGGTCCTTAGTCATATTCCTCTCTCCAATAGAATTTCTCACCTTGGTAAGGGAAAACAAATCATGATGGGTCTGCCATATCATCAAGTTACCCTTCTTGAGAAATATATACATGAACATGCTTTTCATACTCTTGAAGGCTTGTTCAAAACTCCACTATACATTTGGATTTCCCTAGAAATCTATATTTAGTGCTTGTGACCATAAGACCATCCCTCATGTTGTGGGGGGTATAGGAGGTGTGGTTGAAAGGTGGTGAAGTGCATAGGATGATCTGTAGGGGAGATGGAGGAAGTGGAAGGAGTGAAAGAAGAAAGGAGTGGGGTCCAAGGGTAAATGAGAGTGAGAGGAGGGAGAATGAAAATTGAGGCCCATGGGCACATTTTATCTTTCCATTATTTTTGAGTGAGGTTCACCTAAGGTGGAATTTACCCCAAGAATGATTCATGAAATAATAGGGAAGAGATAGGGTTTTTAAGGTGAGGCTAATAGGACCTTAGGTAAGGGAGAGGGGGTCATCAAAATAATAACTGATATGTTGCTTTTAAGGATTAGAGAGCCGTTTAGACCTATAGGGATGGTGGAATTAGATCAGAATGCCTTTAGGTTAGAGCTAGAGTATGGGTCAACTTTTATTTATTCTTTAGCCTCTTTCCCTTGTTATCTCTAGGTACTGGTAGATTGTCCAGTCAGGATGATAAGGGCCTTAAAGGATTATGGTAAAGGACATGGAGCTATATAGGAGAGTGTCATACTAATTTATGTAGGGACTGATAGGGTCCCTAATAGAAGGGGTATACTTTAAAATGTTGTACTCATGATAAATGTTAAAGGCATACTAAAAGAAGGCATTAAGGGGAGTCCAAGATGTGAGATGGGAGGAATGGAGGGGAATGAATAATCAAGGACAATTAGAAGAGTTGAGGCCAAATATACTTAATCAAATTATATAGGGGGAGTAATGGGAAATAGAGGGGGTAGAGCTAAACTAGTCAACACTAAAACTAGGATTTGGAATGTGGTAAGAGTGAGGGGTGGGAGGGAAATAAGAGAAGATAAAGAAGTGAGTAGGGAAACTTGGATGGGTTCCTAATAGGTACCTCATTTTGGTCTCTCTTTTGAGCTATCAACCACATTAAATCACATTAGCTCTAGGGCTAATGGCTAAGCAGACTATGATTGAGCTACCTAGTGTCATGTGGTTGAGCATAAGGAGAAAATAGAGGAGGCATAGGTAGATATTGGTGGTAGCAGAGATAAATCTAGATCTATATCTTAGTGAGGAGAAGGTGGTAGGATTTCCTTCAAGATTGTTTAAGAGATGTCTAGAGCTATTGGAGTTGGGTCCTCTAAATATCAAGTAGGAGTAAAAGGAGTTGCATAGGGGTTTGCTTAATCCTTCTTCCCCTTCTTTTTTACTTATATTTAGGATAACACTTCCTCATAATTATTAGTTTTAAAATAGATCTCATCATCATATTTATCTTGGTGGACATAGTTGATGTTAATCTAAGTTGAGTATTGTGATAAATGGGCTAGAATCACCCTTTTAGGGTCTCATTATTAAATATTACACTTTTTTAGGGTAAAGGAGTCTCACCTATATTCCATATCCTATATCAAGGAGAAGTTATGGTATAAATGGTGCTATATGGTGATCAATATCAATGGGTACACTTTATTTTAATGTTGTACAAAGAATATCAATATGTTACCCTTTAGTTGATAGGCGATCTCCTATTCTGTTAAGTGGTCAAGAACATAATATGGAAAATAGAGGGAGTCTTAGAGGAAGCCCATGATTTAGACCCCCATGTAATCCTTATATACCTAATATTACTTAATGGATATTATATAATCTTGGATTACCTTTGAGAGATGGGGCATCTGAGCTTGATTGACCACCTACTACACCACTAGGTAAAAGTGGTCATAGACATCCAAGACATGATGGTAGAATTAGTGGACATATAGCTTGTACAAGAAAATGTGGATGGTTTAGATCCCCATGTAATCCTTGTATACCTAATATTCCTTAATGGATATGATAAAATCTTGGATTGCCTTTGAGAGATGGGGCATCTGAGCTTGATTGACCACCTACTACACCACTAGGTAAATGTGGTCATAGGCATCCAAGACATGATGGTAGAATTAGTGGACATATAGCTTGTACAAGAAAATGTGGATGGTTTGGACACCAAGAAATCATGAAGGAAAGGATGAAGGTTTGAATGAGAGTGTCTCATAGATTACATATAGTAGGTAGCTCATCATGTATAAGTCAACTCCAGCTTAGGTGTTTTCAATGGTGTGGAACAACTTAAAGTTTTTCAATCCTCCTATGTTTGGGATGTTCAAGAGATTTAGGATCGTATGTATGAAGATCACCCATAACTCATTGACATGTTGGTAGTTTGGGTCCCTAAACAACTATTTCAATAAAATCATGACTACTTAGACCTCCTCATAGAAGGTGTGAATTATGTAAACATTTATTTTCTCTTTGTTAACCCACTCAGAGTTAGGATTCTCAACCCAATCATGGAGTATGTCATAGATCTAGTATGTGTTCATCTAGATCAACACTACCACTACATAATATGAGAAATATAAGTCTACAAGGGAGTAGTACATCTTAAAATTATTCCTAAATATATCAATAATCTGGTGATTATAGGTGGGTGAGCACACCTAATCATTGAAAACATCTTGCATGTGGATGGAATTATGGAGGATATCACCCAATAGGTTGATGTATGGAAATTCCTATAGTTTGGTTGCTACTTTATGAAGTCTTCACCTCTTATAGGACCTAAGGGCATCCTCATACTTAGCTATTTGGTCATCAACATCAAGAAAATATTTAGGGACCTAACCAATTAACTTAAATATATCATTATAGTACCTATACTTAATTAAACCAATAAGGAAGGTGGATTTATAGTACTTGGGCTCAACCTTCAGGTTTAAATATATACTAGGTATTAGAGTAGGATGGAGGGGTAATTAGGGATATTTGAGCATAAAATGCATAGGATATAGGTGCTATGTGGAATTTTAGAAGCAAGAGTTAGATATTTTTCATAGTTAGAAATGATAACTATTAATGAGATTCTCTTAAGATTTAAAATTACATGCATACATCCCATAAATTAAGGGCATTTGGTAGCTCACTTGATGTGAATTTAAATTTGAGTTTGTGGCTAGATTTTGTCCCTTTATATCTAAATATAGAATTGAAATCGAAGCCCATGATCCTCTACTACTACTAGATATAGAAATGGCTATGGGATGTTTTTAAAACTATCCAATCAAGTCTAGCTTCTTTTTCTATTAATTCTCAACATGTGGTAAGAATTCAATCACATCTCTTAGAGGCTTCTCAACTAGCTCTAAATTTATGATACATGTTATTTGTTCATTAGTCTTCCCATCAATGGTTGGCACCTAGGCATGGTTTCATACTCCATGTCATTCCTTTAAACTGGGTGATGTATCACCTAGGGACATGTGGCACACCTTAATTATCCCTTGAGTCTCATATGTACTTCATTATGATCTTGTCAATGTATTAAGTGGAAATTCATTTATTTATACACTACATGATGTGGTGCCATCCCATTCATATGGACTCTCACAAGATATGATATCTTTAAAAGGTCTGAGGGATTGGACTCTCTAACTCATGAAAATATGGTGCCTTCCCATTTAGCTAGAATCTCCCATGATCTGACATTTATGATAGGTTTGGGGGGCTAGCCACTCTGACTCATGGTGACATGGTGATTTCTTATTTAGTTGGCCTTTCCTAGGCTTTAACATCTTTGATTGGTTTGGGGGAATAGCCTTTCTAACTCATGATTATGTGTTACCTTCCCATTCAATTAGGCTCTTCTAGGCTCTGACATATCTGAAAAGTTTGGGGGAGTGGCCTTTTTGACTCATGAAAAGTGGCACCTTCCCATTCAGCTAGGATCTCTCAAGCTCTAACATGTCTAGTAGGTATAGGGAATTAGTTTCTCTAACTCATGATGACATGGAATCTTCACATTCAATCAAGCTCTCTTAGGATCTGACATATTTAAAAGGTCTATAAGACTGACTATTCTTACTTATGATGATGTGGCATCTTACCATTCAACCAAGATCTCCTAAGTTCTAAAATCTATGATAGGTTCAAGGGAATAGACTTTATAACTCATAATGATGTGTTAGCTTCCCATTGGGTTGGGCTTTCTTGAGATTTGACATCTTTGATAGGTCCAAGAGAATAGTCATTCTGACTTGAGATGGCATGGTGTCTTCTCATTCATATGGGATTTATAAAATTCACAAAAACTACCAAGTAAGCAAGATAAAGAGGATATGATGCGTTAAATCTTACTTGTTAGATGTGGATAACTTTATTTTCCATGGAGGACAATGGGTCTATTGATTTGATAAGGGAACTATAATCTAGGATATTTAAGTAAAAATCAACCTGCAACATTAGTGCCATGATTATAAAAATAAAAAAACATTCCTTTGTTATAAAGATAAATTAAAATAGGTTAGTTCCTACTTGAATAAATCTAGGCAGTTCATATTCTAAAAATTGGAGCATGCATCACTAGTAAAAACAAAAGAAAGGACTTTGAATCTCTAGTTCATGAAATTTTTAGAGGGGTCCCTCATTTTTGGTAAATATGGGTGCATTGGCCACACCACGTATAATAATTAATGACATATTCAAATGTCTAAGAAGGCAATCACATGAATAGGGGTTATATATAATAGATCATATTCAAATACTTGAAAAAGAAAGACAATAATAAGACAAAACACTCAAAAAAGTGTGTAAGGGAAAAACAACAAATATAAAGATGTTATAATTTCCCATGGATCAAATGTGTTAGCAAAAAACATAGAGTACATAGATATCAAGTACCTTATGTAATGTATAATCATTAATAATAGGCAGTTTTAAGTACACATGTAAGCTCAAACATGATAGTGTAGAGTGACCATCAAATCATATAACATGTGTATATCAAGATCATATAATATGGATGCCCCCAACATTTTAACAATGTGAGTAGAGGGAAGGCCCAACACCTATAAGATTATCATGTATTTGTGTATCTGTATGTAAGAGTAAAATGATATGCTAGCCCTCAACATAGAACTAACACATATATGCCAAGGGGAAAATAGAACATTTAAATGCCAAAAGTGTATTTGGATTTTTGAATTTTTTTTATTTTTTTGGTTTTATATAAAATAGATAATATCATCCTATGATCACATCCAAAGGATGATCATAGGTATTTATTTGCTCAAAACCTAGTGTAATAAATTGGTGATAATGCCAAGGAGCATGCATAGGTTTAATATGTATCATTTTAGTATCTATGATGCTCAACATATGTATAATAGGACTTTGGGGTATTAAAGTACCAATAGAATGAATAGGGGTTATTGGAACCAATCTTTATGTATCCTATGGTTTCTTTGGAATAAAAATAGTATGAACGTGTTTAGGTGCTCTAGATATTTGAATATGATGCATAAAAGATTAGGATTCCATGGAACCCACTATCTATCTCTGATATAAGGGTATCTCAAGTATTTGCCACTTAGTAAATGGGATTGCTTATTGTTTACCCTTTTGTGGTGGATTATCCCTAAAAATCTTGATAATTAACTACATAAGTATGAGTTTATCTTGTTTGAGAGGATGCTTATATGGAATATTGGAAACTATAATTACTTGATTGGAATGAATGTACCTAACACACCCATGATCTCTAGAAGGTACTAATTAAAGAGTGTGGATCAAAGGTCATCCCAAAAAAATGTCAAAAACACTTTTATAAGGTATAGCTAAGAAAGTAGTAACCACATGTGTGAGACTGACTTCTAAAAGTAGATCAATCTCACTAATAACCTTCTAGGAAGTACCATTGAATGCTCTGATTGATCTAGTAGAGGAGTGTAAATCATGATGATTATAACCCAAATACATAAGTAATGTCATGGTGAAAACAATATTAGTTGCACTATTATCAATCATAATACTATGTATGGGGTGTTTATCAAGGCATTCTTAAATGAATAGAAAATTAAGTTTAGAGTCATCATCCTTAATTTCACTACCATCAAAGGAAATAATGAGTTTCTAAACCATATGAGGTATATATCTCATGTAAGTACCAATGACCCCATATAATGGGTGTCCAAAATATGATGGAGGAGGATGTGCAATATATTCCATTTAAACTTTTGATTCCTTTTTGGAATGGTATTGCAAAGGATTGTTAAATATTTTCTATTTATGGTGATCATTAGGTTGTGAACATGATTCCTTTAGAGGATCATCAAATTTAATCTATTGGTCATCAATGAGATCCTATATTTTATGATTTAGGGTAAAATATTTTTTATTAGAATGCATAGGGCCTTGATGATAACCACAATAAGCATTTGCATCATATCCTTTAGGTAGATATTTATTTACATCAATCTATATAGGAGGATGGAAAGATATAAGATGACATTCATGGGAGTAATGAATTAATAAGCTTAGGTAGACATGTAAAATATCTCATTCATGCATTAGATAGGAAAATTTGATTATGTTGTTGTGCAATTATGATAAATGTGGTGTTTGTTTCCTTTTTAGGTTCAATATGTTTTATCATATAACTTAGTTTAATTATGAACATTGTCCTAGATGTAGATGTAGCTAGTGTGTTTCCTATGTATTTGATCTTATTCAGTGATATAAGCTTCATTTCATGGTTTTGTACACATGGTATAAGCCATCAAAAGATTGAAACTTTTTGAAAATAATGGACTCATGTAAAGTAGCAAACAAAATTTTATAGAATATGTCTTGTAACTCTTTATCTACCATAAGATTGGTTATATTGGCTAACATTGTCTTATATCTCAAGGCATATTAATTGATTGGTTCATTAGTTCCTTGTTTTAACTTTGTAATTTGAGAATAGGAAAACTTTTAAGTAATATTAATAAAAAACTATGATAAAAATTGATCTTCAATATGTTTGAAGGCTTTCACTGATTAGAGAGGTAAGTCATAAAACCACCTCAAAGCATAGTCCTTTAGGCTCTTTGGAAATAGTTTGGTCAAACATTTATAATTTGAAGCATAATCAATGTATGTTAAATATAAAGTTCATATATGTTATTTAGGATCACCCTTGCCATCATTAAATGTGAACTTAGGTGAAACAAATCTAGTTGGCTAAGGGTACAAAGAGATATTAAGTGCAAGAGGGTTATACAACACATCTTGTGAATCTATTACATGTGAAGACTTTGAATCCTTTTGTTCAATGTTTGTGACTTTATCCTACAATTATTTTAAAACTTAAAGGATTGATTGAACCATAGTCCTAGTGGAATTTTGTTTAGCAATTTGAGTAGTCACCACAAGGGATGGAAACATGTTTTAAATAGTAATAGGCATTGAAATTGATATTTGTGTTAAAAAAATAAGTAAACTCCTAATAAATGTATCAATAATAGTTTTAGGGAACAAAGGTTAGAACACAAAATCTATACCCCCTTTAGATGTATTTAGTTGTAGTGTGTTCAAGGGGATGAATATATCCACTATTTTTTTTTTATTTCTAGCTTCAAGTATAGTTTTTAATATGTTATCAATATCTTGAGGGGTTTATCGAATGTGCTCATGAAACATTACAATTACATGCACTTGGTCACTATCTACTTTGTCATTTTCTTTTTTTTTCTAGATTTTCATTATCAAAATCTTCTTTTATGATAACACTATCAAGATTTTTTTCATTGTCAACATGGGTATCATCATGATCCAAAGTATGAGATCCCTCATTGGTTTGAGACATATTTTATGGGTTGAGGGGAAGTTGAATATGTTCAATAAACACCCCCCCCCCCCCCCAAATATATGGATACACTAGGTTAAATTCATTATAATACCAATAGGAAATTAAAAGTACAATAATCTAAAACCCTAACTAGTTTAAAACCCTAGGAATAAAAAAAAAATCATTCACAAAGATTGGGTTCACCAGAAGTTTAACCCTAATTTGGATATGGATCCTATTTAGTTTTTAGGATTAAGGATATAGAAATGATAGGGTGCAAGGGTAAATATTATATATACAACATGCCAATTAATATTCTAAACTCAAATGTATCATATGCAAAATTTATAAAGTTGAGATACGCTATTAATGGAATGTACAACTATGCTAGATATAAAAATGACATAAAGAGAGCACGTAGTTATTTTTGATGCTAACATAGTGTTAGATATAGTATATGAATAAAGTAGGTAGGGATATAGTACTATATCAATTGTAAAATTTTGGATATGATGCTTCTACCTCTTTGAATACTTATGTCAACATAGGACATTTACATTGACACTAGTGTACTATAAAGAATACTCACTAAAATAATATGTGACCACTTAGATGCTTCCATTTTTGTCTTCTCCTTTGATCTAGTGTATTCAAATCTAGTTCATGGACTATCACTCTTGGTGAAATGAAAAAACCTTATCTTTGCATCTTCAATGTGACCTTGGGAAAAAATGGGTTATTGGGCACATGGTCTTGAGATAATGTGTAATGAACCCACTTTTAAAGGGTTTTTCCTACATACCCAATACTCTAGAATAAGGACTTAGAGTCAAGTAATTGTCCCCTACGTGTTGAATTTTTCGTGAATCATGTGATATGTAAATCAAGTAAAATAGTGACCTAGCTTGTAACTTAGAAAATATGACCTTATGATTTCTCTTTTAATACTTTATACCTATATCGAGGTTATTTATTTGACAAATATCAAAAAGGGTAGCATAGGAAAGATTTTGGTAACTTGAGGGATTCCTAAGTGCTCTTTTAGTTTGATTTCTAGGTGAGGAGTTAATTATGGCTGATATTGTATTTATACCAATCCTATCCAAAGATAACTCACATTAAATAAATTAATTTGACCATTATAATACATTTCATTTGAAAATTAGATGTTTTTTAGGGCACTGGATACTTACATCGAGCTAGGAGAGTAATTTTGATGTTATTATCTAACTTAGACATTAGTGTCCAAGGATAAAGAGAGTAGTCATAGGCTCACAACTTGTAGAGGTATAAGATAAGTATATTTTAAGTATTCTAGGTAAGATGGGATGTCTATGTCATCAATATAAAGATAATAAAGATAAGAGATATGTCAATGGCTACAAGATAGAATAGATGCAAGTTTTATGAAAGCAAGGCATATGTATAACTAAGAGGAATAACTAGGTTCATGAGTTTGATAAGTGTAAAAGAATGAGGTATTATAGAATAAAAAATATAATATGCAAGATTCACTTGAATCCATCATTACACAACTCAAGGTAGTATAGTAGCTTGGAATCCTTATATGAATTCTAATATATTATTATGGTGTAAAAACTAGTGCAAAAAGTTGAATCAACCACTATAGATCAAATAAGATTCATTATGATTCAAAAATAATGTAATAATTGAGAAATAAAGTGATTATGTGCTCTCCACATACCCCCAATATGATATTTGACTATATTGATTATGATAAATGAGTAAGATCAATTACATCTCTAAGTAAGTGTTTGGATCACATTCCACAAATTATGCCCCCCATATGATAAAAATACATGATAATACTATGTATAAACCTGAAATTCTTTTCTAAGTAGCACTAAAAACTCATTCCATATACATAAGTATAATTCTAAGAAATTTGGAAAATGTTTTTTTTTGACTTCTGGGTTGAAAGTGCACTATTTTAGATAGCTACAATCTATGATATTATCTAAATGGTGTGGCTATGTCATAAATTTAATTTTTTTTTAAAAATGAGTATTAATTATATAGAGGGAGAAAGTGTTATCTTTTTATATCTATGCAGTGGACTATTTCATCTTAGTCTTTAATACAAGCCACAATGTATGCCCCCTTTTTTGAGGTGATTTATGAAGCCTACTTAATGACTAAGCCCAAAATAAAAAGTAATGAAAATGATGTTATATAATTATTAAAATCTAGAGTAATAATTATAACATTGGATATCATGACATAATACTAATAACTGAGCAAATTAGTAATGTATGATACATGTAGAGCCAAACATACATAGTGTCATGTCTAGATAGATGTTAGAAATTAGGCACATAGTGAATAAATGTTCAAAATGAGTACTTGAAATTGATATATAAGTACTCGTGGAAGATGTAGGATATTGATCACAACATCAAAAAATCAGGGAGATGTATGATATCCATCATGACATTACAAATAAATAAAAGAATACAAAGAAAGATTAAAGGGCATCATGCATACATAAAGAGCACATGAAAAATAACACAGAACAAGGAAGAAGGCCAAGGGAACACATACAAGGTACATGTTAAAATTTCACTACACACATAGAAACACATGATAAGGCTTAGATTAACAAACAAGATCATGTTCAAATTTCCACAATCTAGATAAAAGAATACACACAAATCATGAAGTAAACATGATAAACATACATGAATAAGTGAAATTGATATATATATATATATATACATATATATATATATATATATATATATACATATATATATACATATACATATATATATACATATACATATATATATATACATACATATATACATATACATATACATATATACATATAAATATACATACATACATACACACACACACACACACACACACACACACACACACACACACACACACACACACACACACACACACACACACACACACACACACACACACACACACACACACACACACACACACACACACACACACCCACACACACACACACACACACACACACATATATAAGCAATTTATAATTATAATGTATCTAGAAACTTATATATCTAGTCATATATAAATGTAAAAGTAAGTGAGAAAATATAGAAATATTTTTTAGAATGTACTATATTTTAGTAAAACAAAAGGGATAGTCATAGAGTGATAAAACTTGAGTAAAATATACCCCCATGAACTTGTTGTGATGCACAAAAGTTATAAAATGCCTATGACTATTTTTGATCTAATAAATTATATCTTGTAGTCACTAGGAAAATAACATTAGAATTAGACAAGAGTGCAGTGTGTTACTATTTAGGGGAGAGTGGTTTTTCCTGTGTAAATTTTCTAAGTCTTAGACAATATAACCTTATGCAGCTACACCTAAAAGTGACAACTTGTATTTTTTTCAACTCAATAAAGTACACTTTTGAAACATACTTTATTGAGTTGAAAAAAATACAAGTTTTCACTTTTAGGTGTAGCTGCATAAGGTTATATTGTCTAAGACTTAGAAAATTTACACAGGAAAAACCACTCTCCCCCAAATAGTAACACACTACACTATATGTGTGTGTGTGTGTGTGTGTACACACACACACACACACACACACACAAGTACTAAATATACTAAAGAACAAATCAAATTATGTAAATGAAGTACACAATTCATGCATAGGTCATAATTTTTAGAAATTTTGTAATACTACACACACACACACACACACACAAGTACTAAATATACTAAAGAACAAATCAAATTATGTAAATGAACTACACAATTCATGCATAGGTCATAATTTTTAGAAATTTTGTAATACTATATTTTTATGTATTTTTTTAAATATGAAATTTAAAGAGGAACATACTAACTAATGACTCCTACAAGAATCTCACAATCAATAAGTCATGTATCTAACATAGAAAGGATGATCCATCATGAATGTAAAGTGTCATGCCATTGTGAAGGATTTGATTTCAACTCTGAATATGAAAACTAATCTTTCTTTATAACATAAGTACCACTATAATGATGATAATTTCTAGTATATTATGTATACTTTTTAGCATGGTGAGATTTAGGAATTTTTAAAACCCATTATGGAGTATAATAAATTTGTATTGGTGTTATTTTTAGAATACTCTTAATGATTCTAATATTAATATAGTATGTGTTGGAGTAGAGATAGGCTCTCTAGAATCTAGAAAACCTTGTAGGGAGCTTCTAGAAAGTTGGTCAACTATCTCCTTAGAGGAGTGGATAAAATAATACATGGAATAGGATATGAAATTACATTTACTATTATATTTTGATCATTCTGATTTTCATTTGGTCTCACCTTGTATGGGGGCTTACTTGGATTATTTGCATGAGAAGTAAAAAATTAGTTGGTTACATACTTTGACTTATTCATTTCCAAAAATTTAACCTCTCTTTCCTTCACCATGTGAAATAAATGTGTGAATGATATAAAACATTTAAACATAATAGATTCATTTTGAGGTAGAATTAAAATATATATGAATGTTCCTTAAATTCTTTATCTACCATAAGATTCATCATTTTGGATAACATGGTATTATACCATAATACATAATCTACGATTGGCTTAGTGGATTCTTTTTTGAGCTAATCAATCTGAAAATATGAAATAATTTTACTTATTTTAAGTGAAAAATGTGTATGGAACAAATATTTCAAAGGATTGAATCCATTAATTGAATGATATGGTAAATTGTAAAATCATATTAGACCATACTCTTTTTAAGTCATGGGAGACCAATTGGATGTGTAGTCCAAATGTGTTGTGTGAAATACTCTAAAATGTATCTTAGAGTCATATTTATATCATACAATGTAAGCTTAGGTCCCACAAACCCATGTTGTAAACGATAGGCTAAAATATGTTGAGCCAATGGAGTATGCAATAAAGTCTACGAGTCAAGTGTCTTTATAATTTTAAGCACCTTGTCCAAATGTAACACCATAATCTACATAGCTAAAATTTCTACATAAGGGATTGTCTATCATGATTAGGATGTGTGCTAAATAAAGGTGGTGTAAATATTGACTAAGTAGAGATTAATATATTATCTAATGAAACCGTTGGGTTTCCCCCACAGTAAATGTTAGTATAAAATTTGTATTGAGTAATGCATATTTAGGAAAGGAACCCATAGTAGTAGATGTCACAAATGATTGAATTTTAGATAATTTATTTATTTCCTCTCTAACTATTTTTAAAAACACACCTTGAATATTTTTATTCTTTAAAATATAGATTGTTAAATCTATTTTTTTACTATTTTGAAGTGTATTAAGTGATTATACCATTATGATTTTATCAATTGGAATATGTATATGCTCAACTTGAATACCATTTATTTTAGAACTTATTTTAAAAGAGGTATAAACAAATTTTTTATATTGAATACAATATTAAATATAAACTTGGAATATTGTTGTTAAAAAATATTTTAACAAATGTGAAAACCCTAATATAATAATTAACAATAATAAAAACAAGGAAAGAAACCCTAGTAACATGAATGATTAGGGCTTTATAATATATAACAATAAATAGGTTCACTAATATGTTTTACAAAAATTGGTGATTAAGCACTATATTTATCTAATTAAGATAATTAGTTGAGTAAAATTATGACATATAAGATATGCAATAACTACACAAGACTTATTTGGAACTTGATATTTATATAAATATACTAAAAGGGGAAAGTAATAAAGACCAATAACTTATTTGGCACTCAAATCTTATGAATTAAAAAAAGTACTATGTTGGAATACATGAGGTCACCTTTAATCATGAATAGGGATACATTTTACAATGCCACGATATCTTGCCAAGGGTAACCTACACTACTATCTATAGGGTTCCCTAGTGTCCTTTAGAGTTTTTTCCTTTATATGAGATTTGACTGGTGTGACTTCACCTATAGTTCATGTGTATATATTTAGGATATATATATTTGTTGATGGATCTAATGTGTGTATTATTATTCAATTAAAAACTCTATCTCAATGACAAAAAGGACCAAATATAATAAACTAGGGAAAAATGGATTAGGAGCTAAAGTTGTGTTTGACATTTATAATGCTTATGTTGAGTATTTAATACATATCGATACTATTAATAGAGAAAAAAATCTATGTATTTATCCCATGCTATGGTGGTGTGTGTGAAATACTAATGTAATTCTATATGATGGTGAAAACTTGATGTAATTAAGTGCTTGAAGAATGAGTTGTGACCTTTTTGTTGTATTCAAACTTAGCTCAAGGTTAATTAGGCTATATGGAATTAAAATTGGGAATAATATGTGTTTTCCTCTCAATTTATAGTTATAATTATTCTATTTTTTAAAATATAGATGCCTCCTTGCATCTAGTGAACAAATGAATATAAAATGTGCTTAAATAGTGTATTTTTGTGATTTATTTGAATGAGAATTTAAAAACATGTGAGATGAAATTTTAGGTGAATTGAAATTTGGGATATTATTTTTTATTTAGTGGGAGGATAAAACTATTTTATTAAGACACTATCAACTAATGGGATTATCTTGAAGGAGTGACCTTATCTAAGTAGCAAAGAAAACTAGACTAGAACTATGAAATAATCTAATAGTTAGTCTAGGCTATTTGAAATGAAGAATAAGAATTTTTAATATAAAAATTTCCTAATAATATATTTTCATCCACATATAAGTATAGGAATCATAGTTTAAAACTATGTAATTGAGCATAGGCTAAGTGTGTAAAGAGGAGTGGCAACAAGTGCATTATTTTATCATTAAATGCCAATTTTAGTGACTATAGTTTGATGGCAAATATCTACTCAATTAGATAAACCAAATAAATATTTTTTTGATATAAATTGGATCCCATGTGGGTATAATATCACTATGGTATCCTTATATCTATAACCTAAATAACTCTTCTAGTATTGATGGTTGTCATAAAAAAAAATGGCTTTCAATGTCATCTAGTCAGTTTTTAGGGAAGAGTTACAAACATTTTATAACAACAATATGACCAATATTTACTTTATCTAATTATAAATATTATGATACATAGTCTCATTCAAATATTATATTCATCAATTTTAGAACTTATCATTTCATGTGGAGATGATTGTAGATGAGAAATTGAATGACCTATTTTTTGGTAGTTTGAAGGATAACATCAAACATGAAGTATATATGTTTAATATGATTAATGTTTTTAATTATATTATCATGGTTAAAAATTCAAAGGAACAATTATTTTCCAATAATAAGTAAACATTTACTAACATAAGATATCATATCATTCTGATGCCATCATTCCCTCAGCATACTAGGTTGATACCTCAAGAAATTAAAGAAAAAAATTCAAAATGGTTATGTTTCAATTATGATATAAAATATAATCAAGGACATAAATTCACATCAAATAAATTATTATAAATTTAAGGTTCTAAATAAAAAGAAGAGGAGGAAAAAATAATAGGTGAGGTTGATGATGAGCCAAGGGAGAAATCAAAATAAACCCAACCAACTATTTTTTTCCCTGCACTTTATGAAATTAACATTCTAAAAACCTTTAAGGTAGTTGGTTTTATATAATAAATAAGGTGATAGTATTGATTGATTTGGGTAATACTCACAACTTAATCAAAAATAAATTGGCCATGTATTTGATTTATTTTATTTATCCAACTATATAATTTTAGGTAATGATTACATATAGTGGCACTGTTAGTTTTTATAGGAAATGCCATAGTAGTAAACTCTCCATGAAATAATATATACTTGATAGTCCTACACTTTCAATTCCTATGGGTGGATTAAACATTGATTGGGATTACATTGGATAACTATCTTAGTAATGATTGAGATGAATTTACATTATCTATTCATATGTTTCCATTCGAAGGGTAGGCAATTTAATCTACATGCATTAAATTAAAATTCACCGAAAATAAACTTCTAAAAAAGGACGAGGATGGCTTTGTGGTTCAATTTTTATTAATATATGCACAACCACCAAATGGGTTTACACTACTATATCTACAAGCTATTATGGAGGATAATTTAATAATTTTTAGTGATATTCAAAAATAACACACACCTAAAATGGATAATGATCATTCCATTCAACTATTAATAGGGTTCCAAACACCCAACATTAGTCTTTTCAGGTATCCATGTGTCCAAAAGAGTGATATTGAGAAGATGTTACATGAGACATTATAAGCAAATATTATCTATCATATTTAAATAAACTATTCTTCTTCAGTGGTGAAGGTGCATAATAAATATGACACATTGTGCATGTGTATTGGCTATAGGTAACTCAAAAATTCCACCATCAAATAAAAGATCCCTATTCCTGTAATTGATGATTTTATAGTTAAATTCCATTGTGTTGTTTATTTCCAAAAACTTGATTTGTATTTTAGGTATCATCAAATTTGAATTAGAGATGAGGATATTCATAAGATATATTTTAGATCCCATGAGGGCCATGATGAAATTTTGGTGATAAATTTTTGGCCTCACTAATGCACCATTTAAATTTTAGAGTTTAATGATCTTTGTTTTTATCCATCTCAACAAAATTTGTCTTGGTATTTTTTTATAATAATTTTAATATACAACACATGGAAGGAAAAATTACATCATGTGAATTAGGTTTTCTATATTATTTAACAACACCATATTTATGCTAAGCCTTCCAAAGTCTCTTTTGGAATAAAGGAGGTTGAGTATTTAGGCCACATTGTGTCATATGAGGGTATCAAGGTGGATCAACACCAATATAAAGGATATGGTAGAATGGAAAGTTCCTAAAACCCTCAAAAACCTTAGAGGGGTTTTAGGGATCATAGGTTACCACCATCATTTTGTAAAAAAAAATGGAAAGACAATAAAACCACTCACAAACTTATTGAAAAATTACACCTTTAATTAGAATGAGATAGATATATGATCATTTGAGAAGATGAAGGATTCCATGTGCACCACCACTATTCTAGCTACTATATATTTCTCCAAAACATTATTTTAAATCCTATTTATGAGAAGGATGTCCATCCTTCACATTATAAAACACTTGTGACCATATCTAATGGGAAGACACTTTAAAGTGAAGAAAAATAATGATGGTCTAACATATTTCTTGGACTATAGGATGACATGGAAAAATAAGGGGAATTATATAAAAAAGGAAATGAGAATATCATGGATAATGCATTATCCATGAAGGATGAGTCCATAGAGGAAATGTTATGTGGCTATCCATATTACAGATGAAATGGGTAGATGAAGAAAGATTATATTGGGATGATGATGTTATTCCATAATATCTTATTTAAAATATCTAATAAGATCCAAGCATGCCAAATAAATTTGTGTGGAAAGGGAATGCTCTTTAGTACCAGGATATGTTACACCTCTAGAAAAAATCAACCCTTAAGAAAAAGGTTCTTCTAGAACTTCATGATTCTGTAGTAGGTGGGCACATGGGATTATTAAAACTTATCATAGAGTTAAGCATGATTTATTTTGGGAAGGGATGAAATGATAATTTAATTATGGCATAATGTATGGTGTGTCAAAAAATAAAGGGGAAACAATCAAGACCCAAGGTCTATTGAAATCTCTATCTATTCCTATATAAAGGAGGGAGGACGATTCCATGGATTTCATTAAGAGGATACTAAAATATAAAGGGAAAACTATCATCATGGTTGTTGTGGATAGTCTCACTAAATATGCCCTGTTTTATGTATTATTACAATTGTTTATAGAAATTATATTAGAAATTATATGTAATGAGTTATGATTGACCTAAAAATATAATACCTAAAGATTCAAATTTAGGGAAAGTAAATCAAAGAGATCACATTGGTACTTAAAAAATCAAGGTATGACCAAATGGATCCTCAAACCCAATAAGAGGAGTACTTAGAACATAATGTCAATATTAAGGGTTCCAAATCCTTTAGGCAATCAACATAATGAAATAACTCTAGATATGTATATTATTTTGTAAGTAAATACTAAAACAAGAAATGTAAGGGGGAAGGGATTGAAACATATGAAAATTGGAAAAGAACCATGTTAGGAAAATGGGGGCATATGTTACCTAAGGTAGATAAAAGGAAAGTTAAAACAACCCTATAGACACACTAAGTATAAGTGTATATAAAGTTTAAAAAAGTAGATATACATTCATTAACCAAGTAATTATGTAACTTTTATTTATAAAATTAAAGAGTCAGGGTTAGAATATGCTTACATTGAACCATAACAGTTGATCATTAATCTCACCCCTTAGAAAATGGTGATTTTCAAGAGATTATTATGTTTATAAGGATAACAAAGGTTAAATCAAGATCTAGGTTAAAAACCACCCATCATATTGCATATAAATATCTAAAATACAAGCTTTACGTCCAAGACAGTATCTAAGTAAATACTCCTCAAAATGTAGACTTAGGATAGAAGTACGAGAAATAGAAAATGAAAATGAATGTTATTTTCTATTAAATAGAAAAGAAAAATTGTATTTATAGTGGTGAATTATCCTAATCCATACAAAATATTAATTTGATATCATTGGCCAGCTTTATTTAGTCCTAAATGAGATGACTAACCTCTAACTAGGTCACACGTTGACTTAATTTCAAACACTATGTCCAAACATTCAAAACTACATCATTTTAATCAATGTAGTTGGGAAGGTACATACGATAGTTAAAACTACATGAAACAAGTTATCATGTAGGAATTTATAGGTTTTGATATAGTTAAATGATGTAAGATGGAAGTATATAGCTTGGGGGATCAAATCTAAGGAAGCTATAATGGATGTAAGTTGAAAAATAATCAACAATATCTCTTGTAAATCACCAACGACCTACCCATAACTTTATAAGTTCACCTTTTAAGGAATGGACACATGGAGATTTAAAATCAATAAGTTTACAAAAGATAAAGCACCACTAAATGACAAATTTTTATGCATATAAATATGCCCCGCTCAAATCTCATCACGTGTGATCAAATTATAACATGGATGGTGCTTAGGGAAAGAAAATAACAACACAATAATTGATCTAACTCAAAAAAATATGTAATGAAATAATTTAAAGTACCTTATGCATACCTTGACTTACCATTATTAGTAAATGGTCACATTTGTATTTATAGTCTTAATCATGGATGGTGTAATAACTATGTTGGACAAACCCTAGGGATAGAAGACTAAAGACAAAAGCAAGAAATCAAAGAAGGGTCAACTTATATCAAAAAATCACAAAAATAAATTTAATCACTTGAGAAATTGGTAAGCTAGGATGATAAAGGCTAGGTGTGGACCAAAAGACCAAAGAATGTGAATAACAAAAGGGATGGAAAATCAGGTGATTAAAAAGTCAAGGCTAATAATTTCCAAAAAACCCAAAGTGTATCCAAAGTAAAAAATTAATAATCTAGATCAAATTTAAGGATTAATGAAATATAATAATGTAATCAACATCAATGGAAGAGAAGTAATAATCCATTCAATCAAAGATGGAAAATTAGAAATTGACTAATATAAACAACATCAATGAAAGAGAAGTAACAATCCATACTCAATAAAATATGGGGAAAAAAGGAAATGATGAGAGAAATGGGATGAAATGAACCCTAAAAAGATGAAAAGAAAACTCAAGGTCCAAAATATAACTAAAATATTAGAGAAAGATAAGGCAAAAACCAAGGGATTATTTCACAACAAATCAAAGATGCAAATTCTATTCTAATGATATATAAATTAAATATGTCATATTTGGAACATGTCAAAAATATATAGAGAAAATTAAGTATATAAAAAATAGGAAAATATTTAGAATCAAACCTATCTATCAAGGGGGGAAATGAAGTGGTGGGGGAGAGAGATAAGTACCAATATGAAAACATAATATTTACTAAAAATAAGACACTCCAATCAAGTTGGTAAGACTTAGATATTGTTGACATCAATGACCTTCAAGAACCCTACCTAGTAACACGAGTTTGGGATAATGATTTAAGTATATATATTATCATATGAAGGCTAATATGCATGATAATTTAAATTTAAATACCTTTTCAAAATGTGTTCTTTGTTCCTCAGGACCCCTTATAGTGCCATCAACATCCTACAAAGATTGAGTAATTGTGTGAGAAATTAGTTGGTAGTAGATAATATATTGATTATGAAACCACCTGTCCCATTTTACTATCCTATAACAACCCAATGGTCTTAGCTCTATCATGACCAGTTGTGGAGTTTGAGCTTTGACTAGGATAAGAGACGTGACAAATAAAAACCAAGTCTTTTGGTGTGATCTAACTTTTAAAAATGTTTTTTCCTTTTAATAATTACCTTATTATTATATGATACAACTTTTAATTTTTTTGGATTTTTCTATTACTCCTCCATACAGATTCAAAAAATCAATCATGGGTACTAAAATGACTTGCTAAACATAACTATCACAAGAGAGTTTACACTTGGTGGCTAGACAAGATAACCTAAATACCATGTTGTCAAATTTTTCTAGAATTAAATTTTATAAGAGAGTGAAATATAAAAACCTACATTGGTGTGCCCAAATGGGATAGTGAAATATAGGGGAATGATAGAAATGAGCACATAATGATTGCATTGTCCTAAATTGAATTAAAAGTGCAAGTGGAGATGGTACAATGACATGTAGGTATAAATAATCATCATAAGGAATGGTATATGTGAATGAAAACATGAATATAAACTGTTAAAATTTTACCATTAAATAATATGAATGATTCTACATCTAGGAAAGTACAACTCACAATCATTGTCTTATATCATAGGGAAGACACCTAGATAAGTTTGGGAGTAAAAATAAATTTTAATAAGATGAAAATGATGGATGTTTGTGAGGAGGGACTTAACTAAGGTCTTATCGTATAACTCATAAATTAAAATTATAAGAGGTGTTAGTAAATTAATAAATAAAAGGGTATATAAAGATGATAAAAATAAACCAAATAATCAAAATGGTTCTAAGGTTGAATGACTAATAGAATGGGTGTTTTTGAGGAATGGTCAAGGCCTATCCATGGTATTATGATGGAAAATCAAAATTTGAAAACTAAGTGGTGTAAAAATACAAAAGGCCAAATGATCAAAGATAAGAACTGAGGCTAATGTATAAATAACTAGAGATGTGTAAAGAACCAAAAATTGATACTATGTTGCAGATAAGAAAGATTTTAAAACATAAAAAAAATGTTAGTTCCACATTATATGTATAAAACTAACTAAAAACATGCAAGTAATATCATACTAGAAATGAAAGGGAGAAATACATAAAGTAAAACTAAGAAAGAACATATATCTAAAAAAAGTGCTTCTTTAAGAAATGAGCATTGGTTGGTTCTTTAAAGATACATTCTTCATTGGTTTATAATATATAAGTGTTAGGTCTAAGAATTTATTTGAATAAATGATGAATCTACCAATTTTGGTTGTAATTGATTTCTTTTTTGTGGGTGTAATCTAACTTAATCATTAAGTCTCCAACATTCAAATTTCAGAATTTGACTTTTTTTGTTATGTTGTTTAGTGATTAGAGATTTTTATTGGTGATTATGTTGTAATTCACCCATATGTTTCTCATATATAAAATCTAAGGATTGAATATGATCTTTATGAAGCTATTCATCAATTATGGTTCCATGAAGACAAATTTTAAAGGAAGGTAACACAACTTGTAATGGTAAGATACCTTCAAAGCCATAAATAAAAGAGAAATGAGTTGCCCCACTAGTAGTATGAATGTTAATATGATAAGCCCATATTGTAGGATAAATCTTGAGATGATAGTAAACATGAGAGTCTCAAATATTATTGTTCAATTTATATTTAATAATTTTACTTTTGGCTTCAACTTTCCTATTACATTGAGGATGGTAGGGTGTGGTGAATTTGTGTGTGATTTTAAATTTTACATATACTTTTTTCATGTCTTTTTTTGGAAATTCCCACCATTATAAGAGATGATGAACTAAAAAATACCAAAATGACATATGTTTTTATTAAGAATGAATTTGGATATATTAATTACAATAAAATTTAAGAGGGGCATCACTTCAACCCACTTGGTAAAATATTCATTAGAAGTAAATATAAAGACATGGTCATGTTGTCATCTAAGTAATTTACCAATGACATATGATCCCCACATAGAAAATGGCCAAGAAGTCTTCAATAATTAAAGCCCATTTGGATTAGAGTCAATAAGATCATCATGAAGTTTGAAAGGATTACACTTTTTAGTGAATGTGATAACATCTTTTTCAAGAGAAGGCAAAAAATATCCCATGTAAAGGAATTTATTGGTGGTAACATTTCTGCTATAGTGGCCACCAAAAATTACCCCATGTGATTGATCAAGGAGAGAAAGAAATTCATAATATTGAGTAAAAAAATGGAACAAGGTACCTATAACATTATGATAACAAAGGATGTCATATCTAAGGACATATTTTCAAGCTTGATTGTGAATTAAAGTCTTTTCATGAGAGTAAGCTTCTAGAGGATAAGTATGATGTTCAATAAATTAGATGTTATTTTTGTACCAAGAGATTTATTGAGTAGTGATATGCTCATTTTGGAAAATTAATAAAATCATATTTGGATTGTAAGCTAGAAGGTTATTTTCTCATGTGGATGATAAATTGTGAATCATGAAGGGATTTGTAAGGGTGAAAAAGAGAATCAAACACAACATTTATATATCTTGGGATTGCTTTAATAGTTAAAGATTCAAATTCATTAAAAATATTAGAAGTGAGTTGATGATATGAAATGATACTTTCACTTTTTAATTGATAATCACCAATGACTTGATGATATATGAGTTGTGAATATATTAAGGCATGTATGTATGGGATATCTAAGTTGATGGTTTATTAAATGCCTAAGATGAGGTATTCATATTCAAACATGTTATTAATGACTTCAAAAACTAATCAAAAATTTAAATGGATGATTTTACCATGAGGGTCAGTTAAAACACAACCTTCCATAACTCCTTAAAGGCATTTAACTCCATCAAAGTGAAGGGTCTAGGTGTATTAATGAAATTCAATTATATCCTTTCATGGTTATTCTATGATGACTGTGGGTTTCAATTTAGAGGTGGAAATTTTAGGTTATTTTAGGGTTTGTGCCTCAATAATAGTGGTGAAGTTATGAAAATAATATTTAATAGAAATAACTTGATTAAGGCCTTTGATGTAAATGATTTTTTCATTGGGATTAATGTATTGAATGTGATTAATAGTTGGTATAAGTGTGACAACAAGTTGATCAATTATCACTTAGACTTTAACTAATTTGGGTGTAATAATTATTAAATAAAATTCTATCAAGTACCATCGATTTTTGAACTCTCTACAGGTAATAAATCTTTGAAGAAAAAGTGATGAAGGGGACCAAAATGGACAATAACATAGATTTTATAATAGTTAATATGAAGTCAAAAAATTTCAATTACAAAATAAATTATGAGACAATTTCTTTAAACTTTCATATAGTGAGTCTCATAATCTATATAAGCATGAATAATTTAGTCTATGGCATATTATCTATATATTTCATCTTGTTGAGTGAGCATTACCCCAACTGATATGGGGGTAGATGAAGTATACAAGATGAGTGGGTGATCATTGGAAGGTGGTTAAATATTAGGAGGATGAAGTAATTATTCCTTCATGTTGTAATTTTTTTTTGACATGCACCAGTCCATTCAAGAGTGATAAATTTTTTGAGGAATGAATTTACCAAATAGACATGGTAATCCATTTCAAGGACAAATTGATGAATTTCCCCAAGTTTTTAAAGATAGGTATGAATATATGAAATAGAATGAGGAATATGAATGTTGATAATAGCCTTGATTTTGGTGGGATCAACATCAATCCCATGTAGGGAAATGAGAAAGATTAAGAGTTTATTAAAAGTGACATTAAAAAAATAATTGTGAGGATTGCGTTGAACCTTATATTGGATGAGCAGATCAAAGATGATAATAAGATCATGATGGTTATTTTCATAATGTTTACATTTAAAAATAAGATCATATTTAAATGATTTTATGGATGATATCATGAAATATATGGGTCACTTCACATTATTAAGTGGCATCAAAAATTTTAATGCTAAAGGCATTTTAGCATAGAAATAGGTTCCATGTTTAGTGGTGAAGGTAGTTTTAAGTTGATATTCAAGAGCATTGTGAATATGATTATATCTTAAAAACCATCAATGAGAGATAACATCTCATATCTAGCCATATAATTAACAATGACATCATTGATGGTATAAGAAAGTTGTATTTAGGACATGGTAAGTTGATATGAAAAAAGTTATATGAAAAATTAGATTAGTGCTCACATTAGTATCTAAGAAATAATAACTTTATGTGTGGAATATTTTAAGTGAGTTGATAATACCAAATCACATAGATAGGATTGTGAAAGAAAATAAAGGAGTGATGTCAGGAAGGATAAAGAGATTTATTAGGGATTAATATAAGGAATATATAATTGTTTTTATGATGTATCTTATATATAAATCTAATAGTTTCATTTGAATGACATATTGAATTATGATTGACCAAAATCTATTGAGAGAAATATCAATTCATTTATACAAAAATTTGATACATATGTGAATGACCATGATGACTTTTATATGAATAAGAACAATTTTAAATACCCATTCCAAATAATTGACAAGTTTTATGAACTTATCATCTAGAATCTTGATGATTTCTTTGTGACATAAAGTAGAAATCTCAAAAGGAAACTTCATTACTTTTGATGCACCAATTTTGCATCAAGATAGTGATGATATTATGGACAATGATACTAGGGTCAATATCAAGCATGTCCTCTTATGACCAAGTAAAGGCTTCATTATATTTATCAAAAAATAGACTATGGATATCATGTTTCATAAGATGAAGTTCCTTAGGTACAAGAATGAGTCTAGGCAAATCATCGGTACCATAAATTATTGTAATAGTTTCCTCAATAAGCATGGCATTTAAATATTGAAAATTATATGGTGATAGAGGAAGCTTACAAGTATGATGCCTTTTAGGATCAATGCTAGTAATTAAATTATTAAATCATGAACCATTTTGATGAAAATGGTAAAGCTTATGATGTTGGTGAGGAAGTTGAGGATCTCTAGCATAGAGTAATTATAAGATAGATTCATCACTATGAAGTGTCGGTCCATGATATTCAACATCTACATTAACTATAATATTATTACCTTTATTATCAAACTAAGATAGTATTTTTTTGATAGTGTATAAACATAATATTTTCAATCTTTATTAATTATTAATGATTTATGTCTTGTAGGAACCCATCGAGTCTCATTCTCTCTGAGTGCATGACCTAAAGTGTGAACCAAGAAAAGAGTGGGTAAACCATTATTAATTCATAGGATTTTTTCCCCTTATTACCACTTTTTACCAATCCAACCATCTCCTAAAAACATTACCCTGAGCTTTTCCTCCTATTTTGCATACTCATATAGTCATTCACCATCTTCATTAGCCCTTTCCATAACCTAAATCCTTTTTTGGTAGTTTACATGACTATATCATCCATATCAACCTTGTATTGTTATTTACAATAGATTACTAAGAAATAAGTGAGCTATGGCTGACATAGTTCATTATCTAGTATGGCTTTTGTCAATTACAATACTAGGTCAATTGGGTCAACCTTGTCAGATGAAAATTTTGGAAGGTTTTAGGGTTAGATATGCCTATATAAACACATAAATTTTTACATTCTTAGTGAGACAACAAGATTTATTATTCATTTTCACTTTTTTATAATATGCTCTTCCACCATTCTACTTAAGGAGTCTTAGCTTAGGGTTTCTATTTGGAGAAAAATATAGTCTTGTGGAAAAGTCATGGATGATTTGGCTTTGGCCTTTCTTAGTGATTATTAAAAATAATAATAACCTCTTGTGAATCACCTTTTTCAAAGGGAGAGATGGAGTCTCTAATGCTTCATCTTCTACGTAAGTATATCTAACTTTGCTCCTCTCTTTGGTAGATAAAAGTAGCATAAGTAATGACTTTTGAATAATATTGCTCTCTCTATGCATTAGGGTTTTACCTATACATAAATTAATTAGGATTATCTTATGTATGTTTAATTTTATTATGTTTTATAACCCCCATGTTTTTACATAAGCTTTGGTGAGCACTAGATTAGAATTTTTCTTTACTTGTTATTAGTATAGTGATTATGAAAACATAGGACCTAGTTAGGGTTAATGTGTAGTTTTGATTGACTAAAGGCTTTAGAGCCCTACCTAGTGATATTAATGTGGTAAGAGATCCATTTATTAGCTATAATGGATCTATATTGGTCATGACACTAATTATCTAATGTATCCCCAATCAAAAGTTTAAGTAGGAGCTATCTTCTCCAAACTAGGATTGATTTGTAGATCTGATGCATTTCCCATTGCATACATTCTAGTGAACTCGATGTGAATCCTATCCCACCATTGGTTAGATTATCTTCACATTTTCACTTTATTATTATTATCATTTTATTAACTTTGGCTTCACCTTCATAACACATTCTAGTGAACCTGACATGAATCTAACCCTTGCAAGTTTTCTTTCATGCTTTTCATTTATATAATTTTATTATTTTTCCATATTTGTGATACTAGGTTGACTAGGATAGTATAGTTATAAATTCTATGTGTAGGTTTAACACATAGTCACATCAAAATAACTTTATTCTTTCTATGTATGTCTTCATCAGATATGGGTTAGTAGATTAATCAAGTCGACAAAGTACTCTTACTCAGTCCTAGATAATAAACTGTGTGGAATGAGTCAGCTTAATCTCCTAATTAGCATCTAAAACATAAAACTAAGTCATGTAGGTCAACTTAGTCTTATAGTCAGGATCCAAATAACAAACTAAGTTGACCAGGTTAACTTAGTCATCTTAATAGGTTTCAACAAATAGGGTTTCATAAAACTAGGTCGACCAAGTTGACTTGGTTGGTAGAATTTGCAAGCAATATTCAAGGCACCTCAATTAAAAATTTTAAAACCTAAACATCATCCAACTCACCAAGGTTCCTCTCTTTCTCTATATTTCAATTTAGTACTGCATTATAGTTCTCTTGGAGCTCTATTTTCACATTTTAGGGAAAGTTTCCTAGAATTCAGTCTCTTATCTCTTCAACATGATTACACCTCATTTTGTCTAATTGATGTTTCAAATAGGTATTAATTAGGATATTATATAGATTATGATTTCAAGAGGGACCTTATCCTACTCTAAAACATCCTTTCAAAGACATTTATAATTTTGAGGTGCCACCTATAGGTGGTCATCAGCATACACAAGCAACAAGTGTAGAATTATGGGTAGTATGTATGAATGGAAAGGTTTGTAACACTTTTTTGCCTTCATCAATCATTCAAATTAACCTTTAACAATATTTATATGTTGAAACAAACATCAACCTTTCCACCCCTTAGTATGATGTTAGCAAAGGCCCCTGTATGTGTGCATTGGTTGTATGTAGGTAGTGGGTGTGGAATAGAGAAACAAAGGTGGATAAAAATCCTCATGGCCAGATAAAACTCATTTTCAACCTATCAAATACATTATTTACTTTAAATATACTTTAGTATAAGTGTAAAAACATTCATTCCAATGTGAAATCTCTTGAGAACATTTGGAATAAAATAGGCAAGGTGCTTAATGACTGGTTTAACATGGTGAATGAGCTTTTGACCACACTTACACCTTTTACAAGCATCTAAATTAAATATATTCAAATATTTATGTATTGGACAATTGATACACCATGATTAAAACTCCTTGAATAAAATGGACAAGCTCATACATGTGACATAAGTGAAAATGAACAAAAATTGACTGTGAGGAATGGTAAGGCTAAAAATTACTCCAAAATGTGATATGGTGAAACCAAACATATAATTATGTGAAATATATGGACTTAATACTTGTGAGACACCATATTATAACTAGATGAGACCTCTATAGGAAACTAACATTCTACAAAAAAGAATAACTTTGACTAAGACTACACAGGGTGGAACCTTCCTTTCAACATGGACTAACTTGCCTATAAAAACACCATAAAACATAAAATTAAGTATGAATATCATATAATAAGGTGTCTAACATCCTTTGGAATCAACATCACCAATTGGTTCATACAAATTTGACCAAAAATGGAGCAAAACCTATAGAATTTATGGAACAACTAAAGTATAAATAAAAATTGATTAATACTTACACTCTTTCTATGTAAATTAAGGTCTCTAAGTATACTATCAAATCTCAAAAGTGTTTGCCCTAAAACCTCCTAAGTTATTTGTACTAAGCACAAACCTGAAGGTCACTTCCATATGTCTAAGAAAACAAAGAAGGAGTAGAATAATTTTAGATTAAAAATGGAACTTCTAGAGCATGTAAAGAATTTATGAGTTTGAGTAAGATTAAGAGGCATTACATAACCTTTTCCCATATGTCACCTTCTCCCATGGGCCGTAAAATTGCCAAATGTTCCCTTTTTCAGTTGGATTCTTGAATTTCATTTAAGCAACCTACAAGATTCTGATGTAACTTACATCCCTAACAATTAAAATAACTCCTTGATGTTTGAAAGGTAAATAGTACACTTGGACACCTTGAAAATCATGCCACTTGCATTAATAACCCTTGAAATCCCACTAAGTGACCCAAAATGATAAATAAACTTGCTAGACCATGACTAAGGCAAAAAATGAATTAGATAACATCAATTTAACTATAATATGGCTTATTAAAAATATTTAGACCCCTAAAAAATCTAAAAAACCAAGATTTTTACCTATAGGGGTCCAAATTTGACCTAAAGTCAAATTTGGTCAACAAAATGATGATTCATAGGGGTAGTATGCCTACTATACTAGAGACCAGTAGCCTTATCCTATCATGGGCCAAGGGAGTCAATGAATTATTAAATACAACTATCAAATAATTTCCTAAAACACAAACAAAACAACCATAACACACTAAGCACACATAAGACAAAGAAAGACAATAACAATACTCACACATGCACATAAGCACTTAAGGTAAACAAGAAAAACAATAACTATGTAAAAGGAGAGAGGAGAACTTTAGTAGTAATGTTATAGATATATCCCATTTATTGGTATATTAATTTCCTCTACATCTAAAATTTAGAGTTGAAAAGCATTATGTTGCTTTTATTGGGTGATAACATAAGGGCCACTCCACAAAGCATCAAACTTTGTATGTTTTCCAAGATTATCCCTATCCTCATCCCACTTTAGAACAATGTCTCCCTCTTGGAATATTCTTGGCATGGATTTATTGTCAAAATATCTCTTTTTTTAATCTTAATGAGCCCTCATAGTTTTCATAGCTTGATCTCTTGTCTCTTCAAGATCTATCAACTCACACAACCTAGCTTCCATGCTTTCATTTTCCATCAACTCTAGCTGGTAAGTGAGATCCAAAGCTAGTAACTCAAGTGAAATAGGTATTCTATATTCTCTCCCATAAAAAGTGTATATTGTGATTTTCCAATTGATCTCTTGGGGGTGATTCTATCAGCCCAAAAAACTACATTCAACTTGTAAATTACAAGTTCTTTGGTTTTTCTCAATTTTCCTCTTTATGATCCTGATTAAAATTATTATTGGTGGACCTAGATATTACATTCCTTTGTGGACAATAGTAGGAGGAAGTACTAAGATAAATTCCATGCTTCAAATCCCACTTACTTGTCTTTATTCCAAGGAAATCCAACACATTTTTTGTTGTTGAAGGAGCCCCAAACCTTATCACTATGCCTTCATAGAAGTCTAAAACTAAACTTTCATTTGATTCCTTGAGAGCTACATCCTCCTCCCATCTTTTAAAGTAATATGTAGTAGCCAACACCCACTTGTGGCCATCACTAAAAGGTGGGTTAATTAGGTCTATGAAATCTAAACCCTATTGCATAAAAGGTTAGTCTACCTATATTAGATAAAGAGTCAAGGCTAAAAGATTTTTTTTACCATCTAAGATATCACATTTTTGACACTTCCTTACCCAATCATGGGTGTCTTTGAATAAACTAGGCCAAAAATATCAAGCTCTCATAATCTTAGTAGTTGTGGTTCTTGGAGCAAAGTGACCACTAAATGGTCCATCATGAAACTCAAGCAATATTTTCTCAACCTAATATAATTCAACACATCAAAATATCACACTTGATAATTCCTTCCTAAAAAACACTCCATCAACAAGTACATAATGAATAGATTGTAATCTGAAGTACTTTCTTTTAGCTCTATCTAGGCCTTATGGACACTCACTGGTTTAAAGAAAATGGATCATTTCTTGTGTCCAACTCCTCATTGATTAAGATCTAGTTTTCATAGGGTCATCATGAAGTGATAATACAACCTCTTTTTATTATTTTAAATCTGAAGTAAGGTTGTCACATAACCCCTTTCCTTTCACTAGCTTGGTTGTCTTGATTTCTACATCATAATCCATCACTTTTTCATTCAAATATCTACTTAAAAGGAAGTATTTGACACTAGGATGAGGTACCAATATGATAATATTTTTTTTATATAACATATGCCTAAAATTATTTAGACTTATAACAACTAAAAGTACTTGCTTCTCTACATAGGTGTATCTTACCTCATAGCCTTCCAAATCTTGACTAAAGAAGGCAATAGGTTACTCCAAGTTTTATTCATTTGATTAAGTATGGTAGGGATTGCTACTTCATTTCCAAAGTTATAAAATTTTAATTCCTTTGATAAATTAGGACTTGCAAGAGCTGGAGCTTGAGTAATAGCTTGCTTGATTTCTTCAAAGCTTTCTTTCCTTCTCCTTATCCAAGTAAATACTTCATATTTTCTTAGTATGGAGGTTAGAGGCTTGACAAAAATAGAAAAATAAGGAATAAGCCTCCTTATAAAATTTAATATTCCAAATAAACTTTTTAAACCTTTCTTGTGTTTGGGAAAAGTCAATGCCAATATTGCATTCACCCTTCTAGGATCTATAGATAGGCCTTTCTTTAAGATAATGTGTCCTAAAAGTTTTCATTAATAGAAATAAAACACACTCTTATTTGGGTTGAGAGAGATTAAAAACACTATACATCTCTCAAAAATCTACCTAAGGTAATTTAAATGATCCTTTGCATCTTTGGAGAAGACTGTGATATCATCAAGATACACCAACACTATATCATTTATTAGACCTTACAAAGCCATATCCATTGCACGTTGAAATGTTGCACTAACATTAGACAAACCAAAAAGAATTTTAATATAATAATATATACCCAATTTATTATTAAATATTGTCTTATATTGGTCACTTCCCTTTACCAAAATATGATTATACCCTAAGTATCCATCAAGAAGCGATAACCTTTCACTACCTACCACAACTTGTAAAATCTGATCCATGGAAGGAAGAGAATAATGGTCCTTATTTGAAAATCTATTCAAGTCCCTAAAATAAACACAACTTTATTTCCCCATTATTCTTCCTTATAGGGACTAATTTTAGCAACCAAGATGAATGCTTACTAGGAAAAATGATCTTAGACTCAATCAAATTTGTAGGCTCTTTTCTCATGAGAGGCTCAATCTTAGGATTGATTGGCCTTTATATTTTCTTGATAGGCTTAGCATTATCATCTATCTCTATGGTATGTTGAGCTAAGATTGGATTAAATCCCTTTAAATCACTATATTCCCATGCAAAGACATCAAAAAATTCCTTACATAACTTAATGAAAGCATGTTTCTCTTCACTAGTACATACCTTCCTAAGATAAAGAAACTTATCTTTGAATATTTTTACTCTCTCATAGTTTTCTTTCTTAGTATACATGCTTACCTTATCTTTCTTAGACTAATAATCATCATTGAATATACTCTCAAGTGTGACTAAGTATTTAGGTAGCTTTCTTATTTATAATTGTAAAATATTTCCTCCATATTATTGTTGTAGTTTGGACTAATTCTTGGAAGAAAAATCAACCTCCTCTTATATAAAAAGAGCTATTTGTTGTTCATTATCAAAAACATATCCATTGAACATTGAAATGATGAACCAACATTAGACAAAATAAAAGAAATTTTCCTATAAGAATATATACCCCATTTAGTAGTAAAGGTTGTCTTATATTGGTCACTTTCCTTTACCAAAATCTGATTATACCATGAGTATCCATCAATAAGTGATAACCTTTCACTACCTACCACAACTTTCAAAATTTGCTCCATGGAAGGAAGAGGACAATGGTCCTTTAAGGAAACTTTATTCAATTCCCTAAAATCAACATAACCTGATTTTCCCATTCTTTTTCCTTACAGGGACTAAGTTTTCCAACCAAGATAAATGCTTAATAGGAAAAATGATCTTAGACTCAATCAACTTTGTAAGCTCCTTTGTCATGAGAGGCTCAATCTTAGGATTGATTGGCCTTTTACTTTACTTGATATGCTTATCATTCTCATCTATATCTATGGTATGTTGAGATAAGTTTGGATCCAATCCCTTTAAATCACTATATTCCCATGTAAAGAAATCAAAAAATTCCTTACATAACTCAATGAAATCATGTTTCTCTTCACTAGTACATACCTCCCAAGAGAAAACAACCTATCCTTGAAGATTTTTACTCTCTCATAGTTTTATTTATTAGTAGGCATTCTTACCTTCTCTTTCTTCAACTAATAATCATCATTAAAGATACTCTCAAGTGTGACTAAGCCTTTAGGAGCTTGTTTTATTTCAATTTTACAATCTTCCCTCCATATTGTTGTTTGAGTTTGTACTGATTCTTGGAAGAAAACTCAACCTCCTATTGTATAAAAAGAGATATTTGTTGGTCACTATCAAACACATATCCATTACATATTGAAATTTTTTACAAGCATTAAACAAACCAAAAGGAATTTTCCTATAAGCATATATACCCCATTTAGTAGTAAAGGTTGTCTTATATTAGTCACTTTCCTTCACAAAAATATGATTATACCTTGAGTATCCATCAAGGATTGATAACCTTTCACTACCTACCACAACTTGAAAAATATTCTCCATGGAAGGAAGAGGATAATGGTCCTTCAAGGAAACTCTATTCAAGTTCCTAAAATCAACACAACCTGATTTCCCCATTCTTGTTCCTTATAGGGACTAAGTTTTCCAACCAAGATGAATGCTTAATAATAAAAATGATCTTAGAATATATCAAAATTTTAGTCTCTTTTCTCATGAGAGGCTCAATCTTAGGATTGATTGGCCTTTGACTTTGCTTAATAGGCTTAGAATTCTCATCTAGATATATGGTATGTTGAGATAAGTTTGGATCAAATCCCTTTAAATCACTATATTCCCATGTAAAGACATCAAAAAATTCCTTGCATAACTCAATGAAAGCATGTTTCTCTTCACTAATACATAACTTACCAAGAAAAATCAACTATCTTTGAATATTTGTACTCTCTCATAGTTTTATTGCTTAGTAGACATGCTTACCTTCTCTTTCTTCAACTAATAATCATTATTGAAGATACTCTCAAGTGTGACTAAGCCTTTAGGGATCTTGTCTATTTTCAATTATAAAATATTACCTCCATATTGTTGTTATAGTTTGAATTGATTCTTGGAAGAATACTCAACCTTATCTTGTAGAAAAAGATCTATTTTTGGTCACTATAAAACACTTACCAGTTAGTGACATTATCAGGTTTAGAGGGCCTTATAATCACCTTGAGATGGGGCTAGTTCTTATCTTCTCTTATCCCTTTAGGAATATAAAACTAAACTCCAATTGTTGCCAGCCTATCAACATGTTTATTTTCTTCTCTTGGGATAGACTAGATTTTGAAGGATTGGAAATCTTCCACAAGATCCCACACTCTATGCTTATAGGACTTAGGCAAAGAGTTTTTAGTCAAATTTTGGCCTCTTACTTTATTCACAACCCACTCACTATCACCATACACTTGAAACTATTTCACACATCTTTTCCTATCCCACTCAAGGCCATGAATGAGCACCTCATATTCTACAACATTACAAGTACAAGTGATGTGAAATATAAAAGTAGAGAAGAACCTTTCCTTGGATGGAGAAACTAACATTGCTCCACCACTTACTCCAACCTTGATTCTAGATCCATCAAAGAATAGCTATCATAAACCATCCATGTTTTCACTTGGAGTCATCTATTTTAGCATGAAAGAGTCCTCTTTATTAATGTAATACACTCCAAGACCAACTTCCTCTATTAATTTGTAAGGATCATGTTCATAATTCTTAGCTCACCACTAATCTAGATACAAATCAGAAACTCTTTCAAGAGAAGAAGTTGGAGATTGGTCCATGTTAATCTCTTCCTCATCAAGAATTTCATAATTGACATTTATAAATTTAGGAATTTAGGGCTCTAAATGGTTGTGATGAATAGTCTCTACTTCAATCTTCACCTTAGTATCATACTTTTTCATAAAAACCATATAGGACAAATTGGCTGCCAAGTATCCACCTATCTTCTCTATAAACTCTCTTGACAAACAAAGAAAAAATTATAGGGGTAAATTTTCCACAACCCCATCATAAGGGATGGAAAAATTAGGACACGCATGTAAAATAAAATTCACATCCTTGACTACTCCCAAGGACTTTTTTGGTGATCCATCTAATTATAGGACTCATTTAGCCATTGGTTCATACTTGAGGCCTAGTTTATTCGCTATTTACTTGGGCATAAGTGAAGTACTAGCCCCATTATCTATAAATTAATTATGAACTAATAAATCACCAATGATCAAGGATAGATAAAAAGGAGGAGTTTTATCATTTTTATTCACGTGTCCATCAATGGGTTGAATTATATATACTAAGATAATGTTTTTAGTCCTAAATGATCCAACTTACTTACATAGTCCTTACAATTGCTTTTAAATGAATCCCAAAATAAAACATTCATGTGTAACTTCTTCATCTAATCCACAACATTGATATAAGTATTACTCACCTTAAGAGGCTCTTTGGAAGCACTAGTATCTTGTGTTTTATCTTGTGAAGATGGATGTGTAGAAGCTAGCCATGCATTCTAAAACTTATAATTTTATTGCAAATTTGGATCTGATTTACACCCACCCATCATTTAATATGTTTTAGGATTAAAATTAGGTCCTTGTTTATCCCCTTGTGTTTCTTTAATAGCCTTATTCTTAGACTTAGTGTTAGAGCATACACCAGCATTCACATTACTTGAATTTACCAAATGATTGATGGCATAAAACTCTCCCTCCAAATGATTTATAAGAGTAGAATCAGATTGTGTTTATCCATTTTATATTCCACTTTGCATTCCATTTTGCATTGGCACCTCAAAAGTGGAAACTTAAGGTGTTTGACTAGCATTATCATGGCTTGATTATGCATTTCATTGGCATATGCAACTTGGTCTTGATTTTAATCATAGGAATGTTAGCATAGTTGTTCTTAAAAAAAGTTATTTTGAGTGAGAACAAGAGCTTTATAATATGATTTGGAATTAGGATTATAACTTTGGTAAGGTCTAGTTTGATTGATTTGACCTTGTCCATAAGCATTACCTTGAAAATGAGGCCTATTTGCTTGCCCAAACTGATTGTAGGATTAGTAAGGCATATAGTTTAATCTTGTTACCTTTTAAGAGAAACCAATTCATTAGTAACACTTTGAAGGAAAATCTTGAATTCATGAATCTCATTGGTATGGGAAAGAGGATACTTTTCTTGACTATTAGGCAAAGGAGCCAAGGTATGTAATAAAACTTGACTAAGAGGCTACAAACTACGGAACAATGGCATTGGTGTTCTAAGAGAAATCTTCCCCACTTGAACAAGATAATTCTTAGCATTAATGGCTATCTCATAGGTATTAGGAATCATATTTCCACCCATGGATTGGATCATCATGGCTACATCACTATTCACTATTTTTAGGTAGTGTAAGGCATAATTTGCAGTAGATGTCATAAGGGCTAGGATCTTATCCCATGTTTTTTGAAATATAGAGTTAAAATATTTCATGAAATATTGTGGAACCCTCTTCATATTGGTCAATTGCTTAGATATTGATAGATGATCACTCTTATCTTCAAACCTCTTAGACAATAGATCTCCTAGTTCATCTCATGAAGCAATGGAATTATGAAGAAGAGTCTCATACCAATCTAAAGCTTTCCCTTTGAAAGACAATGATAATAACCTAATGGCTAAATTATCTTGAGTGATAGTATGGATATTTAAAAAGTTTTCTATTTTTATAATGTGTTTAATGGGAGTAATAAGACCTTCTCCACTAAAAGATGGAATACTTTTAAGGGATGATCTAGGAATTTGGTCATATTAGACAAGATTCAAAGGATATGATCTGGTGAAGGGTATAAAGGTTTGCCTCCTAGCCATATTGAAATATATACTATGGGTATTATGGGTTGAACTAAGTAAGAAATTGGAATTTTTAAATACCAACTCCCTTGAATAAGGATAAGTATTTACAAATCTAAACCTTTTGACAAAATATAAAGGCACTTACACAAACTCAAAGGGTATACCTTTAGTAACAAACCTAGTGGTCACCTTTGGCATCAAAGTTAAGAAATATTTGAAACCAAAGAGTTGAAAACTTAATGAAATCACTAGGTACTGAATCTAGATGCTCTTGTAGTTGTAAGTATGCCAATACCACCACCAGTCTTGGACACTCTTCTAGGACTTAGAGTCCAATAAAGCATGACAAAAATTGTTATCACTTAGATTTTCACCCCTTGAGGAGATGCCTATCTCTCCTCATCCAAGTGGCATAATGGAAACATCTCTCTTGTTGTGGGTAACAATTTGGTGAGTTGAATCTCTAAAAGGGCTAGTTCCATTGATGCACTCTTTGAAACACTTTATTATCTATCAACTTTGTATGAAAAGGGTTAAGAAGAAAAACCAAGAAAATCAAGGTGATGCACAAATATTTAATTTCCTCTTATTGAATAAAATTTTACTACTTAGAGTAAAACAAAGCTTTTTTCACACAAAAATCACAACATAAGATAGATTGTTACATCAATGTTTCAAAAGGTATTTTGATACTTATGAGGGTAATGAATGATTCCTTGGGATAATATAGTCATGATACACTTCTAAGAAAAATATACACTTAAAAGAGAACACTAAAATAGACCTGTAACAATTACTCTTCTACACACTTGGTGAACAATAAAGGATAACATGCTAAAAAAGATCATCTTCTACTAGACAAGACCAATAAGATTGTAACAACACTCAATTATACAACACGTAAGTATGAAAATTCACTTTTTTATTTCTTTAATAGACATTCACGTACAAAAATAGCCAATGTTTCATCATCAACCAATAGAGGCCACCAAAAAGAGCCAAAAAGGTCAATATTTATAGCATTTGGGAGAGGGGCATGACAAGGGAATTCCAAAGGTCACATAAAAGAGGTTAAATTTTAATAATAAAAATATGTGAAATTAACCATGAAATTTCAAAAAGACCAAGTGTCCATATAAGTCATGAAACTTATGAAAAATGGCATGAAACTCCTTGTTTTGGCTAAGAAAATTGTCTTCATTATTTGGACCTATTTGAACATCCCACAACTAACTAGGGATAGGTATGATGATTGGGATGATAGGGAAGAATTTAATACATTAATCTCCATCTATTTTTTGTATTCCTACTCATTTTAAAAATCTTGGAAGGAAACCATCACTCCCTGTAGTCTAAAAAAATCCTCTTTCAATCACCCCTCAACTTGTCTTCAAAATTGGATTAAAATTTACATGAAAATACTTGGGAGGGATTTTATGACACTATAAATACTATTCATGGATTTATACTACTCAGGTACACCTTAAAAATGCTCATACTTGATTTTTTCATCCTTGTCACCATTGTGTTCACTATGCTAGTTTTGATTGGTTGAGATGAGAGATATTATTTTAACACTTATAAGTTGTTAAAAATAATTATATAAACATATGGAGTTATAAAAATTTATAATATTTCTCCCAAACTTTATTTCATCTCTTGGAACCTCCTAGAACTTGAAAAACACACAAAATGGTCAAAAATACCCTATTTTCACCTTCTCCATACAATTCCATGCAAATAAATGGTATGGGAGGAATATTTAGTGAGCCCTTTACAATTTAAAATAACTTTAATGATCAAAATATGTGATTTAGATATCTCTCCAAGCTTGTTTTCTCCATCGGGTCATGACTAAGGGTTTAGTAAGGTTTTATGTAATTTTTAGTCTTAAGTTTTGTTTATAAATATTTGAAATTTTAATTTAAAAAAATGCAAAAAAAACATATTTTTAATGGACCCTAATTTCCCCTCAAAAATATTTTGGTATCCATGCATAGTTTTAGAGGAGATATGAGCACTTGAAAACACCCTATCTAGCTTGTTTCCACCTTTCCTACATGTTTGGACTCTTTCTAAGATATAATTAGCTTTCCCATAGGTTTATTTTCATAAAAAATATTATAAATGTCTAATTACATCTACCTAACATTTAAAAATCATCTGGATAGCTCATTAAGAGCTAGAAATGAGGTTAGACCCCCAATTAGTTCTAGGTCCCTTCAAGGCATAATAGGCTTAGCATACACCCTGATAGTTTGAGCTAATTTAAATGATATATCATGATTGGGATGGTATATAATTATTTTAAATTATTAATTAAATATTTATAAACCATCACATAACCTCCAAATCACTCATCTTCATCCTTTTCTCTCATTCACCAACTAGGCCTAGTGAAAGCTTGTATAGTTGGATTGTGTGCAAGGGTATTTTGTATATTGATGGGTATGAGACTTAATTAGTGATTATTATAATATATTTACCTTTTATAAACCTCAAAATATTTTTATCTAGGTTTTAAAAACCTCTTATAAATCCCTTCACCCATTTTGACCTCATTAGCTTGTTTTTCTTAACTATGATTTTCTTTGACTGGCTGACCTCTGAGCAAAAATAGTGAGTTATATCCCTCTTCCCCAAGGAAAATTTAAGATTTAATGAGTTTTATTAGGTAATAATGAGACTCCATACCAAATTTATTATTTTAATTCACTCATTTAGGCACCTAACCAACTCAAAATGCCCTAAAAAGGCTTCCAAAATGACTATTTTCCTGCATTTTTTCTTTCTTCCCAAGAATGGATCGTCAAGGCCAAATAAAATTATAATAGGATTTAAAAAAAATTAATAATATACAATTAATGATAATTAATATTTTAAATCCTTCCAAAAACATTATCCTTTGAATTCTTTATTCTTACCCATTGAGCAACATGGGTTTCCTAGCTCACCTGTACGTGCTGCAACTTTTGGGCAATAGGAAGAGTGAGTGATCATATTGAAGGGGTAGTAGATATTTTTTAAAAATATTATTTATAAATCATGAAACATTTTTAGTTTTAAAAAAAACCCTCTTTCCTTCTTATACACATTCATCTCTTTATTCTCAATTCATGTTCAAGATTGCAAAATGATTATTGTAGGTGCATACATGGGTGTAAGAGGTTTGAGTAAGATTATTCCACATTTATTGGAGATTATTAGGTAAATAATTATATTAATTTTTATTTTAATATGTTATTTCATCCTTTTAACCCCACTTACCCCTCTCATATACACTTTGAGGGCTACAAATTGAGTTTTCTCTAACTGACTAAGACATCCTACCTATGATTCATGTAGATATGCATGAGCTTGAAACTTAGCTTTTTCATGGTATTTATAGACTCTAAATGAATAATGATAACAACCTGGTAACTTCTCATATATTTTACTCACCTTATATTCAATTTGGATTCATAAACTAACTTTTTCCTTGCCTAACTGAGAACCCTTGCCTATCTGACCCTGGTAGGTGTGTATCAACTCATTTGAACTTGGTTATGATGTTTAAAGACCTAATTTTAATTATATAAGGATAAATAACATTCCAATATATTTTAGTTCATTTTTATTGTCTTAAAATAACACCTAAACACCCATACTAGCTCACTATTTGTATACCCTGCTTTAGGTGTGTATTCTCCCTAAGAAGGGATGCCTATAGGCACTCATGAAAATTGAAAACCATGAATAAATATCATGATAATGGTATTAATGAAAATTTAAATTAAATTAAATATATGATACCATTATATCCATAATTAAATGCATTTTTTTCAAGTTAGGATATCAAAATCCATTCACAACTACAAACCTATAGATATTAGTGTAGAATTCTAGTGTTTTTAAGAGCATATTTGAGGCTCCAAACTTCTAACTTCCACTTACTTCCTAAATCCCATACTTGACATATCTATTTTCCATAATATATTAAATAATGCTTACCAAACTATATTCTTTGGAACACTTTGTAAGCAAGTTTTAATATATCCAAAAAACTCCCAGGAGCTCTATTTTCACATTTTAGGGAAAATTTCCTAGAATTCAGTCTCTTATCTCTTCAACATGATTACACATCCTTTTTTATAATTTATGTTTCAAATATGTTTACCTTATTATTTTATATATGTTATGGTTTGAATAGGGACCTTATCCTACTCTAAACCATCCATTTAAAGACCTTTACAATTTTGAGGTGCCACATGTAAGTGGTCATAACATACACATGGATCAAGTGTAGAACTATGGGTAGTATGTATGAATGGAAAGGTTTGTAAAAATTTTATTATCTAATAGATCATTAAAATTCACCTATAAAGATATTAATATGTTGAAACACACATCAACATTTCTACCCCTTAGTATGACATCATTGAATGCCCATGTATGTGTGCATTAGTTGTATGTAGGAAGTGAGTGTGGAATAGAGCAACAAGGGTTGATAAAAAGCCTCATGGGAAGATAAAAATCATTTTAAACCTATAAAAAATGTTATTTCCATTAAATATACTTTAATACAAGCTATAAAACATTCATTCCAACATGAAATCTCTTGAGAACATCTAGAACAGAACATGCCAGGTGCTTAATGACTGGTTTAGTATGGTAAATGAGCTTATGACCACACTTTCAACTTTTAAAAACATATAAATTAAATATATTAAACTAATTATGTCTTTTAAAATTGATACACCATGATTAAAAATCCATGAACAACATGGACAAGCTCATATATGTGACTGTGAGTGAAAATGAGCAAAAATTGACTGTGAGGAATGGTAAGGTTGAAATTTGTTCCAAAATGTGATATGGTGAAAAAAAAATGGAATGAGGTGAAATATATGGCCTTAATACTTGTGAGACACCATATTACAACTACATGAGACCTCTATAGGAAACCAACACTCTACAAACAAGAACTTTAACTGAAATTGTATATGGTGGCACTTTCCTTTCAACATGGATTAAATTGCCTATAAAAACACCATGAAACATGAAACTAAGTATGTATACCATATAAAAATGTATCCAAAATCCTTTGGAGTCAACATTACCAATTGGTTCATATAGATTTGACCAAAATAGAGCAAAACTTGTAGGGTGCATGAAATAGCTACCAAAAAAGTATAATCAAATTCAAAAGGATGATTCATAAAGAATATTTGATCAATAATTATTGTATTTATATGTAAATTAATGTATTTTAGTGTATTATAAACTCCCAAAATTATTTTCCCTAAAACTTCCTGAGTTGTCTATATTAAGCACAAACCTAAAGGTCACTTTTGTATGTCTAAGAAGTAAAGGAGTAGAACAATTCTGGATTAAAAAAGGAACTTAAAAATAATTTAAAGCATTGATATGAGTTTGAGTAATATAAATATGACTTCCATGAAATTTTACCCCATGTCACCTTCTCCCGTGGGTCGTATAAGTGCCAAATGCTCCCTTTTATAGTTAGATTCTTGAATTTTAGTTAAGAAACTTGAAATATTATGATGTGAAATACATAATATTAAAACTTACTCTTTTATGTTTTAAATGGAAATAGGACACCTAGGCACCTTTGGAACCATTCCACTTGCATTAATGACCCCTGAAAGCCCACTAAGTGACCCAAAATGATAAATACACTTACTAGACCATGACTAAGGCTAAAAATGCATTAGATAACATCAAATGAACTAAAATATGTATTTTTAAAAAATTTTAGACCCCTAAAACATCTAAATACCAAGTTTTTTACCTATAGGGGTCCAAATTTGACCTAAAGTGAAATTTAGTCAACAAGTAGGTGGAATTAAAGCTAGTGGATTTGAAAGATATTGCTTAATATTTTCAAATGATTTATTACAATTCTCATTAAAATTTAATGGAGTATCCTTATTTAATAATAATTTGAACGAATGAAAAATATCTACAAGTTGAGATATGAACTATTAGACTGCTTATATTTTTCCTTGCAAACTATAAAGTTATTTAACATTTTTGGGTGGAGGCATGTTCATGATAGGTGAAAATTTTGAAGGATCAACTTAGATTCCATGATGTGAAAAAATGAATCCTAATAACTTCAATGAGCTCACTCTGAAAACACAACTATTTAAGTTTAATCCAAGCTTATATTCTCTCATTTTGTAAAATGTTATAGAAGTACCTATAGATTCTCTACTATAGATTTGGATTTGGTAAGGATTCCATCAATAGAATCCTCCATGATATCATGGAGAATATAGTGAAATATAACCATAATTTCTCTCTAGTATTTCAGTGTTTTTAAGATCAAAGGGCATTACTTGATATTAAAAGGTACCCCAAGGTGTTTTAAATGTTTTCTTGTGTTATTTTTTGGGTGTTATTTTGATTTGGTTATAAACTAAAAACATTTCCATTAAATACAACATTTAATGACTAGTGGTAGAGTCCACAATCATGTCTATATTTGGAAATGGACATATTGAAGTCCCTAAAGTTTGTATATACCCATATTCATATTGGTTTATTTGACATTGGTACAATATTTGATATCAAATATGAATAGTCGATGGGACAGATGAATCCAACCTCCAATTTATTATTTAGTTATTCCTTCACAAAGGCTACAACCTTTAGTATGCATTGTTCTAAGTTATTGCTTTATAGCTTTTAAATCTAGATGAACCACAAGATGATTCACCATAAATGAATTATCAATGCCCATAATTTCATCATAAGACCATGCAAACACATTGTATAATTATTTAAGAAAAATGATGAGTGTTTACCACTCTTCTTGATATAAGGATGCAACAATCTTAATTATTTTTGGATTTTCTTTTATTTAAATGTTGATGATAATTGTGTCCTCAACTAGGAGCATTTAATATTATTTATACTTTAGGTGTGGTGGAGTAATATTTAGTTCTTCCTCTAGGTATTATTCATGTGATGTTTATGTTTAACTAATTTAGTTATATGATAATTATTCCCCAAAATATGAAGAATCATATAACTGAATGAAAAATACCTTTTGATGATCGCTTATTAGAATATATTCTAAAAAATTCTAAAATTGCTTAATCATTTTGACAATGATAAAGTGTAGGCATTGCATGTTGGTCCCATTGGATTCAATTTAAATATGTGAGGTCAAGTGTCAAAATGGAATTTTCATGCAAAAGGTTAGTTAAATATAGGTCTTCAAAGTGGTTATATATGGAATCTATTTGACTATCTGAAGAGTCTTCCTATGACTCACTAGAAGAGTCACTTTAGAAAATAATGGTATTTACATTAAGTGGATTAAACCCTATACCATGGAAGTCTTCATTATATTTTAGTGTGATAGGCTCTATTAATCCTTTTTCATGAAGGCCAATGCCAATGCCTTGGTAGTGCATTATCTTACACATAATGGATTTAGCTAAGGGATATTTGTTATTAATGAAACAATTAGCTAGTTCATTAGAGTAAATATAAAAATTATTTGAACCTTAAATGTGTTCATTAGAAATAAAATCACCTTATACAAATTTTGTTTTTTTAAGTTTTTAGACCACTTGAGTGTCACTTTGATAACATGTCTAGACATGATTATGTGGAGACATATAAATTGTGCTCATGTAATTATAACCTTAGATCTCATATTAACCCATGCCTTTATCAATGATTTTGAGTTAGGATGGAGGATATGGAGTAGGTTTATAAGTGAATTGCTGATTGGAGTCTTGACTGACATGTGGTATTTATATGGAAGAAGAGGTGGATGGTGTATTCAAGAAGCCACAAAGGGAAGGTGTTTGAAATAAAGCATTAGGATGTATTTTTAAATCTTAGGTGATTCCACAATAGGAGTAAATTTATCTTTAGTAATAGGGATATATTTTGATTTTGGATAATGCCCTTCTAATAGTTTGCAATATTGGAAGGGTTGAGGATCACCTAGGATAGTTACATGACATCATGAGATACTTTCAAATGTTGGTGTAAAGTGGAGAGTAAAACTTTCATATAATGTAACCATAGATGTTTAAGAATTAAATTATAGGGTAAATCAATATCAATTATGTGGACTAATGTTTCCTATACGACAAGTCTTGCCATCAAGGGAAGATAAATGATACCCATAAATTATGACCCATTATTATCATATGCCTTAATTGTAATGATGTTTGATTCTAATGTTATTTTGGAATATCCTAAATGTTTAATTAACCTCAATGTACATAAATTTAAATTTAATTCATTATATATAAATAAAATCTTTAATTTATGTCTAGAGATAATGACTTATATATAAATGGTAGTTTAAGAACATATCCTAAATAGGAGACATTAGAATGGTCAAACATAACCTAATTATTAGTGGATAAATTTCCAACTAATGCTTTAAATCTTGATATATTTATGTATTGTGTGACACTATACTCTTGAAGGACTTTGTATAGGATGTATTATATATAGGGAAGTCTAGAGAAATTATTAAATGGATATGTTAGTAAGTCTTTTATCAATATTATCAATAATATTGCACTTATATTCAACATCAGATGATGATAAATGAATGGTAATCTTTACAAACCTTATGGTAACATTGTAATCTTGAGATTGTAAATTATTTATTAAAAAATGATTGTGTGTGTAATCAACACAATTTACTATGGATATGAAAGGATGATTGGCTTGGTTTACATTACCTACATGTGGTGGCTCCTAATTTTTCTCACCATTTCCTTGTTCATGTTTGGGGAATGGGTCTTTATATATCCACAACTTTTGGTTGTTATATGTCCTATATGGTTGGTTTTCAATGTCTATGCCCCCATGCTATATAATATATTGGACATAATATTTGAGGTGTATACACCTATTGGTATAGTGTCCCTTTATCCTATAGTACTCATAATATACATCTTATTTATACCAATCAAGTTTGGTAACATTGTATTCAAATGGATTGGTGTTACACCAAATGATCAAGTTTTCTTGAGCCAAGTTTAGAAAAACTAATTCATAAGAGTTTCCCAATTGGGTAAACTTATGTTTGTGTCTTTATTGTCTTGTTTGATCATAGGGAATGGTAATTTTTTTAATAGTCTATACATAAATTTTTTGTTATCTATGTGGGTTTTGTATTTGTTTGACATTGGTTACACCATCACCTACAACATCTTGATCTTATAAAAAAATTGGGGTTTTTAGGTTGTTTCAAAGAATTATTCTCAGGTTTGAATATTTTCATAACACATCTAGTGATTAAAGTTTGATCAATCTGAATTCCATTTTTAATAATTTCATCAAAGCAACTTGGGTAAAGCAGTTGCAAGTGATTTCTTACATCCAAGTTAAGGTTGTTCATAAATATGGAAGCAAGTTAAGTTTCATGGAATGACCATGAAAATTGGCTTATCAATGACCTCCATATTTTTAGGAAAGAGGTAAAAGTTTACCCACTAAATTTATTAGTGTTATATAGGTATAGTGTATTCAATTCCATCTCAACATTATATGAAAAGTGATGAAAAAACTTGTTGAATAAGTCCTCCAAGGTGAAAATATTGATCCTTTGTGTAGGTGTGAGGACCACTTAAGGGATTGACCCCTAGACTTTGTGGAAAAATTCTCAACATGTACTCAATAATATAAACAACATCTGCACATGCTAGATACAAGTCCTCAAGGTGTTCCCTATGATTGTCATTACCTTTATATTTGTCAATTTTAGGAATTTAAAAATGTTTTAGGAAATGTGCTGTCATGATGCTTAAATCATGTGTAATAAAAAATTTCCTCAAATTTGTATTTTTTCCCATGAAAAAGTACCATATTTCAAGCTTTAGACTCTATTATTCATATTTTGACTCTTGAATGAAGTGTGGTGATAATTGATTCATTTGGCTTAAAGACTTATATAAATTGGAAGTTTGACCCATGAATTAGTTTATGTTAGTGTTAGGTTATGAACAATGGCTAAGGGGTGTATTTTTAATGAAGTGATTAGGAAGTAGGTTGTAAAAATTAACATGTTGTGGATGTGCAAAGTTATTTGGGTTAGTGATAGAGTTAAAGTTTATTGGTTTGGATTACTTTTAAAACTATAAATTATTTGGTTAGGATTGTTGAAGTTAAAATTCAAATTGGGTAGGCTTGGGTTGGTGTTAAATTTAGTGTTGTTCTAGTTTAGGTTAGTGTTAAAGTTTGGGTTGGGTTGGTTGGGGTTGGTATTCAAGTTAGTATTTATCAAATTAAATGAATTGGGGTTACTTAGATAAATTATATTAGAGTTAGCTTGATTCAAATTTTGTTTTGGATGTGAACCAATCATGTAACTTTAATGGGTGTTAAGATTGAATGGTTAGTTAGAAATTGGATTATTTTTGAATAGATTGGTATTTGATTCAAAAATGAAGGAGATAATCCTATAAAATAATGTGAATTATAAAACTACTTTTGTGTACTACCTAAGAGAAATTATGATTTAGATTAACAGGTAAACTTGAAGCTACATTCAAGTTCATATTTTATATCGATTAGTTGATGGGTGAGATAGACTAAGTATTAAAGCTCAAATTCCAATTTGGATTGATTTTATCAATGGGTATACCATGAAGGTTTATATTTACATTAATTGGGGAACATGAACAATCATTCAAGATCAAGCTAGATTGATTGTATATTGGTAAACTTGAACAAACATTCATGTTTAATTTGGTTGGATTTGTGATTGGTAAACTTTAAAGAACATTTAAGTTTGAATTAGATGGATTTATGATTTATGAACTTAAATGAACATTAAATTTCATTTTGGATTGGTTTGTGATCTATAAATTTGAATTAACATTCAATTTTAGGCTGGGTATATTGATATTTGATAAACTTGAAAGAATAATCAAGTTTAGATTAGATGGATGGATGAATGAGGGTGAATTGGCATTCACACTCAAATCAGGATGGGGGTTGGAATTTGGATTAAACAAAAGATTGTTTGTATTATGGGTTTAGATATTTTAAATCTCTTGGTTGATATAATTAACATGGGTTTCCATAGTAAACTTGTGACTCACTTGGGAGGATTCCTCATAAAATATGGTTTTCCCTTTCTCTTGGGAGACTTGGGGATTATGATTGGAAGAACCTACAAGAGCATTACTACCCTTTAAATATCTTTTTGAGATGGATTGGATGTGAATAGGTGACAAATAATCTTTATTAGAAATCAAATATTGTAAGTTTTGGACATTGAAATTAGGTGAAAATTTATCCCCTAAGCTCAAAGCTTGAAGCAAAATTTCATCTTTTTGGTCATGATGTATTGATAAAGTGAATAAGGAGGAAAAATGGATTTGTTAATAGCCTCATCTTTATGTTATCCTCCTTATTATTCTTGATGGTCATGGATTTCAAATATTTATATATGATGACTTTGGGGGTCTTGGCTACCAAAATAAAAGGGGTCATTTCCAAAAGGCTCCCCCATTTCCTTAGGATTGTTAAACATATCCATGTAACTTTTTATGGGTTAAATTAATAGGGGAGTTACTAGACACAATAAATAATTGATGATAGACTATAAAAAAGATTAAAGTGACAAAAAGCTTATCTGACAACAATGATATTTTGAGTTTTACTTAGAGGTTTTGATTTTAAATTTTTGGTAATTAGAACTCATTTTAAGACTCAAAATTACATTTTTTTCACTTAATGATTTTTATCACATGGTAGATCAAAAGGGAATAAACAAAAAAATTATATTCTAGACACTCATGCAATTACATTTTTTTTCTTAAAAATATAGGTAAAAAGAGACTTGAGTAATCCATAATCTTCTCATGTCACTAACTTGTTTGTTGCATTCATTGTGGCCTAATATTTCAAGGCATGAACCATAGATGATCATGCCTGAGACTTGCGTATTAGAGTGTGGAATCCCCTAACTTCATGTCATGCTAAAAACACACAACACTTAGCCAAAAATGACATCTCTAACTCAATTTATATACCCCCATGATACATGGGGTTTGGCCTACCATATGGTGATGAAATCCATGGTCGATAAATGACCTAAATAATAGAATAAAAAATAAGAACATTCCTTTTATTCTCAAGTATCACCACCAATGTGACACCAATATAAGAGCATATATGTAAGTATCATCTTACTTAACAAAAAATTATAAGTGTTGTTTCTGATTCTCAGGTATCACATCCAATATGATGACAAGAGAAGAACATATGCAACATAATCAAGACACATAAATACTAAAAAAGGGAAATTTAACTAACTCTAAAAATTGAAATGCTTTCTAATTACTAAATAAAATTAAAGAATAAAACTTAAAAAACTTGTTAGAAAAAACTAAATAAAATAATGTTAGTAATAAAGCAAAGATTGGTTTGTTTAGCTTTTTATAGGATTTTCTTTGACTTGTGTCTTGAAAACAAACTAATATGAGGTTTATGTTTGGATAAAAATAAGGACAACCTCTAAAAAGTTAGGAAAAACCAATAAAAACACAAAAAACAAGTCTCTAGAATGATTTCATAGTTACAAAGTTAGAGCAAACTATGAATTTGTTAACTATAATAAAATAAAAATCAAAAGGAAAACAAAAATAGAAATAAAACTTCACAATTACCTCAACAATTTCACTGATGCCTCTACGAATTTCACTAAAGTTTATACCAATTTCACTGAAGATGTCCACAATTTCACTTTTGTAAATTGAAAATAAAAAAATAGAGAAAATATAGAAAATCAAGAATGAAATCAAGAATTGAAAGCTACTTTTAGAGGGAAATAAGGACAAAAATCTCTAGAAAGATATAAAAATAGGGGAAAACAAACATAAAGTATTTAATAATGATTTTGAGATTAGGGTTGATGATTTCCCTAAATTGTGTTAGAATTTCATTATTGGCTAAAAACAAAAAAAAAGAAAATAAGACTTTAGCATAAAACAAATTTTCATAATTAGGTTTATTGATTTTATAATTAGGTTTAGTAATTTCATTGAAATGTGCTACAATTTTATACTAGATAAAAAATAGAAAAAATATAAGACATTATCTCAAAATAAAATTTCACAATTAGGTTTAATGATTTCATAATTAGGTTCAATAATTTCATTGAAATGTATTATAATTTCACTATTTGCTAAAAATAGAAGATATTCGCATGGAAAATAATTTTTAAATTAGGTTTAATTATTTCATAATTAAGTTTAACATTTTTTCTTAAATGCATTATAGTTTTGTTATTGGCTAAAAATATAAAAGTGTCAGCACAAAAAAACAATTTTTTTACTGACCCCCATAAATTTGTTGTTAGAGTCCTTGATTTCATATTTTCTCAAAAAAAAGGAAAAATAAAAAAAATACAAGTTGGAACAAATCTAAAATGAGATAGAAAATTTTTAGAACAAAGATAAACTACCAAAAGATGTTAAAAAATCTAAAAGGATGATTTCAATATTAGATACTAATTTCATTGATGAATTCTCCAATTTTATTATTACACAGTTGTTGATGTGGGTTTTATGCACACCCTAGTAACCCTATGAGATCACCTCTAATGTTTTAGGATTAGTGAAATATTTCAATCCAAGGCATGAGTTGTTGGATAGTAAGTTTTATAATAACCTAATAGTGGAATAGAGGTGAATGATACATATTTTTTTACCATGGGTGAGTTGACTATGTATAAGCCTAGATCTGATTGAAGTGAGTGGAAGTATGATGGTTTTAACTATAGTGGGAAATATTTATAAAATAAATTAAAAAAAGGAAGGAAGGGTAAAGTAGAAAAGAGGCTTGGAGACTACATAAGATGAAAACCCTTAAAAACCAACACTTGAACTAAGGAAGGACAATAAATCAAAAAACAAATATTTGTTGTAATCTATTATAGAAAACTAATAATCAAATGTTTTAAAGAGTCAAAGGGAAAATGAACATAGTATAATTAAACATGCATAAATTAAAGGTTACTGTATTTTCTAGGTTGTTATTACACATCAACAAGGGGGATTATGATTCCCATGTAAAAGACATCCAAATCAATTGTAGCTTAAAATGAATAGTTGTATTAAATAAGATAACTATATAAAATTAAAGAGCTAAAATACCAAAATGATAGAACATCCAATATAGTCCATAGAATTAGATAAGAATCAAGATTTACACACAAAGGCTATGTCAAGAACTTATCTAAATTACTTATTAATCTTACTAGTAAAAAATATCCTCCCTTTAGAATTGGGAGGGTACAAGTATATATCTTTGGATGGGGGTGCCTCATCTCTTCAAGCTTCATCTAAATTTACAAGTTAAAAATTAAAACTACACCTAGGATCATGCAAAAGATGCATGCCTCATGTACATATTTGTAATAGCCTCTTTAGCTAAAATATAATATGCATGCATCATAAATGGAGTGGAAATAAAGATCCATTTTAGTAATAACATTCAAATACATGGTTATTTTTTACATCAAGGTGTTGATGTGGCACCACTAATTGAATAGGTCAGTGGGGTGAGTGCAATTTCACCCAATGTAACTATTAGATGTCTTTATGGAATCAAATTTGGGCTTGTTAAAGTTTACATGGTATAAAATCCAAGTAAAAGAGAACTTTGTGATGTTGGGAGACATTGATAGTTGATTATGTACATAAAACTAACCCTGAAGTTGATTTCTTGTCTCTCAACTCCTAAAATAATGCATATCTATGTAAAAATCCTTATTTATTATATCAAAATTTAGTAATTAAGGCTTAAATTTTTTAATAACCTTATCCATCAATCTTTCTCACTTTGCTTCCGAGCTTTTGAATTCCCCTATTCAAGCCTCTGCCTTTGTTACCCTATATTTTTCAAAACTAACCAACTATAAGATTTCTTCATTGGTTTTATAGATGGTGACCTCAAATTATTGTTTTAAATTGTCTACATCCACCTGAAGAAGGTTTTAAAAATTATGTCTATTGACCAATTCTCCTATATGGGTTATCACACTAGTAACCCTCATATCTACCAAAATTTGTAACACTTCACCCTTATGAGTGACTAAATGCTCTAGTAAGGTCTTAAATTACTTTTACCATTTAAGTATGGAATCCCTTGTTACCATTACATAATTTAAGAACTAATAACAATACAAACTAGACATAAGATTTAATTGATTGAAATAATTAGTCTTGGAATACTGGACCAAAAACTTCAATCTCATTTTTAGTTCTTTCATCTGGTTCTAAAATCTGACAATAGCTTCCTTGTTCAATTAGCTTCCTACCTTGGAAACCCTGACTTCATACAAAATACTATACAACTTAGTTTCTACACTTTATACATCAACAAAAAATTCCTAAAGTGTCTATATAATTTGGATCTATTGTAACCTTTTCAAGGTATATTATTTGTTTTGAAACATTTCTTTTATTATTTCCCCTACATAATCCACAAAATAACTAAAATTTTCAATATACTTAGTGGGGTCATTTAGATTTTTCTTGGGTTTCTTTTCTAAAGGGAAAAGATTTTTCCTTTATTTAAAATCCACATATTCTTTGGTTCTTATATTCATCACCTTCCTTTTCCTTAACCTTTGAATAGTACCCCTATGTTTATCAAATCTAGTGGATATTGTGGGAATCTCAATCATAACCAAATTCTACCTTTCATATCCAACACTTTACATTTCCCTTATCCCTTGGTTAATAATGAGTTATCACATTTTGATATCTTGGTTTGGGCTTGAAGACTGAGAAGAAGGAGTCATAGGATTTATTAAATCATGTGGGGTGCCAAAGATGCACTCTGAATAAAAAATTGGAGGTGGTTGAAAAACCCTCTCCCATGGATATGTTACCTTGATATATGTAACTTTAGTAGAGAGTTTAGTCAATATTGGGGTAATATGTACAGTTATTATAGTTTCTAGAATGGTCAATGGTTTTGGCATGGGGAGTTCCAATTGGGATGAATTTTTCTTCATGATTAGTGGCATCCAAGGTATAAAAATAGATATAATGACCAACTTTTCAAAATGGACTACATTGGGAGTCCTTATCAACTTTGGAGGAGTATTTGAATCTATAATACTAGTAAAACTAGAAAAAATAGACTTAGTAGTGGTTGGGGTAGACTTGTAGCTAAGATTTCAATACAAGAAAATAAATAAATAACATAAGAGACTACCTTATCAAGGCTCTATCTTTGTTCTTGTGTAAGGACCTAATGTTTTGATATATTATTCTCCCAGTCTCAATACCTTGGCCTTATCTAGCTCATCCCATTCATCATCTAGTTTTTCATCTGTAGGATAATCAACCATATATGTTATATGCTTGATATCCTCTTCATTTTTTTATTCTATTACATATACTACTTCCTCTACCTCCTCTTTTTCCTCTTCTTCTATGATTGGAAGACCAAGTAATGGTATTTATTCTAGTTAATTTTCCTTAGAGGGAGGGGAAGAGTCTTTATGCTTCCTCTAGTAAGTGAAGATGGGTGGAATGGAAGGTAGATGAGATGGGGGAATATGTGCAAGAATAATGGTGGATGTATGTATGAATGGAGATGGTGGTGGAGTAGTAGACATGATGAATGGTGATGACATCGTTGTGGAAGAAATGAATCTCACCCAAGGAGAGTTAGGGGATTGGAGATAACATAGAAAAGTAGGAACATATAGGAAAACAATCTACAAAAATTATGGGAGACTCATTTAGGTGATTATAGTGAGGGGTGTCAAAGGTGTCATCACTAAAGATATCTTTCTTTATTCCCCTAAGGAATTTTTTGACATGTGCCTTTTAGTGGTTGTCTCCAAAGTTTGAGCATTAGTTGTCACCGATGTAGAAGAGATTTAGGGACTTAGGAGACCCCTCATAATTTCCCTCCTAATTTGAGGGTCTTATTATCTTTGAATGGAATAATCATCTATTTCTTCACTTATATGCTCTCCTAAAGGGGAGAAAGAGTTATCTTATTGTTGAGTGTCAGTCAATTGACTTGGAAGCAATTATTGGATCCATGTTGCTTGTGATTTCTCCTTAGTTAATTAAAGATTGTACTAAAGTGATTATGCCCAAGACATATATATTTATTTAATTCTCATTTTAATTCATACTTTAGTATCACCTATTTCATTTATAAATATCATGTCATGGTCATATTCCTCATGTCCATAGTAAACCTATATTTTCTTATTCTCCTTGAGTTGTAAGAGATATCCCCTTACCATGTTCCTAAGATCCCATTATATGAAAAGTGAAACTTGTAGATTGTACTGATTCCTAGCATTTACATCATGAATAAAATTTGATCTGACAACATATTATTGTTATCCAATGCTCAAAGGAATTTTGAAATAATACATCAAATGCCTTTGACCTAGTTCCTTATCAATGATATTATAAATTTGGTATACAATCTAATATTCTTCTATGTGGTTTGGAACATGGTGTAGCATCAAAAAATAAGTGGTCCTTATTCCTTATACCTAATAATTGTGGCATCCAAGTAGTACCAGTAGTCTCCCATTTTGTTCAATCTTTTTCTTATATTCTTTGATAATCTTTGCATTACAATGCCTTGTGTAGCTTAGAATATTTGAGTATATACCTCCTCACATAATATCTTTATTTAATTCTTATACCTATACATAAACATGAAATATAATTCTCCTCCTACCATATATTCTATATATTCACTTGAACGCTACCATTCTTGACCATAGGGATTGTATACCATGCCCATGACTATGTCCAAAAGGTAGAACATCATATAAAATTTTATATTGATTTCTCTTTGATCAGGTTGAAGTAGTTGTGACTTTATCTTGGTACTAATAATTTCCCCTAGTGCCACTAACTTGTTTGATATCAATATTATATCCAATAGAGGAACCCACTTAACCTGAACATATGTAATACTAGGAAAACCATACAACTTATTTAGTAAGTCTACAACTATCTTAATTTCAAGCCTAAATTTGATGATATAATTGGATAAGACAACCCCTTTGGGATCCATCATTTGGCCTTTATCAATCCATTATTTCAAATTCCCATCCATTGTATTATGCTCAAGCCAAACATTGGTTGAGACCTAATTGTAAGCAATTAGGTAAGGGGAGTCTAAGGTATCTCTTGAATGATTTACTTGAGTTGTATTTATTATCATTATTAACCTTCCTAACATGTAATATATCTCTATAAATAGTTACATTAATAAATAAAACTCTAAGTAGGTCAATGCATGAACTTACCTCAAGTTTGGCTACCGCTTGTTGGAGGACTTGTTATTTGATTTGTATGAGTTCATTTATATATTGCTTCTCTTTAAGAGATAGTTGATCCTAGATAGAATATTGTTTAATAGACTCCACCTCTTTTTAAATTATTAAGTATTATAGGAACTTGAATTCTAAGATGCTCCTTTTGAATACATTATCCATGTATGTAGGTCCTCTTATGAATTAATAGGTAGAGGGAACTAGAGATTTACCCTATTTTAAAGAAGAAAACATTATTCTATAATAGTTATTATAATTATCTCTATCAACTAACTAGTTCATTATGTAGTTATTTACTAAATAAACTAGGGCTATTGGGATGATGGATGGCTCAAAGACATGATTATTAGATAGAAAGAGTAATGAAAAAGTGAATCTCCTTTTTGTATATATTATTCCCAATCTTAAGTATTGAATGCATTTATGTGCCATTAATGTAGATAACAAACTTTTATTTTAATTCTTATTTCAATTTGAAATTGTTACTCAGCTTTGGTAGGTTGGTTTTCTCACCACATTATGATACTTCATTAATATTTTATATCTAGTCACTACTTTTGAGACATTTGTCAATTACTCATTGACTAGATATTTTTTCATGCAATCGACCTTTCATATCCATACATTGGTCACATACCCTTTCATAAAATTACACTTGTCTATCTTTCATCCTATCAGCTCTTTATCCTGCCATTATTTTTGTATTCTCTATAATTATAGGTCAACATGATCAAGCCACATGAAATGATCTTGATGGTTTTGGGGCACAAGATGTTTAAAGGTTTGGTGATTATTCATTTGAATTGTGTATGTCCTAAAGGTTCTTGGGTAGTGGAAAGAAGACATGTGGAGTAATCTTAGTGGTATAAGGACTCAAGATCTTATATTTATTATATTATAGATTTTAACCATGCCTCGACTCTCTCAAAGTTGATTTGGGGCATAAAGGCACCAAGTGTCTATCACTTGAAGTATGAAATATTGAATCAATTATATTTTAGATCAAAGGTTTATTTAATCCTTTTGGGGTTTCATTTTATAAAAACTTTGATAAGTGTTAAACCACTTAAAACTATATAATATCAAAGGCATTAAACTATGGGGGCTCAGGACCATTACCTCTATGGATGAACAAAAGTGAAAGCTTCATGTTTTTAGGTCCTTAAGATTTTAGAAGGATTGTTAAGTCAAAATAATTATAATTTTATCAATTTTATAATATCTCAAGGTTGTAGATGATGTAGGAGCAAGACATGCAACAATCTTGAATAACCAAATTAGGGTCTACTCAGGGGTTGTTAATGAATCTTGGTCAATGGTCTTGCACTAACATAAGGTAGATGTACAATTAGGATGAAAAAATATCAATACCTTTAGTTTTTAAACCATAGCATTGAAAAAAAGAACTCATGAAAACCCAACATGTAAAATAACTTAACATACTAGTTCAAGCTTTGATTTTAACTAATTGATTTCTTATAAAAAATCATCTTGAAGAGAATAACCTGAGACTATGAATTAAGAATAATTACAAACATGGACTTCTAAGATTCATGACTTAGCCAATTAAAAAATTTACCATAATGGGTACCCATTTCAAATTGAGAAAATAGGGTGTATGTGTTAGAGGAACAATAATAGTATAATTTATAATGACCCTTAAAATCTCGTTAAATAATTTGTAGCTTCAAACCAAAACATACAAGACCAAGATTATCTAAATGCGCATAATAAAAACTAAAATAATAAATTTAATTAATATCTTAAATACACGTATGATGCCTATGATTTGAAAATATGAGGGAAAGTCCCATCAAGTGTGACAAAATGTGTGAAATAAATCTAGAAATATAACTAAGTTAATAAATCACTTACAAAATGAAATTGAATCTAAACTCAAATCAACCTAAGGAAAGAGATTCAAATGAAATGAAACAAAACACAAAATTACACACTTGAACTACCATGAACCTCTTCCATCATGAATAAAATTGGCTTGCTCTCTAAATGTAGTTGCTTAATCTTCTCTAATGCAAGGGGAATTTGGTAGTGTTTTGGTGTGTAAACAACTCTTAATTTATTTCATTCACTTGGGATTTGCTTGTGAATTTGATATCACTTCATTATTTTCAATGATTATGGATGAAAATGATGGATTGCATGTCTATTTTTAGGCTTATGAGGGATAGATCAAATGGTGGAGAATTATTTGAATATTTATAATTATTAAAATAATTAATGGTGGAGAATTTGTCTTCATGTATGAATATGATGAACAATTCCATACACTAAGAGGAGAGGGGAATTTGTTGAGTGAGTCATCATTAATGGGTTAAGGAATTTGAAATGTTTTAAGGTGACTCACAAGGTGGTTGAGGAAGTTGAGGGTGGTTGGATAAGTCAACACATGGTTGAGATAAATGTGGAGGATGTTTGGGTGAGGTGGAAAATTCAGATTTATTAAATAATTTTTGAAGAAAAGGTGTGAATAATTGACTAATTCAGAATTATTTAATTATTCAAATTTTATAGGGAAAAGTGTTAATTTGAATTTGAATTATGGAAGAGGAAGGTTAACAAATCAAAGTGATTTTCAACACTAAATGGTGAAACTTAGGTGTTTACAATTGAAAACTAAAATATGTTATGTACTTATCATGAAATAAGTAGCATATGTAAATAAGTAAGCTAGCAATATTTGAGAAATGCTTATAGATATTAATTTTGAATTTTTCAAATATTTTAATTTTTGAATTTTTGACATATATGAAGTTTTTAGAATTTTTTATTTGAAATATCTAATTTTTTTTGAAATATTTAAAAATAGATAAGAATTTAGGATTTAAAAATATATGAAATGGGAAGGATTCAAACAATCGTAACAGGGTGTTAAATCATAATCTAGAAAGAAGGAAGGAAAATAAAATGCCCCTAATATATGTAAAAATGAGTTAAATCAATGTAGCACAAATGATTAGTATAGATGAGGATGTAGATGCCCCCAATGGGTAAGAGATCTATGTGATTATATAAATTTAATGAAATACATAACATAATAGTTATTCAATAGTAAGCAAGTGAATTGAGCATTTGAAATCATTGTAGGAGATTTTTTTGGATTGTTTGAATTGGCTTTAAAAATCAAGAGGGCAAGTTCCCAAAGTGAAAATAAATCCAAGGGATAAAAGAATGCTTGGATAAGTGATATAAAAACAATTAATGAAGTAAAATCAAATAATATATTTACAAAGTAAAATACAAGTAGCTAACCAATTACTTTAATAGAGGAGAGTTTCCATGGAATTCATAGATAAAGGGTATTACCACCTACTTCATTTTTTTGGATAATCCCCCAATTATAATAGGATGGAATTTTTTAAATCTATATGATCCATGAAACTATATCATAGGTTTTTTATGATTCAGATCAATCAAACTTTTATTATAGGTCTTTATTGGATTATGCCTTATTTTGTGTTCTTATGTTGTGATTATGTTCTCCTTGGAGATGGTAATCATTGTACTATCTTGATAAAATGTTAGAGAATCATAATTATTACTGATCATAGCTCCCATTAGTGTTTTCCATGATCTTCCAAGGATTGAATTTTATTTCTCTAAAAATATGATCAAGATGAAATAATGTTGAACATTATTTAGTACCAAGAGTGATTGGTAATTTTATAGATCCAATGCAATTATTTGGTTTTTTAGATTTATTGATATGTTGTGTAACATACCCAAGATGTATAATAGAATATACTATATTTCATATATTATCATCTTATAAGTGAGTAACTACAATATTAGTGCATTATTTACCATCCATAAATGGTTTAATAATAAGAGGATTTAAATAAGAGGAATTTTCCATTGTTGCTTCTTTTTTGACCATATTTATTAATAATCCTTTTTTAAAATAATTTTGATTTTATTTGGTAATTATACCTCTAAATTTACCTCATATCTCTATATTGACCCACTCCAATATATGCAAATAATTAATGAGATAATTATTCATCTTAATAAATGGGTTTAAAAGCTATCTTGTGTAATTGATAATTTGTAAGTTATTGTGTATCCTCACCCACTACTATAGTAATATTCAATTATAAAAGAATTTTTTGAATTGATTAATAATGGTAGTTCTAGAAGAGGCTCTTCTATTTATTTAAAAAAAAATACATTTTTTTATGTATCTTCCTTGATGGGTTCCTCTATTTTATAAACAATTTTAGTAACTTATGGGATATCATTTACATTAATTGATTTGAACACTTCATAATATGTTTTTTTGTAATTGGAATTGGTTGTACAAGTGGTAGTATAGAGACATTATCAGATTGTGATTGTGTCATTTTGTAATGGTGAAAAGGTGAATCGTCAACTAGAATTTTATATTCATATGTATCATACAAAAATTTGATGCATCTATGAAATGTATAAGGTATAGATTTAATTTATGAATCCAAGGGTGACCCAATAGTATATTATTTTTTAATTGATCAAGTATGACTTAAAAAGTAGTATAAATAGATTTTGTACCTGATATTAAATCTAATGTGATAGTTACAAATATTATCTTTGGAGTGTTATCAAAGCCAAATATGGGTTGTTAATATTTTTGAATATTAACTCTATTGTGTCCCAATTTATGTATGAATTAAAATCTATAAATATTTATCCTAGAACCATTGTCAACCAATGCACATTTGACTAGTTTTCATAATAGAATTTAAATAAATAATGCAAGATTATGCTCAATGATGTGACTGGGAGGTACATCATATTTATCAAAAGTAACACTATTTCCAATATCCTTTAAGTTATTCATGATATAATAAAATTAATTTTTTTGTTTATCCATAGGAAGAGTGGTATCTTTTCACATCACATATAAAATATCCTTGTAATTTAGTGCTTTCTTTTATAGCTCTAGGATAGAGATATTCATTGTATTATATTTACATGATCAATAATATCATATCCCTTTGGTTTATAAACTTCCATTAAATGAGGTAGAGGAGGAGGAACACTCACATTATTAGGATTGGGTTGGGGTGGTAAAGTGGTCATCTTATTTTAGTTTTAACAACATGAACATGGGAATCTAATATGAGTCTTAGGTAAATAATGGCAATATATTAACAAATATAAGTAGATTGCAGATAAGGAGGAGGAATAACAAAAGGTTTTAAAAATTATCTTTGGAAATTAGTTATGATAGTAATTAACTTATATTAGATATTATAACAATAGATATTAACAATAGGTATAATCTTAAAATAGGGTATAAGTTAGATTTGTCCATAAGAGGTAGACTCTTATTTTTATCTGAGACCTAGTCTTTTAATATTATGTGAACGTTTTATGCATTCTTGTCCTTAAAATGGTGGAAAAAATCTTTTTTGACCATGGTAATATTTTGGTAGAATTATTAAAGGATATAATATTTCAACAATAAGAATTGAAAAGTGATTGGAGTTCTATATTCTACATTTTATTAATTGATTTTATTTATATTTTATCCATGTTATAACATAATTAATAACATGATAGAATGTAATATAATATGCAATAATTAATTTCATAATCTTATGAAACATATGAGATAGACTTTCATTCATGGGACCCATAATGAATCAATAGATCTAATGATTATGAATACAATACAATAAAAAATCAAGGTATAAAGGGTGATCTAGACAAGAGTTTTAATGATTTTTTGGGATCTCAAATATATTTTCTCATTAATATATTAGTGTCATCCAAATATTTTATAGCACTAACTAAAAAGGCTAAACCATGCTTGTAGCCCACAATATTTAAGGGTAACGTGAAAACAACTTACCTAGGTGATATGCTCCTCTCATGTGCACCAAAAATCAAATTGATAAAAGTGGATTTTTATGATATAAATAAGGGACCCTAGGAATTTCTAATATACTATGAAGTACGTAGAAACTAAACTCCATGTTTAATGTTATACAATGGCTTAAGTATTGGGGAAGTACCCATGACACCCTGATATCTATAAAATAGATCACTATTTAGACTATAATGGTAGTTACTAAGTACTTTTAAAACTATGGTAACATGGTTTCTAAAAATTAAAAAACAAACAATATAAAATAAAGAGAAAAGGAAAATCAAAATATTTTTGTGTATAGAGATCAACAATTTTCATCTTGAGGTCAAAAAAATAGATTTGGTGTCATATTAAATCCAAGATTGATTTTTTTTAGTGTTATGAATTTACATAAATTTGAATAAAATCAACAAAACACCAAAAAATGTTCAAATAAAATTATGAGTTCACCATAATGTTTAATGTTCTTTTTATTTAACTATGAAATTATAAAAACAAATAAAATATTGAAAATTGATTTATATTTATATAAATACACATATCTGAATGTGAAATATAGAATTTAAAATGAACTATAAATAATATATTGAAAAATATATATGCAAACCTATCTCAAACTAATTTATGTTTTATTGTGTAGGCTAATTGTGGATGAAAACCACTTGAAAAGACATGCAAATTGCATTTTAACCAAAAACATAAATTTAAATTATGCTAAGAAAAGGCCATGATATGAGTAAATATGCACATTATGGACTTTTTAATTAACTATGGACACATCTTTGTTGACTTACCAAATTATTTTATGATCTTGGTACCTGTGACTGTCTGTGAGGGTTTACTATATGATTGTGTACCCTTACTTCCTATATAAAAGAATTGAAAAATAAAAACATTATCTCATGCACATAAACACAATTTATATCAAATATAAAGGTGTAAATTATGAAATTGTAATATATACTTAAAAACTCACATAATCTAAGTCCTACTACATATCGCAAAAAGCCCTCATGCTATTGTAGTTTTCCCTCCTATAGTGAGTGTGTGAATCTTGATTTTTTCTATATGAATGAAACTAGATAGACTACCCTAAATACCTATCAATGAATACCCTTTACATTAAATTCAATAATTTTAGACTTGACCTATGACTATAATAATTATTTATAATTTTAATTGGGAAGATTAGTGTTCTTCTTCTCAATATGCAATAGAATTTCCAAGTGATTGGTAAACATTTTTGGAAAGGACTTAATCTAATTATATAGAGGAATATTTTTAATAATCACACTAACCAATATTCATATAATTTTAGGACTGGTAAAATTAAATGTCTCAAATTTTAAAATTTACCATTGGAATATGGGGAGAAAGGTTGTATTAGTGGACAAAAACACCATGTAGACCTATCTAACCTAGTGCACTCTTATCCCAAAAGGATAGATATTTATAAAATTGGTATGATAGGTGTATATAAGAAAAATAGGGGTGTATGAATTATGTTTTGAGTGGCTATAATATAGTTGGTAGAGTATTGAATTCTCCTATAGAGATTACATTTAAACAAAATGGTGAACATAAGACGTGAGTGTAAAGATGTCAAGATTAAACATTATGAATAACTAAATGATTACTTTTAGTGTCTAAAAATGAAGATATAGGATAAGGGTATATCATTACCATCCCATTTACACCAAAATTTTCCTCAATGCTTATGATTATTGGATTCTTATATAGGAAATCTTCATCCTCCCACATCACGTTTTCAATATCTAGATTATTTAACTTGATTAGATACACTATACTCACCCTCATCTATATCCTTTTGGATTGTATATAAATAATTACCTAATTTTATTAAATTATTATTCCCTTATCATTAAAATTTGGTAATTCTATTTTGGCTGAAATTATTTATCCAATGACCTTCTTCAAGTAGGAAACAAGGATGACTAGATGTATCTTTATTGAATGAGGAAACTCTAGTTTGTTTTCTACACTACCAGTATTATAAAAGACATAATAATTGGGTAAATAATTATTACCATTATTTTTATGTTTCAGTTAAATTTTATTGTATGGTTTTAAATGCATAAAAACCTAATCTATGACATCGAAATGTCTTTCATTGAAGTGTTAGTCATCTTGTTACTTCATGTAGTTTAGTGCCATTGTCAAGTTTTATTTGAGACTAGAGTGTACCTCTTTTGGTGTTAAATTTATTATTTAACTACTCAAACAAAAATTGGACCATCAAATATAAGGTGAATCATGGAATATGGTACCCATATAGTGCCAAAAAATGAGACATTTTGGATGAGGTATGGAAATAGGTGTTATACCACTTCTACTAGTGTCAACCATTGAACCCATCTCTCCTATTTATCTAAATAAAAATAAAGATGATAACCCTCAAAGCACTTATTGATCACCTTAGATTACCTGTCATATTTAAGATTATAATATGAGTTAAGAGTTATTAGGGTACCAAAAATGAGAATAACTTTGTCCAAAAATTACTAGAAAATATAAGATCATGATCACTTACTATGATAATTGGGGTCCCATGGAGATTCTAAATTATATCCATAATTTTTTTTGTTATATAAACAATATTTATAATATTTATCATTTACTTACACTTTTTGTCTTACATCAACCTATTGATTTTCAATCTCCTTGTTTTACACTTTAAAGGATTCACTACAAAAGGGGTGGGTAGGCCATTGATGATTTGTGAGAGATATTTTTTATTATTTATCATTCCTAAATCCATTCTATCTTCCTCATATTTGATTCCCTAAACTATCTCCTTCCATATTTCATCCCCTAATAATACCAAGACCAATAATTTCTACTATTTCATCTTGTTTAATGTAATTTTAATCATCATTTGTCCTTTCTAAACTACATATATCATATTTATGTAGTTTTGAATGTTATAGTATGGTATTCACTACTAAGTGGGCATGGTTAACCTAGTTTGAGGTTATTCAGTTCATTTAGGACTAAATCAATTTGGTTGATGGCATGAGCTTAATATTGAATAAGGATTAAGATCATTAACAATTATAAATATAAGTCACCATTTTAATCCAATAGAGAGAAACATTAATTTTCAATTATTATTGCTCCCACTTCTACCCTAAGTCTAAAATTGGAGGAGTTTTGTTTAGATATTATCTTGGATGCAAATATTGTCTTTCGGACTATTGGATACAATATGAGGATTAATTTTTATCCTAGAGATTGATTCAACCTTTGATGTCCTCACAACCAAAAAAAATCTTGCAAATCACCATTTTGTAAGGCTGAGATTAAGGTTTGACATATCTTTTCAAGGTAAGTATATTCTAACCCTAGCTCTTTAATTTCATAGATAGAAGCTTCATTATTACTTAGATAATAAATGTATATGTCTTTGTTTAAAATTTTTCCATATTTATTATTACTATGGCTATAGGATTTTTTTTATTTCCATTTATCCATCATAGGTAACCTCAGCCCCCATTTACCTACTATGGTTCCCTACCCATTTTTATATGTTTCTAACCCCTACCCCTTACATCACTTATTGTAGTATTTAATAACAAAATAAGATACCTAGGTAGATCTATTTTATTTTGTTCATTTCATAGAGGCTTTGGCATCCCTTTTATTGACATTGTTTTGTAGATGATCCTCTTTCTAGGTTTATATATCTATTTGGTTATATTCTAATTCATTAAGTAAAAATAATTTCTCTTTCATTTACCTTCTCCAAGTCTTAATCTTTAGATATGATAGTTTTAGGTCAATCCTAGTTCATTGGATACATTCTAGTGAAATTGATGTGAAGCTAACCATTACCTTCACTTCTTTAATCAATTTTATTGAACATGTAGATAAAATTATGTTTTATACATCTTTAATAAACTATTTCAGCTAGTGTGATCCAATTTCATATTTAGATTTTTTCACAGCCAACTATATCAAATAGATCGATACAGTTCTACCTTAACCCTTTTTACCAAATATATATCTAGTGAACTATATCAAATAGGTTGATATAGTAATATATAGTCATCTTTTCAATAAATTTTTTTGGCAAGTGTGATATAGTTTTAGCCTTAGATATAAAATTCCCCCAGTAAATTATATTGAAAAAGCTAATATAGTTATGTTTAAACCTTCCTCTAATAAACTATATGAATCTACTCAATATAGTTTTGTATTTACACTTTAGCTTGTGTTTAAAAAATTCTTTTGTCATTAAATTGTATCATCTAGTCTAATTTAGTTTTATTTTTCAAGCTACTATAATAAATTGTATCGACCTACTTGATATAGTAATATATATCCACCTATAATTTTGTTTACACAAACTATATCTATCTAATCAATATTATTATGTATTATGTGTCCTATTACATTGACCAATGTCAATTTGGTTTTATTTATTTTAATTTCAAGCATAAGCAAGGAAAATTAACTTTTCATTTTAGAATCCAATCACAAATTTAATTTTAAGTTAATTATTTATTTATTTCAATTCACTAAATGTTGCAAATTAGTTTTTGATTTTGATTTTTGAACTTTATTTTATATTTATTTGGCTTTCCCTTGAAACTATGTTCCAATAGTTTTCAAACTACTTAGTTATTATCATGAAGGGCTACATGGTGTTTTTTATACAATGCTTTTATATTATTTATAGATATTGTGGTGTGGAGGACTTTCCCAAATACTCATATCCATGATATAGAGATAAATACAATATTTATTTTCCAAGTGCCTCATGGTATATTATAAACACCTATGATTCCTTTTTAATTAAACTTTAGGAAGTTATCCATCCATCTGATTTTGTAGTGCACTAGTTAGTAATTAGCACTAGGAAGTTAATCTCAACTTACCCTAAAAATTATATTTAGTGATCTATAGGCATGGTACTTAATCCATAGTTAGTACTCTAAAACATTGAGTTGACACTATCAAATAGATGAGTTAGTATCTATGAGAGCTTAAAAACAAGTGAAATCCTTTAGTATATCTACCTAATATGATTTTTATAAAAATATTTAACAAAATAATTACATTTTAATTTTTTTCTTGCTATTATATTTTTTACTATAGACTATATTAGCTAGCATCAATATAGTTATAGTTTATGTGTTTTAAATACATTATCCAACATCTATATAATTACCTATGTGTGAAGACTTCATCAATAAGATTGATATAATCTCTTGTGTTTGCATCTATGACTATACCAAATAAACTGATACAATCTATTATTTGTATCCCACCTTTCTACTTATTTAACTATATAAAACAACTTGATACACTTCAGTTGTAGTTTATTTCATTTTTAAACTATATCAAATTGATCTATATAATTTATTTCATGTTACCTTGTTTCTTCTAGATCAGACTACACTAATCACATAGATATAATTCGTATCTCACCATATATCTTTTGGACTATATCAAACTCCTCGATACATTTCACTCCTAGTATATCTTCCAAATTTCTTATAAAACTATATCAAATAGTATGATATGGTTAGTTCCACCCAGTCATTATTTTATGTCTTGTTATCATATTATATCGATCTGACTGATATAGTTTTATCCTAATCAAGTTCAAACCAACTATATCAGTATGGAAAATATCATTTTATTTTCTAAAATTTACACTTTTATATCAATATAATCAAATATCATAAGGTCATTTATTAATATTTTTATTGATATCCTTAAACAACTCAGATATTACACAGGTTTTTCTTTTCTACCTACCTTATCCACCACTAAAGATAATGTTTCATGGTGCAATAATTCCCAAAATTCATTTATATCCATTAAATATAACATGGTAAAAATCACTCAAAATTATGATTTATATAATTCCATCATGTTTATAAACCTTGATGATAACACAATTTACAACAATAATGGTAATTTTTATATAAACTTACTTATTTCATAGTTGGAGTTATCGATACCAATCTTGGGGTTCCTCTTTCTAATATCAATACTATAACCCCCATCCTAAATCTCTAATCAAAACCCACCTATTGATACAACTCAACTCCTTGCATAATTTTTTCAACAAATGAATGTCATGTAAATAATTAATAATTCCCAAATACTCTAAATGCAAAATCACATATTAAAAATGGCTAGCCAACATCTAGTCATTACGTCTCAATAGAATAAAAAAATTCCGATCCTATTATTTATGCAAATGGTAATATTATCCCTCAACCTACCATGCATAATAAATTATGCAACATATTCAAAATGAACCTTTAACTCCCTTCATTGGGTCCATATACATTGGAAACATTTATCTAGTTATCACATATGATGTGACTAAAGATCTTGCTATTTTTCCTTAAATATTTTAGTAATATCTATAAGGTAATGGTCCAATCTAGTAATTTTTATACTATTAAACGTCTTATCAAACCTTCACAGTATATGTCTTAGAATGGTATAACCAACTCCCTAGACATTCCATTCCACAACTAGAGGATTTATCCAATGCTCTAGTCAAAGAATTTCAACATAATGATCTTCTTGAAAATAGCCTTAGCCATTTCATCAATCCTAAGAAAATTCCTAATAAATATTCCCACACTTTTATTAGATGATGGAAGTATATATCTCATAAATCAAATCATAACATGAGTGATGATAATATATTGAAATTTTTGTTACTACTCTTAAAGCCTCTCTTTAATATAAGGTTAGGATATTATCTCCCCAAATCTTAGAAGATTTATTTTATTAATAAAAAGACAATATTTCCTTATGGATCGATTTGAAATTTCTCATACACTTATAAAATAATATTTCTAGACTTAAACTAATGTAATAACATTACCAATTCTCAATTCAAGCCTCCTCAAGCCAAAACAAAAACCATTGACTCAGATACTCAAATTCCCTCACACCCACCCTTTAGTGTGTCATTAATGAGGAATTTGTTATTTTCATCTAAACCTTTCATCAATAATACTATTACTCCTCCCTCATGGTACAATCATAATAATGTTTTTTGGTTTCATGACAACCTTGGCCACTCTCATGAGACATGTCAATCCCTTCCAAAATTTGTGGTTTTCCTCATATTTGGATAATATTTTGATCATGATGTTATGATAAAGATTATTCATAATGAATATTGTAAAAATTCTCAAAAATGAATCTTTTCCAAATATACAAATTAGAAAGTTCAAAAATATTCTTTGGATCCTAATACATAACATTCCAATGGAAATGTTTGTGCTAATGATTCTAATTATGACTAATATTACACTAAATATAAATATGTGAAAGTGTCCAAGGTTAATTAAATACCTAAAAATACCTCTACTGAGGAACACAATATTAAAAATACTAAAACTAATCTTACTTCCTCTTTAAAACAACCCATTAGCAATGAATTGATGCCAAAATTAGAACTTCAACCTAGTTTTTTCATCCCTTTTAAGAAAATCATCTCTACTCAACATAAACCTCATGTTATTTCTTATTATAAACCACATTTGAATTTTCTATATAAATTTAACTTTATGCCTTCAAAATTTCCAATAATAGAATTAGTAATAACTTCCTATTATCACCACAAGTTCCTTATGCAACAATTATAATACATCAAATAACCCCCATCTAATGATTTTGATATTCCCAGTCCTATACACAAAGGTCCCACACCTACAAAATTATACACCATTGAAACCATTTCTCAACTTTATTATTCTATGAAACCCTTCATAGATGTCCCTAAAGAAGATATGATTAATGATGAAATCATTTTTCAAGATAAAAACCCACCTCTCTTCATTAATGTTGGAATCAATAATACCTTAACAAATAAAGTCTTAGTGGATGAAGGTTAAATAATTAGTGTTACCACTCTTTGATTACTCTAAAAAATTGGGTACTCAAAATAAAAACCTTAAGCAAACTTGGCTTACTTATCATGGATTTTATAAAACTAATCAAAATTCTATTGGTTACATTTGACTCCCTCTCACCATTGGACCCAAAAATATATGCACTAAGAATATGTTTCTAGACATTACACTCTCTTACAACATGATCTTAAGCCATCCATGGATTTATTGCATGAGAAATATCACATCTTATGATAGCCAATGCATCAAATTTATCTATAATGGCAAACATTATAAGCATGAGGTAGATCCCAATCCATGGAGCATCCAACTTCAAAATCCCAAATCTTAATACTACATTCCCACTACTACTCATATTAGTAGTCAACCTCTTCCTAAGTTTGTGTAGACATCCATTTTGTTACAAGTATACATATTTCTAGTCTTTTTGTATGTATATACCTTTTCACTAAGAATTAGACATCTAGTGACATGATCTCTTAGGGACTTTTTCAATTCCATCTTATTTTACTTGATTTACCTACCCCTTGGGGTTGTGTGTTGTATTTTTTTATCTTAATCTAGTAAATGATAGGGATACCTACCTATTGTAATTAATTTTTGTATTTTTTTATCCCTTAAACACTTGCATCTATCCTAGACATTAGCATCAACATTAATGTCCAACTTTGATGTAACTATCTAGGGTTATCTTTTTATATTTTTTTGTACCTTTAGCTTTGTGACTATTTTGTTAGTCCTCTTTGCCCATATTATGGTAAATTTTTTGCATGTAATCAGGTTATTATTCAAATTCAAAAGGTGAACCTATATGTACAAATGTTATGGTATTATTAACACATATTACTAAATTTGATGAGGCAAAACTCTAATATTAAAGTTCTATTGGCCATTTTTTGGCCTATGTACAAAGCTTTCAAAGACTAAGAATGTTACTGATTGAGAGAAGGAACTAATGAGAAAAGAGGAAGATCATTTTACTTGCAAACCTTTTGAAACACTTCAAGTTCACTTAAAGTGTAATTTTTGTTCTTCTAAGGATAGGTCAATATATTGTAGAGCCCCATGAGGTGTTAAAAGTGCTTGGAATAGAAATAGAAGTAAATGGAGTTCATCTAGTTTTCATTAAGTCCAACTTGACATTTGGATCTAGTAGCATAAAGTCCAAGTAGGTAGTTTGTCAATGTTATATCTTGCACATGTGGTAGTTGCATGAGAAAATTATCACATGGGTTTGCTCATTTTAGTCCCAAGTTTTTATGCACTGAGTTCTATATCATCCAATAAAATGTGAACTAAGTTACACATGAAAAATTAGGCTCCCAAGCATTTTTTATAGGTTTTTCATACTTAGCCAAATAAGCTAAAACATCCTTAGGACATCATGTGAACTAGATATGGACCATCTAACTTGAACATTTTATATATTTAATAAGAATGCTTTTGAGACCGATGGGTCAATTGGGTTTGTTCCATTCAACCTCAAGAACATTTGTCTCAAATTTGGCCCCTCCATGATTCCTATATTTCAAGATATAAATTTTCAAATTTGATCAAATAATGAATGACATTCATGCAAGAGTCAAAATAAAGACACTATGGAAATCCATATGAGATTAAATTTGATGGTCTATAGAACATCAAATACATCTATGTAGACGTCAAATGATGTTATCACAAACATAAATTTTAATTAAGGCAAGTAACTATTTGGGTTCAAAAGGTCCTTAAAAGGCTTAAAGTTGGTTGAGATCTTATAGTCCGTGAGAGACCTCATAATAACACATAATATCTAATGATATGCACTGGAGTTAACCAAGTGAAAATGTCCCTAGGTTAAAGCCTTTAAATATCTATAATTTGGACATGATCCAATGGTGCACATTTAATCATACTAATGATTTGATAGAGTGAAAAAACCAACAAGAAAATAGAACTAGGGAGATATATGGTATGTGTGAACTCATACATCAAGATCAGATGGTGAGCATGAGTCAAACTAGTTAGTGAATCCAAAGAGCTAATGATTCAAGGACAAGTGGCATAAACATGTTCAGTTGCTAAAAAATCAATGGCTCATGGGCATCTGTGCATAGATAGATCAATAGAGAAAGCTAGAGTCAATAATTAAGTGTATATGTGGGGCCAATGAATATAAATATAATTGATCATGATGTAGATAGTTCTATTTGGCAATCGATAACCAATAAGTGAGTGATCTCAAGACATTTTCAATGAAACTTAAAGAAGTTTAAATGGACATAGGAAAGGCAAATGTCAAAGAGCCAAGCTCAAATTTGAACTAGGGCCATAGTTTAGAGACCACACATTACCATTAATGTTCCATATAATAGATGTTTTGGGTCTAATACAAGAGGCAAAGATAAACTAGTGACAATGAAGCAAAGTTAGGTAGTTTTTAGACTTTCATAGATATTATGACTATGTGAAAACCAATGGTCTAATATTGGTTTTCATATATAGTAGACCTATGTCTCGACTATCATCATTGATAATTTTTTATAATGAAAGTATAGTTGGCCACCTAATATAAATGTGTCACTTTTTAGCCAGTTCTAAGACATGATTGTCATCAATAGATCATGTGGATGTAGCATGGAGTCCCAAGATAAAGATCAGGTGGTTGAATAAGGATGGTGAGCATTCAATTATTTTAAAAGGCCTTTGAAATTATGCCTTCTTGATAAGATCCTGACTCAATCACATACTTGAATTGGTGTTAATCCATCATAAGTTGTTGGTTCTTTTCTAATGCACAACTCTCTCTCTCTCTCTCTCTCTCTCTCTCTCTCTCTCTCTCTCTCTCTCTCTCTCTCTCTCTCTCTCTCTCTCTCTCTCCCTTTTTTTTTTTATAAATTTAGGATTCTAAGCCTTAAAATGGATACTCTATCCCTCTTTTGGTATGACCAAACTCTACCAAAATTTGTATTACAACACTTTTTGATGAAATAAATATTGAATTCCATCATTTTCTAAGCCAAATTAAAGTGTATTATATGAATTCATGCACTATTATTGAGTGGACATATGTTCCTCACTTATGTCTATGTTTTTCTACCTTCAAGAAGGGCTTAATAGTCTCACAGGTCATTATAAGTGTAATCTATAGATATTTTCTAGTTTTAAAGTGGATATTTCCTTCTCTCACTAATATGATAATTGATTAATGCCTTATTTTGAAATATTTATGTGAGATTGATGTTATTTGGTCTAAAAAGTGTCTCATTATTTGTTTTATGTGAGTTGGAGTGATCATATCATTGGTGCATCACTACTTTTTACATGATTTTATAGGTTTTATCAATTCTCTCTCCCTTTTCTAAGTAGGGGCTAGTTTAGGTTTAGTGTAGATGAATGATTCATAAGGAATCAAAACTTATCTAGAGGTCTGATCCACTTTTAGGATACACATATCCTAGGATTAGTCTTATGTTGGACTATACATGAGTAGGAAGATCTAAACAATCCCCTCCTCAGCTAGGGTGGAAATTTAGAACCCCAATAGTTTTGGCATGCCCAGTGGGACCCCAAGTTTATTTGGTATAATTAAAGTTGGAAGATTGAGAAGAAAGATCCATAGTAGTAGGAGAGATCTACCATAATCAAAATCTAAATATCCTTTAGGTTGCAGAGCTCATATCATCTTTTAGATAATGATTTCATGCCAAACATTACAACAAGAGCATCAAGTAAAGTTACTCATTTCAAACATATTTGAATTACCTCCTACTTATTATAAAATATCAAGATTCGATAGCACAAGGCCTTATCCTCCAAATCAATATTTATCTTTTAGTTAGTTTATTGTTTTAGTCCAATCTATTGTCCCCATAAGCTAAATCCCTTTTACCTAAATGGTTATCAAGAATCAAGTGTTTATCTAATTTAACAGGGGTAGTCCTCCAAATTTGTCCTAGTATGATGACATTCCTATGTGTTCTATAAAAGGTATCCCTTTCTTCTTTGAAGAATGGGATAAAACTACTGCTATTAAGCATATCTAAGATATTGCTAATCTATGTTCTATTCATAATGTTACTCAAGATAATGTGGTTATTAGATTACTTGCTACCTCTTTCAAGGTTAAAACATTGAAATGGTATATGAATCTTTCTTTAACCTCCATTTATACTTGGGATGAGTTAGGTGAATCTTTAATTAAGTAATTTGAATAAGAGTCTGATCATCTATCTTTGGTTGAATAATTAACTACCATAAGAAGGTACCCCCATGAATTCATGTCAAACTTTAACCTGAGATTCTAAAAGACATGGATTAGGATCTCTGCATTGGTTAGACCATCCCTAGAGTATGCATTTTTTTACTTTCTTAAGTCCCTTGATTCTAATATAAGTGTCATGATATAGTCCATGGGTGGTAATAACTTTCCAAATGCCTATGAGATTTCTATCAAAGTAGAGAACAACTAGATTCAGTATGGTAAACTTGTTCCAAGGCCTATAATGCCATTTTTTCTAAAATTACAACCTGTTCCTCCCCCTCAAGTTCCCCAAATTCCATATATATACCCTATTTCATCTCCAAAAGTCCAAGTTTTAGTCCCTCATAATCAATCAAGTGAGATTGGTGATTTGAAAAACATGTTACAGGCTTTCTAAAATGAAATTGTTTCACTCAAGAGATAATAGTACCAAGGTAGATCTTATCAGCAACAAAATTAGAGTACCTATTAGTCTTTCAATAACCAAAGATAACTGTATCAAGGTTTTAAGGATAATCAGAAACCTTATCAAAATCAAGGAGATATAACCCAAACTAATCCATATGTAACCCTTGATCCCAATGTGCCTTCTAAATCAATTTTTTTTTTTACCAAAACAACTTAATGTAAGATCTAGGTTGGCAGCCTTCCAATCCAAATGACATTTAGAATCAAGATTTGGTATCATAAGAGATTACCATGCCACAAATGACACAAGAAGAGTTACCTCTTCAAGGTGTTCAATATCAAGACATGAATATGCCAATCCAAGGAGAATATCAACAAGCTCTAAGGTAGCCTTATGCTATCAATATTAATTGGTAGTTGAATAATCACATTGATTTCAACCAAGTTAGTGAACCTAACAACACAAATGGTCAAGTGGAAACTCTAACTAGAACTAAAATAAGAGAATTTGAAGAAGCTCAAGATGTGAGTAGTACTTTTAGTGTTCCTAATTTTGTGTCAAAGAATGTCAAAGATCAAGTTGTTGTTCCTATAACATAGAAGATTTAGAACATAGAGATAGTAAAAGTTCCATAAATTCCCCTAACTAGAGAAAAACCAATGGCTCATAAGTTGCAGCCAAAAGTTAGTGAAACATATTTTAACATCTATTATTCCCTCATCCTAATGATGGTTCATGGAGTGTGAATTGAAATGTTGATTTAAAATTCTTGACCTAGTTTTAACCAAAAATCTAGACATACTCAACACATGGACTATGGAAATACCATTGCTTTAATTTAATATTTTAAAATTATTGATAAAATGAAGAAATAAAATTTTAGTATTATCATGTGGGATTCTCTTGCCATCCCAAGGAAAAATGATGTGTTGATTCAAGAAATTTTGGATCTCAAGGTATATAAAAAACAATATGAGAAAGATGGATAAAGTAACGTGATAAGTAGATAAATAACATGATAAATATGGATAAATACAATATAAAGGTAAGAAATACCCATCCCTTTTATCTCTCTTTGATATTAGGTGACTATTTAGTCCATAATTTTATGGTAGATAGTGGAGGTAATAACACTGTCATGCCCAAACAAATTGTAGACAATCTTAGTCTTTTCTATGAGCCAAATACCAAAGGAGTATTACAATTAGATGGCTCACCAAATAAAATATTAGGCATGATAAAATAATTAAAGATAACATTACATGCTTACCCCAATGTTAGTATTTATCAATATGTAGTTGTAGTGGGCCTATCTCCCTATTTTGCCATGTGTCTATCAAGAGATTTTACTTCAAAAATTGGAGGATATTTGTCAGTTGATTACACCTATCTAATGTTTAGAAATAGGTATGGAAATAAGGTGACAATACATTTTGAACCTATTTAAATATTTCCATTGGATCCATATATTCCAATCATGGTGAATACTAATTGTGTTATCTTAGACAAGGTGTTATAAAATAGTGAGGTTGAATCTAAATCACCTCTAGATGGATTCCCAAATATTTTCCTTGATGAATGGGCCTCTAATTTAAATGAGGATGATCCCTAAAATTTAATTAAATAAGAAGTAATTGGTGTATATTATCTTCATGAAAATGATACACCAATTCTAACATTGATGAAAGATGAATAGCCTAGTGATGGATTGTGGTAGCTATATTTTCATGGATATAGGAACAAACATGGCACTTGATCTAGAATGATGTTGATTTCTATAGATAATAAAAGTTATTTATCTTCTCTTGAGTTTTAGTTTGTTTTTTACAATAATGTCATTGAATATAAATCACTAGTGCATGGTTTGCAATGGGTAAGAAATATGAAGGTTAATTCCTTACAAGTCTTTGTAGATAGTAAATTAGTAGTTCATCAAGTAAGGGGACTTAATATATAAAAGAAACCACTACTTAGGTCTTATAATCATAGATTATGGGACCTATTTGAATACTTTCAATCCTTCAATATTTAGGCCATATCAAGAAATTAGAATAATTATGCAGATAGGTTGGCTACCATTGGATAACAATTCAATATCCTAGATAATATAAAAAGGGACAAAGTCCAATCACACATCAAGGTAGTTGTGAGACCTTATGTCATAGACAACCATGACAATTGGAAATTATTTTAAGATGACATAAAGGTTGTCAAATTATTACAAGAAGAATTTGAATTCTCCTCAAGGAACCAAGATAAACATTTATAACAGTATGATGATTATATTGTGTAATTAAAGACAAACAAGTTTCTTAAAGGATTGGTCACCCTGAAAAATATATTCACCAAAGATGATGAATTAATAAAAGAAAAAATTTCTTTATCAACCAAGGAAGAAAACTACACAAAATGTAGAGATTGCATCTGGAAAAAATTTAAAGCTAGGTAAAGATTGCACATCTTTAGAAAAAGAAACTTTTATTAAGTTATGTTCAAAAAATTTAGATGTCTTTACATGGAAGTACAATGAACTTAAAGGTTTTGATCCAAGTCTAGCTCAACATACCATTTAATTAGAATATGAGACTAGGCTAGTCAGATGAAGGCAAAGGCCAATCAATCCAAAGCTTGAACCTCTAATGAGAGCTAAACTACATAAGCTCATTGGGTCAAACATAATATTTCCAATTAAGCACTCAACTTGGGTAGCAAACCTTGTTCCAGTATGAAAAATAATGGTGAAATAAGGCTATGTGTCAACTTCTATGACTTGAATATGGACTCTCTCAAAGATCACTATCCATTTCCATCAATGGAACATATTTTACAACTAGTTGTAGGTTTAGAAAGGTTCTCTTTATTAGATGGTTACAATAGATATAACCAAATTTTGGTCAAAGAAGAAGACTAATACAAAATAGCCTTCACCACAAAGAGGGGGACATTTACATATAGAAAGATGCCTTTCATTTTATCTAATGTTACAACCACTTTTTAGAAGTTTATGGACATGGCATTTCAGGGTCTCCTCAACAAGTTTATTCTTGTTTATCTAGATGACATAAAAAATTATATAATAGCACAAATGAGCATAGGATTCATCTTAGATAGGTGTTTGAAAGGTACAGGGAATTTGGAGTGTATTTGAACCCAAAAAAGTGTTTTTTCTCTATTCATTAAGGTAAGATTCTTGGATATGTCATTTCAAAGAAAGGTATAAGCATAGATCTTGATAAGATAGAATCAATTCTTTTACTATCATTGCCTAAGCATAATAAATCCATGAAACTCATAATTTCATGAGAGGTGGGTATTACTATCCAAGTTTATTTGTTGATTGACATGCATAGATTAGGAAATGTAAATAGTGTGTCATGTTTGTTGCAAAATGAGACTTGTAGCCTTATCTCTCCAACCAATTTAAGTTAATCAACCCTTTTTCCAATGGGGATTGAAATTTATTGGTGTTATCAACCCCCCATCAAGCTCAAGACACAAGTGGATCCTAACTACCATAGATTATTTTATCAAATGGATAGAGGTAGTAAAATAAAAAGAAACCAATTAAACTAGTGTTTTAGACTTCTATGAAGGTTTACTTAATAGATTTTGGGTCTGTTCAACTATAATTTCTTATAATGATATGGATTTTATAGGATCTAAAATCAGCCAATGGGCAGTTCAACATAGTATTTTTCTTAGTACTTCATCAAACTATTATCCACAAGGCAATGGCCTTATTGAGTCTACCAACAAGAATTTGTTAAAGATGATCATCAAGAGGACTGTAGAAGATAATCAAAGATCATAGAATCTCAAATTTAAGTCAGCCCTATGCATTGACAAGATCACCTATAAAATATTAATTACCAATTCTCTGTACAAACTAATATATAGTAAGGAAGCATGAATGCCTATTTATCTTGAATTCCTTACTTTGGAATTAATGCATTAACTTGATCTTTTGGAAACTGAGCCAATGGAAATAAGATATGTTGAACTCATAGAGCTAAAAGAGATAAGGCATCATGCCATGTTGGCTATGGAGGCCCATCAAGTAATGAAAAAGATATCTTTTGATAAAGGAACTTCTTCAGAAAGTTTCCAAGATGGATATTTGGTCCTCAAGTGGGATGAGGATAGATACAAGATAGGAAAACACATAAAATTTGATTCTCTCTAGAGTGGACCATATATAGTTTCTAGTTAAAAATCCCACAATGCTTTCTAACTCACAAGGATGAATGGTGAAGAAATTCTTAGCCCAATCAACAAGATTCATCTCAAACATTTCTATTAAATAAAGCTAAATCCCCTATACATAGTTTTTCTTATTTTTCTCCAAGTGTTTTCTAACACATTAGTTAGTTTCCTTTTTATTTTATTCTAAATAAGTGTTTCTTTTTTTAATAATCATTTAGTATTTTAGTTGCTTTTGTTTTTAGGATAGTTTTCCTACTTTTTTTGTTTTCTTCCCTATTTTGGTGGAGTCCATTATCTTTACCAATCAAAAGGTTTTTTGTAGTCATGGAACATATGTGTTATATATTATAAGTCAAAGGTCATGTACATGGTCTAAATTCAAGCATATCATGCATGTTTCCTAGCCAAGTCACCAAATATGTTAGCTGTTTTTTAGCCTACATACAAACCTTTCAAAGACTGAGCAATGTTCCTAATTTAGAGAAGGACCCAATGATAAAAGAGTAAGATAATTTTGATTGAAAACATTTTGAAACACTTTAAGGCCACTTAAAGTGTAATTTGTCATCTTCTAATGGCAGGTCCAAAAGTTATATATCCCCCATGAGGCGTTCAGAGTGATTGGAATAGATATGGAAGTACATGGAGTTCATCTGATTCTTCATTGAGTCTATCTTGACATTTGGATCTAGTAGTATAAATTATAAGTAGGTAGTTTTTTGATGATATATCTCTCACGTGCGATAGTTGCATGAGAAAATCATCACATGGGTTTACTCATTTTAATCCCAATTTTCAACATGATAAGTTTTATATCATTGGATAAAACATGAAGGAAGTTACACACATGTAAACTTAGGATCCCAAGCATTTTTTCTAGGTTTTTCTTAACCAAATAAGTTAGAATGTCCCTAGGATGTCATGTAAACTAGATATGGACCAACCAACTTGAACATTTTATATTTTCACTCAAAAGACTTTTAAAACTAATAAGTCAATTAGGTTTGTTTCTTTTGACCTCAAGAACATCAACAAATTTGGTCCCTCCATGATTCCTACATTTCAAGATATAAATTGTTAAAGTTGATCAAATAATGAATGATAGTCATGCGAGAGTCAAAATAAAGACACTACATGAATCCATATGAGATTAAATTTGATGTTCTATGGAATGTCAAATACATCAATGTGGACATCAAATGACATTAACATGAACATCAATTATAATTAAGGAAAGTAACCATTTAGGTTTAAAATTTCCTTAAAAGGCTTGAAGTTGGTCAATATCTAATGGTCCAAGGGAGCCCTCATACTAACACATAAGATCTAATGATTTACATCAGAGTCAACCAAGTCAAAAGGTCCCCAAGTTAAAGCATTTAAATATATACAAGTTGGAAATGATCCAATGGTGTGCATTCAATCATACCAATGATCTGATGGAGTGTAAGAAATGATAAGAAAATGGGACCAGGGAGATCTATGGTGCACATGAAATCATACATCAAGATCAGATGGTGAGCATGAGTCAAACTAGTTAGTGAATCCAAATAATTAATGAGTTAAAGACAAGTGGCACAAGCATGTTCAATTGGAAAAAAAATCAATGAATCATGGGCATTCATGCATAGACATATCAGTAGATTGACAAAGAGTTAATAAGTTAGCATATATATGGAGCCAATGAACATAAAGATAGTTGAGCACAATCTAGATAGTCTGAGTTGGCAATTGACAACTAATAAGTGAGAGAGATCTTGAGACATTTTAAATGAAAGTCAAAGAAGTTTAAATAGAACTAGGTAAAGTAAATGTCAAAAAGATGAGCTCAGAGTTAAACCAAGGCCATAGTTTAGAGACCAAGAACTGCCATTAATACTCCATATAATAGATGTTTTAGGTCTAATACAAGAGGAAAATATAAATGAGTGACCATGAATCAAAGTTAGGAAGTTTGTATACTTTTATAGATATTGTGACTATGTGAAAACCAATGGTCTAAGATTGGTTTTCACATATAGTAGACATATGTCTTGACTATCATCATTGAACATTTTTTATAATGCAAGTATAGTTGGCCACCTAATGTAGATGTCATACTTTTTAGCTAGTTTCAAGACATGATCCTCATCAACATATCAAGTGGATGTATCATGGATTCCTAAGATAATGACTGGGTAGTTGAATAAGGATAGTGAACATTTAATTATGTTTCAAGGTTTCTAAAATTATGCCTTCTTGATAAGATCCTGACTTAGCTGCATCCTTGAATTGGTTCTAATTCATCATAAGAGGTTGGTACTTTTCCAATACATAGTTCTCTTTCTCCTTTTTCTATAAATTTAGGCTTCTAAGCCTTAAAATGGATCCTCTATCCCTCTTTTGGTATGACTAGACTCTACCAAAAAATTTACTGCAACACCTTTTGATGCAATAAAGATTAAATTCTATCATTTTCTAAGCCATATTTAAGTGTTTTCTATGAATTCATGTACTATTTTTGAGTGAATAGATGTTTCTCACTTATGTCTAAGTTTTTATCACCTTCAATAAGGGCTCAATAGTCTCACAGGTCATTATAAGCACAATCTATAGTTATTGTCTAGTTTGAAAGTGGATATTTGCCCTCTCTCGCTATTTTCATAACTGATTAATGCCTTGTTCTAAAATATTTATGTGATATTGATGTTCTTTGGTCTAAAATATGTCTCATATTATGTTTTGTTTGAGTTGAAGTGATCAAATCATTGGTGGATCACTACTTTTTACATGCTTTTATCAGTTTTGTCAAATTTCTTTCCTTTTTCCAAGTAGGTGCTAGTTTAGGTTTAGTGTAGTGATAGATCCATAAGGAAGTTAGAATTATCCAGAGGTTTTATCCAATTTTAGGATACCTAAATCCTAGGATTAGTCCCATGTTGGATTAGATTTGAGTAGGAAGATCTGAACAATCCTCTCCTTAGCTAGGGTACAAATCTATAACCCTAAAAAGTGTTATTTATTTCAAGCTATCAAATTGCACTATAGCACTAAATCAAATATTTAAAGCATTCAAAATGTTTAATATATTATTTCATCACTTTTACCAAGTTTTAATAGGATAAAGAGCATATAGTGACACTATTACAATTCAACACACATGCATAGGAGGGAAAACTATGTGCAAGTTTGAATCCCTGTTAGGAATATTGGCTATGTAGGTAGCACTTAACAATAAATAAGTTTGTTAGGGATAGCTTAACTCATGTTACTAACCCATTTTTACTAGGTTGAAATAGCTATAATTAAAAGTGACTAGGATTACTTAATATTTAGATCTAACACATAAGAAGACATAAATTAAGGCACACAAAAATTACACAAGGGGAAACACAAGCCTGGTCTAAATTATAAGTAACTATTCTGTATATCTCTCACTAGACACTTGCATAGGACACAAACATATGCATCTACATTATTATCCATTATTTATGTAACTATCTAAAGGTTTAAAATAGTCATAATACAGGATGAATAAAGCCAAAATCTCTATTATAACCCTTTAACAACTCATGATCATTGCCACAGTCCAAAATAGAATAGAAAACAAGACACACTATCTTTATCTCTTAGTTTCTTCTTAGTTTTTATATTTATTTCAAATGCTTAAATGAGATATATTGTCAAGATACTGTATTACATTGTTAAAATCTAAATATTACTTGATTAACATTTAAACAACTTTATTTCTTGATGTTTCTCTTATGAATCCAAAAGAATTAAAACATTTGGTGAGCCCATCATAGTTTTGTTGAACCAAAAACCTAATTTTCATATAGGGTTTTCACCTTCTTTGAAAATTCATCTTAGATTTTTCTAATTAATTTTTAGATCTTATTTCTCCCTCACTATATGGGCATAACATAGGAATGATTAGTTACATTCTTATTTTAGTTCTCTTGGTTTTATGTTTGGTGGTCATATTAAAGTAATTTCTAACCTTTATGGAGTTATTGACATAAGGTTATGCATGGAATATAAATTATCATCATTTCTTTAGTCCACTTGATGATCAAACACCAAAAATTGGATAAAGCCATTTTTTTTACAACCGTGACAATGAAAGAACTAATGATGAAAATGTAAATATAATTGAGAAAATTAGTAATCATGATATTTCCACTCTTGGTTATGAATGTGACTAAATTCCCCTTAGTTATGACACCCCTCCTATTCCTCTATTTTATGATACTAAAGAGCCAATAAATATCTAAAATGATACCATTCCTAATGTTAAAAATCAATCTATTGCATCCATATAATCTTTAGTTATTTCATTGAGTGTGATTATCCACTTTCCAATGTTAAAAATGTCAAATAAGTTGAATGCTCCACCACTATATCTCATAATGAAAATGTTGATGAAATCAAGTGTGTCTCACCTTCCCCAAAATAATACTAGTTTTTAAAATTCCATTACTTCTTTACATGATTCAAATGAAAATAGTCAACTTTCTTCTTCCCCTCTAATTTATGAGGAACAAATTACATGCACCATATCTCCCATTTTTTTGGTTGAATAAAAAAATGAGAGTGCATATAAAAATATTAAGGAAATAACTACATAACTTGTATTTTTGAGGGACACAACAAAAGTTCCAAATATATTTGATGTATCTTTTGTAAAGGTAAAATCACATAAATTCAAGAAATAAAAAACAATGTATCCCAAAGGTTTCATAATAAAAGGTTTTCCTAATACAAATACCAAAGATGCAAATGATATTCATGCTAATATTTCTTTCTCACATAACAATGATGAACCTAAAGTAAAAATGGATAATGCATTACTTACTCCTCTTTCTATAGGATGTAACACTAAAACTTAAAGTGTAAGTGACATCCTTACATCTCTTGATGTGGTACATTACATATCAAATGTTTCTTCCCTTTCCTCCTTTACATTTTCTTCTCAAAAGGAGAGTGTGCCTAAAAATTAAATTATACCTCCTACTCCTATAATATGTCATGCGGTTCCAAGAAATGTATCACCTTGCAATGATAATAATATTCAACTTTGTGCTATTCCATAAGATATACCTGAATCTTTAGACATGGGTGTTCCTTTACCAAACATTAAAAATCATGGAAAGAGCCTATTTTAGATAATAATAAAGAATACATCATTCTTATGTTTTATACAAATGGTAGTTTACAACTACTAGAAAAATCCTCAAATTTTTTTTATGACATGTTATCTATTATGTATACCATTGGAGATTTGTAAAAATAATTCAATACTCTAAACTTAAAAGTTTCTTCTCATGAAGATATTACTGAGGAGAACACATTAACAAAGCAACCTATTATAAGGGATGTGTTTGAGTATCCTTATCCTTTAAACTTTGTTATGCCTAAGTTCTCCTCCTTTGATGGTCAAGGGGATCCTGATATTCATTTTTAATAATATACACACATTTTTAAGATTAGACACAAAATAGAAACTGATGAGCTTAGAATATAGCTCATTATTGACTTGTTATTTCCCTTAATTCATCTCTCATAGGATATTATCTTATTTAAATCATAGATTGTTAGATAGTTATTACATGGAAAATAGATAATTGTCATGTTTATATTAAACCAAAGACCAAACCTTTACTTTGTCATTAATGTCTAATACATAGCATTTTTTAGTGATTTTTGTTGTGAAGAATGCTCAGTAAGAAGACACAGGCGATGTATAGTGAAATTTCAATTTTGATCTCCATCTAGCAGAACTACAAACTCCACAGGCTTACTTTTACAGACTCTATAGGCTTGTTTCTATGGAATTTGCAAGCTTGTTTCTATGGATTATATAGTTTTATTTCTATAGACTCCATAGGCTTGTTTCTATGGACTCCATAGGCTTGTTTCTACAAACTCCACAGGCTCATTCCTACCAACTTTGTAGGGTCAATTTATTGGATTATTTAAGGATGTAGCTACAAATGGGGAAGCTGGTAGCCAAATATGATGAGAGAGAATCATTCTAGCTAGATTCAAATGAGAAAAATACTTGCCTACTATTTTATAGGATTTACTTTTGATAAAGTTGTATATATTTGGATCTTAGGACTATTATAGGATAGTATATATATTTCATCAAAATAATTGGATCTCTTGGAAATCTAATCTCCTATCTTTGGATGAGTGGATTGACCAAGGAATACTATTTATTTGCATCCTATTTTGAGTTGATTATATTAGTATAAAAGGTAATACTTCTGTCATTGAAAGATATGAGATAATAGAGAGCAGATAATGGAGGAAAGATATGTATAAGCATATTACAGGTTTTAGTTAGATTGTAATAATTTTAGTTTTATGAATTATTACTTCAGTTTCCAACATTGATTAATATTTGTTCCTAATTTTGAGAGGAGCAAGGGTGACTCTCCTTGGAACTAGGAATTGTGTATGGTATTTATGTCATGTTATATTAACTTTTTGTTACAACTAATCATAATCTTGCTAATATTTGCATTCATTCATAAAACATTAAAACAAATTCATAGTTTAAAAAAAGGCATTTCCTTAATCCAAAGTCATTTCATTTCTAAGCAAAGTGTGTTTTCTTTTACATTAAACGTGTGAAGCAAATTTCCTTTTTTTAGTTATGAGTGTGATTTTACTTTCCATGAAAGCATAAATAGGAGTGCAATTTTACTTGTAAGTAAAAGAGTAGATTTATTTGATTAAATAGTTACATCTTTTCCTTTTCAACAAAATAGTGAATCAAGTAGTTTAGGACATTTCTTTCTTTAGTCAAAGTTAGAATATGACCATCAAACACCCCCATAAGAAGACTTTTAGATCTACCATCCTATACCTTACTACAGATAGCTTTAGACACTAGCCCTAGTTGATAAGACATATATTGAAAATTGATTAAATAAAGAGTTAAATGACACTCATCATTTTTGGCAACATTTCTAGGACTTAGAGTAAACATTTAAAAAATCCATAGCTGAAGAAAATTTTGAGAACTTTGAACAACCCATAACTGGTACCATAAATATTCAGTGGAAAGATCATCCCAACTTTGAAATATCATCAGAAGAAAATATGGCTCTCCAACAAAAATAAAAATTTGCACAACTAGGAAGGACTTTTTCCTTTCTTATTATTTTAGATCCTAATGATCAAACCCCCATGAAAAATATTTCACCAGCTAATCTACCAAAATTTTGGGAAAGATCTATAGAAGATCATGATCAATTCTTGTTTGAGTTTAAGGTGCTATGTCAAACCTATGATTACACAACCAAGAGCCAAAAATTATAACTATTTCCTTCTACACTTAAATATGTAGCTATGATATGGTTCATGGGTTTACTTGGTGATTCTATTAGAACATAGGATGACATGGAGACATAATTCTTAAACAAGTACCAATATTACTATCGATTATGAGAAAGAAAAGAGAATTTTTTCAAAATCAAACAGAATAAGGATGAATCTTTAGAGGATTATTTGGATAGATTCATGTTCACTCATAAAAGAAGTAACTATCCACTCACTGAAGAAGTTTAGAAATTGGTTTTCTTAAAAGGGTTGGATGAAGATACTAGAGATGCCTTAAATATAATGGGAGGTGGAGATATAAATAAGTTGGCTTTTGATCATATTTTTGAGCTTTGTACCAACTACTCTCAAACCAAACCTAGAATTAGGAGAGGAAGGTTTGGGAAATCTAATGAAGTGGGTAAGCTAATGGAAGAATTTTCCAATCTAAAGATGTATATTTTGGTTACACTAAATAGTACTTTAGATGTCCTTCAAGCTAAGGCAAATGCAATAAAACCCTTAGCAATCTACTATCCTAAGTGTAGATAGAAACATGCCCTTAGAGACTGCCCCTAAATAAAACCAATGTTTCATCATGTGGGATATGTGATGCAGTAGATCATGATACTAAACATTGCACCCTTCTGCCTATTTTAAAAAATCAAATGAAAACACAATTCTAGTCTACTGAAGAAGTAAATTATATCTAGAGACAAATCTTTGCCCCATAAAACTAGGCTCAAGGATAATTTAATGCAATAAACTTAGTTAATCCATGGATGACACCATGGGATATTTTATTTCCTTCACCTTTTTAGAATAAACCCCAAATTCCATCAATCCAAAATCCATGGGCAGGACAAGATTGGATGCCAACACCACCATAGATGGTGCCACAACCATAACAATAATGGGTACCACAACAATAATGGATGCCACAACCATATCAAAAATGGAATCAATAGTGGAACCCACACCTAAAATTCACCCAACCAAGAAGACCACTTTAATAGAAATGTATAATGCCACCCCCAATTATTTAGCAACAAGGACAAATCAATCAACCCTCAATGCCTGCACAACCAATAACAAATCTAAAAAATAAACAACCAACACCTATTTATGTTAATGAATAGGAAGAGATAATTAATGTTGGAGCTATTGAGTGTTTAACATATATTTAAGATCAAGAAAAACTATAAAAAAGACTCTATTTCTCATTTTTGAAATCCCTAATGAAAAAGAAAAAATAGAATCATCCCAATTAAACACTAGAGAAGTCAGAATCAAAATGAGCCCTGAAGCAAACAAAGAAAATAATACTATACCAATAGTTCCTTTTCTTGAAAGATTAAAAGAAATTGATATTAAACCAAAATCAAACTTGGTCTATGAGTTGCAAAAGATCAATATTGAGGTACCCCTACTACAAGCTATTAGGGATATACCAGAATTGAACAAGATCATAAAAAAACCTTTGTATCAAGACACCTGGGAGGAAAGAAAAATATCTAGGAACCATTCATGTTGATAGAAAAGTTACTAATTTATTAGCAGGAAAACTATTAGTACCAAAATATGAAGATTCAGGAAGCCCAGTGATCATAGTCACAATCGGAGGTAAAGAAATTCTTGACATCTTGGTAGATTTAGGAGCAACAATCAATGTTATGAATACTGATACTCTCCATACATTATCTCTTATAAAAATGCAACCCATAACTACCATTCTTCAAATGGTAGAACAATCTATAACTAAATTATAAGTGACTAAAGAAAATGTTGAAGTACTAATAGAGTCTTAGGAATATCCAATAGATTTCATTGTCTTGAAACCTAAAACAAAGAATTTAGAATATCCCATAATCCTAGGTAGGCCATGGTTAGCTACTGTAGCAACATTAATTTATTTTAGGTTAGGAGACATGACCATTTCTAATGGGTTAAAATCCAAATGCATCTCTTTATATCTTCATATAAAACCATCAACAAATCACATACAAGAACTTTGGGTGGATGAATCAAACAACCCATCAAACAACATTTCCTCCTTAGCTATGATCATAGTTAAAAAACACTTGAAAGAATTAAATGGAGATATATACCCAAAATCTATGGACTTTACCAATCTAAAATCTATAGACTCTACCAATCCAAAAGCTATGGACTGTACTAGTCCAAAATCTATGGACTCTGCTAGTCTAGAAACTATGGACTTCCTCAATTTAGGATTCTTGGGTTAGATAAAATATTATGAAACCTCCACTTATACTTATTCTAGTGTTTCTTCACCATATGATCATGGGTTGATTTGAGTAAGTGTGTGGAAATTGGTAGAACAACATCAAACTAATTTCTTAGATGCATTCCATTATTCTTTAACAAGACTGATTCCTCTTAGAAAAGAGTTTGTTGATAATGTAACCATGTTTCATAAGATACTTCCTCATCCATATCCTCTGAACTCATTGATTAGTGAATTCAAGCAAATAGAATCCAACTACCTAGGTACAAAACCAATCATGGTATTACCTAGAAAGATATTGAACATCAATAGTTGGCTAACAAATGAAGAGGAAGATCAAATCTTTGAAGTACTAGAAAGACATACCAAGGCTTTTACTTGGGATTATACCGACATGAAGGGAATTCACCCTAGCATTTTCACTCATCACATTTACATGGAATCTATCAAATTAGTCAGATAACCACAAAGAAAAATAAACCCATCATTAAAAGAGATAGTCAAAATAGACATCCAAAAATTATTAGAAGTTGGGTTTATTTACCCCATCTCAGATAGCTAGTGGGTTTCACCCCTAGTAATTGTACCCAGGAAAAATGGAAAATTAAGGTATGTGTAGATTATAGAGAATTGAACAAATCAACACTAAGAGATTATTTTCCTCTACCTTTCATTGATCAAGTTCTTGATAACTTGGTAGGAAAGAGATATTTTTATTTCTTGGATGGGTTTAGTTAGTATAACTAGATAATGGTAGCAACTGAAAATCAAGATAAAACTACATTTAGCTACCCTTGGGGAACCTTTGCGTACTAACTACTCCCATTTGGACTCTATAATGCTCTAGCCACCTTCCAAAGAGCTATTTTGGAAATATTATTTGACCTTACAAATGATTGTGTTGAAGTATATATGGATGATTTCACCTTTCATGGTGGAACTTATGAAGAGGCTCTTACCAACTTGGAAAGAGGATTGATCAGATGTGAAGAACATCAATTATCCTTGAGCCATGATAAATGTTTGTTGATGATAGATGAAGGAATAGTGATGGGACACCATATTTCTACAAAAGGCATTCAAGTGGATATAAAGAAGGTTGAAATAATCTCCAATTTATCCATCCCATAAACACAAACTAAAATTAAGAGTTTTTTAGGACATGCTGGTTACTACAGATTCTTCATAGATAATTTTAGCCAAATAACTACCCCTATGTTTTCTTTGCTTACAAGATATAGTAAGTTCAAATGGATTGATAGTTGCCAATAGGCCTTTAAGACCATAAAAGCTAAACTCATTTCTACTCTAGTATTGAGAGGACCAGATTAGACTCAACCATTCCATATATACATAGATGCTTCTAATATAGCAATAGGAGTAGTCCTTGGACAAGAGGATGAAGAGGATAACATATATGATATATATTATATTAGCAAAAACATGACACCTACTAAAAGAAATTACACCACAACTAAAAAGGAATTCCTAGCCATAGTCTATGCAATTAACAAATTTAGACACTACATAATAGGCTACAAGGTATTTATCTATACAGACCATTTAGCTAGTAGATATTTTACCAATAAACCAATTATCAAAGGTAGGATTATTAGATGGTTTTTTCTCTTACAATAATTTAATGTTACTATTATAGATAAACCATGGAAGTCTAATGTGGTTGTTGATTTCTTGTCAAGAATGAACACTATAGGTAAGGAAGAACTAGTGGAAGATGACTTTCTAGATGAACAACTATTTGCTATTTCATCAAAATCTACATGATTTGCTGATATAACCAATTACCTCACCACAGGGAAGTTTCTTTTGAAATTTTCACAAAAACAAAAGAAACATTTAATTAAAGAAAGTTATTTTAAATGGATTAATGGACTACTATTCAAACTTGAACCTGACCATGTGTTTTTTAAGTGTGTAACAAATGTTGAAGCTTATGATATCATCATAGACTATCATGATGAACCAAGAGGAGGTCATTACTCGACTCAAAGAATTGTACACAAAATCCTAGGAGCATGATACTATTGGCCTCACCTTCATCAACAAGTAAAGAGATATGTCAAAAATTGTGATGTTTGTCAGAGAATTAGACAACCTACTCTTTCAACAAAGATGCCTCTACACCCTCATCCTCAATTGGTTTTAGAAACATTTGAGAAATAGGTAATTTATTTTATAGGTCTTATAGATCTTCCTTCTAGAGGAAAAGAATATTTCTTAGTATGTAAAAACTATGTGACCAAGTGGGTGGAAGTAGAAGTATTAACTTATGCAAGAGAAGAGATGGTAGTTGATTTCTTATATTTCAAAATCATGTAAATATTTGGTGCTCTAAGGGAGATAGTCTCAAATCAAGAACCATAGTTTATGTCAAACATGATAAAGCACTTCATGCAAGTATATCAAATTCAACATAGAAAAACATCTCCATACCATCCATAGGTTAATGGGAAAGTTGAAGTCACCAACAAAGAACTAAAAACCATTTTAACCAAGGTTGTTAATTTTAGTAGAAAAGATTGGGTAGATAAGGTACCATAAGTTGTTTGGGCCTATAATACTACTTGGAAAAAAATAATTGGATTTTCACCTTGTGAATTGGTTTATGGTAAGAAGCCCTTATTCTCTATTGAATTTGAATTACAAACTTTGAAAATAGTTATAGAAGTAAGGATTGAATTAGAAGAAATATAGAAAAAAAGACTCTTATAGCTTAATCAACTTGATGAGATGAGGATGGAAGCACTATAAAGAACTGAAATGGTACAACATCAAAGAAAAATTTGGCATGATTCATAGATCAAGCAACAAAAGTTTAAGAAAGGAGATTGGGCACTATTGTTTGATTCCAAATTTTAATAGTTTAAAGGAAAATTACAAATGAGGTGGTCGGGACCTTATTAGATTAAGGAGGTCTTTGAAAATGGTTTTGTTAAGCTAATACATATTGATGACAACAGAAGATCTCTGTTAGTCAATGGACATAGATTGAAGTTTTATCATAAACCTCTCAATAAAGAAGAATTTGTTCAAAAGGTAAAAGATCAAGTAGTTATTCTAGAGGGCTATACTTCTTCCAGAGAACATGTTACTTGGTGATCTAAAATAATAATAATAATAATAATAATAATAATAATAATAATAATAATAATAATAATAATAATAATAATAATAATAATAATAATAATAATAGTGAAAATCCTTCTAAGGATACTATTGAAAATGCATGCCTAGAAAACCAGCTTACTGGCTAGCTATGCATTGTAAAAAGGGCTTTGGCTAGAAAACTAGCAATGGCTAGCCAAAGGGCAAAAGCAATATATATATATATATATATATATATATATATATATATATATATATATATATATATATATATATATATAAAGAGAATCTCATCATATCACTATGATTGTTCTTCTCCATGTAATAAAAGTTATTCTTTCAACACTTGTTGACTAATCCATGCAAACTTATTTGTGTAGGACAAATGGAAAACAAAGGATGAATCTAAGGTCAAAGTAAGTGAGACATATATTCTATTTATCTATGTTTAGTTAACTAATTATCTTTGATTTAATTAAGACTTATTCTATGGAGATGACCCAAATTTGAACCTTCTAAAATGGAATGATATGACACATACCATAATGAAGAAGTATAGAAACAAACCACCAAAGTTGTATGGATAAGTGTGCAAGTTTGGTACAATAAATTGTGTCATAAATAATGATAATGATGGGATGTCATAAAAGGGGTTTTAAATGAAGTGATAAATCACTATCACCATCAAAGTGCCATGTCATCATTTCATTTCATTTATAATAAATTGACAAAATGGCTGGAACACTCTGTAGAAATGTGTGGCACTTAACTGTATCAAGTCATCATATCAAACTATAGAATCATGAAGCTATGGAGTTTCATATGAACCATTTCATTTCTATAGACTTCAATAGAATCTAACCTATAGATCCTTAGTGATTATTGCCTACAAATCCTCAGTGACTGTTGCCTACCAATTTTAATAGAAAACTGGTCTAAACCCTAATTTGAATTAAAGGAATAGATTTGTCTATAAATCCACATAGAAATGGGATAGAAAATGAGAACAGAGCCAACGAATGTATTAAAGTTTCACAAAGACAAAGCTTCTATGGTAGTGTTTAGATAAAGTGGCTGGTTGCCTTTCATTGAAAAGTTCCAGGGTTTTAATGAAATAATGGTAGGATAATTCATCACTAATCTCACCCCTAAATTTTCAATTGTGAAAGGCATTGTTATTCCTATTTAAACTCAAATTATAATCCAAATCATACAAGTTCCAAAAGATGGAATGAGAGCTATAGAAAAATTTTCATTTAGTGATTTAATTAGTTAGTTTAATGGTAATGAGCAGACTAGGACTTTGTGTCTAATATATTGTGAGGAAAAATAAAAAAGGATTAGTATAAATTCACTTCTTAAACCCTAGAAATCTATAGCCAAGTGGGTACTCAAGTATATCATTTGTGAGGGGAAACATAGTCTTTTAGGAGGAGATGCCATGAAAATGTTAATACACCTTAAGCATGGGAGACAAAACCCTCAGTATAAGATTAACCTCCCATATTTCTTATATGGTGCCCTTCAAATTACCATGGCCTTATTCACCTAATTATCCAACATCACTTCCTTCAACAAGGACAAGAGGTCTGGGAGGGATTTCAGAATAGTATAACATAATAACTTCCAGATCTTCCTACACATGAAACCCCAAATTTACCATAAGAACATGCATCTCTACCTACTGCATCAATTGAGAAAACAACTCCAAAGAAGAAATCATAGACTGTAGTCTCAACAAAAATCCCTTCTTCTTCTTCAAGAAGAATCACAAGGTCTCAATTTCTTGTAGTTTTAAGGTCTCCACAAGAACCTCATAAATCTATAGTACAACCAATTCCCTTGTCAAAAAAAATAAACTTGAGATGAAAGGTTGCTATAAAACTTGAGAAGACTGAGAGTTTGATGGTTGAGAAGGAAAGATAACTAAGTGTACCTCAGAGAGTGACTAAAAGAAGGAGAAGGCTAATTCTAACAAATGAAGATGAACAAGAGGCTATATACATTCTAGATAGTATTAAAATGGTATCTCATTCCCCCATACATCAAAATATCCTAGTAACTGTAGATGTTGAAGAAATTCCTTTTGAAAGGAAATCTCCAATCATAATGGAGGAACCAACTCCAGCAGAAGAGCCAAACATGGTAGAAGAATCAAGTATGGTAGGACAACCACCTATTTCAATTTAAACTATAATGGATAGAGTAAAAACTATATGCACAAATGAGAAAGGTGAGTCATCTAATCTAAATGATCCTATTATGTAGTTAACCTTACAGGTTTCTCAATCTCAAGCTCTAGAGTAATAAGAAACAAATGACATTGCTGACTTGATCAATCAATTGTAAGATAAGGATCATCTCAACTCATTATTGGTGCAAAAATTAGATACAACAGCTGCCAATCATGTATCATGAATTCATATATTAAAGGAAATAATAAAGGAAAAGAAAGTGAAAAAATAGACCTCTAAATATATGTATAAAATTTGAAGAAGGAGAATAGGAGATTTTAGAGTTTGGTAAACTCTTCCAAAGCACCTTCTAATGTTGCACCTTCTCCTCCTAAGGTATTTGTTGACCATAGTTGTCAAATAAGTTGTCTAGGTATTCCTCCCTTGTAAATGCTACATCAAATTAAAGAAGAATATTCCATACTTAAACAAAAAAATAAAGATGCAACTTATTCAAAAAAATATTGGAAAATTAAAAGAAAGAATTACAAGCTAAGGTTCAAGACTTAGAAGAAAATTTGCAGGATGCATGCAAATTAGGGGAATCTCTTTTGGCATGTAGGAATCCTTCTCCTGAATATAGTTTGTTTTTATTTAAACAATTTTATATATGGAAACTTTTGAGGATCTCTTGTCATCTTCCTTAAAATATTTTATGGCCAACAACATTTTTGGAAATTTTCTATAGTGTTGAACTTGATCAGCAGGATTTGCTTTGTGAGTTTTATGTGCATGATTTGATCCTAAGAGACCATGAGCACAATAAATTCTTGATAAACCTTCATTTAGGATAAGTTCAATTGAGGGCACTACATTTTACATTAAAAAATCAACTAGCATGGAAAAGCATATTTGAGGAGTATACAATCATGTTAAGACTACAAGATTGTGTGTCAGACCAGCCTTTCCTATTCCCAGATTGATCAAATAGAATTTTAACTATGATTATTTAATTGATGAGGTTAAAATGCATTATTTACAAGCTTTATATTATTTTTCAATTTCTTTTGATATGTTTTCAAGATATAGTTTTGATTCAGTGGTGACTACAAGTGTGCAAAGGTGGGACCAACTTTCAATGCCTCTTAAAAGATGAGAGGTCATGTCTCCAAATAACTTAAGATGGAGTATGAGGAGAGCTTCCTCAATTTTGGAAATCTTAATATAGGTAATAAACTCTTTGGAATAATATAAATGGATTGGCATGAGATATAGACCCCCTTTGTTGATCATACCTATTCCAAGATGGCAGAGTTGGGCTCCACAATTAGAGGATCAATTCAATATATGGAAATAAATGATTCAAGAACATCAGGGATTTACAATCAATTTAGATAAGCATATAACAAATGAATTTTATGAATATAATTTGAGTTAAAGTGTGGAAAGTAGATGTCAGAGCTAAGAATACCAATAAATGTTTGTAATGGGACTTTCAAAAGGTAAAGCTTGGGGGATATAATGAACTCAAAATATGTCTCCTTATTGACATGTTATTTCCCTCAATTCATCTCTCATAGGATATTATCTTATGAAAATCATAGATTATTAGATAGCTATTACATGAAAAATAGATACTTGTCTTGTTTATATTGAACTAAAGACTAAACCTTTACATTTTCATTAATGTATAATATATAACATGTTTTAGTGATTTTTGTTGTGAAGAATGCTTAGGAAGAAGACATAGGTGATGTATAGTGAAATTTAAATTTTGATCTCCATCTAGCAGAACTATGGACTTCACAGGCTTGCATTTATAGACTCTATAGGCTTATTTCTATGGACTCTATAGGCTTGTCTTTATGGACTCTGCAGGCTTGTTTCTATGGACTCTACAGGATTGTTTCTACGGACTCTGCAAGCTTGTTTCTATAGACTCCACATGCTTGTTTATATAGAATCTGTAGGATTGTTTCTATAAAGTCCACAGGCTCATTTCTACTGACTCTACATGGTCAATTTCATGGATTTTGTAAGGATGAAGTTACAAATGGGGAAGATGGCAACTAGATAAGATGAGAGAGAATCATTCTAGCTAGAGTCAAATGAGGAAAATAACTGCCTACTATTTTATAGGATTTGCTTTTGATAAAGTTATATATATTTGGATCTTAGGACTATTATAAGATAGTATATCTATTTCATCAAAATAATTAGATCTCTTGGAAATCCAATCTCCTATCTTTGGATGAGTGGATCGACCAAGGAATCCTATTTCTTTGCATCATATTTTGAGTTGTTTGTATTAGTATAAAAGGTAAGACTTTTGTCATTGAAAGATAATAGAGAGCAGGTAATAGAGGAAAGATACGTATAAGCATATTATAGGTTTTAGCTAGATTGTAATCATTTAAGTTCTATAAATTATTACTTTAATTTCTAGCATTGATTAATCTTTGTTCCTGAGTCTGAGAGGAGCAAGGGCCCACTCTCTTTAGAACTACGAATTGTGTATGGTATTTATGTCATGTTATATTAACTTTTTGTTACAACTAATTAGAATCTTGCTAATGTTTTCATTCATTCATAAAACATTAAAACAAATTCATAGTTAAAAAAGGCATTTCCTTATTCCAAAGTCCTTTCCTTTCTAAGTAAAGTGTGTTTTCTCTTACATCAAATGTGTGAAGCAAATTTCCTATTTTTAGTTAGGAGTGTAATTTTAATTTCCATGCAAGCATAAATAGGAATGCAATTTTACTTTAAAGCAAAAGAGTGGATTTATTTGATTAAATAATTACATCTTTTCCTTTTCAGAAAAAGAGTGAATCGAGTATTTTATGACACATTTCTTTCTTTAGTCAAAGTTAGAATAGGACCATAAAACACCCCCATAAGCAGACTTCTAGATCTACCATCCTATACCTTACTGCAGATAGCTTTAGACACTAGCCCTGGTTGATAAGACATCAATTGAACATTGATTAAATGAAGAGTTAAATGACACTCATCAAAATCTTGATATTAAAGGATTTTTATCATATCTTAACCCAAGGGGATCTTTATTGGTTTTATACTTTGCCAAATGGTTCGTTATAAAATTTCAAAAAATTTGAATATGTATTAATATCACATTTTCATTGTTATACCTTAACCAAATTACCATTAAAACATTTTCAAACATTGACATAAATATAAAATGAGCCTATATAAGAATATATTATTCAATTTAAGGATGTTTTGTATTCCTTACATTACACACCCTTAGATTTGGAAATATAATTTATATTTAGCAAAGGTCGTCTTTCTTCACTAAGATAAAGAGAATTATATAATACCTTTGCTTCATTAAATATATTATATTGGAATGTGTAAAAATAGGTTTTCACTATAATGAACACACAAACCAAGCTATGTATTTCTCCATTCAACCCCACACATGGTAAAAATATTGTTTTTAGGGTAAATAAACAAGTTATGAAAAATCTTGAACCACTTCAAAATACTTATATAAAACTAACCCCATATGTCATAAAATAAACCAAAAAAGTGTTTAATAAAGGAAAATAGCATGCTTATATAATATCTCCCATAGTTAGATCATATACTACTAATAAATGTTAGCCTCTTTAGTTTGATTGTCACCAAGATAAATCACATGACATATTACGAATGTTGTTATGGTTAAATGATTAATCAGACTCCCTCCTAATTCACATTACCCACCTCACATATTTGAGAATGCAAAAGGAAAACACTTTTGCACTTATCATGGTATTAATGGTCATAGAGATATTGAGTGTTTTTATCTCGAGTAAGAGCTTATATAGTTCGCTAATCATGGAATCATTCCATATGAAAAGGACATACCTAGACATGTTCCACATACTTCTCATATAGGCTCATCTAATAAGGTTGAGAAATTCCATGTTGAGCCTTATGAGGAACATATTGTCTATCAACATTCATAAAAGATGAATTTTAGTATAAATCCTTCTAGTGAACTCTCTCCTAGGGCTGATCTTTCCCACATTGATCCTATCAAGGAACCATTGGTTGATCAAGGCATTTATACAAAGACATAGGGAGAAGGTAAAACTACATAGTATATATGGATAATTAAATAGATACATACATATTCATAGGGTATTTCTACATATACTTAAGAGATGATTATATAAACACAATCTATAGTCCCATTTCTATATGATCATTACAGTGAATCTTTCTTATGTCCATCTAGATTTCATTGCATATGATGATTTATTTATTGATAATTATAATATATATTTATCAAAAATACACATACTTATTACAACAATTTACCAAATCCTGAAATACACCATGAAAATACATGCAATTAAAAACTATATAATGACCAATAAAAAATAAATAGTGCAAATCTATTCAATACCAAATAAAAACCACGTGAGAAATGTCATATATATAAGCTAATACAATGTTTATATATAAATAATAGTATCAATCATAAGTTGGGGGAATATCCCTCAAGGTATACTCCTCATCACTATCAACATCTATAAATATAACACCTTTAGATGTAGATGCACTATGATCAAATTATGGTCCCTATGCATGTGATAACATGCATACCCTCTCCTCAAAATCACCTTAACACCACACTATCTCCTCATTATCTCATCTCAAATTATCACCATGATTATTGAGTGTCTATATAATCTTAGTGTAATTCCATTATGGGATGTCTCATCTATTTATCTCTATATGTAATTCCTCACACTCTATGGTTTTAGTATGATATGTTACCATAACTATTACAATAGGATCAAACAATCATGCATGAACATTTAAAGTGTCAATAACTCTCTAAATAAATATATCATTGGATACATCCATAGGCACACTATGATTTTGGGACTGTATCACCCAACCCACTATGGTCAACCACTCTTGGTTACCTACACACATTTGAGATATAACATCAGTTAGCGACATTTATAAAAACCAAATAATTTCATAACCAAATAAAATTCAAAACTAAAAACTATGGTACTCGCATGTGGCCTTAACAGACACCTCATCTACTAGTGTTAATCCTATAGGAGCACCATGTTAGGACCCCAACTCTTAAAGAGCACAGTTGATTACCTTTGTATAAGCGACTAAACACAAAATTTAACCAGAAGTAACAAGTAACATAGAAATTTAGAAATAACACAGAATATGAGAGACAATACCCAATTGCATTAATATTCTTTCCAGAAGGAAATACAACAAAGAAGATGCCATAATATTCTTCACACTCTTTTAGGGCTCCCACACCTCTAGGGTGTAAACAGTAAATCTCTTCAAGATTTCTCTCTTAATTACGGTCACAACAGACAACTCAAACATAGAGTTGTTATTCACCTCCAACCAGTCAGTATCACTACTACCAGTACCACCGACTGAGTACTCGAAGTACTCCAAGTCTGAGTACACCACATACTCCAAGTAGATCCCTGTGATCTTGCTCCTTGTTGTGTTACTGATCTCCCTGATCCTGCTGCCACTTGCAGATCAACCTAGTTTTGTAACAACCTACAAACCTAGATCTCACACACACACACACCTACAAATCAACTGATCTTACTTACCATGTAGATCTCCCATGAACTTGTAACAACCTATAAATCAAACTTGGCCTTACACACCTGCCGACTGAGATTGTACACACATGAAGAACCCTTTTGATTCTCCAAACTAGCACCCCTATGGATCTTCTACCAGATCTTGCTCTCCCACAGATATACCTAATCATACACACTTGGCACTGTGGCACTAGGAGGAACTACCCTTGCTCTCTTCCCTCTGAAGGAGTTAACCTTGCTCTCTCTATCTAGCACACTTTACAATACAGCCCATGAGTCTATTATATAGATCTCATGCAAATGATAATTAGACATCTAATTACAATAATTAGATTCATAGCTCAAGACTAAAATTAGTCTTTACATGAAAATAACCCATTCAACAAACTAACTATTCATCAACAACCAGTTCTAGAATGCACAGGTGACTGACGTTGGTCCCTATCTATCTAGAGGTGACCGATGTCAGCCAACTCCTGACCAATGTTGGTTGCTCTATAACTAGATATGATCAATGTCAATTGCACTGTCGACATTAGTTGTTGTAACACTAATCAACCTCCTCTTGTTTACATCCTAGTGAAGCTTTTAACTCCACAACCTAGCAATCTCCCACTTGGAGATAAATAGTTGCACCTGTACCTATACCTGTACATCATCTAATCTATTTCCTAGCTTGTATCCCTCTTCAAGATCAACCTTGAAGACCAACCACCACATAACCTATGATGCACCTCCTATCATCCAAGTAACCTACCACATCTGAATCTACATACTCATGTAGAGAAGTCCCTGACCTTACATAGCATGAATCCCTATTGTTGGTCCCTCTCAGATACTTGAGAACCCACTAAACTGCCCTCCAGTGCTTCTTTCCTGAATTGGCTATGAACTTGCTGACAACACCCACTACTGGGGTAATATCAGGTCTAGTACACATGTACTTAACCTCATCATGTGAATTGGGACCTTGTTCTATGAACTGTCCATCCATAGGTGTGCTAATTGGCTCTGCATCCTACATCTTGAACCATGCCACTACCTTATTCACATAATCATTCAAAGACAAAATCAACTTGTGACCTTCCATGTCTCTAGACACACTCATGCCAAAGAATTTCACTGCTCCCAAATTCTTCATGACATACCACTAAACTAACTTTACCTTTAGCTCAGCAATTCCCTATATGTATGCACCTACAAAAAGCACATCATCCACATACAGTAATAGGATAATATAGAGACCATTATCCAACCTGGTAAAGAAACCATAATGGTTACAATCACATTGACTAAAGCCATGCTTTGTCATCCACCTATCAAACCTATACCATTATCCTACACCTTGCTCAAGACCATATGACCTGGCCTTTTATCTGACGTGTCCATCCTCTCTCTTCTTTAACCAAGGAATCCATTCATCTTTCAGTGCTTTTATCTGCCTGACAACTCTACCAAATCTCCCATTTGGTTCCACATCCAAGGAATTAAATTCCTCATTCATGCCATACTCCCACCATTTCTTGGATCTTTCCTGCTCTATAGTGAGTGACTAGTATAAAGAAGGGGAATAACAAATTTGAGGCTTACTTACCCTTTCATTCTTCCATATGGGTGTTTGAGACTCCTTGATAGCTTACTATCTGCCCAAAATCTATTTCCTAGTCAACCCTAGTCTGTACCCGATCGATGTCGAACCAACCTGATCGCCGACACCAGTTCCCTGATCGATGTTAGTGTCCATCAGTCACTGACATCAGTAGCCACCTTGCCCAACACCACCAACTTTTCTTATCTACACATGGCCGATGTCGGTACCTATTTATTTGACATCAGTTCCACCTAACCGATGTCGGTAACTGTGTTCTCTTGTGAGTGATGACTTTTTACTCATGAGCTCACCTTGGATCAAAACCCTATCCAAACTACCCTGCTCAAAGTTATTCAGCCCCCTCAACTGATCTCTATCCATCATCTCCATGAACACTAAGGCTTTCCAGTTTTTAAGTTTGTTAAACACATCTGTCTTCCTCTTAAGAACATGCATCTCCTTCTTGCTCATGTGACCAAGCCTACAAAGCCACGTCTTCACAATAGAAGAAGAATCAATAATATAAGTAGATAGATAAAGGATACCTACTTTCTTACCACTTACTAATTTAAGTGCATATGTTGTGAGAGTTACTGTGCATCTCTCATCACCCAACTTTCTTGAATAAATTAGCCTCATCTTCAAAATTGGGACCTACATGACATCCTTCAACACCCATGTGTTGGTCATCTGCAATTTCAGCCGTACTTCCCCTTTGCCAATACTTTGACAAGGCTCACCAACCCCTAAATAAATCTTTCCAAAGTATCCATGGACCTTAACATGGAAAAGTACTCTATTTGGGGCTGCATGGAAAGAGGCAATAGAATCTATAAACCAAGATTCTACTTTATCCAAGGAACATACCAGAACAACCAGTGCAACAATACCTACAACACATGCTCCTTTATTTCCTTCATGCTGATCTGCTACCAACCAACAATCTTTCTTTACCTACTCTTTCTTTCCATAACACCGTAATTGATCATTCTTGCTTTTGAATTCCTCCATACTGTCTTCTGCCATTGCTATACTCCCACTCAATCAAAAACTCTAGAGAGTGACTTGTAATCAATAAACACTTAACAAGCTCTGACCACCTGTTAGTTGATCCTAACTCTGATACCACTTTGTCAGGATTAGGAGCACAATTGATTACCTTGTATAAGCAACTAAACATAGAATTTAACCAAAAGTAACAAGTAACATAGAAATTTAAAAATAACATAGAATATGAGAGACAATACCCAATTGCATTAATACTCTTTCTAAAAGGAAACACAACAAAGAAGATGCCACAATATTCTTCACACTCCTCTAGGGCTCCCACACCTCTAGGGTGTAAACAGTAAATCTCTTCAAGAGTTCTCTCTCAATTATGGTCACAACAAACAACTCAAACTCAGAGTTGTTGTTCACCTCCAACCAGTTAGTATCACTACTGCCAGTACCACTAACTGAGTACTCAAAGTACTCCAAGTCTGAGTACATAACATACTCCAAGTAGATCCCTCTAATCTTGCTCTTTATTATGTTACTGATTTCCCTGATCCTGCTACCACCTGCAGATCAACCTAGTTTTACAACAACCTATAAACCTAGATCTCTCTCTCTCTCACACACACACCTATAAATCAACTAATCTTACTTACCATGTAGATCTCCCATGAAATTGCAACAACCTGCAAATCAAACCTGGCCTTACACACCTACTGACCAAGATCATACACACATGAAGAACCCTTTTGATTCTCCAAACTAGCACCCCTATGGATCTTCTACTAGATCTTGCTCTCTCATAGATCTACCTGATCATACACACTTGGCACTATGGCACTAGGAGGAACTGCCCTTGCTCTCTTCCCTCTGAAGGAGCTAACCTTGCTCTCTATCTAGCACACTTTACAATATAGCCCATGAGTCTATTATATAGATCTCATGCAAAAAATAATTAGACATCTAATTATAATAATTAGATCCATAGCTCAAGACTAAAATTAGTCTTTACATGCAAACAACCCATTCAAAAAACTAACTATTCGCCAACAACTAGTTCTGGAATGCACAGGCGACTGACGTCAGTCCCTGTCTATCTGGAGGTGACCGACGTCAGTTAAATCCTGACCGATGTCAATTGCTTTGTAACTAGATATGACCAATGTCAGTTGTGTTGCTGATGTCAGTCACTGTAACACTGAGCAACCTCCTCCTGTTTGCATCTTGGTGAAGCTTTTAACTCCACAACCTAACACACCATTTCCTACCTCACCACCTATCTTTCTTTTACCACCACCTTATATTTCAAGAATGGCACTTAGATCCATAACTAGAATAGGAAACAATAAAGGCCATCAAGTTATATCCCACCATTAAACATACACATCATTACACCCTACATAATCTCCTAATATTTTGATAACAATGAGATCTCTCTCATCACCTTAGTGTGGGGTTAGATCTATAGTAGTAGGTGATGGCTTATCATGTGGCCTATGATTGTTCTATACCATAAAATACCATGGATATAGTGTTAAAGTCACTCCTTTATTTATACCAAACTATCAAAAATTATTATCATACTAAAATAGATCATTGACAACAAGAAACCAATCTATCAACCACATAATGATGTAGACCCTTTGTAACTCATGTCCATCTTTAGGCTGCCCAACAAAAGTCATGTAAGGATGCTACACAAACTAATATAGAGATAGCATGTCCAAGGTAATATAGTAATCCATCATTGTATGAATTCTACCATGTGGTAATACCCACCACTCTATAAAAACATGTGTATGAGCCCAACCAAAGTGGGGACCACCAATTGGTCATACTACTATGATATGCTTATAAGCCTAGATATGAAATAGAGTCATCACTCCAATACCCCCACTATGAATCTACAATGCAAACCTATAAAGATATTTGTATAAGTGGGATAATATAGTATGGCCCCATGAATACTTACTTCTATCTATATTAATGTTACACACTATTTGATACATCTAATAATAAATACCAAGAGTCCCACCCTCCATAGCTACAAATGATGCTAGTAAAATTCAAATAAACTTATATAGCTATAAAACATCAGCTCTAATAATGTCATCAAACCAAATCATACTACTCATCTCTACCTTAAGAGCCATATAAAAAGTAAAATATACATGGTAATGTTGAATATATCCTCATCTACCATCTCTAGCAACATGAACTCTCTCACCCCTAATTGATAGCCAAAAGATATGATACACATCCTCCAAGGTGATGATCATCTCACTAGTGGGAATCTAGAATGTACATGTATATATATTCCACCTCTCATCTATAGATATGATGAGGTGGATATTATACAATATCTATCACAAATGGGCCACATGCCCCAATATTTATTGATCAATAAAAACCCTATCGACTGCATCTAAACCTAATTCTACTAATGTCAAATAATGTTACCCATGCTACAGCTCTCAAATATCAATATCCTTTTACAATCAATAAATAAATAATAAAAAATCATTATTTATCATATGTTGATGTAAAAATATATAAATATCAATTAATCATACACAGAATAAAAATACATTAGCGTTAGATGCTAATAATCACATAGGATAGAAGCATCAGATGTTACCATCTACACTAAATATAAAATGCTAGACTCTAGTGTCTAAAATTAGACACTTGCATCAAGGTGCTAATGAAAGCATCTAAGAAACTAATGTAAGTGTCTAACCTCATATGATAAATCTCTAAAAATACACTCAAAATGCAAAATTTTCAAAAAACCAAAATTACCAATAAATTGTAATAAATCCTACTTACTAGTTTAGAAAAATCCTAGTTGGGTAAGGAACTTTGAAATACATCAAGTGAAGGGATATTCTACATGAAATTATTATTATATATATTTAGAGATCAAAATTAACAAAATTTCAAATGTAAATGATTTCAAAATTCTATTACAACCCACCTAATATACCACTTTTTTAGCAACTTCAAATCTACATGTCTTGAACCCCAAGTATCTAAATTTGAAACTACAAGTTGCATTGGGATCTAAACAATTAGCCCTTACATATTATACAAAATTTAAAAAAATTTAAACATTTACAAAAAAAACTTAATTTTTTATTACATAGATGTTCTTCAAGATTCTAAATATACTACCAAAATTTAATGATACAAGTTATTATCCATAATACTTTCAGAACAATATCAATTGAATTATATCAAGCATGTCATTTTGTTTTCCTTTTGTAAGGAGATGAACAACAAACACTATATCCTCTCCTCCCAAAAGGGTGGCATATTAGTAGGGTAATATTATGTTCTATATAGTCAAATAAAGTTGCACATTCTCTAGATTTAGTGGGGGCATGCCTTGGAAGCATGTCCTCCACACCTATTCAGTATTTAGCAATCCAAGCTCATAGTGGGGGCATGTTTATGAAAACATGTGTTCCACATTGGTACTTATATCAATTTTCATATTTCTCCATATATGGTGGGGGAATTCTTTGGAATCATGTTTTTCACACTTACATAGTTTACAAATTGGAAAAAAACATACACAATATATGATTCAAATTCAGAGTTATGGAAATATACATTGGTACTATTTGATATACATAATTTTAGGATGAGACATATCAAAGGTGCATATGCAAAGTGCAACTTGTGTCAAAAATTTAAAAATAAACTTAGTTTCAAATTCCAAATCTCTTTTATGGAATTTTACCCCATCACAAAACTTTTATGTACTCACACCTCAATGTATTGATATCCCACATCAAGTAATCACAAACTATATTGAGCCTTACTTGTCTACATTGGTTGGTTCTTCTTTTTGGTATAATTGGAGGATTAAATCATCTAGTCTCATCAATTTTTTGGTTGAAATTGATTACATCACTCACCCTATACTAAATTATTCATGTACATATCTTTTGCACTTGAGTTGTGATTGTTAGGAAATGATACTCTCGATGTCAAAAATAACACTATTCCTATCTCATGTTGGGGGAATTATCACCTCCTAACACTCCCTACTCTGAGTATAGAACCACCATGGTGAAACACACTTTACTCCTTCTAGACTCACTCATATTCATATCTAGAAGATGGATGAGATTGCAATCCCCCTATCTACTTCTCCAGTTTCAAGCACTCCAAAATCATTTACTATGAGACATATACACAATGGTACTTTATCCATGCTTTTTTTTATGCTACTTTTTAGTATTGCTTGTGTAGACATTATATACAATGATTTTATTTTTTGGAATATGATTTATTGTAAGTAATGTTCAAAATGAAATATTCAATAAAAATTGAAGTGAATACAAGGTGTGTTGTCCACGCAATGATATGAATTTTCTTTTTCTTTAAATTAGTAATTACAATTTTTATTGCATTAATATATGAAAGGGGGGAATGTAGACACCCATTTTGGTACAAGTACACATATTTATATTTTTCTTATATGTATATACCTTTTCACTAAGATTTAGACATATAGTGATGTGATATCTTAGGGACCTCTTCGGTTCCATCTTATTTCACTTGATTTACCTACCCCTTAGGCATATGTGTTGTGTTTATTTATATTAATTAAATGTATGATAGGGATCCTACCTATTGTACTTGATTTCTATATATTTTTAGGCATTATACACTTGTGTTTATCTTAGACACTAGTTTTGATGTTAGTATCTATCTTCGACTCAACTGCCCATCTTATATTTTAATATTTTTCCATATCTTTTGCTTTATGACTATTTTGATAGCCCTATTTACTCATCCTATGATCATATTTTTGTGTGTCACTAGGTATATATATATACATATATACATATATATATGTATATATATATATATATATGTATATATATATGTATATATATGTATATATGTATGTATATATATGTATATATATATATATACATATGTATATATATATATATATATATATATATGTATGTGTATATATATATATATATCTATGTATATATATATATGTATATATATATATATATATATATATATATATATATATATATATATATATATATATAGGCTATGGTCTAATTAACACACCTTAACAAATTTGATAAGAAAACTCTCTAAAAGAATGTATTATTTATTTCAAGCTATAAAGTTGCACTACAACATTGAATCAAAGATATGAAGCATTCAAAATTTCAAATATACTATTGCATCACTTTCACCAAGTATTTCTAGGAGAAATAACATATAGTTTCATTGTTATAATTCCACACACATTAATAGGAGGGAGAACTACATGTGAGTATGCTCAAAAGTGAATGAATATAGATAGAAATCTTTTAAAAAATCAAGAATTATGAGGACTGGAACTTTATTAATTGCTTTCTTAATGTCAGTGAAGGCCTTCTTGGATTCTTAATTCTAAGAAATTATATCATCTTTCTTAAGCATGCCATTCAAAGGTTTAAAAATCTTAGTGAAGCCTGAAATAAACTTCCTCACAAAATTAATCTTGCCAAAGAATGACTTAAGTTATTTTTCGTTGTTGGGAAACCCAATTTTAGAAATGCCCTCTACTCCATCAAGATCCATATAGATTCCATCTTTGGTAATGACATGTCCCAACAATTTTCCTTTAGTGACATAGAATATACTTTTCTTGGGGTTAAGAGATACACCATACTTCCTGCATCTATCAAATACTTGTCTCTAATGTATGAAGTGCTCTTCCATATTTTTAGAAAATATTATAAGATCATCCATATATATGATGATACACTTTCCCACTAAACCTTGGAAATTATGGTCCATGGCCCTTTAAAAAGTTTCCCCTGCATTAATTAATCCAAAAGGCATTCTCTTGTAAGCATATGTTCCCCATTTAGTAGTAAAAGTTATTTTCATCATGTCTTCTAGAGAAATAAACACTTGGTTATATCTAAAAAATCCATCCAAAAAATACATCATGGAAGATCCTACAATAGTTTGGATAGCTTGGTCTAGAGAAGGTAAAGGATAATTATCCTTTTCAGATGCTCTATTCATATTTCTAAAATCTATGCACAATCTTATTTCTCCATTCTTTTTTTTAATGGGACTAGGTTTGCCACCCAAGTGGAATGTATAATAGGAAACATTATCCTTGTATCCAATAGCTTCTTTACTTCTTTAAAAACCATGGGTTATAAAACAAGGTTGACTGGCCTTCACTTCTATCTAAAAGGTTTGTAACCTTCTTGAAGAGGTATGGTATGAGTAATGACTCTCAGGTTAAATATTTTCAAATCTTCATAAGACCAGGAAATTACATCCTTGTATTTTGTAATCAAATCTCTATCTTTTCTATTTTCCATTTTAGTGCAAGCCTTCCCTATATTCACCATTTGGGGCTGATCATGTGAGCCAAGATTCACTACATGATAATCGTTACCATTTACTTTGGGTTGCTTAGGTGCTTTAGAAATTTTGTCAAAATTAAATAGTCTTTCTAATAAAATCATCCCTTTAGGTATCTTATTATCACTTAATTAGATGATTATACCATTCATTTCTTCCTCATGAGAAGTTTCATCAATCTCATCAATATTGTGAGATTCAAAAGCCCCAAAATTAGTTAAGAAATCTATGATTTGTTGATCATCATTGAAAAATTATAAATGATGTATATTGTCAGGAATTGAAGGACAAGGTATTGGCTCAATACTGATGCTTTGAGAATCATGATTAGGCATGAGGTTAGATATAGTAGAGGCAATCTCATCATCATTTTTTTTCTTCTCTTACAATAGCTAAGATGTTGAAGGCATCAAAAGATTCAATCAAATCCTACACCCTAAACTTATATCTCTTTAAGTAAGAAAATTTGCAATGGTACTTCATGCTCACTTGGTTAACCATAAGTTTAGAGTCTCCATAGACAATGATTTATTTAACTTTGTGTTTAATGGCAAACTACAATCCAAGTATGAGAGCCTCATACTCAGCTAAATTATTGGTGCAAGGAAATTGTAACTTATAATCTACATGGTATTGCTTTTCTAAAGGATTCATCAATAAATAATAGATCTTGATCCTAACTTTCACTCGGTACCATCAATTTAAAACTTCCAAAAACCACACATTTGATAAGAACTCTTAAAAATTGGTTCTTTGGTAATTTCCAAACTAAAAACTCCTAAATCAAAATCTAAGAAATTTACCCTTTCATTAACAACATTATATTCTATTATCATGTGTTTCATTTCAAGGTTCCCTTTCTACTCTTATTTGATTTGGCACACCTTTCCAAGGAAGCCATAAGTATGAAAAAGCAATAGACATATGGCCATTTAAAGCCTTAGTCCATTCTCTACTCAAAATTAATCCATAGGCACTAGGCATTTATACCACTTGGATATTAATGAATTGATGAACCCTTGGTTCAGTATCCATCTATGTATGCACATTCAATAACTATCCTACAACCTTAACTCTAGATTTATCTAATTGAGTGACTGCCCTATCATATTTGATTAGAGTTAACCTAAGTTTTTCACATATCCTAGTAGGCATAACGTTGGTTGAGGCTCCCAAATCTAAAAGCCAATTATGAACATTTTTTCTAAATATCTTGACTGTAAGTAAAAAAAGGTGGAGACTCTTCTTTTATCACTTGTGTAATTACATTTTCACTATCATTCTTAAGGGGTTTCCCAATTTTATTTGACAAAGATTCCAAGAGTAAGTCTCTTTATTTTGTGATTTGAGTTAGCTCATACAGAGTGATATTATCTTTAATCCTTTTCATATCTTCTATAATGTTGTAGACAACTTTTCTTGAAGGATCAATAATTAATGTTAACTTAGAATAATTTCCTCTAGGAGGTTCAGGATTATTATTTGATATAGTGTCTAGAGGGGTCCCATAATTGTTAGGAGGGGTAGAGGTAGTAAATGGTTATTTTTATTCCCTATTTCTCAAAGGATGTGTCTTCAAAAATTATTGGAATAATTGAATTTCTCAAGAATATTCTTAGGCTCATTATCCTCTTGAAAAGCAAAATTAAAAATTTCCACCATATGCACTTGCTCATATGGTTTTAATTAGAAGAATTTTTAGCAACCTCTTTGTTTGGAACCACTTCAAATGCATTAAGTTATTCTTTAAAATATTTAAAAGATTTACAAAATTCAATACAATCAATCTCACCATGTTTAGAAGTAGCATGCACCCTACAATAATCTGGTAAGGCAAAATCAGTGAGGTTTATATCTATATTATTTTTCCTAGGGAAAGACTCATTAGCTTTGTTATTGTATAAACTATCATTCTAAAACATATTCTTAGGTCTGTTGAATTTTTGGAAAGTGAAGTTCCTTCTAGAATTGCCATTAACATTACCAACTTATTTTTACAATTATAGAAAATTAGTGCTAAGCTTCTGTACCATTTTCAATATAGATTCATTATCATTTTTTAGAACCTCAACATTTTGACTCTAGTTCCTATTGATGCCATTGATAGGCACTAAAGCCTTCTGATCATTGTCATAAAATACATTGGTAACTTGATGGCTCAAGAATCCTAGATTTTGATTAGGGTAGCATGACTAGTAAGAAATACATTCAAAGTAGGAAATTGGTTGAATGCTGGACTATTTTGGTTACTACTTGGGAAAAAGTTTAACATAGGTATTTAAAGATTAAAATTTGGGATATAATAAGCCATCTATCCTTGGGCTTGTATTTGATCACTAATAACCACTAATTCAAATAGGCTTGAGCCAATATGATGATAAGTGGAATAGCTCTATTAAAAAACATACAAGTCATGGGGTCAACAACATCTTTATAAACCTCTAAAGTTAAATCTTTTTTAGGTTTATATGGATCCATGGTCTGACTAAACATCTTTTGGATCTTGGAATTAAATGACCTAATATGTTCACTTGTATCTCTCTACAATTGTATGACCTAATAGTTTTGAATTGATGATAAATGACACAAGGACTTATGATCTTTCTAAATTGATCAATGAAAATAGTGTCAAAATTATTCCATGAGACAATACAATTGTTAGGTAAATTGAGGAACCATTCATATGTATCATCTTTAAATGTAAATGGGAATAACCTACATGCAACATCTTCATGAATAACATTCAATAATATTAATGTATCTTTGAAAGATTTAACATGTTCCTCAGTAGTCGTAATACTAGTTGGACTAAATATTCACAAATATTTTTCCAAATTACATGGTAAATCATGAATTGTACCTAGTATATTGATAGGGGAACGTCCAAGCCATGCCATGTTTAGATGAAGATCAAGCACAAGAATACCTTGCAAAGTTGATTATGGTAGAGATTTAGAATACCTATGCTTACCTCTATCTTTCTTAGTCCTTCTATGAGTTTCTAGTTTGAGCAACTGTTCTCTAGTCTCTGAATGTGATCTGGTCCTAATCTTTAGTAATTCTAGCTTGAATACTAAGGATACTATTTTAAAACATGGTGTAACACATTAATTTACAAAGAATAACAAATAATATGAACAATAAAATTAATTTTCAAAAATTTATTTATAAGAGGACAAATGACATCAATATTTAACTAAACAAGTTCAAAGATGTACTGAATTATGCAAAGATGACCAATATTTACAACTTATTATTCAAATAAACTTCTTATTGTCATAGAATTTTCAATTTTGAGTAAAACAAGCTATGATAAGTCCAAATACTAATAAATTTTAATAACAAAATCTATATTTATGCAAAGGTCACCGGTATTTACACAATTTATGTTAAAATAAACATAATCATGTAAAATGTAAATAATTCTGACCAATTACACTCAAAACATATTAAGCATCTTTAAAGAGGCCCTTTTTCTAGCACCAGTAGAGCTTCTCTTGTTGATGCTTGTAATTGTACCATAGGTGCTCTTAGTATTGAAGAACACTTCTCATTTTAGGATTTTGAGAATCCATGGCATGAGTTGCATTTTATGACTATTCAATGATTGTCTATGGTGGAATAGAAGCAAAGTATGAAAACTATCCACAATATTTATTTTATTTAGTGGTTAGGAGCCACTAGGGTCTATACTATTTGAATACTTAATAATTATAAGGAATCAGTAGTTAAACTAAATGATTATTAATAATGACCTCCAAGCTAGAATGAATCTTGATTTTAAAAAAAAAGAAAAAGGAAGGGTAAAGAAGAAAGAAATGTGATGCAAGTTTTCATCTCAAATATTATGACAAAATTCTAATTACTTTGAGCACATTTGAACCAATTTATGTTATAAAATAGCATAAGCTCAAATTATATCACAAATCAAGAAATATTCAAAGGAAAAATATGAATCATAAGTAAGAACTAAGTTTACTTTAAAGGTTTGCTATTATGATCTAAAGAACCTAAGTACATCCAAATACAAAGCAAATAAAATGAAGTATATTTGAGATCTTTATAGTCAATTTAGCATTTAGCACAAATTAAAAACCCTATGAAAAAAATGTAACTCAAACAATAAGAATCATTCAAATTCAAGATAACTCCTTGTAACTGAGAGATAGCATAAACATTTAATGAAAATTATCTAGATAATATTTTCAAAATTCCATAGATGTATTAAATGCTCATGGCATCAATTGCTCAAAAACTCTCTCTTTACAAATGGTAACCATCTTCCTATTTATAGGAAACATAGGTGGTTAACTAGTTAAGTTTCAAAAATATATAGAAGTAGATAAGGACAACTATCTTTGATACAAATCCACAATGCAAAATAAAAAGAATGAAAACTTGACAAGAAAGAGTATATGCTAATAGACTAGCATATACTTTACAAAAAGAATATTCTTTTAGGAATTTCATTGGTGGGTCCTTCGATTTATCCCTATCTAAGGAAGTATTTCACCTTGGTGTATTAATCCTTAATCATCTCAAAATCCACTAGAGGTTTCATTAGACAATCCTCTTCTTTATCTACTAACTTGTCAAATTCACTATCTATCCAAGATACAAGTTCCTTGACACATTATACTTTTTAAATTTCTTTACCTACAAAAGTAATGGTATCAAGGGTCTTCTAGTTGTACTTAGCTAAATTATCTTAGTTATATTTGATGCCTTGAATGTGTGTACCAACCCTCTACTTGAATTCTTCATCATCAATCAAGCCTAAAGTAGTGGTTTGAGAAGGGTTATTTAATAGATTCCCTATAAGCTTAACAATTTGTTTTACCAACTCTATGTATCTCTTGATGAAGTCCTTAACATCACTACTCTAGGTGATCAAATATTTTTGTTTATCTGCCAAAACTACCATGAGGATGTCTAGATGTTTAAGTTTTATAATCTTGAAGATCAAGGCCTACTTTTTCTTATGCACCTTGATGATATCCTACATCTAAGCTTGTGAATTCTACCACTGGGTGATTAAGGCTTGTGCCATCTCAACTTGATGGTCTAAAGCATTCAATCTATACTTGATTCTTTTCAAATTCTTGAATGCATCCATCAATAATTTATTTAGAATTTGTAATATATTTTCAAGAATTGTCAAGAAGACTTGAGCTTCCAAATCTTACTTTTCTATTTTCAAGTTGAGTGTCTTTTGTTTTAATCCTTTAACTCTAGCCAAATTCATTATTGATTGGGCTAGTAACACACTAGCTACATCCTCTTGAAAAATAGGATACTCCCCTACTACCTACCATGGAATATGAGTTAAGCTTTTAAATGGCTCCACCTTTTGAAAGGTGAACTCCTTAGTACCAATAGTAATTTTATAGGTCACTACTCTTTCAAGAGTTGATGTCTCTTGATTAAATTGGACTTGAGGATCAAACTCTTTTACCTTTGGTTATTCAAGAATCTTTACATTTGAACTCCCAGAGGCTTTTGGGGTTCCAACCCATTGGATTTCCTTATTGTGAAGAATATTAATACTTCTCTCTACTTCTTTGTTCAATATATCTTAAATTCATGGCTTGACATTATCCTAAACACCTATGTCCACTTGAGTCAAAGCCAGTGAAGAAGAAAGAGATGGGATTTTTAACAACTTCCCATAAACAAAGCAATTAGGAATAGTTGGTCCATAAATAGGATTCTCATCACTGAAGAGGTTTATTTCACTAGTAGGGTGAGTGAAATTTAACCTACACCTCTTTCTTGGAGCTAGAGGAACTAGGGCTAATTCTACCTGTCTCTTTCCACTACCCAATGGAACCAATTCCTTAGCTGATTCCTCATATGCGTCTTCTTCTTATCCAAACCATAAGTAGAGATGATGTTATCAAGGGAACTCTCTACTATTTCTCTAGTTTCCAAAGTAGTTATGATGATAAATTCTATTGGGGAAGAAGGCCTTGGTGGGGATGCTTGAATTTGGAGGCTTTCAATGGGTCTTTGCTTAATCTTGGACTCTTCACTTATAGCTTTACCTTTTTCTTTTACATCCTCAATTTTCTCAATTTAAGATGACTTTGTAAATTTTCCTTGTTGAGGCTCAGAATATTGTCCCTCAATAGGTAGTTCTTGATGTCTAGTCCTAGATGGTTCTTGTAATAAGTGATATTGTAAAGGATGTAGCTACCATATTTCTCCTAAAGGCTTATGATCCCTAACCAACCTACATTCTAAAGTTATGTTTTAATTTTTAACCCTAGGTAGGACTTCTTCAAAGTTCTTTGCCTTTGTGTAAATACCATCTTCCACACTTGGTTGATTATTGTACTCAGTATTTGGGACCTTCCTATCCTAAATATGGTTAGCCAGTCTATTATTGTGGTCCCACATCTTAAGATCATCTAATTGGAAATCAAAAGAGTTCTTATGTATTTCCATGATCTCTAGCTATTTCCAATCCTTTATTATAATTTTACCATTGTCTAGTGGGAAGGGATGAACTTGAGCCTTTTTATTCTTCTTGCAATCGTAATCTATGCCCTGTATGATTTTATAAGCAATTTATTACTCTAAAATCTTATTGGGAACATATATGTGTAGTGTTTATGGTTAGACCATGATTCCTTCTATCCTTTTTATAGTGCAATCTAGATAGAACCACACAACCCCCATGGTCTCCACTTTATTTTTGATTAGAGGATGAAGTCTAGGCATAGGAATACCAATAATTGTCTGAAAAATGATTGGGAAGACACCATCACATATGATTCATGTATTTGAAAATATGTAGTTTGGAGTAATGATGGGAAATTATAGTCCTACCATCAGGGGACCAATTTTGGATGATAAGGAAATTAATAGAGGATAGGAATGAGTCTAAGAGGTAAGACATCATAAATAAATATCTAGAGGTCTTTCTCTTGATGGCTGTAAATTATTTGGCCAAGAAGAAAATTATTATGTCTCTAATGGGAGGGGTTAGGTTCTGCTCGAACATGTAATGGACCTAAGACACCCAGACCTTACTCACATAAGTTGTAGAAAAGGCACTAAAGGCTCTATTAAATAAGGTCATAACTACCATAACATCTTCTCTAAACTAGGTAATAGAAATCTCACCATTAGGGGTCCTGAAAACATGGGAACCTTGGATTAACCAAGGTGAAATAACTGAATCTAGGTCTTAGGAAATTGTCCATTCTCTCAAAGATGGAAAATCAACATGAGGTAAAGGGGATTATAATACATCTCAAAGGCCATGGGAGATATGCATACAACTTTATTGACATTTACTTTATGAATAATCCATTCTCCATGTACTCTACAGTCAATGAAAATAGGAACAATAAGGTCGATGTAATGTATTACCTCTAGTTTAGCAGCTACATGATCAAGGCCTACCACTTTAATTGATACTAAATCCTTGTATCTGTGTTACATTGAAGCATTCCTCTTTTCTTCCTAGTAAATTTGTTGTAACTCTTTGACAAAGAATAATATTTTATACTAATTCCTAATTTCATGTACATTCAATGCTATCGAATCTAACTCTATGTCTCTAAATACCCTTCCTTCACTATCTAAAGTAATATAAAGCTCTACTTCAATATTCATCTATTACCTACCTAGTGGAGCTTATGTGGTAGGGTTCCATGCCTTTCATAGTAGTTTTTCATAAATTCCATTTGAAGAGTGACCATTAGTTTTCAAAATTCCCTTTTATTTTGCTTTGAAAATCCAAATCTAGATCCTTACATTTCATTGGTTCTTGATCTTTGAGCTTATTGATTGTGCCATGTGTCAAGCTTTTGAGGCCTTTAAAAATTCTTGAATTTTGTTGCACTGTTGGATCAAATCTAGTGAGAAGGCGATCACCATTGGATCTTTTGAGAGATCTTGAGGCTTTCGAGTTGATACACACCATTAGATTGAGAACCTCTAAGGCAATGTAAACCATTGGATCAAGTTTGGAGTGGTTAACAATTATTAACATCCTTTTAGGTGTTAAATTTAATTCACACCATTAGATTGAAATATCTGAATAAATGATCACCATTAGATCAAATCTTGAGTGGTTAATAGCTATTAACTTCCTTTTGGGTGTTGAATTTAATTTACACCATTTGATTGAAACCTCTTAGTAAACAATCACCATTTGATATACAAAAGGGAATTTAAGTTTTAAATCAATACATGATCATATTTTTATTTTATTTTAAGGTTTTATTTTAATATTTGGTCATGTTTTAAATAAAAATCATATTTGAAGCTTAATATAAAGTTAGACTTAGGATCATTTAATCAAAAGGAAATAAAATATCCTGCTAGTATTTTCTTGCAAGTGTTTAAATTTAAACCCTTTTAGGGTTTGTTCCTTAGAAACCTTAGCTTCTTCCATGGAACCTGCAACTAATCACCTTGAAGATAATTATTATAAATTTTGAACCATGAAATGTAAACATGATCAAATATATCAAAGCACATGTTCCTCTTTAAAAATTGGTTTACCTTTAAAAATCCTAGATAAGATAACTCTTCACATTCATTCCAGAATACAAACTTTAAAGAAATAAATATAAGGGTCCTCCTTTCAAAAAAAGATAGGGGATATTGGTCTCAACACTTTGACAAGTTCATTGATATAATTATCATCTATGAAGACCAATTGAATTTAAACAAATATTCAACTTCTCTCTTGTAATTACCTTGGTCATCATATCCATAGGATTTTTACTGGTATGTATCTTCTCCAATTTTAGTTGCTCTTCATCTATCACAAAATGAATGAAATGATATCGTAACTGAATATGTTTTGTTCTAGAGTGAAAAGCTAAGTTTTGGCTAGATGGATTACACTCTGACTATCACTATATAGAGTATATATTTCTTGACTACTTCTCAATTCTTCCATTAACCTCTGTAACTAAATTATCTCCTTACTTGCTTCTGTAGTAGCAACATACTCAACCTCTGTGGTTGAAAGTGTCACAACCTTCCATAACTATGATATCCAACTAACTGTTATACCACCTATTTTAAACACATACCCTATAGTACTTATTCTACCATCTAAGTTGTAGACATCTAATTTCTAACAACATTTATGTTGAAATTGTCAATCTTACTTGAATTACACTCAAATGCATATTTTAGGTCAAAGTCCATAAAACATGCTAAATGGTTCAAACTTTTCATTTACAAGTGCTAATTTAGGTCAAAGTATCCATAAATAACACAATTCAATTTATGGGCTGGCTAACTTTAGTCAATTCATTTTGAGTCAAAATGATGATTTTACGTTTTGTCCTCTGGACCACTCTTTTCTTCTAATTCATCGATACACATCATGTACCTTTGTTATTTGTTTTTGGAAACATACTAAATGGGAATATGGTTATAAATCATCTAATGTCACCTTTTAATTATTATTGAGTCAAATTACAACTTAGTAATATGACTTTCTGACCATGTTGATTAATTAAGGGCCAATTTTCAAATAATTGCACAAATGTTGATTAGCTTTACTTAAGGATAATTAATCCAAATCAAGAGCTTAAGTGAATTTTCCATGAGAGTTATTAAATATTTATTTTTGAAAATTGATTCCTATTAATTGCATCATTAGGTGACATCATTTCTTGAGAAGACATCCCTAGGCCATAAATGCCATAAATATTAGGATTATGGGTCACCCATGCCTATTTAATGCCTCCCATGCCTCTTCAATGCCACTTATTCCAAGGTCTTGATGAATATAATTAAATATTTAATTCCAAATATTAGGATTATCCATGGCCACACATCTCAATCTTGATATGGATGGTCATGGTTGATCTTGACCAATCTAAAAAACCTATAAATAGAGAGGCCATGAAAATCATTTCTAAGATATTTTGGTGCAAGGTTATTATGCTCAAATATATTTAAAATCTTTAATATTACAAATTTATATTATTGAATTATTTCCAAAAGGTTTTGCATTTGATCATAGGTTTTGCTTGGAAGCTTCATTGATATTCTAGTTTAGTGATTTGGAATCAAGAAACTAGGTTTTATGGAGTTTTATTGAGGCATTGGAGGAGCTTACCACAATTTTTGACAAAGATAAGGATGCTTGATCAAGGGATAACATGCTTTTGAACCATATGGGTATGGTGAATCCATTTGGGAAGGTAATATGGTGTTATTTTCTCTCATGTGTTTCTTGCTAATCTTTGTAATTCCCATAGGAATAGATAGGCTTGGTTAGTTAGTTTTTTATGCATGTTTCATTATTTATAAACTAATGCTTGACTAGCTTGTTTTGTAATTCTCTCTACATAAGCCACCTACCATATCTAAGTCAACATATCCCTGTAATGTCACATCTAATCCACCATAGCTTAACATTGTGTTTATGGTCCCTCTTAAGTAATGAAGGATCCATTTTACTACCTTCTAATGTTCTTTTCCTAGATCAGTCATGAACCTACTCACCATTTCAACTACATATGCAATGTCTAGCCTCATACACACCATTGCATACATTAAACTACCAATTGTTGATGAGTATGAAATTTTAGACATCGAGTTCTTTTCTTCTTATGTTTTAAGACATTGTTCCTTTGTTAATTTAAAGTGTGCAACCAAAAGTATCCCAACTAATTTTGCATCCTACATATTAAATATTTCCAACACTTTTTTGATGTACTCTCCCTATGATAATTATAGCTTCCTATTCTTTCTATCTCTAGTTATCCTCATTCCAAGGATCTATTTAGTTGCACCTCAATCCTTCATAGAAAATCTATCACTTAATTATTTCTTGAGTATGTTAATATTGTGCATGTTGGAACTAGCTACAAGCATATCATCTACATATAAATGAAAAATAATGTAGCTTACATTTTCAAAAAAATTAAAATATACACAATGGTCTGAATTACATATACAACAACCTTATTCTATCATAAAATTGTCAAATTTAAAATACCACTATCTTGGAGCTTGTTTTAGGCCATGCAAACTCTTCTTCAACTGGCAGACCATTTTCTCCTTACCTTTGACCTCATATCCCTATGTATGCTCCATATATATTTCATCCTCTAAGTCACCATGAAGGAATGTAGTCTTCACATCTAACTTTTTGATGTGCAAATCTTATACTGCTACCAAACTTAAAACAACTCTTATAGAAGTCATTTTAACCATTGGAGAAAATATTTCATCAAAGTCTATACCTTTATTTTGTGCAAAACCTTTAACCACCATTCTAGCCTTGAACTTATTTTTACCTTCATTCTTCTCCTTTATCCTATATACCCACTTATTTTGCAATTCCTTCTTTCCTTTGGGAAGCTCTATCAAATCCCATGTTTGGTTTTGCATTAGAGAATCATACTTGTCATCCATAGCTTTCTCACACTTATCCTTGGCATCAATATGCACTACTTCTTCATAGCATTTTGGCTCACCACCATAAGTAATAAATAATATAAAGAAGGATAAAAATGATTAGGTGGTCTACTTACTCTTGCATATATTCTAATAGGGGATTGAGGTACCTATTCCTATTGCACATTTTGATCAAGAACCTCTGGTACATGTTTTTTTGTAATGTCTTCTAATATTGTAAATTCCCTTTTATATTCTTCTTGCTTCTTTTCTTAAAACTAGTCCCTTGATATCATTTTTTCATGGAACACAACATCTCTACTCCTAATTATTTTCTTATCTTCTATATTCCACAATGGAAATTCATAGCCATCAGTTCCATAACCAATAAATTTGAATTTTTGAGACTTGGCTTCTAACTTATTCCTATGGTCTTTATCAATATAAGATAATGCCTCAAAACCAAAAAATCTTAGCAAAGAATAATCTACCTTCTTTCCAGTCCATGCCTCCTTTGGTATTTCACTATCCAAAGCACTTGAAGGTCCTCTATTTATTAGATAAAATACTGTAGTTACAACATCTACCCAAAACTATAAAGGCAAACTTGCATACAATCTCATGCATCTGACATGCTCCATAATAGTCCTATTCATTATTTCTAACACACCATTTTATTATGGTGTTACTATAACTATTTTTTGTCTATGAATTCCCATTTTTGAATAATAAGTATTAAAAACATTACTACAATACTCACCTCCATTATTTAGTCTGAGACATTTTAGTTTTAAACTTATTTCATTTTCAACTAAGGCTTTCCATTTCTTGAATGTGTCAAAAATATCAGACTTAATATTTATATAGTATACCCAAACCTTCCTAGTTGCATCATCAATAAATGTAATGTAATAATTTGAACCACCAAGTGATGATACCTGAACTGGTCCCCATACATCCATATGCACAATCTCTAACTTTTGCTACTTCCTAGTTGGTCCAACCCTAATAAACCTCATACATTTTTATTTTCCATATACATAGTGCTCACAAAATTCTAGATCTAATTCTTTCAGACTTGGTAGTTTATCTTTTGCATGTAGGGTCTTCATTCCCTTTTCACTCATGTGGCCAAGTCTGTAATGCCACAAAGTTATATCTTTACCTATAGTCGCTACAACACATGATAAATTAACATTATTTGTATAAAAATATAAAGTTCCTACTTTCTTACCTTTTGCAATCACCATAAAACCCTTTGTAACCTACCATGATATGACTGCAAATGTGACCATACAACCCTCACTACCCAGCTGCCCTATAGAGATCAAATTTCCTCTTCAAGCTTGGAATATGCCTGACATCATTTAACACCCAAGTGTTTTCATTTTGTATTTTAACCTAAACACTTCCTTTTCCAGTTATACTATAGGGTTCATCATCACCAAGGTAAACATTCCCATAATTAACATGAATGCAATCTATAAAATAATGTCTATGAGGGGTTGTATCAAAAGATCACCTAAATTTAAAATCTAAGATTCAAAAATATTATTTAAATAAAGTATAAGAGCATTGTGTAGTACAACACCTTCTACATTTACTTCTCTATTACCTTCTTGTTGGTTCTTACTCAATTTATCCTTTCAAAACCAACACTCTTTTTTGTGTGTTTTGGCTTGCCATAGATCCAACATTCCATCTTGCCTCTTGATTTAGATCTTGCACCCCCTTTTGATTTTCCATGGTTTCCTCTTCCTCTATTCTTCTACCTTCCTATGTTCTCTATTGTTAATGAATTTTCAGATATGGATGTTTCACCGATGCTTTTACTTTGCATTTCTTCACTTAGAATAATGCCCACCACATCTTCAAACTTTAGTTTAGCATTATTAGATACAAAGTTTATTACTACCCTTACCAAGCTATTCCAACTTTTAGTCAAGGAAAAAATAATGAGAAGATCCCTAAATTCATCATCAAAGTCAATATTTATGTAATGTAACTAACTATTAATCATGTTAAACTCATTTAAATGATTTGGTACTGAACCATTTTCAGACATTTTCATATTAAATAATTTTTTATCAAAAATATTTTATTTGAAGTAGAGGGTTTTTCATATAACTTGCCTAATGCACTCATATTACCTTTTGTTGTATTTTATTATGATATTTTGAATGCTATAGAAGATGTAAGGCATAACCATATAGTTCCAAGGGATTTTCAATCTAATAGTTCCCAAGCTTCATCTGAAATTGTCAATGGCTTCTTGGCTTGCCCTCCCAATGACAAATATAGGTCCTTCTATTAAATTTAATCCTCCATATTCATCTTCTACAATCCATAGTTATGTCCATTTAACTTCTTTACCTTAGATTTATTTTCATCTACCATAGCTCCTACTTGAGGTCAAACCCTTTTCTTCTTGCAATTTAAAATTATGAAAATAAAATATTTGCTCTGATGCCACTTTTTAGGATAAAATAAAACACAAATTTGTCTCCAAATCACATATAAGATAAACTATGAAATGAATAAATCAAACATATAGAAAATAATCATAAACATATAAAAAATAGGAGACACCAGATTTAACTTGGTTCACCCAAGATGGGTTGCGTCCATCAAACTTGTCCATTATATTATTTCTAGAAATACAAGGGGAAAAAAATCTTTCAACAAAATTTGTTACACCTATCTACCTTATCTACCTCCTCTCTATGTACAATATGTTTCTTTTTTTCATCTCAGCCATATATCAATACATTTTAGGGTGAAAAACACGTAAACATAACCTCTAACATTAGATATAGAAACATTTAATCAATGTCCCAGATTGAATATGAAACTAAAATTTTAAAAGGCAACCCCCATGCCATCAGGGATATAAAGAATGGCATCCAAAACCCAACTAAAATAACATCAAAATTCTAACCTCTAATCCTAAAAGACAATCAGGTTCCACATCTAACACCTAGTGTATCTATTTGGCTTAGTTCATTAAGACATTATTTTTGGGGTGTAAAGGGATAGATAATGTAGAAAATAAATCTACTCTAAAGGGGTGGTGATGCACCAATATAATCATTCATCCACTCAATTTGGACTCCTAACAAAACTAGTAAACCAAAAATGAACTAAAACATTATCTCCAATATCTCTTAAGAAATAATATTTCATATGAGAGTCCTAATGAGCGACTATAGCTTAGATGTGAAGGGAGAGAGACCTATCTTAAGGCACTTTCAAACATATTACACTCCAAACGTGATCACCAAACTTTGACACTTTATATAACCTACATAAAATAGCTTATCAACATATAGGTATGACAAGGACATGATAAGGGAGGATTTATACCAATTATCACATAATAACAATAATATACACACTATAAAATAATAGTGTATAAGTTGAAATAGTTTATTCATTAGCTCAAGAGGTCTATCAAGTACAAAATTAGGCAGAGTTTCCTCATACCTAGGTGAGGGATACAAATCAAGGCCTTAAGGCCTGAATATATAGCATAAAGGGAAGATAAAGAGGGGGATAATGGAATATATGAGAGGTTAAAAGGTCATAAATGACCATATTTTACTCATTACTTTATTTACATTAGTTTCAAATAGTCCTTCTAACTCCCTCTAGGAATTGATGCTCTTCAATGATTCCTTAAGCATTGAGGTGGGGTAGTGGAGGATGTCTTTTACTTGTTCAAATTATCTTAAATCATGGATACGCATAATTTTGGTCAAATAACTTCTCTTCCTATTAGTTACAACACTAATGAGATGTAATTAAGCCATCATAAAGCATACAATAGCCTCTCCTCCTTTTGAGCATATTAACCAAATCAAGAAACTAAATTATTTATTCATTATGAAAATTGAATGTGCACTTTCCTCATTATATGCATCAGTTACTAGGTTTAATATATCTATATTTACTCATTTCATCAGCCTTCTATGCCATCTTTGATATATCCTTGTTGACCAAATAGGCCTAGTAAGCCACTATACCTAGTTACATGGTGTTTGTGATTGAGTGTCCATGAAAGCATGTATGAGACCTTAAAATCATATGAATAAGATATTTTCAACCCTAAATCAAAGTCTCACATCATGTAATATTAAATTTTGAGTATTTCACACTTACAACCTTACCAAGCTATGTGACTAGGTAACCTTGTCTTTCACATCTATAGATTGGCTATATGAAGGAGAGCTGTAGAGGAATTTATAGGCATATTTTTAGAAATTTTATGACTTGGGAAAATTAAATGAGTTTCAAACCTCTTATTCCAATGAATTTCACCTTTCCAAATAGTTTTTCACCTTGTTCTTCTCCCAAATCCTTAAAAAGTATAGTTTTTTGACAATTTTTGTACAGTGTCCATATAGATCAGTACTATGGGAAAGGTATAATATAAGTTAACCAAGTGTTTTAAGTGTTTTTAGGGTCATTCAATAGTTTTTGTTTGATAAAATATTAACTTTTCCCAAGTCTAGTCTACAATATGGTTTAAGGAAGATTTTGGAGGTCTACCATCTTAACGATGGTTCATAAAGATGAGATATCTAATAACAAACTTATGATCATGTATATTTAGTCCATATACCATCATAAAACCTATAACAATATTATTTTACCATGTAGTTGGTGTGGAGAGATATGATTGTAAGATGGTAGACCTTGTACTCCTTACAAACCTTCTAAACCTATCAATAGTCTTAACATTTGTTCATGGAGTTGGGATCTTAAAAATAACTCTCACCTCCATGTATTTCAAGTAAATAGGGATTAACAAAATCACCTAATATTATTTTATCTGAGTCCCTATGTGGTGGGAGATATAAGCACTTGAACATACATCTTGAATTGACTATCTAGGAGTGTGAATTTCAAGATAGGCTTTTAGGACCAAACTTGGAATTTAATCTATTGATTAATTATATATAGGACTTGATATAACCTATTATACCTTATCATGATGTACACTTTACCTAGGATAATCTAAGTGTGTTTTAAATGTCAAGCTAGGTCTCAAGGCTTAAGATTGGCTTTTAGGCCAAACAAGCCTAAACTAAGTGTTAGGGGTCTAGATGACCTATAGATGATTTGATGGCCTCATCATCATAATTTCACATTTATTCACCCATACCCAACCTTTCCACTTATTTCCAACTATCTGGACTATCACCCCTTCCCACTCTTTCATAGGTTATCTTGAATACCACTATTCACTATTCAGCTTAGGAGGCCTTAATAGTTGTATAGGTGATAAGTATATTATCTTTGCCTTACACTATATGATGATGGAGCCTGAAATATTGTTCATACTCTTAGGGTGTACAATTCCTTTCTTACTAAGCTCTATCTTTTCCAATTATGTTTCCTACATTCCTTATACAATCAATATTAGGGTTTGTATACAGTCAAGCCTATACAACCCTTGGGATTGATTTTGGTTTTCTCTTACTTAAATTAGAGGATTTTAACACCTTTAAATATTTTATATTCCCTATAAAACCTAACTTAGGTTTTTCCCAACTCTCAAGGACTCCAAGTATATGATAATGCCTTGAACTGGTATGCAGGTTTATTTAGGATTATTAACTCTTCCCCATTTATCTAAAATATAATATAGGGTTAATTAAAATACAATAAATTCATAAATAAATGTAATATTTTGATCTCATTATTTCATTTCAACCCTACATACCCATCACAATTCCATTCTATTTCCAAGAATTATGCCTGTATGTGAAAGTCCAACACCTTGATTATATGTAAGAGGGTAGATCCTACCTATGTATGTGTCTCTTCCTCACATAATAATGTTGGTTACTCCCTTCATGAGTCTACCATCCTTAAATTATTCCTCTAATCCTAAATATTATTCATATTAGGTTCATGCTTTATTTTACTCCATGTATAATCAGGCATGTAATTGATGGCCCTATGCTTTTTGACTATACTGTAGGTGGGAATGACTTCCTTCTTATCATTTGGAGTCATGTTAACAATATGAGTCATAACATATTATATACATATAACTTTTGATGTATTTATAAACTTTAAAAATTAGTATCCTCAAGATCCCCATCTTTACTATGTGTGTGTAACTATCTCTGATTACATATGTGAGTCTGTGTATGCCTCTCTTAGGCCTAATAGGATTAATTAAGCCTTGAAATTTTTCATCCATATAAAATTACAAAATTATAAAGTGTATAATAATTGTTTATAAGAAATAATTATCTACTCCTTAACTTGGTCTAAGTTAATTCTCATGTAACCTTAAGATACTTAGCTATGCTTCTACAAAGTCTAATTGTGTGTGTGAATCTTCTCATTTAACAAAAATTTAAGGTAATTATAATTATAAAACATTGGTATACCTCTCTCACCTTATTTACCTTCATATCAATTGTATTCAGACTTTAAACAACAATTTAGGTCTTGTAGATGCCATGAACTTTGTGTGTAGGCCTGTACATGTGACCTTTTAAGTGTAATAGTTTTAAATAGGTCATTTAGGTATTCCTACCCATATCACATAAATCAATCCTTTGGAAATAGGAATTGATAATGTTTTAGAAAAACATTCAAATATTATGTCCTCATTCTCCACCATTATCTTCATGTATGGTTGATCAAAGTTCTCTACTCTCTCTATAGGTGGTAAACTTTCTCATTGACTCTATAAGCTCTATATGAGGATTGAATTGATGATCCTTTGACTCCTCCATCTAAAAATGTCTCAAAAATCCTATTGTGTCATTGTATCTCCTTTGTTGTTTCAATGTTACTGTGAGCCTCAAACCAACAATGAGCACCCTCTCTATAGAGTTTGCTTGAAAGACTTATAATGACTGAGTGAAATTTGATGTTCCAGACTAGGCTAAGTATGGAGATGATTAGTGTATAGTGGGATGAAGAGTATGTAATAACAAAGAAGGGAATGGATGAATTAGATGTGTATATCTAAAACACCACAAAAATATATTCTATAGACTTGAAATGTGAGCTTGAATAAGACCTGGATCTAATGGTGATTCAGTTGAGTGTTTGCGAAAGGCATATATATTTAAGTGAATTTTAGGGGAATATTACACAACCATAACTACCATTCCATATTATCAAGATTTGAATACCATAAAATATTTAGAAACCTATATATAGTCTACAAGTAAATAAAATATAGATATTTTCTTACTCTCATACTCCCATACATGTGAAACATGGGTGTAGGGTGATGGAGATGAGATATGAAGATAAATATAGCATGCATCAAGCATTAATTCTCATAAAAAATTCAAATAGCACCAAAAATAATGCCATTTCCACTCCTTTCATAGATGAATAAGCCCATTAGAATGGCCAAGTTGTTAATATTTGTTCATAAAGATCATGCCATGAACCTATAGACAAATTCCATGGATTGGAATGTCAATATACCCCCTTCCTCTACCCAAGATATTAGCTCCCCATTTTCTCTTTCCAATCCATACTATCCATAAACCTAAAAGTTGTCTTGGGCTACCAAAGAGCTTAATAGAAAGAAATGAATGATTTTGAGCTTGTTTTTAATTATTTTTCCATGAAACTTATCTAGGATGTCTGACATGATCCCTCTTGCAACCTATGATCCCCCTCTATACGTACTGACTATACATGTCTATTTAACTATAAGAAACACATGAAAACAATCTCTTACCTATATTTTATCCATATTTATAACCTTCAACTAGCATTTAAGGATGAAGAGAGAGGAACCATGAGATAATTAACCTTTGAAATTGAGTAGTATGTCAAGAAGAGCTAAAGGGTTATGGTTTTACCATGTGTGGGGTCCACTTGTCTAGTAGGGAGTGAATATGAGTTATAAAATGGGCCTTTAAGGATATGAAATGCATAATGAGTGATATTATGATTAAATTATTACCTTTTCAAGACCTTTATAATACAATGTCATCAAAACACTTCCCCTTCTCCTAGGTTTTAAATTCAAATAGGCTTATATGAGGTGATTGATGGCTAAAGGAGGGGTTTATGACAACTTGAAACTACTTGAATGACAAAACCATGAAAAATTACATTAAAAAACCATTATAAATTCATGTAATTACATTTAAAAAGGTTTAAATACCCCTCAAAATTATTATAAAAACTCTCTCACAAGGAAAATATTGAAAAAGGCCCATATACCATGAGAACATAAAACCTCAAACTTATCAAGTTACCTTAACTTTGTCAAAAGATCCGTAAACTTATAAAATAATGTTCAAACCAATAATTATACTTGATAAGGATGATGATAAATTTACTAATCACTATTACCACTATCACATCATCAAATAGGCCTAAGGTAGCCATGACACATGAGCTCATAAGGAGATTCTAGAACACATAATGATACTTTTAACAGTGTTACCAAGGCCCAAAATAAGATAAATAAGGACATGACCATGTAATATATAATCATCATCAAGATTATATGATTTTCATAGAATTTTTTTGGTTATATGGGTTGGAATTTTTCCTTGGGAGGCTAAATTGCCAACAAGCTCATCTCATTGAAAAATATCTCTAGGTCACCCTCAAGACAAGTAGACATTTTTTTGTGAATTTTTGTTTGGGAGTTTGGTGAATATATTTTTATATTTTTTATTTTATATATATTTTTAAACATTTTTAAAAATGTAATTATCATATGAGTGTTTAGTGATGCATGAAACTCATTTTAGACCCCCCAATCTAAATCAGGGTTTCTTGCGAATAAGAGAACACATAATGACAATTTTTAGAGTTATACATAGAGTTTGGAGATAAAAATTTGTTTAAAGGTATGTTATACCATGATTATTATGTTAAAATAATATTTACACTCTATACATGATAAAATAATACAAATTCTTCAAGTTTTAGGTTCTCACAGTGTATTAAAAAAGCTTACCAAGTTGCATAAGATGTATACTTTCAAGAAGAACTAGTATGGAGAGCTATTATTGTCATCATCAAATGTATAAACAAGAAAGAATATTTCATTAATTTTTAATAAAATAATCAATAAATATGACCTTATCTCTCTACTTCACCCCATTTGGGCTAAAATTAGATAAGTCAAGTCAACTACAAGAAGCCTTCAAGAAGCCCTAGAAAAGTGGATTTCAAAACATGTCAAAGTGGATAAGGAAGTCTTGGTTAATATTTTAGGAAATATTTTCATGAAACATAATACTTATAAAATCACCATGTGATCTCTCTCTTAATATGCCCCCTTGGTCTAATTTTATGAAAGCTAAGCATGCATGCAAGATGCAAGTTAAGATAACTGAGGTCAAACTCTAGGTTAGAAGTCAAGTTAAGTCAAATAAAAATATTAATATATAAATAAATTTAATTGAATTAAAAATCCAATATGTATGAAAAATAAAAATGAGTTAATATTAAAATTATTTCAATATAAGTTACATGTTCAAAAGGAGTTAACTAAATATAGTTAAAGATCTCTTCAAGTTAAAGACTATTCAAACACATGCAAGAACCTTTGACCTTTTTCAAACCTTTTTCTCTCTCTTACCATGCCATATTAAAAATAAAAGAAATTTTAAAATCCAAATTTAATATTTTGGAATTTGGGGAAGAAATTTGGAATAGTGGGTTGGAATTGAAGTTGGAGTTGGAGTTCAATTGAAGTAGGAGTGAACTAGGACTAACAAGGACTTATCTGGAACTTCTTGTCTTCTCTCTCTCTCTTATTCCTTTCTACATGTATATTAATGTTTGAATGATTATTGGGATATTATGATTTTGGATTATTTAAAATTTATCAAAAAATTTACTACCTCAAATTTGAGGTAATAAAGAGCTAAATTTTCCTCCATTTTTAGTCTATTCATGAAGTGTGTTATTAATATTCATTGATATAACTTAGTGAATGAATGATTTTCCTATGTTTATGTCTAAATATCCTACCTTTATGAAAAAATAGAATTATTTTAGGTAATATAACATGTTTAAGTATGATTTCTACCTAATCTAGAAGTGAATTCAATGACTGTTCATTCCTCCCAAGTTAGTTTAAGTGTATGTCAAGACCTGTGTATGAAATACTGATGTAAGATTCATTATATGAATATGAATTAAATGTGTGTATGATATTTATATTATAATTTTTTTCAAATATATGAATAAATGAAATTAAAATTAGTGCATCACCCCAATTTTTAGTTTTTATTTCTATTTTTAGCTTTAGAATTGCTTATTTTCCCCTTTTCCTAGTCAAGGAAACACAAAATTCAAGAGTTTAAAGAGAATTAGGTTAGTGAATCAAAGGGAAAAAAACTTAATATAAATATTAAATTAAATAAAATGTATTACACCTTGGATAGTTTTCATTATGTCAATAAGAGTGAGAAAAAATACACATTCTTGCAAGAGTGCACTTCTGAGTGATAATAGGTTGGACACTAGGCTCATATGAAATAAAATCTACTTTAGTTACCAAAAGGGAAATAATAAAATTGGTATTAATTTAAATAGACTCAAAATAATTATAAGATAAATGGGAAACAAAATACATAATAGGAGTAGTAGAATTTGAAGGGGTTGCATCCTCACTTGATTTTTCTCCATGTAGTGATGCTTTCCCCTTGGTGTCTTGGAGGTTCAAAACCTTAGACATTTATAGATAATCATACTAATATATATATTCACCTCCATATTACACTCATGATGGTCCTTATATTTATAATTCCCCATTAGTGGGACTTTGTGGTGGGAGGTGAGCCCTTGGCTTCCTATTATAACAAATAGTGACTTTCTCAGTTGTGGAAGATGTCTCATGTGTGGTTGTGGGTGAGATAACCATAGTATCAGTTTCTTGGATTGATGTATTAATAGACTAGGCATGTCATTTTTATTTTTAATAATCAATGCAAATTAGGTCATCATGATCTCTCCCAAGTGAAGTATCAAGCAGTTTAGGATCTTTCTTTATAGGTTCTACTGCCATTAAATTTTTTTGTGAAGGATTACCTTGCTCCACTAATAAATTATAAGGCTTATTTACCTTAAAATATGAGGTATTGCATCCTCCTATAGGTGGGAATATAGTGTATACATCTATAATTGAGATAGATGGCTCATCTTGAATGGTTTTTAAGAGCTCCTTGGCCAACCCAACTATTTATTCCCTCTCTTTAACCTAAGCATCATCCTTGGCATTAAGAAATAAGAAATAATGATGATATAGATCATTTATTATGGAATTTTAAACACTTTAATGTGATTTTTTACTTGGTCATGAGGATCCCAACCCCTATGTGCTAGTGTGGCCAGGGAGTAGTACTCATTGTATCTATCAGCCTCATAAAAGAATTTATGATTGACATAACAAATTTTACCAATTATGAGGTGAGAATCATGGAATTATTTATTATTTTTATTAATCATATATTAATATATCCCCCACTATATTTGATAGGTGATCTCTTGTTATGATATTTTATCTGGTACATATTTGGGGAGATATAGAGGTGTTACCTTATGGCTTATGACCATAATAATAGTGTAATCTAGATATAGACAATAATGTCCCTTGATCAACAATGTGTTTACCATGATTTTTTATATCTTGGGTAATGGGTACTCATTAATGGCCATCCACACATATGGGTATACATCCTCTATAATGCATGTGGTGTTCTTGGTACATATACATGAAGGAGTATGAAGCAAATATATAACTTTTAATGAAGTCTTAAGTTAGGATCCAAATTGACCTATTGTGTACATAAATTATGCCCAACACAATGTTTGTAAGGTATAAAATCATATATAAATGGATTCCTTAGGGCTTATTATCCTTGTGAAATACTTTTTATTGCATCCTTACACTAATTACCTCACCCAAAGCAAATGTCAACTCTAAGGTCATTAATAAGTGAAATAATGGAACCCATTCAAGGTGAAGGAATTCTATGCTAGGGTATCCATATAACCTATTCAACAGGGCCATCCTAATATGAATTTGTATCTTTAACTTAGTCATAGGCACCGACTACTTCTCCTTTAGATTGATAGTCTCTTAGGAAGCGTCCACTTGCTCAATGCTTTCTTAATTGATTTTTACTTTATACATGAAACTACCATGTGTAATTTTTATGTAGCATCCATAACGTGGAGAGATAAATAAATTTGGAATGTGTCCCAAAATATGCATGATATGATGGTTTTTTTCTCTAAGTGGTGTAAGAATATACCTCCAATAAATTTACCAGTAAAGAACAAGTCTTATAGGAAGTCTATACATGACATGACCTTAGGTTTTACTATAGTGAAGTGTAATACTTGTTATTTGAAAGGGATGAGGTATATAAACAAATATCATTGAACTATATTCAAATTATCCTCATGTGTGTGCACAACAACCTAGTGAATCACCTCCTACAATGCTGATTAATTGAGGTAGTCATTATTGAACACCGATGGATCAAAGATGGTGTCCTTATAATTTGTTGAATCCTTGATAGATAATTTAGATTGAGGTAGGACTCCTCATAATGTCTTAGATGGTTATTACATTACTAATGACTCTATTGATAAAATTTTGGTTTTCAATTTAGTAGTTTGGTTCTTTTAAATGTACTATATGATTGAAATGTAGGTAGCTAGGGATTGTTGGTAAGGAAGAAAGTGATCTCAAAGTTAGTTTTTGATCAATGAACACATATTTTATCCCAATTCACTAGTATAGATTTCTCATTCAATTCCATTTCATGTGACATTAATTTCCAACATCTATAACTTGGATTTTTTTGTTTAATTTGAATTTTTTCACTTCATTTGGTGGGTATGTCATGTAGGCAATGTTGATGTTTAAAAAGAGTACCACATCATTAACTTTTTCCAAGTGTAATTTTGTTGCTTATTTTATTTTGGTCTACCTATGCCATGAGGTCTATTGGTAGTTTGGAGTTAGGATATTGTATTAAAATAGTGTTTGTGAAGTGAATGGATCTCTTGAATAAAAGTCTTGAACACTTTTATTGAAGACCAAAATGAGTTGAATAAAAATTTTGAACATTTTATTTGAAAACCAAATTCATACCAAGTATTTTTTCCAGAGTGTCACCAAATAAATTATTTGAAGACTAAATTTAAGGACCAAAATATCTAAATATTATTTCTAAATAATTTCTCTAAATATTAAGTGTTGAAATGCAATATTTTAAAAATTTGTTCTTGAAGAAAAAATGGGGAAGACCTTAATGCATGGTGAATAATGTTTCTAGGGCCCAACCTATAAAAAAATATCTAAACAAGAATTATGAATAATACCTATGAACAAAATATATGAAGAGTAACTTCATTCCAAGGTTCATATAGGTGTGAAGTGTTGAATATTGCCAAACATAGACATTTAAACAAAAAATTTGAAGACCAAAATCTACAAATCTTGAAACTTCACAAATTGTGCATCCACCAAAATCATGTGCATATTCATAACTTATGAAGGGTATTAATAGGTTAGTTTGAATAAATAAGACATGTTAACACATTTTTTTAATAATAGAGTTAGGTTAAATGTATAAAATTTTATTTTTAGAATACTTTCAATAAAGGCCTAGACCTTTTCAAAAATATAGTTGGTCCCTATTCTAAAAAAAAATTGAGATATGTTGGGTACAATAAATGGTGACCTATAGGGAAATAATCCAAAGTATTTAAGAACACATAAAATTTGGTTAGAAAATATAGATCAAATATGAACCACTTCACAAAAGAATAATTGAATCAGACACATAAAAAAGACTCTTAACAAACACATACAACATACTTGCCTTACTCATATTCTAGATATGTGTTTGAGGAATTCATTTCCTTTTACCCTTATCCTAAGGATTTTAGAAGATACTTGGGATAACTTTAGGTTTCATTTTGGGTTTAGAGAAAACATATTTATTAACTAGGGAAGGTTTGACATTGCTTTGCTCCCAAACAAGCATCCATAGCCTTGACAAAGGCACCTTTAGTTCTTTCTCTTTCCTCCTATATTATTATATGATGAATGATACATTGACCTTGTTTTATCATTTGAGCCTTTGATCACCCTTATATTTTTTATAGTTTTAATGGATCACTCTTTTTATTATCCGTTGATATTTACTTTGCTCTATTTTTTGTTGAATATCATTAGAAGGAGAACCTAAACCATAGTGAACTGGTATATATGAAAGCATATTTTTTTACTAGATTATCCTTGTCATCTATATACATGTCAAGGGTTTTTTCCTTAAATAAGTATTAATATGATAGGTGCATTTGAATTAGTGAAAATGAGAAAAATTTATAAATTTGTATGTAGTAATGATAGCAACCTTTATATGCTTGATTGAACTATTTAGTGGTAACTTAGTCATGATAAATTTATTTGTTACATATCTAAATTTTGAAAATGTGAAATATAAGGGTGTAAAACTTGTAAGTAAATATCTTTGGGTAGATTTACTTGATATATTTCACACAAGATAATATTTTAGCTTATGAACATGTTATAGGAAGTCTAATGGGTTGGATACTTGCTTGATCATACTTGGGGAAGTTAATCAAATTACCAATGAAAAAAATAAATAGCTAATCTAGAAAATGGGGAACTAAATTAAGGAAAATTACATGTTGGAAATAGGAAATGTTAACCTAAGATGTAGGGAATCTAAATATGAAAGTGGTAAATTTATTTTATGAAAGCAATAAATATATTCTACTCTTACTCTTACCACAGTGCATGTTGTTACTTAGGGACATCTCTAGATTGTACAACCATGCAGTAATTCTTAAAAAATATATCCATTAATTGGATATGTTAACTTGTTTCCTTCGAATTCCCTCAAAAGTAAAAGATTGTTACCTATGATATCTAAAATATGATAAGGTCCAATCTATAGTCGGTTAAACTTATCATGTTGTCTTTTTTTCATGGGCTTTATCCCATAGAAGCATGAGGTATGATATTTTGAATTATTTGAATTTTTCTCTTTTATCAAACCACCTTTTGACTATTTCCTCATGTTTACTAAAATTATATAAGTCCTCAATCCTTGAGTCTTCCATATCTATTATGTCTAGTAATTGATACTCAACCTTCTCACTTGGTTCCTTGCATTCTTGCATAAACTGATTTATTAGAAATTTAAGGATTGGGAAAACTAATTGTCATCCATATACCAACAAGTAAGGCAAGGCCTTCATGGTCTAATTGTATCTTATTTGATCATCCCATAGTGCATAATTCAATAGATTATGCTAATATATATGTTTATCTACTATTGACATCTTAATGGCATTAATCAGGTTTTTATTTGTTGATTTAGCTAATATATTTCCTTATTGGTAGTGGTTGAATGATGAATTAATGATGATTTGTTTATCATGGGCCCATTTAATGAATTTAAGTAATTGGATGTTAGGAACCCATGCTACCCCTTTTATTTATTTTGTTAGTGTAATAGTTGATATGGATGCATATGCTTTGTAATTCATCCCATGAGTATTTTGTTTTATCCCACATTCATGAGTAGTAGTTACTTAGATTAGACTTAGTATATAAGCTCTGACACCAATGAATAAATACATGAATTTTTTGTATTGATATTTATCAAAGGAGGTTGCTTCTTGAAAGAGGCTAGTTATTTTACAATTTATCCATTGTATTAAATTTAACTTATTTAAGTTAATATATTGTTAATTTAATAGTTTATTTTATGTATTTGTAATTATCTACTAACTTGTTTATGAGTGATCCTCTCATCTAGTATTGGAGAACTTTCCAGGGACAATTTTTTATCAAGTCTAAACTCTATTCTATTTCATATTTACTTTAAGTATTTTTCTCATAAAGTCTTAACTCTATTATACTGCATAACTATTATGCATCATAATAATCTATTTCAGATCAAGGTAATTTTTTTTGCATAACTATGGGAAGTACTTGGGTAAAATCCCTAAAAATAATTATAAGGAATACCATAGAAACCCCAAAGTATCTAGCCCATTGAGAGGACCTACCAATGGAATGGTAATGACCCCTTCCTAATTGAGTAGTTCCCACCTATGAGGAAAACCAAGAGCTATCGCTTAGAGGTAAAATGATGGCCAAAAATTCTATGGATAACAATACTCACTCAGATGGCATGGGTGGCCAAAGAGATATCTATAAAACTTTAGGCAACCATTGAAACTTGGGGCCCATTCTTTCAATTTTAGAATATTCCAAGTAGACTCTCAAACCATCAATCAATATCATATTAGAAGACTCTTAGAGGACTTACATTCAGATAGTTGATAGAAAATAGAAACCAAAAAATATTCATCCTATCAGTCTTAGAAAATTATCAGTAGAGTGTTGGTAGACTCTTAGAGGACCTGTGGCTAGATATTTGATATAAAACAAAAAGAATTATTAGTAGAGTTTAATTTTTTCCATATCTCTCCATTTGTATCCCCATTGATTCTCAAACTTTATTTGAACACCTAAAATTCCATTCTCCATATTTTTTTCTTGAGGCCCCATATGTTTATTCCACTCCTAATTCCTGCAAATATCAATTTTCCTCTTTTTGGGGGTTTTTCATAACTTCTATTTTTTTCCATTTGCATCAAAAAATTTCCATAGTGTTCATCTCACTTTTCTAATCCTTTGTCCCTCTTTGATAAATTTTCCATTTTTTCCATTTTCACTCTTGAAATTACCCTCACCTTTATCAATCATACTCCCATTATGAAAAAATTAGTAAAATTACCTTTACCCCTTTTGATTTCACCCAAATTAAAAAATGCCCATACTAAATGTGTCTTAAATCTAGTTTTCCTACCCATTGAAAAAAAAAAAAATTGGTCATGGTAGTAACCTAAATAGGAGAAAAAAATATGGAGGATGAAATTTCCACCCTCAAAACCTACATTAAATATATTAGTGAAAAAATTCTCAGTCTCAATCTTCAACATACAATCCTCAAACACTCAAGAGCCTCCATGGTTTTTTAGTGCTAACTGGATACTATCACAAGTTTGTCATAGATTATCAAAATATTTTAGCTCCATTGATAGCTATGTTAAAAAAGGATGTGTTTATAGGAGGCAAGCTACTGAGTGTGCATTTAAATAATTTAAACAAGATATGTGTACTATACTTATTCTAGTTATAACAAACTTTGCCAAGACCTTCACTATGAAGAGTGATGCTTGTGACAATGGACTTGATGTTATTCTCCTATAATAAGGATATTCCATTGCATTCACTAGAAAATCTTTTTCTAGTAAGAATTTAGTACTATCTACTTATGAGAAAGAAATGATGACCATTTTGCATGTAGTATAGAAGTGGTAACCATACCTACTAGGGAATCATTTTTGCATCAAAATTGATCACCAGAGTTTGAAATATTTCCTAGAATAATGGGTCTTCACCCCATCACAACAAAAATGGGTCAACAAACTTATGGGTTATGAATATGAGATCACTTACAAGAAGGGTAAGGATAATATTATGGTTGATGCTCTATCTTGTAGATTTGTTGACCAAGCTTACCTTTCAGCTATTTCTATGCCTATTTCAAATTGGTTGGACATTTTACAATAGGGGTATGTCAATGACTACTCATTATCTCAAATCATTCAAAATTTGGCCATTATCCCTTTTGTTGCAACACATTATTCTTGTTATGGTGCTTCTCTATGATACAAGGGTCATTTGATGCTTCCCCAAAGCATAGATCTTTAATAGGTAGTATTATATAAACTCCTTGTTTCTCTATCTATAGGTCACTTAGGTTTTCTCAAAATTTATGAGTGGGCATGATGTAACTTCTTTTATAAGGGAATGAAAAAGGCAATTCAATAGATGGTGGTTGAATGTGATACCTACCAATGCAACAAGCCTAAAACAAAACTCATCCCTAGGTTTCTTAAACCCTTGCCCATCCATACTAAGATTTGGAATGATATTTATATGGATTTCATTGAGGGGTTCCCTAAATCTAGAGGGAAAATAGTGATCTTGGTTTTTGTTGATCACCTCTCCAAATATAGTCATTTGTGTGCCCTCATCCATCTCTATACCACCTCTATAGTTGCACAAATTTTCTTAAACCAAAATTTCTATCTTTATGGAATTCCTTCATCCATTATCTCAAATCATGATGAAACCCTCACCAACCATTTTTAGATAGAACTATTTTACCACACTGACATCTAGCTAAAGATGAGTTCTATGTATCATCACCAAATGGATGGGTAGACTAAAATTGTCAACAAATGCTTGGAAACTTTCCTTCATTATTTCACCTCAGAACAACAAAATTAGTGGGCAAAGTGGATCCCTCTTTCCAAATGGTGGTAAAATACCTCCTACCCCACTTTAAAAAAAATGACTCCATAAGAAGCAGTCTATGATCAAACACCATAAGTGCTCCTTTTGTACACCCCTAATAGTTCATCAGTTCAAATGGTCAACATGATTCTTTGAACCTAAGATCAAATCCTCAATACCCTATGGGAAAATATTCATATGGCACAAAATTGAATGAAACAATAAGATGATCAACATGATTTTGAGTGCACTTTTCAAGTAGGTGATATGGTTTTTCTTTTCCTACATCTCTACAAGAAATATTCCATCAAACTCAAAGGGTGTCATAAGCTGGCTCCCAAGTTCTATGGGCCCTATAATGTTATCCATATAATTGGGTTAGTTTATTATAAGTCATAACTCCCACCTTCTTCTCAAGTTTACCTAATATTTCATGTCTCTTGTCTAAATAAAGTTCTTGGAATAAACATCAGAGTGTACACTATTTTACCATAACTTGATAATGAAGGATCCATTATTACTTAGGTGGAGGTAATCTTATATATGTGCACATGACAACTTCACTCCCACTCCATCACATAGGTTTTAATTTAGTGGCATGGAATACAACTAGAGGATGCAACATGGGAACCATTATTTTAGATTCAACACCAATTCTGACATCTGAAGCTTTGAGGAAAAATATTTTTCTAAGAGGGAGGAGATATTAAGAACTCATGCCATCCCTTCTCTTCATTTTGTTAGTGTAATAGTTTTTATGGATGCATAAGATTTGTAAGTAATCTCATGAGTATTTTTTTTATCCCACATTCATGGGAAGTAGTAGTTTCTTAGATTAGACTTAGTATATAAGTATGTGTTGAGGAAAATGAAGGCATCCTCAAATTTATTGTATTGATAATGTTCAAAGGAGGTTTCCCCCTTGAAGAGGCCAGTGATTCTACAATTTTAGCCATTATAATTTATTTCATCTTATTTGAGTTAATATATTGCTAATTTCATAGTTTATTTTGAGTATTTACAATTATTTGTCAACTTGTTTAGGATGGATCCTCTCATTATAATGCTGGCTCATTATCACAAACTAGAGAAATAGGGTTACCAAATCTAGTTATGATATTTTCCTCTAGAAATTTGATTACATCTTATGCTCTTGAATGCTTTATAGTTACTAATTTGGTCCATCATGTGTAATAGCATATGGTAGTGAGTATAAACCTATGGCCAACTAAAAAATTAGGGTTAATAACCCCAATGAAGTCCAAGCCCCATTGAGTGAATGGTCTTCCTTTAATAACATGATATAAAGGTATTATTGTGTGTAACTCTCTCTTTGCCATGACTTAGTATTCATGGCATGTTTTTACATGAACATGTGCATCCTTGAAGACTGTTAGCTAGTAATAACCCATTTTTAGGATTTTAAGGGCCATGGTGTTTTTGGAGAGATGATAACTACATCTCTTTTGGTGAAAAAATTCTAAATTTTCTTAAGCTTATTCTTGTGATACACACCTTAGGTAGATGCTTTTGTAGTTCCTTCTATAGAGTACCTTTTTACAATCATATAATGAATAAATTTGAGCATCAAGGCTCCCCTTTATTATATTTTGAGTTCTAGGGAGGAATTAACTATGAGGAAGTATTGGATAATGTTAGTATACTAATATCCTTTAGATACTTGGTTTTCACAAACCTATTGAATAGTTATGCATGGGTCAAGAATAGTTACGAAATTTAAGGATGCCTTAACCTCCAACAATCTTAGTAGGATTGATTTATATGTCAAACTCCTATAATTTTTCCATTCATTTTCCTCTATGTTCTCCTAATTTATTTTTCCCAAAGTGAGATTAACAATATGATCTAACACAATGGTGATTGTATTAATACTCATTATGTAATGTCAAAATTTCTTTAACTCTTTGACAAGGCCAAATATTTTCTTATCTATCATGAAATATCAAGTTATGCTTCCTTCAAGTTTGTGCTCATGAATGAAAAAGGGTTTTCTCTTTCATCCTTTTTATAGGTGAGAACAATGATAATGGTATGTTCTAAAGGGAATGAATAAAAGAAGAAATATTTAGTGAAGTATGAACTTATCAGTATAGGGGCCTAAGATATTACATTTTTAATGTCTTGAAAAGACTTTTGGGCTTCTATTTTCAATTATACCTTAGCATCTTGCTTGAGCATTTCATTCAAAGGTATACTGATTTATAAAAAACCTAAGATACATTTTCTTATGAAATTTATATTCCCAAAGAAATATTTGATCTCCTTATTGTTATTTGGGAATGCAATTTTTGATATCCCCTAAAATATATCTAGGTTGATTGGAATTCCATATTTGGTAATTATGTGACCCAGGAGCTTGTTTTATATGATGCCAAATGTGCTCCACATATTTCAAGGATTGACTATAAGTGACCCACATGATCAGTCCTATATTTTGAGAAAATAATGAGGTCATTCATGTATATGATTATACATTTACCTTTTACTCCTTGGAATGCATGACCCATGGATCACAAAAATGTGTCGCCTATGATAATTAGGCTAAATTAAATCCTATTATATGCATAAGTACCCCACTTTGTGGTGAATGTAGTCTTCATTTTATCCTCTATTTCAACCAATACCTAGTTATATCCTAAAAACTCATCCAAGAAGGACATCATTATTTAAACACTAACTATTTGGATGACCTTGTCCAAAGATGGTTGAGGGTAGTTTTATTTCTCAAAGGTTTATTCAAGTTTATAAAAACAACACAGAGCCTAATTTACTCATTCTTCTTCATGACTAAAACTAAATTAGATACCCAAGTAGAATGTATGTTATGGAAAACTATCTTTACATTTATCAACTTTTCCACTTCTTTCTAAATAAGAGGCTCCAAAATAGAATTTGATAGCCTCTATATTTGCCTAAATAATTTTTGGTCTAACTTTAGTAAGATTGTATGGATGAAGACCCTTGGGTTGAAAAAATTTAAGTCTTTATACATCCACACAATCACATATTTTTATAAGGTGAGTAGATTATTAACCCTTTGCCTCTCTTCTGGAGTGCAGTTGAGACCTATGTTAACATAGCATAGATCATACTCATCTCCTAAATTATCCTCATTAAATTCATATTCATTTAATTTTTGCTACCTTTGTTGATGTGCTTGAGGATCTAGATCAAACATCCTTTCCAAATAAACCATTCCTAAAGGAAGGTAGTTTTCCTTTAGCTGAAGGACTCCTTACTCCCTCAATTCCTCTTGGCATAGGTAACTAATGTCCTTATGATCAATGATTTGAGACTTAAATTATATTAAGTTAGTAAAAAACTAGATGATCTACTAGTCATCATCAAAGACTTAAAATAGGAACATATGGTTAAGGTACTAGCTCAATTAAGAGTCTATGTACCTTGGATTCTTCTAGAGGTCTCAAGTTTGTAGTTGAAGTAGCTAGTGAATCAATGCTTGATTCTATTCTCTAAGAATAAACATTATATTGAAGGTTTTAAAGGATTCAATTAAATCCCAAGATATATGTTTTTACCTCTTCAGGTATGATAAATTTCATTAGTATTTATTCTTGACTTGATTGACTACCAATTCTAAATCCCCATAGATTAGCAAATGTTTAACATTATTTTTGAGATCAAAATATAATCCCTAAATTAGCACCTCATATTCTATTGTATTGTTAGTGAAAAGGAACTATATTTTTTATGATTCCAAGTATTTCTTACCTTATAGATCCAATACTTCAATGTTAATGCATGATCCTTACTTAGATCTTATATCGTTGACGTAGGTAACCCATAACTAGGAAGGTCCTTGGACTTCTAGTTCATGCACCTCATGTTTTAGGGTAAAGGTATAAATACCAAGGTTAAGATATTTATAGATTACTTATTCATTATTTGGATTATATTTAGTAATAGGGTGCTTCATTCTTGGCTCCCAGTAAATTTGAATTTAGTTTTCGACACCTCTCCATCATAACCAACTATGAGAAAAGTTTATTGCTACATACTTGTTCAATGTCTCGGACTAGTCTTTGTTGAGAAGGAGTTTGTATCCTTTCAGGATATCCACTATATGTATTTAAATTATCATTTTTAGTCATTGACCATATGCTTCTTAGATGTTTACATTTTTCAATTATCCTACTACATGCACCACTATTTTATCTAGATGTGAAACCATCCTCTTTAATGGGCTTGGATTTAGCCCAAGATTTTGGCAAATGAAAGTTGGCATCACCATGGATGAGGCTCCAAAATTGACTAAATATTTATGAATGTTCTTTCTAAATTATCTTATAGTAAATAATAAAGGAGGAACTTATATTTTACTCTTGTATATGACATTGGTATGATCAACCTTTATCTTTTCTATAGTTGACTTTCTTGTAATGGACCTACATAAGAGCTCCTTTTATTTAGTGATTTGAGCCAATTTATGATAAGTGATGTTGGATTTAATATTATTCATGTCTTCTATAATTTTATACCATCATTTGATTTATTCATCCTTATTCTAGTGTTTTTCATTACTTTTTGAGGGAGGTGGGTTGTTATCACCCCTTAGAGTCAATTGAATAGTGGTATTGTTTGGACGAGTAGAAGTTGTGAAGGGATGCCTATTCCTTAGATTGTAATTAACATTTTAATACTACTAAAAGGCATGCATTTCATTAGATTTTTCATTTATTTCATTTTCATCTTTACCTAGGAAAGAGGACTTATGCATTTCAAATACCATGGTGGTGTTTGAGTAAATAGCTTCTAGGTGGAACTCTGGTGGGTTGTTCATCAAATCTAACCCTACCATCTCCTTCTAGAATATCTCAAATGTTACATCAAATTCCACACATTAAATTTTACCATGTTGTGATGTATTATGGACTATACACCAATTGGATAGATCTATTTATACTATGTTGATTTGTACAAACTTATTGGGCTATTACTATTATGTCTTATTTTCAAATTGATTGAAAGGTCTGTTATATATTTGAAACCCAAAATTTTGTTTATTATTCTAGCTAGTAGTACTACCCATCTTCCTTTGCATGTTCAAGAAGTCATTTCTCAATTCTTGGACCATTCTTTTGATAGAATCTAGTTTCATTTTATGGAATTAACACCTTATGAAACTACAATATTAGATGTAATTGAATGTTAGTTCTATTAATGACTATTAATTTATACCTAATTATTCATATAAACATAGTTATGATTGGGCATTTAATGCATTAGAGGAGGAAATGTATATAATTTATTTTAGTTAAATATAGGAACATTTTGATTAACATGAGGCACAAAATTTAGGACTAGAAAATTGGCATTAATTTTGGGAGTGTCTGGTACTTGAGGATTTAGTTGTTTATCAATATTGATAGCTTATTCATATGTTAAATCTAGAGTGGTGGAAGTAGTATCTCTTCTTAATAACATTTTAGTGATTGCATCCAAGGTGGTTTTGTACATCTCAAATGCTAACAACCCATTTAGTCTATATGTTGGACTAAGCCAAGTATAAATATTCTAAAACTTTATGTTAAAATCCCTAATTATTTTATTAGGCTCCTTCTTCATACTAGTGATTTTATCCAATAAAATCAATAAGGACAAGGCTAGTAACTTGTCTAAATTTGGCAATAAAAGTTCTCTAACATGTATTCTAGGAAGTAATTGTGTTATGTTCAATATTGAGGTACAAATTTTAGGAAACATCCTACAAGGTAAATGAGAAAAACTTGCACACAATAACTTCATTAGTAAAATTCATTAACATGAAATTAGCCTTGAAAGAGTTGATGTTTTCCTCTACAATTCTTACTCCTAGAGAGGAGAAAGAAGGTAAATACTTCTCTATATTCCTTGGTAAATTTTGCATGTCCCATTAGACAACAATGGTATATCCAATTGACCAAGGTTATTAGGACATGGGATGATTGATGGGATGGATATATCTTATTAGATAAGGTGTCCTAGCTCGAGGTATATTGGGAATAAATAGTACAAATCTAGGCCTTTGATGTGATGACAAAGGGGAAACTAAAATACTAGATTAGGCCTTAGACCTTGTAATTCTCTTGGGTGCCTCCAATGTAACTCAAACATAAGGGATATCTTCTCACTAGGTAAGGCACACAAATGGTCCTCCTTCTAGTGCCATATTTTTCTTATTAATTTGGGTCCAATGCACATATCTACATTTAATGAGGTAACCTCTAACACTTTACAATCTCAGTGGAGATAAAATCCACTCCAAGTCATGACTTGTAGGTATGGGTTAAACAACATTGTGGTGTAATAACAAGATGATAATGTAGGTTGTTAACTAGTTTTACTTGTAGTGAAATGAATTCTAGTAAGACAATCAAAACCTAAGTGAGTTGGATGGATGTATGGAATCTATTCTAGAGTAGGTAGGTCTCAATCAAAGAAACATTAAAAGGAGGGAGTGGTAGAGAATAAAATAAAGTTATATGGCTTGAAGGGATCACTTTTAGGGCTATTTATTTTGAGGATAAGTGTTTCCAAAACTAATGCTTTATATTTTTAGTTTTTTCACACTTATAGACAAATATAGTTAGGCAATTTGGGAGAAATGTTATAGGAAACTCAATGGTCTCAACTAAAGGTTGTTCATTTTAGAGATTCTATTACACACACTTAGGAGGTTATATCTCAGACTAGAAATGTATCTACGGAAACTATGACACACACCTATAATACTATACCAAAGAGAAACACTCTTGCACACTTCAAAATATTAATACAATCAACCAATTTGATTAAAATCAATGACATCTACTAACATTTCAATAGATTTTTCACATCTAGAATTAACATACATAAATGATGATAAAAACAATTATCTATAGCTTTTATACACTTCAAATTAATAAATTAATACAAACAATAAAACAAAACATTAAATACATAGAGAAGGAAAGAAAGTATATCGACACACTTGCATGGTAATCAAACTAATTACTTCATGTATTAATAAAAATTATATCCTTTTGAAATGCATGATTATGTGAATATATAGACTTGGGGTGGGGTTTCCTCATCATCTAAGTACATGCAAACTCATAATTATATCAAGTAATTAAAACTTTCAATTCTATTTTTAGTATCAAAACTGCATGTGTGCATTCTTACAATTAACTACAACTGCATCAAAATAAGTTATCATGCATAATGCAATACATCATGTGCATACTTACAAATATTTCAAGTAAACTTTTAAATTTATATGCAAAGTGAAATTAATAATTACAAATATTAGTCTTATCATCATGACTAAATACAAAATTAGCCTTTAAATAAGGCTTACTAGGTGCTTTCATGGTACTATTTTTTATTCAAGGCATTGAAGTTGTATCTTGAGTTAAAATGGAAGTTCAAGCATCAAATTTTTTCTTGGACTTCAACTCTTTGAAATAATTGTCATAGACATCATGTTGGTATTTAATAATACCCATTTTCAACAATGGGGGTTTGTGCACCCTATTGACTTATTCCATCATATGTGCATGTTCAGATTTAAAATTTATAAAGTTAATATTGAATATTTCTACTTTACTGAAATTTTTCCTTGAAAAATTTAACTTGTCCTTAATCTCTTCCAATATTAATCCCTATAAGTTTTGATTAAAGCTGGTCAAAATTTGATTTACTTATAATCCTACCAATGGATCCCCTTGTTTGTGAGAGCCTTAATTCTTCTAGAATCTATAAAATGAGGATTTCATGCTCTACATATTTGGGCATTATTATCTCAGTTGTTATAACCCACTCTCTGGCTTCTAGTGTCTTGATTTCGACCTGGTTGAGGGGATTTGAAGCCTCTAATGGTGCCATCAAATTGAGGTGTCCATATACCTTATTTATTATATAAATAACTAGGATCTTAAATTTATTCTCATCTTGATTAAAATAATTAAATAATATGGTAGTTTTAATTATCTAAGGAGATAAATCATACCTCATTACAAAAATGGCCTCCAAAATATTATACAATCTTGATGCTTCACCCTGCACATCTATTTCAATCTATTTGGGAACATGAACTATTTTTTGTTTTTCCCTTATTCCAACTCCTACTCAAGTTATGTATTGGCCATTTTAGTTCCCTTGTGAAGTATTGCTAGAGCAATATTGTGTGTCTCAGAATAGGATTTGAATCCTAAATGTAGGGGGACTACCCCAATTTTATATTCTTTCTCTTAGATAAGGAGAACACTTCTTGTCTTTCTTTTAAAATCACCCCCTTCCAACCTCATATTAAATTTTCCTCTTATTCACCCTTTGGACACTCCTTGAAGATTTGTCAAATATGGAGCTCATCATGGATAAATCTATGATTTTAATATTAGGTTGTTGAGAAGCTTAAAATTATAAATTAGTTTCCCATTGTGGGATGGACAACTGAGCTATGTTTATTGGTTGAGTGTCTTGAATTATAGTCTCAACTAATATATCCCTTGATGACTATTTCAAGGACTCTTCAAGTGATGGGTAAGTAAGGAAAGTCCAAATTATCTTAGACTAGTACAGACCACCATATTGAGATAGTAGTGGGTTGTATACACTGGTTTGTTCTTTCCAACCTTCTCCAATTTTACTATAGTGGTGTATTGAGAATAATTGGGTGGAGGCACTAGCGAACCTAATTGAGTAAATGATACATGTAGTTTTGGGCTTGTCATTACTCCCCTAGATTTTTTGGATGCTTTCCTTTTTGTCTTTAGGGGTGTTAGGGAAGTGGTAAAAGTAACCACAGTGGAAATAGGAGGAATGGGCACAAAAGACAAAATTAGAGGAGTAGGAATTGATGGGGAAGTAGAAACAATAGGGGTAGAGGAAGTATCCTCTACCTTTGAAACAACCATAGATGGTTGGACACTAGGCTCAAATGAAAACAACCTCTACTTTAGGTACCACAAGGGAAATAGAAACATTGGGATTAAGGGACATAAAATCAAATGAACTAGAAGACAAATGGGAAATAAAAGACATAATAGGAGTGGTATAAACTAAAGGGGTTACATCCTCACCTAATTATTATCCATGTAGTGATGATTTCCCCTTGGTGTCTTAGAGGATTAAAACCTTAGCTCTTTGTAGCTCCTCATCATCATCTATGGATTCACCTCTAGCTACCTCTCCTAATGGTCCTTATATTTATAGTGACTCAATATCTAGACTTTGTGGAGGGAGATGAGCCCTTGGCTTCCTCCTATAATAAATAATGACTTTCTTAGCCATGGAGGATGCCTATTATGTGGGTGTGGTTGAGGTAACCATAATAGCAATCTATTATATTGATTTATTAATAAGCTAGGAATGTCCTTCTAAGTCTGAATAATCAAGGCAAATTAGGTCATCATGATCTCCACCAAGTGAGCTATCAAGCACTCTAAGCTCTTTATTTACATTTTTTAATACCACTAGGAATGTTTGTGAAGGTTTCCCTTTCTCTACTAATCGATGAGAAGTCATTTTGAGCCAAAAATATGAGCTATCCCATCCTCCTATGTGTAGGATTCTAATTTGTACATCTACAATTGAGATAGAGGGATCCCCTTGAATGAATTTTAGGATCTCCTCAGCCAACCTGACTATTTATGCCCTCTGTTTAACTTGGGTATCATCTTTGGTGTTGAAAAATATTAAATCAAGGTCATATGGATTGTGATGGTAGGTAATACTAAGGCCTTTAATGTGATTTTATACTTGGCCATACAGATCCCAATCCCTATGTGGTAGTGTGGCCAGTGAGTAGTACTCCATGTATATGTTAGCCTCATAAAAGTGTTTACAATTCACATAACACATTCTACCAATCATGAGGTGAGAACTATGGAAGGATTTATTATTATTGTTCATCATATCTTCAATTATCCCTCACCATAGTTGGTAGGTGATATCCTATTTTGATAATTTATTTTATACATATTTGTGGAGACACGGGGGTATTACCTTATGGACTATGACCATAATCATAGTTTAGTCTAGATATAGGTATTAATTTCCCCTAATCAAAAATGTCTCTATAATTATTTTGGATATCTTGGGTAATGGGGACACATGAATAACCATCCATACTTAGGGTATACATCCTATGCAATGCATGTGATGTTCTTGGTATAAACATATATGTGTTTAATGGAATATGAATCACATATATTGTTTTTAATGAAGTATGGAGCTAGACTCTAGAGTGACCCACTATGTACATAAACTATGTTGATCACAATGTATATAAGGTAGTACATAATATATAAATGTCCTCCATATGACCTCTTATCTTTGTGCAATATTTGTTCTTATATCCCTACACTAATTACCTCACCTAAAGAAAATGTCAACTCTAAGGTCATTAGTAAGTCTAGTAAGGGAACCCATTCAAGTTGAAGGAATTACATGATGGGGTAGTCATATAACCTATTTAAGAGGGCCATCCTAATATCTATTCTAATTTTTAACTTAGTCATAGGTACTCACTACTTTTCCTTTAGATTGATATTCTTCTTAGGAACCATCCACTTGCTTAATGTTTTTTGAATTAATTTTTCTTTTTTCTATTAAAATACCCTATGAAATTTGTATATATCATCCATGGTGGGGAGAGATATCCCCCTTTGGAATGCATCCCATGCGATTAATTCTAAGATATTTGTGCATTCCAAGTGGTTCAAGAATGTGCTTCTAGTCAATTTACTAGTGAAGAATGAGTCTCATAAAAGATCTATGCATGGCATGAACTCATTTTTTTCCACTATAAACTTAGTCCTTAAAATTTTAATGGGAGGAGTTATAGACTCAAATATCATTGAGATAGATTAAAATTCTCCATGTTATTTTGCATGTTAACTTGTTGAAACACCTCCCATAATAATGAGTAATTATGGTAGTCATTGTTAGACACTGCTAAATCGAAGACAAGGTCCTTGTACTCTATTAAATCCTTGATAGAGAATGCAGATTAGGGTAAAAATCCTTGAAATTTCTTGTATGAAGATGCCATTACTAATTGAATATGTTGACAAATCTTGGGTTTTGAATTTAGCATCTCAATTCTTCTAGATTTGTTATATGATCAAAACATAGGTAGCTAGGGCTTATTAGCAAGGAAGAAAGTGAGCTTAAATTTAGTTTGTGATTAAAAAAAACCATTTAGTTTATTCCTAATTAATTGGTATATCTTTGGAGTTCAATTCCACTTCATGTACCATTAATGTCCAAAATTTATAACTTTTCTTTGTTTGTTCAATTTGAACTTTACCACTTTGTTTGGTGGGTATGTCATGTAGGCATTTTTGACATTTAAAAAGAGTGACATATCATTGCCTTTTACCAAGTTTCCTTTTGCCACTTATTTTGGTTTGGTCTACCTATGCCATGGGGGATATTGATAATCAAGATTTGGGATATTGTGTTAAAATAATGTTTTTAAAGTGAACAGATCTCCCAAACAAAAGTCTCAAACACTTTTGCTGAACTCTTTTATCGAAGACAAAAATAATCTAAAAAAAATTTACAAAAAATTTATCCAAAGAAAAAATTCATATCAACTAATTTTTCTAAAGAATTTTGTAAAAAAAATTCTTTGAAGACCAAATACAAGGACCAAAATCTGAAAATATGAATTACAAACAATTTATTTAAAGTGTAAGTTCCAAAATGCAACATTTATGAAAACCTGGTTCCCAAAGAGAAAATGGTGAAGACATTAATGTTTGGTGAATAAAGTTATGAAGTCCCAACCTATAAACACAATATCTAAACAAGAATTATGAATAAAAAATCCAAATAGTAACTTTTTTCCAAGGTTTATATAGGTGTAAAGTGCTAAATACTTCCGAAGATATGCTTTCAAATAAAAGTCTCAAAGGTTAAATTCCACAAAGCCTATAACTTCACAAATTATCCATCTGCCAAAAATTTATTCATATACATAACTTCCAAAGGGTATTAATAGGTTAGTCTGAATAAATAAGACATGTTCATATGTTTTTTGAATAGTGAAGTTAGGAGAAAAACATAAAGCTTTCTTCTAGAAGACTTTCAAGATAGGCCTAGACCATTTTAGAAATATAGTGGATCAATGAGGGTATGTTGGTTACAAAACTATTGTTATTATATATTTATTGATGAATTAATTTCATTACAATCTCTAGTTCATATCAAAAATAAAAAGCCAAAGATTAATGATATTTTAACAAAATAAAGAACTAATTATTGTAATAAGGTAGAGATTAGTAGTTTTTATCAAGTAAAAGAAATAATTGAAGAGAGAAAGGATTGTGATGGCATTATTCGAGATTCCTTACCATGGACTTTGCTAAATTAAGTCTTCAATCTATGGAATAAATTTCCTTAAAAGGGAAGTTTTATAGATTTTATTCCTACCACTTCTCATTCCTCAACCATTTTATACATGACAAGATTATAAGAATTCATTTTTATTTACTAATGTCTCTATATAGGCTAGTTCTAGAAGTACATACATGAAAAATTAAATTTCATATTCATGAAGGTTTAATATTTTTAATATTTCAAGAAGCTAGGCCATATATCTCTATTTGTGAAGCTAAATTGGAATCCAACCCATAGGTAAACATTGATAAGGAAGATGAAGAGGATCCTCCCTCCCAGGGAAGTGTCAAGAAGGGATAAGGTCCCATGAGAATAAAAATCATAATTCCTTCAAGTCCAACTCAAATCAATGAGGAGGAAAAAAATAGATAAAAACTCTATTTAAAACAAGGGAAAGATACTTCACATAATGATAAGAATACATTCAGATGGAAGAGCAAGATTATGAAAATGCCTAAGGGGAGGTAAAGAGGGGACAAAAAGAGGCTCCTAAGTAGAGAATATTAAATCATTTATTTAGGAGATTGCTTGTATGGAGTGTACATGAGTGATAAATTTATACCTTCATGACATAAATATGTCTTGGAAAACAAATATGTTTTTTTCGAGAACAACCTTTCTATATTTTTTTTCAAAAGTTTATGGAGGAAAAGTTCTAGAAGAAAATTAATACTCTATAAGAGGAAGTTAACCTTCATAAAATTATCCCTGAGTGGTTGATAAAGGACAAATAATTAAAAAGGAAAAAAATGATTATGTGAAATTTATGTAAGTAATGGGTTGATAAGGGAATATGTTGGAGGAGGAAAACCAAGAGTTAAGGATGAAAGTTCAAACTTTGACTCAAGAATCCAAGGCCCTAAAAATCATAATGATGAGGGTTGAAAAACACCTAGAGAAGCTTAAGGGGAATGTGAAAAATATAATTAATATTAGTACCTACACCATCCATAATTTTATTAATGATATCCAATGTTTTCAATATGATTAGAGTAATAAAAAGGAATGATTTTTGGAAATTTCCAAAGGAAGGATGAGCAAGATTACAAGGAGCCATAATCTAGAGGTGGAGTTGAAGGCTAGTGAAATTGATAATTTATATGACCACATAAAACATATGAAGGAATAATGGAAGGAAAATATATCCCTTAACATCTTATCTTGTCCTAGTAATTGATATTTTTTATGCTTAGCAGGAGGTTGAACTACTCCTAATTTGCTTTCAACTGGTCTTGTTTTGTTGGTAACTTGTCCTATTTTATTGTGTTTATTTCATGGTTGACTGTATTTTGATTATATTTAATTATTGGTTATTAAATGGTTGGGTAACTTTTAAAAATCCCATATTTACCCTTTGTAAAAAAAATTCCTATAATACATCCCCCTCTTTTTAAGACAAGCTCTTGTTGTGTCAAGATAGATTTGACAACTGTATCTAGAATAACTACAATAATATGAGAAGTAAATATACAATAAATTAATTAATTTACTTCCTTGATCACTATTTAAGGATATTTATCAATTAGAGTGTATTTGAGCTCATGATATTTCAATCCATACCTCATAAAGGTGATAGGTTATTCTTTCTCTTCATCATTCTTATGAACCTTGAAGTTTGTGTACATGAGTACTAATGCTTGAGAAATGGAAATTTTTATTTCTTTAAATGAATTATTTACATATTTATTACATTTGAAAATAAATTTAAATTCCATAATTTTAGCTATATGCCTTTTTATTTCCAAAAACTTAGGTACAAACCTTGTTATATTTTTACCTTTTTAAAGAAACAATGAACCAAAGATTTACTCATATAAAGGGAAAATTTCTAAATAGCTTCATATCTCTATGAGTATTTTTTCCTTCCCTTTTTGTATATTATTGACCTATTAATTTTCCTTATATGACCTAAAAATTATACTTTATGGCATTTAATGAGATACCATGAGCTCGACACCTCTCAAATACCTTTTCTAGGTATTAATAGTGATTCTCCCTATTTTTTAGAAGACATTCAAACTATAAAGGTAGATCAATATAATTTTATTCTTCATGTCATTAAAATAAATATCCATTTCCATATTAAAATTTTAAATTACATTTATAAGTCCAAAATACATTCTTATATAGGAAAAATTATCCCATGGGGTTGTAAACATTATTTTGTATTGATCTTATGTAACAACTTCAATTTGATTAAATATTGAGAAAACCTTAAGCATTGAAAACATTTATGAAACTATAAAAACTTGTAGAGTTTGGTACATTATAGGCAAATGATAATTATACTTTAGTGAATCTTGATTAAAATTCTAAAATTCAACACAAATCCTTATCTCATTACTTTTCTTAGTAACATGCATATGGTTAGAAATTATTCTAGAGTGATGGATGGGAAACATTATTTCAAGCATATAAAATTTCATAAAGATTTAAAAAAATTGTTGCAATAACCTTGTTATTTTAATGTCTTTGTTTCTACATATATGGATTAACTCTAGGATTTAAGGAAATGTTGCGCTTCATCTCTCTTGGTCTGCAACACTTTAGATCATCATAACACCAAGAAAAAACATATTTATACAATTTTAAAAGTTTGATAAATAGTCTTTCTTATTTATAATAAAATTCATCGATGTTTACATCCTTGGGTTCTTCTATGATATCAATGTATGACTTTTCATATTTTAGAGACCTGATTGGTTCTTAAATCTTCTTCTTGATGTATCTATCATGTTTGTAAAAAAATCCTCCAAAGAGACCAAGCCTTCAAGAATTGCGTTCTATTTGAGCTACATAATACTATTACTTTATTTTTCATTTTTTAATGTGGATCCATTTTAATATTTACCCATAGAATTATCTTCATTTGTTTGGCATTAAGATTATTTATAGGTAATAGAACTATCTTCAAAGTACATGTTTCTATAAACTTTAGCCTCTTTGAAGAAAGAAATGATATTATCATCATTATTAAACACTTTCAAATGTTTGGAGTATCATGTATGATGTATTTTATAACCAAGATATGGTATATTCATCTTTTACAAGGCCTAAATGAGGGATTAGTATGGAAGCAAATACAACCAACACATCAAATTTTTTGTTCTCCTCTCTGGGAATTAAAACTCTAAAAAAGACTTCAAAGGTTTCGATGCAATACCACACCTATTTATATAGTGTTTCATTAGGTAATTATTCACTTAGTATTAATATATCACTTTTTTGATGATCAAATCAACATATCCTTTAGATCTTAGATTTTAATAACCATTTCTTCTACAAACTACATACCTAGCAACAAGGTTTTATATTCTAAAATATTGTTCTTGAATTTGAACTACAACATTAACTAAAATGGGAATAGTTCATCAATATAATTTAGGATAAATCATACACCTATATCAGTGGAAGAGTAGCTTCCATTAAACTCAAAACTCCATATGTTAGTGGGATCATTCTTAATGAGCTTTTGGATATGAAAATCACTCTCAAACATCAACATATATTGTCCCATTATAACATGCTTGTACAAAATATATACACTTAGATCTTATGATTTTTAAACCATGAATATAGAATCTCAATTTATAATCTATTTATGTCTCCTTTAATAGGAATCATTCACTGTGACAAGCCCATCTAAATTTTTCCTCCTAGATCTCTACATAAAATTATACCCAAAAAATACCATAAGTTGTAGGAATGTCTACAACTAGGATGATCAGCTTTACTCTTTTTTATGGGAAAGCAACCAAGGATACTTGAACATATTTGATTTGACCAACTAATGGTATCTATTTCCTATACATAGAGTAATAATGGATAAAGGTTTTTATGCATGTTAGACCCATCACTTGAGAAATCTTTGCAACCATCAAGTTATCGAAAGCTCTAATATCATGATGCAATAGTTAGGTTTTAAGCCATTGATGAAAAGGGAGATGTAAAATTGATATAATTTATTATAGGTTTATGTAAAGGTATCCATATAATTCTTAGGGTTTTAGTTGGTAGGAATAATAAGGATACCTTTGGATGTATATCTAGAGGTACTAGGGCTATTTCCTTTGATGAACTTAACTAATATATCTAATTGGGTTGGGTTGGACCTCAAACATTTATCCTAGAATATCTAGATTCTAGTATTATTTTTATACTCAATTATATAAAATGAAAAAAAATAAGTAGAGTTTAAGGTTTAAGGATTCACATTAGCTTAGTACAAATCTACATCATTTTAAGTGAGTTATTGGTATTTTGATCATTACAATATGTGACTAAGATGGGGTATATAAATTTTCTTCTAGATATTTTTATTTAAGATGACTAGATAAAGGAGAAACAATGATAAGGATGAATTTTTGAAGAAGACATATTTGGAGCTTATTTAATTTCCATCTTATCTTTCTTGTTAGTATTATCTAATTATTTCCCATTTATTTATATGTCATCATGATCATCATAATCTACATCATAATACAAGTACACTATTTTAGTGTTTCCATTAGGTTTTTAAACTCCCAATTATGGTAAACCTAAATTTTATATTTCAATTTTAGGCTCTTGATATTCATATACATCTAATTAAATAAATGCATTAACAGGTGTGGCTAAAACTAGAGGAGCTTCAATTACTAGCTGATGTTGAAGTGTTAGTAAATGAGCATTGTTTCCATTGTATGATGCATAGTTCCTCCTTGGAATATATTGTTAAGGATGAGTTGGTGTTTTATGTGATAATTATTTCTTCAAATCAAGTATGTTATTCTCCAGTTTATAAATTAATAAATTATTTGAACTCTAACCTTTTATTTTCACTAGTTTTTCCTTTAATTTACTAGCCCTGATGAGGTGATATTCACTTTTAATAAACAAATATTGAGCATCATTTATGTCATCTATTTAGTTCATTTTTAATATAAATCCAACTTTAGGTAGTTGAGCATTGATGAAGAAACATTTCTTCTTATCATCTATGGGTTTGGATATAATTAAAATTTTGTCTATAAATTTATTGAACTTATACACAAACTCCCATAGGAGCTCATGAGTCTCTTTCTTTATATGTGTTAATTGGGAAATAAGAGCATACAAATATTGAACAACTTTTAAATGAATTTAAAATTTTGATTTCATCATATTGTAGTTTTAAATGGAACTAGGAGTGATGTGGTAAAACCACTCATTATCCCCTTCATGTAGAGTTTCTACAAACATCTTAACAACTTCATCTTCATGTTGAATACAAAAAATAATGCATGAAATAGTAAACATAAAACTATGTTTATCTAAGTGTTATTTTCTATCACCAATGAACTTAGGAAAATTATTTTCTTGAATTTTTAAGTAGTTCACGTAGTTCAACACCAAGAGCTAGTGGCCCTATAGAAGCACCCCAAAATAATGCTATCATGGTTAAAATATTTATGTTTTTTGACAAGAATGTTCCAAAAAGGATTAATTTTCTATTTTTAATATTTTCACCTTGTTTTGTTTTCTATAGGATGGAAAGTTTTCTTGCAATTTTCTTGTTTGTAGTTTCCTTTGGACTTATTTTAATATTAATTTTCTATTTCAATTTGAATATAAAGTCTTATTTATCTTATTTCTTACTTGTTCTAGTGAATTTAATTTTTTATAGGTGAAAGAAATTTAATGACTAATATCAATTAGATATTTAAGGGATCTTCAAATAAATATTTTTATAATATGTCTAGGTCATATTCATGCAACAAGAGCTAGAACTCTCTAAGCAAGATCCATTATGTGTTCATATTCATCCAAGACAATTATAAATATTTGATATTTAGTAGTTTTTATTCTTTTATCATAGATAAAAAATAAAACATTAAAAAATATGTATTTTTAGGTATCTTTATCCCAATCAATATGTAGTTGGTAGATAGGTACTATAACTCTAGAGACATATGACTAGGATGTTTGGTTTTGTGGGTAGCACTCAAAAGACAAAAATGTGGCCCATGTTGGGCATAGATGGAATATAATATACAACTTAGTTATAGATAATTATGAGGTTCAAGTTGACATCAATTAGATCTAATATTATGTAGAGGTTATTATTAGGGTGTGATCCTTACTTAATATGTTCATTAATTATCCATTCACTTACATAGTATAAAAATATTTCCTATTATAAATCTCTTCATTCATATTTATAATTAAAACATTTGTTAAATTTTGCATATTTATTTAATCTATACCTCTGTACTCTTTTTCTCTATAATCTTTATCTCTTTATATTCTACCTTATTCCTCTTATAACACTCTCTTTATGTTCTTATCTTATTTTTATTTTATCTATAATTATTTTGGTTATGTTTTCTCCCATACTATTTCCATCATTATATACCTTTTAAAATCCAAATGTTACATCTCTTTACTCATAATTAGTTTTGGTAACCATTGGCTTACACTTATTTACCTTAATATGAATTAGAGGATATTTACATATATGTCATGGTATATGTGTATTTTCCTTATGTAAACTATTATATATTATTCATCCAAAATGTTTAGAACATGACTTGAAGCTTTGTATGATATCACATGTGAATTTTGGTAAGATTGTATCCTCTATAGTGGAGTGTGATATGATTTTAGCATATGTAATGTATATTTATCCTCTTATAATTCCACTAAATAATCCTACCAACAGGAACAAAATATATTAACACATTATTTTACACAAATCAAAATAAATAAAATCTTCCAAAATTCAAGGGTACAAAAGTCCCTTCTCTATTACTAGTGGATGTTCCATTTATTTAAAATAGTAAAATACTTGAAAGGAACACATATACATTAATCACATTCAAAATATTTTTTAGGGGTTTTTTAGAAAGTTCATTTTATGAGAAGAATATAACATAGTGTGATAGATAAATAGATAATATTATGGAAAAATAATTAGTTGTATGCATTAAAATACAAATAAACTCAAATTTTCATTTGCATGTAAGGAAGGAAATCATAAGAGACTTGTCAATTTAATATTGCATAATTTAACATTGAAAAAGATAAGGATTAATATGCATTAAACAATAGAATAATGCATGCAATCACAAAATAAAGAACAAGACACACAATTATTGTAAAGTTATCTCTGTATATCCTATAAAGCAAGCATAACATATTTCATTCAAATTATTTTTATCTAAAAAATATCTCACAATGTCAAAAACTATTGTTAAAATGAATTTAAATATTATTTATAACAAGATGCACTTTCATAACTAATTTTTTGAGGTAAATATTATATTTATACATTTACCTTTTCACCTTGTTCACATTATATGTGAAAGTAATGCAATTTGAGTTATAATGTAATTATAAAAAATACAAAGAATAAATAGAAGAAGAGATATAAAATGAATAAGTTATCTAAATCAATAAATTTGGATAGATTGATAATATTTTAAGCTTCTTGATTTAGATTCACTTTGATCTTTATCCTATGATGAATTCAACCTATAAAGTATAAATTTTAGGTATAGATACAACAATTTCCTCTTGTTTTAGAATGATAGTATTGGCTAGTCATATTAAACATGTGTTTATAACCTTTATTTCCTCATCAATTCCTTTGAATAAGTTTGGGAGACTTCCTAAATTTTACTAGGCTAAAATGAATGTCTCTTATCTTATTCATGGCTTCTATGTTGAAAGTGTTAGTGTCTTACACCTCTTATTTTTCCAACTTATGGAATTATTCTTTTAACTTCATAGCTATTCATTCTTTAGATTCACATTCCTTTAGTATCTCATAATACATAACCCAAATGTCTAAGAGGATTTCAGATTTTATATCATCACAATTTTTTTTTTTGCATACATAAGTTTTATAATGAATCCTCTAGGGCATTTATTGATCTAGGCCTTAGGAGGAGACTTAGTAGACAACCTAATTAGAATAATTTAAGTGGTTATAAGTGTAATAAAATAATGAATGATATAAGATACAAAAGTGTATAATCAAAATAGACAAATAAAGGTATGAATATAACTAATTACTAATGTAAAATTATAAAAGCAATTTTTTATTATGCTACTTTCTATATAATATCTGAGAGATCAGATGTGTGGCATCTATGTACTCCCTAACTTCATTATTGTCTAAATTGACCTTATAAAAATAATATAAGTGTATACAAAAATATATAGGATGTAGATGAAGTGTTGGTAACAACCGCTTCATAACTAGTGATTGTGGTGATGCTTCTAACTAGCATTACTAATAGACTATAAGATACATTTTTGACATTATGGGAGCTATGTATTAACATTGAGAGTGAGTTTGATATCATCTATTAGAATCTAGATGTTGAATCTAATGCCAAAGATACTAATGTAACCACAAATTTGGATGAGAAATAATAATTAACTATGGTATGCCCTAGTGTTTAAGATCATCCTAGATAATTACCACTCCTTGAAGAGTAATGATAATCATTTCATATAGATTTGGTAGCAAATGTAGAAACATATTAATAATATACACTTTTATAAACCATTTTCCTTTAAAAGGCACTTAAATTTATTTGATTATTTGGAAGAGAGGGATCTCTTATCAAAATGTCCATTTTACCTTGGCATCAATGAATTGATCCAATTATATTAGAGTGTTACATTTTGGATTGATACTATTTTTTGAAGAGTCTTTGTAACATCTGAACTATCCAACAAAGGTGGAAATTAATGGTGTAAGAGTTGTATGTTGAATACTAGATGAAATCTAAAGTAACAAATAAGGTTAAACTCAAAATATTTATTCCCTAAATAATTGATGATGGTGCAGGGCCCATAATAAATTAGATCAAGATTTTGGTAAGGTCTTATTACTATTTCCTTTTTATGGTGTAGCCAAATTTGATCACCAATATGAAAGCTATGTGGTGTCCAATGCTTATCATGGCACTAATTATACATATCATTATCTTGCTTCAGAAGGATCTAAATTTTGGTTTAATGAATTGAATATATTTATCAACTTCCTTTTGAGTTGAAGGAGTTTTTGTTGATGGAAAGATAAGATAAGTGATGTTTATGGATGACATACATAATAAAATAAGGTATAATTAAAGGGATGTGCATGATATAAATATGAAAATATCCATTACATATTTTATAAATTAAAGATATGATTTCATCCAAAATGCACTGGTTCTTTGAAATGTACACTCTAAAAAGGTGAACTATATTCCAATTTACTACTTATATTTGTCCATAATTTTGTAGATAAAATGTGGTAGATTTGTAAATTTTGTGTCTAACAAAGACCAAATTCCATTCCTTAAATTGATAAAAAATGGTGAATCTATATTAGAAAGGATACTTTATGGGGTTCTAAAGTAGATCTGGATATGCTAAAAGTATATTTGATCTATTTATAGAGATAAGATTGCTTTTTTATAAGGCGTTTAAAATTTAATATATCATAATCTATAAGATAATACATAAACAAAATCATTACCATGATTGGTAATAGATAATCATGAGAGTAAGTCCATGGAAACATATTCCCATGGTATTGTTGGAACTAGAAGACATTTGTACAAAGATTATTTATTATTGTCCATTTTGTTGATTTCCCATATGAAACATGGCTTGTAATTTTGTAACATATACCATAAGGTGAGGATATACGAAGTAATTTTGTAACACAAAAGGTTATTTTAAACACCAAAGTTTCCTAAATGTTTGATAAATTAATCCTCTAAAATTTATTTTTATCTCTTTGCATCATGTAGAACATATAACTATCAAAGGTGATTTAGGAGTATAATTTGTAAGTAGAAATATGAGACTAAATTTATACATATAAAATGATGATATAATATATAAAATCCATGTTAGAGGGATAAAATTATAAAAATGTGTTGAATTAATATAAATAATATTTTGAACTAACAAATGGCTCAAACAATATATGATTGGATTAACACTTTTATTCTTATGTTTGATGTTCAAATAGAAATAGTAAATATCAGATGACCATTTTCAATGTCACTCTTGATGTAAATTATTACAAGTCTAAAATAAATAAATAAATTTATGATTTTTATGGATTGTAATATCCTTACCTAAGACATAATGATTCTAATGCTTACATTCCTCAAAAAATATCATAAAGCTCATGATCATATGTTGGGTAGTTTCTTAATGATGTGGTGAAATTATCAGTATGTTCAACATTTAGATAACCATAATGAGTGAATATTTCTCAAGTGTATATTTTAATCCATTGGTATTAATAGCAAATGGTTGATAAAGGTCTAGTAATTCAATTACTGTACAAAATAGAGTTTGCATTTTAGTTCCACAAATACTTTATGTTGTGCAACTAACTAGATGAATTTTGATTTAGCACAACCTTTGGTAGCTTGATTCGAAGGCCAAATCACATGATAAACATCAAGTACATATTTCTTATATAATTTTTCTAATACCAAGAAGTTGTGAATCTTTGTGAGACTATTTATCTATGGGCATTATTGGATAACTTAAATCTTGGGTGGGTCCACATGCACCCTTTGTGAATCTATTATGTATCATAAATATTGTGTTCCATACATATCAAGTGATAATTGCTTCATGTTTGCATATATATTGGGTTTTCATAAAGTGTCAATCACTTGCTCTATATGGCACATATGTTTATCCCATGTTTTTTTAAATATTAGGATTTCATCAAGAGATACTAAAATAAAAAACGTGGTAAATTGCTTGAAAATCTCATTCATCATTTGAAAGATTATCATTGGAGAATTATCTAGGTTGAAGATTAATACCATTATTTAAACAAACATTATTTAAATTTAAAGGTTATCTTCTATATATTTATAGGTTCCATAGGAATATGATGATATCTAGACTTGAGATCAATTTTGGTGAGTAATTTTATATTGCATGGTCAAAAAACTCCTAAATCCTTGAAATAGGATAGTTTTTATTCACTATGATATTTTCGAGATATTTTTAATTGATACATAAACTCAATGTGCCATCCTTATTTAGTGAAATCATAATTTTGTTGTTGCAAGGTGATGATTTAGGCCTCATATGACCTTTGTCCACAAGTTCATAGATCTCCCACTTGATCTCCTCATTCTCAAAAAAATATTTATGGTATAAATAATAATTAAGTAGAGTTAGTATATAAATTAAATAAATAATATGTTTCAACACTTACTATGTAGGTACATCCATTGGTGACTGGAGGATATTATTGTATTTTTCAAAATTGTAGTTCAAATATGAGGTAATTTCTATTATAGGAACTATTGTGTGAATTGGTTCTAAAAATATGTTCTTATGTTCATATCTCACCATCAAAAGCATATTTTTTAAATAAAAGTCACAATCTTATTCAACTATTTGACACTAATAAGTGATAACTTATGAACCACTTTTGGTATGTGATGTCTCCTATCACCAACATCTATGACAGCATTTATATGATTTTCCTCATAGATTGCATGTGTATGAAAAATATACTTTTTCCAATTAAAACATCACACACCTATAATGGAGTGATATTGATAAGGACTATATCTTGGAAATGTTTGATTTTGTACATAAATTGACACTGCTAAGTGACACATTTATCAGATTTTACACTGAACCATTTAATGGAGTAAGGTTTTGGGTGTGGCATTAGGGTCATGTTCAATATAAAAACTTATTTAGGATAAATTAGGTCCTTATCAATGCCATTGTTAATGATGAAGTGTATTGGTTGAGCAATGATCAACATTTGAGAATGAAATAATATTTATTCTTCCTTTGTTTTCATAGGGAAAGTAAAGATGCTTTTGGTACCAACCATGGCACTAGGTTTAGATTATATGATTTACTTACTAGTATCCAATGATGTAGTTCTTTTATTATCTACTTAAAGCTATACAATTGGATTATTTCAATCATGACACTCTGTAATGAAATGACTACTATAATTATGAACTAAGCACCACTTTCTAGTCATAGAATTATTTCTTTAGTCATTTGATGGTTTTTTATTCTTTCATAGAGGGTGCTTGGATTTTTTCACTATTTTAGAATTTGATTGAAAGGTTTAGACTATTAATTGGTATGATATTTTAGAATATTTTGTATTAGTCTTGGCCTTGGCCTTTGTTTCAAACTTACAACCAAATATGTAGGATTCCTTGATTGAATAGATTTTTATTAAATCTATGTATGATTGGATGTGGGTTCTTAATCCCGACCTATATTAAAAAAGGTATTTTCTTCAAATCTTGAACACCTATTTTGGACACCATAATTTGAAATCTATTTATGTATTCTTTAATAGTTTGGTCTTTACCTTAATGCAATTAAGATAACTTGATGTACCAATCATTATAGTTTCCAATAAGATAATATGTTTATTTGAATACTTCTACAAACCCATTCTATGTGTCTATAAATGAGTCTAGGTTAACCTCATATTCAAATTTATCACATGAAATGTAGTATTTTTCCTACCATTTATTTACTCATAAATAAAATTTAAGAAGAGTGAATGTAACATTTTCTCAATCACAAAATTGATTAGCCACATAGTATGAATAAACTAGATTAAGCTAATTATCTATGACATATAAATCTATTTATACTTTAGATGTAGGTATGCTTAGACTGACTTATACCTTGTATAGTGTGTGACCACCAAATGGTCAATGTTAATGAGAGTTGTTAGAAGGAATCTATTACTTTAGAATTAATAATAAATGGTCAACAATAATTTATCATACACGTGCATGAAATTAATTCAAATATTATCATTATATATGTGATGCATCCTTTATCATCTTGTGGAACATTTTTTAAGTTTACATCATCAAGTCTTTGTCACCCATCTAAGGATGTGAAGGAAGGTATGACGAAGGGTAATGATTCTTTATCCCTAATTTCTCATATTCAAACCTTGTATGAATAGGCACGTAAATAGTGATGATGTTTAAAACACCATAATACCACTTCGAAATTATATGAAGTGGTTTAAAATTGATATAAATGAGTTATATGCAAAATAAAATTATGAATTATAAAGGATATGAAAGTGCAATGTGCAAGTAAATAAGGAAAAAATAAATCCAATTGATTATCGATGTAGAACTATAATTGAATAATTTGTATTATGATAAGGTTTGTATAACTTATAAGAGATTAGATTGTGGTGTCTACATACTCCCTAACTTATTTCATGTCTAAATTGTCCCTATGTAAGGGGGAAAAGTACACATTAATATACATAAGATGGAGATAAAGCATTGGTTGGACCATTACAAGGGTTGGTAATAACTATTTCATAACCATTATTATGGTGACATCATTAAATATCACTACTGATAGATTATGGACTAGAGTACTAGAACTACAAAATTTGTGTAGTGATGTTGATAGTGATTTATATCTTACCAATTGGAATGTTGGTGATGAATACGAAGCCAAATTTATAAATATAAATTAAAATTTGGATGATAAAATATGGTGAACTATGGTATGACCTAATGTCCCAAATAATCTTGGTTTATTTACATTCAATTTAAGGTAATGTGATCACAAGAAAGAATGGTTTTATTCAAATTGGCTGAAGACACCTTTAGATATCAATGCCTTTTAATCTATGTTAGACACATATTTTAGGTCTCTAATTAGTGCTTTCCATATCCCTAGTTATTTTTTCATTTTATTTATTTTAGACTATAAATTTTACCATTCAATAAATAAATGCCATAGGCCTTTATGTTCTCATCATAAACTTTGGGTCGTCAATCAAGAATTTCTCAACCCATATATTCGTTACCTTTCCATGGATATTATATTTTTAAATTTTTGCAATGGAATATTTATCAACATAGTCCACTAGAGTAGTGTCTAAAATTTAATCTAGGGGAGTTTAATTTATATTTAGGAATGATTTGATGTATGGGAAATGCATACACACTTACTATTCAAGTTTTTACTGTCTGATTCCCTTCCTCAATCCTATTTAACAATGTAGCTATAAATTAGTGTAAGTCATGTATATCACCTTGATAACTTAGCTCTTTAATATATACTATAATTAGATTTTAATCAAATAGATTCATGTTTTTATCATTCTTATTAGATAGTGGTTGAGCAAGCTTAAAAAAGTTTGCACCTAAAGTATTTGACACCAATATTGAAGTGAATTTAACCTTATTTGATGGAGGGATTTATAAGAGATTGGACACTACATTAAAATCAATTGAAAAAAAATTAATAGTGGATTTATTTATACTTACCAACTATTAAAGCCATGATAATAGTGTACTAATTAAAGAAGTAACCATTTGAGTGTTAGGAGAAATAAGGGAATCCACTAGAGGAGTAGTTTGCCTAGGAGGTAGAGGTAAAGGTGGATGAGGTTGAGGTTAATGTGGGTGATATGGAGGGTATGAAATGTGAGGATTTATATATGATATAAGTGTTGTGGTAAGATTGGAAATAATGAGAATCTAAGATAACCCCTAATCTAATGATAGAAATTATGAAGTAGTATTATGAATCAACACATAAGAGTGAAAGGATTTTGAAGAGGGCACTTCACATGGTTGAGTAGAAGAGATAATATCTCTTATAAAATATATTATTTAATTTGAAATATATTCATATTCACAAGTATTATTAGGTAGTTTATTCTTATTTGGATCCTCTTCATCATCTCCATTACTTATTATTACATTTGACCATTGAATATTCATATATACGTTAGTTCCAAATGGATTTCATAATGATAAATTGCATACTTATGAATATTAGATTTTTATTAACCCTTTTAACTCTTGTAGTAGTGTGTTTAACTAATTTTTTATTAGACCACATTTTGGACCTTTTCAAAACACACTATGTGCATTCATTCACATCTTTCAGCTCCTTCATGGACCAACTAATTAAAGGAAAATTCAAGAGTTAAACTTTATTAGTGAATAATGGATCCACCATATATTTTAAACTATCAAAAATTTATTTAATGACCTATTATATTTATAAAACATTAAATTTATTCATGGTCATATTCATGTAATCTATTTTTATAATATCAAACACATTGGCATAATCCTCCCAAAAATATTCAATTTTATGATCATGCAAGTAATCTGATCCAATTTTGAGGTTATTTTAAAAAGTTGATATCAAAATAAAACCTCTTTGTATGTAACTTAGATATAAAATGGGTCATTATTTTATCAATACTTAGTACATCATGTACTATTTTTTAGATATAAAAACTCATTCCAATAGGGAACTAAAATCCACCAACATGTTTCTCTCTACATTTATTTTGAAGTTCACCTAATTATATGATAAATTCAACCCAAACAATTTTATCATTTGCATACATTGGTAGATTATTTCCTTAAAGTCATCTAACTTTGATATATGTGAATTGAAAATTGAATGAAATAACTCCCATATTGTCTGATTAGGTTGGCAGTTTCATTTAAAATCCACATTGTGGTGTTGCCTTCTAAGTCATCACACCAACAAAGTGAATGCATAATTCACTATATTTAAATGATTATTCACTTTTTTGTGATTAATATAATGAATAAATAATATATAAACCTTCTAATATTATTTTATCCCTTTGTAGTGAGGCTTGGACAAACTCTCAAAATTGAAATGGAATATACCAAATATGAGGTCATATAGAAATATATTATGGAATCTACATTTATAAAATATTCATGAAATTTATCATTAATTATTTAAACCTAATCAATAATTTTTTCCTTCACAAAAATTATTCATGAACATACGCATCTATTCACAAAATAAATTAATGGTTGGGTGGCCCATGACTATATTCAATAGTTTTATTATTTATGATAGCTTCTCATGACAATATAACCTATAAATATCCTTTGGTATCTTATAAATAACATTATTATTTTTATTTATCAAGTTATGATTTTCCATTAAATTACTTTTTTATTATAATATTCCCATAATTCATGTCAAATATCTTTGCTTATGTCAAGCATTTTTTTCATGCAGAAAAATACCATGTGTCATGTGTATGGAAGGGTATTCCAACTCAACCATAAAAACATCATACACATACCTAATTTAACTCATCTCATTATTATATAAATTCACACAATAGAGAAATATGTTTGTGCATTAAACCAAAGTTATAAACATAATGACATGTGAAAGCCCACTATCAATGATGCATTATCTAATTGTTGTTCATTTTTCCTCTTGAATCCTTTTCTTGAATTTATCAAGGTAAACATGACTAATATTTATATCTCAAATTTTTGGAATATCTATATTCGAAGTATAAATGGTCTCATATCTCATGTATATGAATTTCATTTTTATAGGTTTAGTTAAATATATGGCATCTTTGACAACAATTTTCAAATTTTGAGTGTGAAATTATGAGGCATTAAGTGTATTTGTGAATTAAAATACAAGGACATAAAATCCATATAAAAATCTCAAATCTCCCTTTAAAAATTATCCTAGGTTCTATATGGCAGAACTATAACTTTGAGGTACCTACAACACCTCTCAGATGTGGATACAATAGGTTACTCAAAACTTGATGAAAATTTATGGACAAGGTTTTATAATTATATAAATATGGGGGTGTTCATAATAACATGGAAGAATAAATAAAATGTCAATTAAAATGGATATACTAACAAAACAAGGTCACCATAAACCCTAGTTGAGGTGATAGGGTAAAAATGGGAATAATGATATTGCAAGATAAGAAAAAATGTAATGATTTTGAGAAACACATATATTATAGATAGTATGAGTGTAGAGTTCACTAAAGGCCATGGGAAAGTAATCCATAATTTTATGCGTAAGAAGGAACTACATGATGGATTTAAATAGACTTAAACTTGACTTTTGGTATTTAATACACATGTTGACCATCGGGCCCAATGCATTTTTTGATTTGTGTCTCAAAAAACCTCAATAACCTTAATTTTTTTAAAAAAAATTACCTAATTATTTACATGAATTTAACACTTTTTACCACTTTAAGGACTGAAGCACCCTAGACACCTAAGTCTCCAAGGCCAAACTACACTATTAAACTCAGAGAGTACCTTAGGAACCTCTTTTCATTTTATGATTTTTAAGGTCATGATGAACCAAGACCAAATGATGAATTTTTTACCTATATGACACTTATAGAACCATAATGCACTGCATAATGTTTGGGGTTGACTGACACTTTGGGTACCCTTAAACCAATTCATTATTTTCTTAGTTTTCAAGAAGTTTGGGAAGTTTAGGAAGTCCTTTAAGTGCTAAAAAAGTGTGAAACATTTAAATGAATTTTGAGACTCTAGATGAATATTTTTATCCTAAATGTTTTTACTCAAAATTCATCTTTTGGAATTGGTTTACATAATGTGGAACAATTGGGAGTTTTTGGGATGGAGATTATTTAATGACAATAAAACCTATATTTGACAAGAGTAAGAGAGAAAGAATCATGATTGTATAAATATTTAGAGAAAGAGAGAATCATGATATTTCATAAAGAGTAAAACACACACAAATAAGCACCAATTAACCACTAAATCAAGGTGTTGACTTATATATACAAATACATATTAAAATCATTGTATTGACAAGGATTGTACTAAAATTATGTGTCTATGATAAATATATTATATAATTTTTATGTTTGTAAAATAAAAAAATTATAATAATTTTAATATTATCCTAAAAAATAATATATAATATTTTATTTTATAGATAATTTAATTGTATTTTATTTATATATTTAGTCTTATATGTTTTAAATTTGAAAAAATATAACCTTATTATAAAATGAAAAATTCAAAATATCAAAATGTAAAGTTATAAAATTATTTATACAATAATGTATAATAGTAAAATGGTGAAGAAGTAATAAAATTTCCCTTCCAAATTAAAAATTAAAATAAATATACTATTACATCCTAAATTTCATCCTCCTCCTCATCCTCCCCCTCATAGAAGGAGTAATAATTCATATAATTAGGAACCTAATCATCCTCATTCTCCTCTTCTATATTATGATCCTTAGCTATGACAAATTGTCTTTTGATATGCAAATAAATAATTATAAAATTATATAAGTATGTTACTTTATAATTTACATATTTCACAACTAATTTAAAAAATACATGTCTTATTATCACAACATTTTTAATGGGTCTAATCATTGAAGGCATGTGTGTATCATCACATGGATTTTAATGTTGCATGTAATTTATTTATTATAATTATTTCATTGCATTCTTCCTTAAAAAATGGTAATATGATGAAATTAGGTGTATTGAAATTTTATATAAAACAATTTATAAAGGTACACAAAATATTATACAATAACTTATAAAAACTTAAAAATTTGTTGTCCACCTCATAGTTTCTTCTTTCCCCATGTGATGATTCACATGTATCCATTTTTCACTCTCTCTTTATAACCCTTAACCTAGACACTCTCTTTCCCTTCATTAATTATATTATCTGTAAAACAATTAATTTAGTAATTTAAAAACTATTAATTGTTTTACATATAAATTAGTTTGGTTAACTATTATATAGCCCGTATATTGTCCTCTCCTAGACATATTCCACACAACATATTCCAAGTGTTTATATCAACTCTAGGAGGTTGAAGAGTTATCCTCTCTACATCATTATTTTGTAACATTAAACATGCCAATTATAGATTATTATTTTTACTAAATGACTATACATTTTAAATTTTTTTTATTTTATTTACAAAACATAATTACTATTGTATGCCTCTTCATTATCCTAAACCATTATGATGCATATTATTAGATTAAACTTGTCCTTCAATGGGATTTGTTGAACTTTCCTTGAATTACATTGACCAACTTTATGTGACACTCAAGCGGTGTTTTTGAGAAATATAAATTGTGAAAATTATAAAACATTTTATTTGTCTCGATCAACTATTCTTGTATTGAAATACTCAAAAACAAAAATAATGAATGTCAAATATATTTTACTTTAACCAATCACTATAAAATAAAAAATTATTTACCCTAATTTTGGTTGTAGGAAATTTTAACTACGTGAGTTACATTAAATTTTTTCCATAATTGCTAAGTTCTTAGCATATGCATAAAACTCTAAAAAATGAAGCAGTTAGGCTTTAGGATCAATTATTTTAAATATAGGCACAACCACCAAAGGGGTTTACACTACCAGATCTATAGTCTGTTATTGAGGAGGATTGAATATATTTTGGTGATATTGTAAAAAGAGTTCCTCTCAAAATGGATAATGATCATTCCATTAAACTAGTGATACGGTGACAAACACCAAACATTCATCCTTTTAGGTATTCATATATCTAGAAGAATAAGATTGAGAATATGGTATAGGAAATGTTAGAAGCATATATTATCCATCATAGTCAAATAACTTATTATTATCTAATGGCGATGGTATATAATAAGGATGGCACATGGTACATATGTTTTGACTACAAGTAAATCAAAAAGTTGAGAATCAAATATAAGATCCCTATTCCTATAATTGATGAATTTATAGAGGAATTACATGGTGATGTCTATTTCATAAAACTTGACATACATTTTGGGTATGAGAAACTTCAAATTAGGGATGAGGATATTAATAAGATAACTTTCATTACCCATGAGGACCATTATAAATTTTTGGTGATGCATTTTGGCCTCACTAATGAACCATCTACATTTCAAATTTTAATTAACTCTATTTTCAACCATTTTGATGAAATTTGTCTTGGTGTTATTTGATGACATTTTAATATTAAAAAACACAAGGGAAGAGTACTTGAGTCATGTGAATTAGGTTTTGGATATTCTTTAACAATATTATATTTACTCGACACCTTCCTAATGTAATTTTGTGGTTAAGGAGGTTGAGTATCTATGCCACATTATTTCACATGAAAGCTTCAAGGTGGATCAACACAAGATCAAGACTATGGTAGAATGGAAAGTGCCTAAAAACCTCAAACACCTTAGAGTATTTTTAGGGTTCATAGGTTACTACCATCATTTTGTAGAATTATATAAATATAACAACACAACTCATGACCTTATTGAAAATTAATAGCTTCAATTAGAATGAGGCAACTGCCTGAGCATTTGAGAATTTGAGATATGCCATGTGTACCACCCCTATTCTAAAAAAATCTATATTTCTCCAAAACATTCATTATGGAATTTATTATTTAGGGTGTGGTATGTGAGTGGTATGTAATAGGGATGATCCATTGTATTTGATATTCACCAACTCAAAGTTATAAATTTTACAAAGCCTATTTATGAGAAGGAAATGATGGCCATCCTTCATATAGTAAAAAAATGGTGACCATATCTAATACGGAGACACTTTAAAGTTAACATAGATAATGATAGTCTAAAATATTGCTTGGAACAAAGGTTTCCATAAGAAGAACCAAAAAAATATATCACTAATATATTTGGATATGATTTTGATATTGTATACAAGAAATAAAAGGATAATATCATGGATAATGCATTATCTAGGAAGGATGAGTCTATAGAGACATTGATTTGTGCCATATCCATAGTTTAGGTCAATTACATGGATGAATCAATATTTAAGTGGGAGGATGATGTTATTACATGATATATTATTCAAAATATATAAAAATATATGATATTTTCAAATAAATTTGTGTGGAAATGGGATTTTCTATGGTATAAGTATATATTTTACCTTTGTAAAAATCCAACCCTTAAGTAGAAGGTTATTTTAGAACTTCATGCTTATCTAATAGATTGGCACTTGGAATTCTTGAAAAATTATCATAGAGTCAATTAGGATTTATTTTTGGAATGGATAAGAGGGAAATTCCAATTTTTTTGGTAGAATGTATGATATGTCAAGAAACAAAGGGGAAACAAGTAAGACCCAAGGTCTATTGAAACCTCTATCTATGCTTATCTAGAGGTGGAAGTTAGAGGTGGGAGTAGGTTTTCATGGGTATCACCATAAGGCCACCAAAATATTAAGGGAATAATTTCATCATGGTTATTTTGGATAGACTCACCAAATATGCCCCTTTTTTGGCATTATCACATACATTTTTAACAAATACAATAGAAGAAACGTTTATGGTTATAGTTTAAAATATCCATGGGACCCCAAAATCATAGTAAGTGATCATGATCTTATCTTTATTAGTAATTTTTGATAGATTTATTCTCATATTTTGGTGCCAAAATAATTCTTAATTCATATGATCATCCTAAATATGATGGGTCATATAAGGCGGTAAAAAAGTGCTTGGAGGGTTATCTTTTTTTTTTATTCAGATAAATAAGAGAGATGGGTTTAATAGTTGACACTAGAAGAATGGTGGTATAACACTTATTTAGATATCTCATCCAAAATTTCTCCATTTTTAAAACTATGTGGGTACCATCTTCCATACATCACCTCACATTTTATAGTCTAGATAAAGGTTTGAACATTCAAAGAACACATTCAACACTAACAACAGGTACTCAACAACCTGATCAACACTTTAGTGAAATAAATTTTGAATTAATATATTAATTTTTTGTGTTTTTGAACACCATATAATAAAATTCCATCAAAAAAATAAAATAATGAAAATAATATTTCACCTTAGTATTACATCCACTATCATGTCTTGCAGAAGATTGGTAGTGTATAATACAAATAGGAATTACCTCACTCAACAAAGATACATCCAATATTCAATGTATCCTAATTTAATAAGGTCATTATATAATATTTTTAGGCCAAACAAAGTTACCTGAGCTTGATGATGAGGGAATAATAATTTTGAAACTTGAGGGAAAAATTTAGACATGCACTAAGAGGCTCTAGATAAGGGTGATTAAAAATTATCTAATCAAGTGGAGTAATATATCAATTGAATATGTGATATATAATGATGAATATTTCCTATAAAATAATACAATGATCATAAAAATTTAGGAAAAGGTGGGTTTGAAGGGGAGGACCATGTTATTCCCTTAGCCTATAATGTGTATTGGGATATGTGTGGCCAACTTATGGCCATCATAACCTACAATAAAATCTTATGATCATTTCTATAGCTCCATATTAGTATTAGGGTAAGCCTAGGTGGTTTCCATATTATAATTATTATATACATATGAGGTATTGGATACTATTATATCATCATATTACAAATTCTACTCTAATTATAAGGTTTTGAAGGTTTCCCCCTCAAAGTGGCTTGTCTTTTACTCATATATTATGCTCTATTTGATTTATTTTGTGATATATAAATACTATTATAATTTATTTATGAAATAATTTCATTAAAATATCCAAGTCACATTCTTACACTTTTTCAATCCATATTACTATTTTTAATCCAAGCTTGTTTTTGGTCAAGATATACTTGACAAATGTATTAGGAACCATTATAATATTATGATAATACAAGAAATAATACCTAAATTTATTTAATTTCTTAACTAATGTGTAATTACATTTATCAATTAGAGTTTATCTAAGCTCATGATATTTCAATCCATATCTCATAAATTTGGTAGGTGATTATTTCTCTTTATCATTCTTCTAAAACTTATTGAAGTTTTGGCATATGAGAACTAGTGCTTGGGCAATGGCAATTTTAATTTCTTCAAAGGAATTATTTACATATTTGTTCCATTTGAACTCAAATTTTTCTTCCATAATGTTATCTATATTTCTTGTTAGTTTTTAAAAATTAGGTATGAACCTTGTTATAAAATTTACCTTTTTTAAGAAAGAATGAACACCAGGTTTACTTGTAGGAAGGAATAATTTATGAATAACTTCTCTTTATGGATCTATTTTTGTTTATTCTTTGGATACTATATGACATAGGATTTTTACTTCCATGACCCAAAAAATATATTTATTGTCATTAAATGAGATACCATGAGTTTGACACTTGTCAAATAACTTCTTCAGGGGTTCATAGTGATTTTCCCTATTTTTTGAGAAGACAATCAAATTATCAAGGTAGATCAATACAGTTTTATTCTTCATGTCATGAAAATAAAGATCCATTTCCATTGGAAATTTTTTTCCTAAGTTAGCGAGGCAAAAATGCATTATTATGTATGAAAAATTATCCCATAGGGTTTTATAAATTATTTTGTGTTAAACTTATATAACAACTTCATCTTGATTATAGCCTGAGAACCCATTAAGAATTGACAACATTTATGAACATATAACAAATTATATAATTTGTTCCATGATAGGTATAGGATAATTATCCTTTAATTAATCTTGATTAAAATTCTAAAATTCAACACAAATATTCTCTCATTACTTTTCTTGAAAATAGACACAATGTTAATTCAACTAGAGTAATGGATGCAAAAAATTATTCATGCATCTAAATTTTTTTGAACCTCTAAAAAGATGGTTGTAACAACCTTGAGATTTTATTTTTTTATTTTGGAGAGATATTTTTTCCTTAGTCTATGCTCTTAATGTAGGGTATATTTAATTTCATAAAAAACTAACATCAAATCACCTCATTTATAACCTCCTTATATAAAAACATAATTCCACAATCTCATTGTAATATTTATCTCATCCTAATTATGGTTCAAGGAGTGTGACCTGAAATGCTGATTTAAAAATTTTCACACAATATTTGTTTATGCCTATATGATTAAATATAGGATTTAAGGATATGTTGTGATTCATATATTTTGGTGTAAAACACTTTAGATCAACATAAAACTAGGTGAAAACATCTTTATATAATTTTAAAAGGTTGATCAACAAAGTATTTCTTCTTTAGAATAACTTTCTTTAATGTTTACATACCTAGGTTATTATATAGTATCAATTTATAACTTTTAATAGTTTAGAGATGTAGCTGGTTCTTCTTAAATGTTCTTCTTGATTTATCTATCATTCTTGTCAAAACAATGATCTAAAGAGACTATTCCTTTCAAAATTATGTTCCATTTGAGATGCATAAATATTTACTTTGTCATTTTTAAATTTAGACCCACTTTAAGATTTAGTTGTGGCATTATATTCATTTATTCAAAATTAAGAGTATTTTTGGGTAGAATAGCTAACTTAAAAATATGTTTGTGAAATATTCATTCATTGTGAAAAAATTAATGATATGATCATTATTGTTGAACACTTTATAATGTTTGTATTTATTAGGTATGTTGGTACTATAGACCAAATCTATGGTATATTTATCCTTTCCAATGATAGAATGAGGGATTAGAAGGGAAGTGGAGGAAAACAAGACTATAGTGTATTAGGTGGTAAATATTCACTTTATATTGATATCTTAATTGATTCATGATCAAATCAACATATAATTAAAATATAGTATTATTATTAACCATTTATCCTACAACTTACATGCTTAGAAATAGAACTTTGTATTCTTAAATATTATTCTTGCATTCAAACTACAACTTGTAAGAAAATAGGAATAATTCATGAGTAAAACATAGGATAATCTTACACATTCATAAGTGAAAGAGTATCTTCCATCAAACTCAAGAGTAAATATTTCATTGGGATCATTTTAAATGTACTCTATAATATCCAAATCACCTTCAAACATCAACATATAATTTTTTATTCCAACATACTTGCACAAAATATATGCACTTAGATATTATGATTTCTAAACCATGAATATAATTTTAAGCTAAAGTTTTACTCTCTATTTAACTCCTTTAACATGAATCTTGCCATGAAATAAGTTCATTTGAATTTATCCTCCCAAATATCTTAAGTAGATTTTATCTCACAAAATCCCATCGGTTATAGGAATGTCTAAAACTAGGATGATCATCTTTACTCTTTTTTGTTGTAAATCAACCAAGCCTACTTTAGAATTTTTGACCTGAAATGCTGATTTAAAAATTTTCACACAATATTTGTTTATGCCTATATGATTAAATATAGGATTTAAGGATATGTTGTGATTCATATATTTTGGTGTAAAACACTTTAGATCAACATAAAACTAGGTGAAAACATCTTTATATAATTTTAAAAGGTTGATCAACAAAGTATTTCTTCTTTAGAATAACTTTCTTTAATGTTTACATACCTAGGTTATTATATAGTATCAATTTATAACTTTTAATAGTTTAGAGATGTAGCTGGTTCTTCTTAAATGTTCTTCTTGATTTATCTATCATTCTTGTCAAAACAATGATCTAAAGAGACTATTCCTTTCAAAATTATGTTCCATTTGAGATGCATAAATATTTACTTTGTCATTTTTAAATTTAGACCCACTTTAAGATTTAGTTGTGGCATTATATTCATTTATTCAAAATTAAGAGTATTTTTGGGTAGAATAGCTAACTTAAAAATATGTTTGTGAAATATTCATTCATTGTGAAAAAATTAATGATATGATCATTATTGTTGAACACTTTATAATGTTTGTATTTATTAGGTATGTTGGTACTATAGACCAAATCTATGGTATATTTATCCTTTCCAATGATAGAATGAGGGATTAGAAGGGAAGTGGAGGAAAACAAGACTATAGTGTATTAGGTGGTAAATATTCACTTTATATTGATATCTTAATTGATTCATGATCAAATCAACATATAATTAAAATATAGTATTATTATTAACCATTTATCCTACAACTTACATGCTTAGAAATAGAACTTTGTATTCTTAAATATTATTCTTGCATTCAAACTACAACTTGTAAGAAAATAGGAATAATTCATGAGTAAAACATAGGATAATCTTACACATTCATAAGTGAAAGAGTATCTTCCATCAAACTCAAGAGTAAATATTTCATTGGGATCATTTTAAATGTACTCTATAATATCCAAATCACCTTCAAACATCAACATATAATTTTTTATTCCAACATACTTGCACAAAATATATGCACTTAGATATTATGATTTCTAAACCATGAATATAATTTTAAGCTAAAGTTTTACTCTCTATTTAACTCCTTTAACATGAATCTTGCCATGAAATAAGTTCATTTGAATTTATCCTCCCAAATATCTTAAGTAGATTTTATCTCACAAAATCCCATCGGTTATAGGAATGTCTAAAACTAGGATGATCATCTTTACTCTTTTTTGTTGTAAATCAACCAAGCCTACTTTAGAATTTTTGACCTGAAATGCTGATTTAAAAATTTTCACACAATATTTGTTTATGCCTATATGATTAAATATAGGATTTAAGGATATGTTGTGATTCATATATTTTGGTGTAAAACACTTTAGATCAACATAAAACTAGGTGAAAACATCTTTATATAATTTTAAAAGGTTGATCAACAAAGTATTTCTTCTTTAGAATAACTTTCTTTAATGTTTACATACCTAGGTTATTATATAGTATCAATTTATAACTTTTAATAGTTTAGAGATGTAGCTGGTTCTTCTTAAATGTTCTTCTTGATTTATCTATCATTCTTGTCAAAACAATGATCTAAAGAGACTATTCCTTTCAAAATTATGTTCCATTTGAGATGCATAAATATTTACTTTGTCATTTTTAAATTTAGACCCACTTTAAGATTTAGTTGTGGCATTATATTCATTTATTCAAAATTAAGAGTATTTTTGGGTAGAATAGCTAACTTAAAAATATGTTTGTGAAATATTCATTCATTGTGAAAAAATTAATGATATGATCATTATTGTTGAACACTTTATAATGTTTGTATTTATTAGGTATGTTGGTACTATAGACCAAATCTATGGTATATTTATCCTTTCCAATGATAGAATGAGGGATTAGAAGGGAAGTGGAGGAAAACAAGACTATAGTGTATTAGGTGGTAAATATTCACTTTATATTGATATCTTAATTGATTCATGATCAAATCAACATATAATTAAAATATAGTATTATTATTAACCATTTATCCTACAACTTACATGCTTAGAAATAGAACTTTGTATTCTTAAATATTATTCTTGCATTCAAACTACAACTTGTAAGAAAATAGGAATAATTCATGAGTAAAACATAGGATAATCTTACACATTCATAAGTGAAAGAGTATCTTCCATCAAACTCAAGAGTAAATATTTCATTGGGATCATTTTAAATGTACTCTATAATATCCAAATCACCTTCAAACATCAACATATAATTTTTTATTCCAACATACTTGCACAAAATATATGCACTTAGATATTATGATTTCTAAACCATGAATATAATTTTAAGCTAAAGTTTTACTCTCTATTTAACTCCTTTAACATGAATCTTGCCATGAAATAAGTTCATTTGAATTTATCCTCCCAAATATCTTAAGTAGATTTTATCTCACAAAATCCCATCGGTTATAGGAATGTCTAAAACTAGGATGATCATCTTTACTCTTTTTTGTTGTAAATCAACCAAGCCTACTTTAGAATTTTTGACCTGAAATGCTGATTTAAAAATTTTCACACAATATTTGTTTATGCCTATATGATTAAATATAGGATTTAAGGATATGTTGTGATTCATATATTTTGGTGTAAAACACTTTAGATCAACATAAAACTAGGTGAAAACATCTTTATATAATTTTAAAAGGTTGATCAACAAAGTATTTCTTCTTTAGAATAACTTTCTTTAATGTTTACATACCTAGGTTATTATATAGTATCAATTTATAACTTTTAATAGTTTAGAGATGTAGCTGGTTCTTCTTAAATGTTCTTCTTGATTTATCTATCATTCTTGTCAAAACAATGATCTAAAGAGACTATTCCTTTCAAAATTATGTTCCATTTGAGATGCATAAATATTTACTTTGTCATTTTTAAATTTAGACCCACTTTAAGATTTAGTTGTGGCATTATATTCATTTATTCAAAATTAAGAGTATTTTTGGGTAGAATAGCTAACTTAAAAATATGTTTGTGAAATATTCATTCATTGTGAAAAAATTAATGATATGATCATTATTTTTGAACACTTTATAATGTTTGTATTTATTAGGTATGTTGGTACTATAGACCAAATCTATGGTATATTTATCCTTTCCAATGATAGAATGAGGGATTAGAAGGGAAGTGGAGGAAAACAAGACTATAGTGTATTAGGTGGTAAATATTCACTTTATATTGATATCTTAATTGATTCATGATCAAATCAACATATAATTAAAATATAGTATTATTATTAACCATTTATCCTACAACTTACATGCTTAGAAATAGAACTTTGTATTCTTAAATATTATTCTTGCATTCAAACTACAACTTGTAAGAAAATAAGAATAATTCATGAGTAAAACATAGGATAATCTTACACATTCATAAGTGAAAGAGTATCTTCCATCAAACTCAAGAGTAAATATTTCATTGGGATCATTTTAAATGTACTCTATAATATCCAAATCACCTTCAAACATCAACATATAATTTTTTATTCCAACATACTTGCACAAAATATATGCACTTAGATATTATGATTTCTAAACCATGAATATAATTTTAAGCTAAAGTTTTACTCTCTATTTAACTCCTTTAACATGAATCTTGCCATGAAATAAGTTCATTTGAATTTATCCTCCCAAATATCTTAAGTAGATTTTATCTCACAAAATCCCATCGGTTATAGGAATGTCTAAAACTAGGATGATCATCTTTACTCTTTTTTGTTGTAAATCAACCAAGCCTACTTTAGAATTTTTGACCTGAAATGCTGATTTAAAAATTTTCACACAATATTTGTTTATGCCTATATGATTAAATATAGGATTTAAGGATATGTTGTGATTCATATATTTTGGTGTAAAACACTTTAGATCAACATAAAACTAGGTGAAAACATCTTTATATAATTTTAAAAGGTTGATCAACAAAGTATTTCTTCTTTAGAATAACTTTCTTTAATGTTTACATACCTAGGTTATTATATAGTATCAATTTATAACTTTTAATAGTTTAGAGATGTAGCTGGTTCTTCTTAAATGTTCTTCTTGATTTATCTATCATTCTTGTCAAAACAATGATCTAAAGAGACTATTCCTTTCAAAATTATGTTCCATTTGAGATGCATAAATATTTACTTTGTCATTTTTAAATTTAGACCCACTTTAAGATTTAGTTGTGGCATTATATTCATTTATTCAAAATTAAGAGTATTTTTGGGTAGAATAGCTAACTTAAAAATATGTTTGTGAAATATTCATTCATTGTGAAAAAATTAATGATATGATCATTATTGTTGAACACTTTATAATGTTTGTATTTATTAGGTATGTTGGTACTATAGACCAAATCTATGGTATATTTATCCTTTCCAATGATAGAATGAGGGATTAGAAGGGAAGTGGAGGAAAACAAGACTATAGTGTATTAGGTGGTAAATATTCACTTTATATTGATATCTTAATTGATTCATGATCAAATCAACATATAATTAATATATAGTATTATTATTAACCATTTATCCTACAACTTACATGCTTAGAAATAGGACTTTGTATTCTTAAATATTATTCTTGCATTCAAACTACAACTTGTAAGAAAATAGGAATAATTCATGAGTAAAACATAGGATAATCTTACACATTCATAAGTGAAAGAGTATCTTCCATCAAACTCAAGAGTAAATATTTCATTGGGATCATTTTAAATGTACTCTATAATATCCAAATCACCTTCAAACATCAACATATAATTTTTTATTCCAACATACTTGCACAAAATATATGCACTTAGATATTATGATTTCTAAACCATGAATATAATTTTAAGCTAAAGTTTTACTCTCTATTTAACTCCTTTAACATGAATCTTGCCATGAAATAAGTTCATTTGAATTTATCCTCCCAAATATCTTAAGTAGATTTTATCTCACAAAATCCCATCGGTTATAGGAATGTCTAAAACTAGGATGATCATCTTTACTCTTTTTTGTTGTAAATCAACCAAGCCTACTTTAGAATTTTTGATTTGAATAACCAATGGTAACTATTTGGTATCCATGGAGTATTAGTGGCCAAAGGTTTTGATTCATGTTAGATAAAAGACATGAGTAACCTTGGTAGGCATCACAATATCAAATATCTAGTATCATGATGAAATTACTAAGTTTATAGTCCTTGATGAAAAGGGATATGTATAATGGATATAATTTATTATAGATTGAGGTATAGGTAACCATATAATTATTAAGGTTTGAGTTGGTAGTCATAGTAAGGATACCTTCGGATGCAAATCTAGAGGTAATTCATTTATTTCATTTGATGAACTTAACTAGTGTGTATAGTTGATCTTGGTTGGACCTCAAGTATTCAACCTAGAACATCTAGATTTTAGTTTTATTTACATGCTCAATTATATAAAATACATGAAAATAAGTATATTTTAAGTTTTTAGGATTCACATTAGCTTATGAAAAAATTACATCATTTTTAGGTAAGGTCCTAATTTAACTATTTTAGTATGAGACTAATATGGAGTATATACATTTTCTTGTGGTTATTTTTATTTAAATTAATTGAGAATAGGAGAACATTTAGGAAGGATGAATTTTGTGGAAGGCATATTTGGATCTTGTTTACTTTTCATATTCTCTTTATTGCCAGACTTTTAATAATCTTTCCCCTTTTGATTCTGAGATCTAGTGAAGACAATGAAGGACTAGTTGTTCATATTTCCAATTATGTCATCATGATCATATTAGTATTAATAAAAATATAAGTACCTAATATTTGAGTTATCATTAGGTTTTTCAAATTTTAATTTTGGAAAATTTGAATGTTCTATTTATGTTGCAGCCTCTTGATATTCATATATGTCTTCTAATTCAAGGATTTTATCGACAGGAATGATTGAAGTTAGAGGATATTTAATTTATATATTATGTTTCAGTGTTAGTAAATGTGGTTTTTAAAATTATATGATGCATAGTTACTCCTTGGAAGATATTGTTAAGGAGGAGTTGGTGTTTCCTATGTCAATTATTTCTTCAAAGAAAGGATTCCAATGGTGATTTTACAAATTAAATAATTAGATAAACTTAGATTATAACTCTAACGTTTTATTTTCATGATTTTTTATTTAGTTTAATAGCTATGATCAGGTAATCTTTAATTTAAAAAACCAAATATTGAGCATCTTTTATATCAGCTACTCACTTCCTTTTGTATATAAATATAGATTTAGGTAGTTTAACATTGATGGATAATTTTTTTTGGTTATCATTTTTGGTTTTAAATATAATTAAAATTTTATCTATAAATTTATTTAACTTATCCACAAACCATCTCACAAATATCTTTCTTCATATGTGTTAACTGGATAAAAAGAACATGTACATCTTTAGAAAATTTAAAATGACTGTCAAACCTTGATTTCATCATATTTTAGTTTTAGATGGAATTAAGAGTGAGGTGGTAAAACCACTCAATAGAACATTCATGTAGAGGTTTAAAAAAAATCCTAACTACTTCATCCACATGTTGAAATCCAAGAATAATGCATACAACAATAAACACAAAACTATGTTCATCTAGGTGTTTATTTCTATCATTGAGGATCTTATGAAAATTATTTTCTTAAATGATTACGTAGTTCATGAAGTTGACCCCAAAGAGAAATTATCCCTATAATAACACCCCAAGGTAATGCATTTATGGTTTAAACATTGATGGTTTGAGGAAATATTGTTCCAAAAAGGAATAATACACTGCTTTTAATAGTTTCAACTTATTCATTTGTTTTATATGGGATATAAGGTGTGGTTGCAAGTTTATTTTTTGAAATTTTATTTGGAATTAGTTTAAAATTATATTTTTATTTAAATTTTAATATGTCTTATTTATCTTGTTTTTTGCTTTCTCTACTGAATTTACTTTTTGTTAAGGTGAAAAAAACTTATTGTTTAGGAGCAAGTAAAAGTTGCAGGGATCTTCAAATAAATCTTATTACGATATGTTTTGGTCATATTCATGAAATAAGAGCCATAAATATTTGAAAAAGGTCCATTATGTATTCATATTCATCCAATACAACTATAACTCTTTGATATTAAGTAGTATTTTTTTTCTTATCTTAGGCAAAATCTCAGAGGTCAAAAGATATGTATTTTTGAATAGCTTGAATCCAATCAAGATTTGGTTGGTAGATAGGTGATATAAGTCTAGAGATCATTGTATGGGTAGGATGATTTTTTTTATGGGTAGCACCCAAAATATAAAAGCATTCCCCATGGTGGGAACCAAAAAACTAGTAATGGATTATTTTATGTAAATCAAAATACAAGAAAATATGTCAATAGTGAAGGGGGAAAAAGGCCCCTCTTCTATTATAAGGGGATGTTCCCTTTATTGAAAACAAGAAAAATGCTTGAAATAAAATTATATACATTAATCACATTCAAAAAAATTTAGGGGGTTTTAGAAAGGAAGTTTTAGAGAAGAATATAAAGTAAGAGATAAAGAGAGAATATTATAGAAAAATAAATAGTTATATGCATGCAAATACAAATAAACTCATATTTTGATTAAAATGTAAGGAAGGAAATCATAAGAGAACTACCAATATGATATTATGTAATTTGAAATTGAGAAAAATAAAGATTAACATGCATTAAACAATAGAATAATAAATGCAAGAAAAAAACAACAAAATACATAGTTATTTCAAAGTTATCTTTGTATTATCATATAAATAAAGCATAAAATTTTTCATTTAAACTCTTTCTCTCTAAAAAATATTTAAAAATGTGAATAAGTCTTGTTACAATTAACTTCAGTCTTATTTATAACAAGAGGATGTAACTATTTTAGAACTAATTGTTTCTTGATGTAAATATTATATTTTTACATACTTTTTCACCTTATTCACATTAAAGGTGAAAGTAATACATTTTGAGTTATAATGGAATTACAAAAATTACAATGAAGAAATAGAAGAGAGAGAAAATGAAGAAGTTATACAAAGAGAGAAATCTAGATAGGATAAGAATATTTTTGGCTTGTTGTTGTAGATGAAATTTGATCCTCTCCCTATGATGAATTCAACCTATAAATTATAAATTTCTATACAACTACAATAATTCCATCTTATTTTGGAGTGATGATATTGGCTAATTGGATTAACCATGTGTTTACAACCTTTTTAGCCTTATCAATTCCTTTGAATGAGTTTGGAATACTTTCTAAATTTTATAAGGTCACAATGAATGTCTCTTAGCTTATCCATGGTTTATATGTTTAAAGCATTAGTGTCGTACACCTCTTAATTTTTGAATTTTTGAAATCATTATTTTAGCTCTATATCTGTGCATGGTTTATATTCATCTTCCTTTAATAACTCATAATATATAGCCTAAATGTGTAAGATTATTTCATATTTTATATCATTAAAATATATTTTTTCACACATAGGTATTCCAATGCATCATCTAGGGCATTTATTTATCTAGGGCCCATGAGGAGACCAAGTGGATAACCTACATAAATGAAATTAAAGGGTTTATTTGTGTAAGAAAATTATGAAATATAAAGGATAAACAATTTTAGTATGAAAATAAATAAATAAATATAAGAATAAAATGGATAAACCATGTATAACTATAATATAAAAGTTGAATTATGTTAAGTTTTGTATAATATCTAAGAGATCAGATGTTTGGTGTCTACAAACTCCCTAGTTTCATTCTTTTCTAAATTTTTCCTATACAAAGAATAGAAGTGTATATTAATATATAGAGGACAGAGATGAAGTATATATTGAACTGATATAAGGATTAAAGAAAGAACCACTTCATAACCAATGATTATGGTGATGCCACTAACTATAATTACTAAAAAACTATGAGATACACTATTGACACTAGGAGATATGAAATAACACTAAGAGTCAATTATATATGAATAATTATCATGTGGGTGATAAATTTAATGCCAAATCTAATAATGTAATTATAAATTTAGATGATAAATAATGATGAAATGTGTATGGCCTAGTGTCCCAAATCCCCCCAGATCAGTCACCCCTCTTTGAAAAGTAATTATTTTTATTACATGTAGTTGTGGTAATAGATGTGGAAAAATATTAGTAACCTACATGTATACAAACCATTTTCCTTCAAAAGGAACTTAACCTGGTTTCTTATCTAGAAGAAAAGGATATATTTTCAATGTATCCATTTGGCATGGGCATTAATGTCTTGGTTCAATTATAATAGAGTGATACATTATAGATTGACATTTATTTATTAAAGAGTCTCTACAACATATAGACTATTTATTAAAGGTGGAAAGTAATGGAGTTATATTTCTACTTTGAATAATAGATGTAACCTAATTTAAGGAGGACCGTTGAGCCCAAAATATTTATATCATAATTTCTTGGTGATGGTATAGGGCCAATACCAAAGTGGTCAAAGCTTTCAATAAGGTCTTTTTAGTCACATATTTTTTAGGTGTATCCAAACTTGATCATAAAAAAGGTATGTGGTGTTTGATGCTTATCATGAAACTAAATGTATTTAACATTATCTTATTGCATAATGGTATAAATTTTTGTTTAATATACTAAATATTCTCGAGGAATTGAATAGACTTGTCATCTTCCTTTTGAGTTAAAGGGGTTGTTATTGTTGATGGTAGGATATGATAAGAAATGTCGATGGGTGTTAGAGGTTAAAAACCAAACCAGACCTGAAAGGGATGTGTGAGTTAGAGTTGTGGAAAGATATATTATATCTTTTCTAAATTAAAATTAGGATTTCATCCAAAGTTCACTACTTCTTTGAAATGTGCAATCTAAGAAGGTGAACTATCATCTAGTTTACTACTACCATCTATCTATCAGTCTATAGATGGAATGTGGTAAACTTGTTCAACTTTGTGTCTAGTATAGACTAGGGTGAATTATATAAATTAATCAAAAACCTTTTATATCTATCATAATTGATAATTTTTAAGATTCCAAAGTGGATCCAAACATGCTAAAATTATAGTTTTTCTATTTCTAGATCCAATATTTATTTCTTACAAGGTATTAAAATTTTCATATTTTACAATTTATTAACTAATACACAAACATAATCATTACCATGTTTGGTACTAGGGAATACTAAGAGGAAATCCATATAAACAAATTCCCATGGTATCATTCGAATTGGAAGTGATGTTTATAAAGTTTGATTAATTTTTCCTTGATTATAAACTATGTGTGTGGTACATGATTTATAGTATTTTGTAACATATAACTTGAGGTGTGGCTATAATAAGTAATTTTGTAAAGCCATAAGGATTTTTTAAACACCAAAGTGTCTTAAAACATTTATAAAATGAGCTTCTCATATCTATTTATATATTTGTATCATGCATAATGCATAAGTGTCAAAGGTGATTTAGGATCCCAACTTGTAAGCAGAAATTTAAGACTAAATTACCACAAATAATTATTTTATATAATATGTAAAATACATGTTGACAATTTGGCCTCCCAAGCCAAATGTAAACCCCTACAAGCAAAAAAATTCAATGAAACCCCTTCAGATATTGTACATAGTGGTTTACAGCTTGTCATGGTCCTCTCTCATCTTCTTAAAAACCTTGTTATCATGGTTTAAGGTTTCATGTTTGTGTTAGATCATGCTCAAGAGATTATCATATGTTATAAGCTATTTTGGGTAATTAGGTGATGTGCTAGTGGTCATGGTCATCCTTAGATGAGTAGAGAGTTATCAAAGTGATATTGAGGTCTATAAAGTGGTCTAAACATTATGTGACAAGTTTAAGATCTCTTAGAAAAAGTTAATGTAATTTGGATATTTTAAGGTTTATGGTTCTCATAGTATATGAGCTTGTTTTAAGCCATTCCTTGAGAAGAGACCCTAAAATAAATATGGATAAGATGTCAACCTTTTCTAAGAAATAACATGAGTTTTGAGTTGTATTTAAGCTCATTATCTATGGTATACTCATTCAAGCCTATCCAAAGTATTGGTTCACCCTCCAAAGTCATCAAATGATGCTTTAAACATGATATATAAGTCATATTGCATTTTAAATATTTGAAAGTAAATTTTTTTGACATCAATTACATTATGAATGACCTATAAAGAGTTTTATTACCATCATGAAATCATGACAAGGAAGTTTCATATGCATAAAGGTCCATTTTAGGGGTCAAATCCACTTTCCACTCATCAAATAGGCCCCACATGTGGGAAACCATGACCTTTCAACCTCCAAGCTATACCATAGGTTTTGTAACATAGTTTGAATTTCATTTTCAATCCTCCCATCCTCAAATGGCATTTCAAAGTCTGAATCATGAGGAAATGAAAGAAAATTGTAGGTTTTGTAGGATTTCATACTTATAGGGATATGTAGAATATAACCATGACTAGAGGGAGTTATAAATATGTATAAGGGAATTATTTTATGAATAAAGTGAAGATATCCATGAGTTTAAAGGCTATAAAGTTTAAAAATGGGTCTACTTCTTCCATCAAGATCTTTGGTAGCTCAAGATAGCTTTCAAGTTTTTGATCAGTCTGTAAAAGAAAGAGAAAGTGAGGATATGAGACTTTGGGTAGAGGAATGGGTTTTATTGACATTCCAATTCTTATAATTTTTCTACAAATTCATGAAATATACTCTATGAATAATATTTAATAACTTAGGTAGTCAAAATATCTTTTAAATTTGTGTAGGGGTTAAAATTGCATCAATTTTTGTGTACTCTTAAAATGATTTTATAAATTTGTGTTTTTATGTATGTTTTAGAAGTCCATAGGGTCCTTACATGATATTACCCACCCTTGGTTCACACATACAAGGGTTTGGGATAAAATAAATGTTCATGTTTTCATTTTTACATATTGTAGACAAGTTTCTTCATGTTATCAAGCTTTAGTGCATGAAAATGGAGGTGAATGATGTTTTAAGTTGTAGGATGGGTTACTTGAAGCCTTTAAATAATTCTACACCTCCTAATATTAGATGATCCACAATATGGTCAAGTAAAACCTTTGAGGTCCTATCTCCAATGTGACTATCATGTGTGTATTGTTATCTCTTTTACAAGTGAAAATAAGGTAGATGTAGATAGTCATAAAGTTATTTCAAGACACATAGGTACCTCATTCTTGAGTCATGAATTTTATGTTTCAATTATGAATCTCAATATGATATACCCTCAAATACCATCCTTACCCTTAGCCTATTTTTTAATGACAAGCCCTCATAATAACATCAAGCCTATGGTGTACACTAACAAATGGAGTATGGACTATTAGGATGGGACCTAAAGAATGAAAAAGGTATTAAAGGACCTTGTGGAGTCATAAGTTTTTATAAATAAGTGTATAAATGGAGGAATTAGGATCAAATACACCAAACTCACTCCAAAAGGAGACAAGCTCAATCAAAGTCCCATTGAGTGAACACAAGCTTATAGGGTAGGTGAAGAACTAACATTTGATGATGTTAAGAATGTTTTAGGGGGTTAGGAGTGGTATAAGGTCATAATTATACTTAGGTCATCCAAGTGAGTAATCAACATCATTCATCTCTCAAATGACTACTCACAGTTAGGGGCTTAGGACTGCAACCTACCAACCTGACTATAGGTAAAGAGAAAGTCAAAAGAGCCCTCTTTGAGGTTGAAAGGGGCATGATAGAGACAAGAGGAACACACTAAAATTATATAATAGGTAAATATCAGATGTTGAGGGATTATTTCCATGAGAAACCTCACCTCTTTCCCTCTCACTTACAATCCAAAATCCCAAAATTGCATCTACAAGCTTGAATGAAAGATAAGGACAAATTTAGCCAAGGAACCCATTCTAGGGAGCCTTACAGGTGTATAAGGTTCAATGGGACTGAAAATGTATGGAATAAATGATGTATGTTGTGTATGGTAAGAGGTTACCAAAAATGAGATACTAACCACACCTACTCAAACAAGACACAAGATTATCACCTATAGGTATTGTAAGAGAAAGTGTAACTATGTGGAAACCTATGTGGAATTGAAGGGTTAGAGTAGAAACATAGGACCTAAGACTTATTATATTAAATCCATAAGTCAAAAATATTTTATTGGGTCCTTAAGACATTAAAAGGTATTGATAGACTAAACAAAATTAGTTGGTTACCTACAACCAAGCAGGCAGGTAGGGTCATTAGGCAAAATGGAGAAAGATATGAGACACCACACAAAGAGATAAGGTAAAGGAGTGATATCATAGTCTCATAAAGTTATTAAATTAATTATCATGGTATTTAAACCTTTGATATAATATAAGTCTTGGATGGCCTAATTAGCCTTAGTTGGACCTCAACAATTAGTTACTATTAAGGTTAAAAGAAAGAGAGCTAGAGTGTTGAATCTTGTAGGCATGTGAAACATACGATGAATAAAGGTTATATGACTTTCTAAAAAAGTGATCTCAAGTTCCCCCATTGATATTTTTTTATCCATTTAATATTTTTTAAGTGAGACTAATGACATATTAGGTCTATTAGGCTGAAAACATATATAAGTAGGCATGTGCTTAAAAATTGAAGGCATTCGCATGTTTTAGTGGTCCTTAAGAGTTGAAACCATATAAGGAGGGAAGTGAGAGAGGAATATAAATTTTTGATTATTATATAATATTTAAGGTGAGGTTTTAAGTCACTTAATTAGTCCCTTATGGCTACATATTCATAACTTCCCACAAATAATAGGCATGACCGTATAAAGAGTATTCATGGTTGAAGGAGGCTCAATCCAAAGAATGTTACAAAATCTTGAGAATATGTTAAAAAGGCTAAAAATTAATAATAATAAGTAATATAGTAAGGATATTAGGTACTACCAAGGTCCCTAACACCAACTACCCAAACACTAAGGCTAGACAGTGACTTAGGCAAACCTACATAGAGGAAAGAGGTAGAGATGATGTCTTGAACAAATAAAGACAAGTATAGAAGATGGATATTGGAATGAGGATGATCCTATGACAAAATTAAATCTACAAATGCATATATATGTGGGTGAATTTACGAATCCCAATCTAAGACTATAAGGCCTAAACTCTTCCTTAGTTCTCGAGACCCCACTTTCACTTCAAGGGTAGATCCAAACCTCTAAGTAGACCTAAGGTAATCGGTGAGTTAATAAAGATTTTTCAGACCATAATGGAGGTTTTTTAATTAAGGGAACATAATTAAATTTTATAACTTAGTCTTAGCACCTTTTTGAGATTTATTAATTAGGTAGACATGTCGATTTGTCACTTTGAACACTCGTATCTTTCACCACAGAGGGATTCAAACTCTTGGATCTTAGGGGAAGTTAGGAAACCCTATGGAATCAAGATAATTAAAGGATAATTGGGATTTAGGGACCCAAATATATGAACAAATGTTAACATCATAAAATTCATAAATTACCTAGTAATGATCTTGAATCACACCATCTTTTGTTCATATCTCTCTATAAAATATGCATAGGACCTAGAGATTTTAAGGATATTTTAGGGGGTATGTGGGATATATGTTCATGGAAAGAAGTTTTGTTTTAGAGGTCTGCACTCTATGAACCACCATTAATATGGTCAACCTTCAAAACTTTGATTAAACCCTAAGACATACCCAATTTGGGAAAACATGGTATATTTGTAATCAAACACCCTAGATTGACTTAGAAAACTCTTGAATCATATGTTAAACTCAAATTAGGTCTTACTCATGGTATTGGTCTTTATGGATGACTGTATAGACGTGTCAAAAGTTATTATTTTATAAATATTTGAGTAGAGGATAAGGTGTAAGGTTATTTAATAAGTTTTAAAACATTGAGGAAGGTAATTTGAGATTTATTTCACCTCTCCAAATCATCAAACACTCACAAGTTTCCTTGAAAACACTCTGATAGGTTTGCACCAAATAGGCAGTCTACAAAGGCTAGTAGAAGGTAACCTAGTCACCTATATTAGCAAAGTTGCAAGTGTATATTGATTTTAAATATTATGTCATGAGGTAAAACAATTATTCATATCTAAATAATGATAATTTACCTATTTTATAGGTTTTTTTCAAGTTTCATGGCCACCAAGCACCTAATACTAAACCACTAGGCCTAATTTCCTAAGTATGGCCTAATTGGTTAACAAAAACAAGTGTAGGTTGGCATGGGAGACTATAGATTGGGTCATATAGGGTGATTACACCATATAACTAATGATATAAGTTTAGTAGGGAAATTATCCATGATAATTATGAAGGAAAGGGTAGTTTCATAACCTAGTCAACATGCAAAGAGAAGGGTGGGATAGTTAATGACCCATGAGGGATATTTGGGGCATAATGTACATGTGTAACTATCAAAAGGGAAGAGGTGTCTAGTTAAATGGTGTGTTCATGCTTTGAAATATGTCAAATAAGATTGAACTAACCTCCTATTGGTGTTATAAATTGTACTTTAACTGAGTAAGGAGATTATTCAAATCTTCGTACTCAAATCTAGTCTAACATGGGAATGATCCTAGGTTGTGGGTATCATAAACTTGTGTTAAACCTATAGACAAGGCTAGATTACTTATAAATATCTTGCCTAAACTAGACCTTATCTAATACTTGCTTCGAAAAGAGATTGGGAAATACAATAATATATGAAAGCTTGTAAATGAGGTGATGAACCAATAATTGGAACACTTATGCTTTAAAAAAGAAACAATATGAAACACATTAAATACCAAATAAAATTAGTCTCACATGATTATTTCATAATAAGGCATGATTCATTTATCAAAATAGCATGAGAGGGTAGATATCCACTTTTAAGCTAAACAACAAACTATAAATTGCACTTATAATGACTTGTGAGGATTACAAAACACTTCATGAAGGTGAAAAAACTTAGATGTAGACAAGGAGTATACATTCACTTAGCTATAGTACTTTAATTCATATAACACACTTCAATCTAACTAAAAGAAATGGTGGAATTCTATTTTTATTACATCAAAAGGTGTTATAATGCAAATTTTGGCATAGCCTAACCGAGCTAAAGCATAAGATTCTATCATCTAAAATTTCATAGATTTATTGTCTATAAATTTCAAAGAGTTATACATGTGGTAGAAGTTGGAACATATATATATATATATATATATATATATATATAATGAAGAGAGAGAGAGAGAGAGAAGAGAGAGAGAGAGAGAGAGAGAGAGAGAGAGAGAGAGAGAGAGAGAGAGAGAGAGAGAGAGAGAGAGAGAGAGAGAGAGAGAGAGAGAGAGAGAGAGAGAACTGCGATGTATTAACACAAGTTTGAGGATGTTGACTCATAACCTTATCAATAAGGAACAAATTCTGTAAAAGGATTGAATGCCCATTATCCTTATCCAGCCACTCTGTCCCCTTCTTGGAACTCCATGTCATCATCTATCTAATCTTATGATGAGGACCATGCCTTGGAATTGAAAAAATTATGCCACATCTACTTTGGGTAGTTGTAGGCACCTGATTATCAGAAATGTGACCATGTTGATAGATGAGACAACTCTCTATAATCATATTTACATCTGTATTTCATCTAATATCAAACACAATTCCATTACAGGTGAAAACCATTCCAATTATTAGTCTTCACATAGTCACAATATCCATGAAAACCTACAAACTACTTGACCTTGCATCACAATCACTAGTCCATCTTCGATCTTTGTATTTGGTCATAAGACCTATCTTACCTATAAAACCTATGAGAGTCAAGGATGGGGCCACTTTAATAGATATATAAATTTCATAACATATTTACTGATTCAAATAGGTCTAAATAGACCCTATTTATCTCTGTAAGGATTGATAATTCACTATATGTATGGATCCCCTTAAAAATGGTGAACATAGTTACAAAAATAACCTTGCAAGTTTAAAATATTTGAATTAGAGGTCCATATTAAGTCTTAATGGTAATCCTTTATTTTTTTGATCACCTTGGATGCATCAGTGTGTCCCTTTAATGGCACTTAGTTGAGTTATAATGGCAAAAGCATGACCCTGTAAGACCTTATTTGATTTTTTCAAAAAATGGTTCTTAGTTTGACTCCTACTTCAAATTTGACCATTGAATATTACTCAAGCCAATAAAAATGCTCCAACCTACCTTTACTCCCATTGGTCTCACAGATCCTTGATGACTTCTTTAATACTCTTACACTGTAAGATCATGATTTATGAGTGAACATGGTCCATTAATTTTCTATCAGCTTGAACATGCTCATGCCACTTATCAATTATGCATTGATCTCAAGATCTTGTTATCAGTCTACTACTTTATGCACTTATGCCACATGGTTGCCTCTCAAGCTCCTTCACCTTTTGATCTCTTGTGCACTGTTGGATCATGATGTATGATCAAACACCAACTACTAGATTTGATGGGACCCATTATTTGAAATCAAATGGCTACTTCACAAGCTCAAAATTGACATCCACACACCAATCATTTAATGTTTGCATAACCATATTTTATGTCTGCATGACCATCAAATTCAAAACATATAGGATTTGTAATATGTCTTAAGTTTGATGTCTGCACAACCATCAAATACATCCATATGAGGGTCAATAATGTTCACACTATCATCACTTTTTAGACTCAAATGGATTTTTTGTCATAGCTTGATTTTGATGTCTATGTAAACATCTCCCATTATTTGACCAAATTTAAAATCTTAGATCTGGAAGCTAAAAGGTCATGGAGGCACCAAATTTTTAGGAGATGTTCTTGATATTAAAAGGATTGTGCCCACTTGATCCACTAGTTCCAAGAGATTTCTAAGTGTGTTTACAAAGTATTTAAGTGAGATAACTTGGGTATTTTACATGAATTTCCTACACCTATCACTAATCATTTGAACCTAAATGGTTATTTTACAGATCTCAAACTTGACATTAGCATAAATGTTTTATGCTATATGCCCAAATTTGATGCTCCATAACTTGAGCTAGAAATCTCACACAGGCATGAAACTTGTAGAACATGTTCCTCACATAAATAAATCTATGTAACAATTTTATTTTATCTCATAATAATTCTTAAGGTGTATTTATAAAATGCTCAAGTGATCTAGTCCATTTTTTTCTCTATGACATCTTGGTAATGGTCTGGATCTTTAAAGTTGCACATTCCATCTTTTACTCAATATTTCAAGGCTTTGATGATATTCTAAGGCTCATGAAACCTAGTTCATGTTCCCAAATGCTTTGAAAACCATGAAACCTACTTGGACCTTTCATCTACAATTGTAGACCTATCTGTTGAAGATTAATTAGATCACACTTCAAGCTTGCTTAAAGTGTTTCAATTTTTTTAAAAAAGCTATATGATCTCTACTTGAGGTCTATCTACTCCTTATGAAATTGGGTAACACTTTAATCAAGATCCTTCTCATCTTATGGATTCTTGTACTAGGCACATTTGGTATGTAGACCAAATTGGGTCAACATCTTTGTTGACTTGGCTAGGTAGCATGCCTATTATGCTTGAGGATTTAGACCATCTCTATGACACTTGGATCATTTACATTATACATGGATATCCTTTTGACTTGAAAATACAAATATTTACACCAAATATGGAAATAAACAAACTTTAAAGGGATGTTAACCTAATAAAGCAAAATCAACTAGCCTAATAAAAATCTATGTAAAAAAGCACTTATTTAGGACAAAACAAAAAAAACTAGACTAACTAACAAAGAAAAACATGATCCACTTAGATCAAAAGGGAATTTTATGAACTCACTCATTCTAAGAGACTATATAGGTTACAAAGCAAGGTGTTTATTTAACATAACCTTTGATGAGTGACTCTTCTTGCCTACCAACTCTCTTAGCATCTCCTTGAATTATTAATCAATAACAAACCAACCACATATAAAAATAAACTCATCTTTTACTTCAGGATATTTTTCATACTATTTGTCGATTATAACCTTGTTAGGTGATACCACATCTATACATTGCCCTTGAGTGACATTATCTTTCTTTCCATCTATTGAAAATTCATCAATATATTCAAGGAGTTTTGAATAGTTAACCCATTTGATATCATGATCTTGAATGAGTGAATCTTAATCAAAATTTTCATAAACATGCTCTTTGATGGGAAACCTATCCTTACTAATCTCTTTAATCTTTTATAGTGATTCAAGTTATAGCTATCAATCATATTTTTGCTCCTTGTTTTGATCAAATTGAATAGGATTAGATTTAATGGTACCTTCATCTTGATCAAGTAGAGATATCTCAAACTCATTTATGATTTTAACTTATACCAATTTCTCGTGGAGTTATTTCAAAATAAAACCAACCTTATCTTGTATACTTGAGATAACTTCTTCAAGATCACCTATAACCTAATTTTTGACTTATACCTCAATTAAAGTATCAATGAGTATAACTTCATAATACACACTTGAAACATATTATTCACATTCTCTAAGAACTTGACTTGTAGTTGTAACCTCTCTCTCTCTCTATCTCCCATAAAATAGGCTCCTCCTGAGGAAGGGAGATGTTGAGAGGGTGATGAAATTCATTTTTTTTGAGAGGGAGTATGAAGTATGGAAGGTTGATCATTATCATATTTTGGGATCTTGAGGATTATTAAATCATCTAGGTAATTTTGAAGAGGATGGAAAGAGAAAATTTAAGGCCTTCACATTCTTCTCCTTCCACTTGGCCATCACCTCATCAAAATCTAAAACCTCCTTGTCCTCGTAGACAACTTGAACCTGAGGTAGAAGTAAGGAAGAAGTGGAAATATAAGAAGGTTTAGTCTCCTTGATAGGAATATGGATAAATTTTTGAATATTCTCTTAAATCCAATTAAGAAGCTCCATTGGATCACATTGGGCATGGATAACAACTTTATGAGAATAAGGAGCACAAAAAGATTGGTAAGGAATACAAAAGGGTTATTGAGACTACTAATCCAACTCAATTTTTTACCTCTCCAAAGCCTTTGTCTTCTCTAATAAAAAGGTAAATGAATCATGCCTCTCCTATAGATCATTATACACATTTATAAATATACCATTCACTTCCTCATACTGGGAATTTGAACATACTTTTCTAGTATATGCTAGAATTTTGAGCTCTATATCTTCCATCCTTTCTTGGAGACAAGGTTTCTCATGTGCAACATCATATCCATATGGGAAAGGTGAAATATGGTCATGATATTTATATGGTTCATAAGCAAGGTAAGAGTAATGATTTTTTTAATAAGTATCATAAGAAACATGATAAGGCTCATCGTAGCTTTGATAAAACTCTTAGTAAGGTTGACTAGGCTCATAAACAGGATCATATGGATCATGGAAAGGATCATATGATCCATTATATGGTTTATATCAAGGTATTTCATATGTATTTTCCTCATACATAGCCATGAAAATAACATTAAAATAATGAAATAAAAATAGACTTACTTCGAAACTGCCTAGAATTTCAAAAATAATTGTTTGAGCTTGGGATCACCAAATTCTTTATGAAGAACACTGATACAACTATAGTTTCACCAAGACCAAATATTATGTGTCCCATAGGGTTTGAAAAAACTATATGGTGTTCTATTTTTTCTATTGATAAGGTTTACCTTAGTACTTCTATCTTTTGAGTTGAACAATCTTATTTCCAAAATCTTGTAAAATGCTTTTTAGATCTCCAATCTCACTAACTTGATTACAAGGGGTTATAACTTAGTATTTTAGAGATGGAATAAGAGCTATAAATGAGATTTGAGGAAATTGAGGAGGAACAAGTTTCAATTTTGGGAATATGGGCATTAAAGGCCTTAAAGCAAGCTTACCATCTTGTATTAAGCTATTTTATGCTCTTCTGGCAATTTCATAGGCATTTGGTAAGGTATTACCACCCATATAATATATCATGACACATATCATAATTAATGGCCTTAATATAGTACAAAAATGCATAATTTAGAGATGTTCTAACAAATTCAAGGATCTTAATCTAGGTCTTTTGGAATATGAGGTTAAAATCATACATTAACTTATAAGGGTACCTTTGTATGGTAGTTAGTTGTTCAATCAAAGATAGATGATTAGAATTTTATTCAAATTTCATAAATAAGGATTCACCTAACTCATCCCAAGTATAAATATAGGTCAAAGGGATATTTATATACCATTTCAATACTTTTCCCTTGAAGCAAGCAGTAAGTAGTCTAATATCCACATTATCTTGAATAATATTATGAACATAATATAGGTTGTAAACATCTTAGATGTGCTTAATAGTAGTATTTTTATGCCATTATCTTGATAATAAATGAATAATCTTAAGTTAAGACACAATAATATCATCATATTGGGCTAAATTCAGGGGACTATGCCTATTGAATGGAACAAAAACTTGATTCTTGATAACCATTTGGGTAATGGAGATTTAGGTGATGGGGAAAATAAATTGGTCTAGAATAATAGGATAATTAGGATATGAATGTTTGTTTTGAGGATAAGTATTTGTCATATTAAATCTTAATTTTTTATAAAAATTAGAAGGAAGTTCAATGTATTTAAAAGGAGTACCTTTACTTAATGATCTTGTAGTAACCTTTGGCATGAAAACACTATCTAAAAGATGATATGAGCTATGTAACTTGAATTATATTAAAAATTTGATGATGGTATATGTATCTTCCTTTTGTAATTTCTTCGTATTAATCTTCAAACTTCAATTATGCCAAATAAATTTAGTGTCCCATCAACGTGCCAAAACTGTTGGCATTCTAGATTACACCTTAGCTAAGTAAGGAGATTGTTCATCTCTTCCTAGTCAAATATAGTCTAACATAGGAATGACCCTAGGCTATGGGTATCCTAAACTTGGTTCAAAACTATGGATAAGATCAACTTCTTTATGGATCTATCACCTAAACTAGACCTAATCTAACACTTGCTTGGAAAAGAGATAGGAAAATACAATAATATATGAAAGCATGTAAATGGTGTGATGTACCAGTAATTATAGCACTTATAATTTTCATAAGACATACTATAAGACACATTAAAGACCAAATAATAGTAGTCCCACATGAGTATTTCACAATAAGGCATGAATCAGTTATCAAAGTAGTACGAGAGGGTAGATATCTAATTTCAAGCTAAACAACAAACTATAAATTGCACTTATAATGAATTATGAGGAATACCAAGCACTTCATGAAGGTGAGAAACCTTAAATATAGATAAGGATTATACATTCACTTAATTATAGTACATTAATCCATAAAACACACTTTAATCTAGCTGGTAAAATGGTGGAATTCAATCTTTATTACATCAAAAGGTGTTATAGTGCAAATTTTTGGCATAGCTTAAGCAAGCCAAAGCATAAGAGTCTATTCTCTAAAATTTTATATATTTCTACATGTTGTATAATTTTGAACATATATAGAAATAAGGAAGAGAGAAAGATAAATGTGATGTATTGCACACCTTCGAGGATGTTGACTCATGACCTTATCAATAGGGAACAAATTATTTAAAAGAATTGAATTACCATTATCCTTATCTAATATATAGGTCCCCTTCTTGGAAATAAATATCATCATCTATTTGGTCTAATGACGAGGACCATCTCTTAGAATTGATATAATTATACCACATCTGCTTTGGGTGGCCATAGTACCTCCTTATAAAAAATGTGACCATGTTGATAGATGAGACAACCCTATATAATAATATTTAGGTTTGTATTTTCTCTAATATTGAAAATAGGCCCATAATAGGTGAAAACCAATCTAATTATTAGTTTTCACACAATCAAAATATCCATGGAAACTTGAAAACTACTTGACCTTGCTTGATAATCATTAGTCCATCTTCAATCTTTGTATCTGGTCATAAGACATATATTACCTCTAGAACCTATGAGAGTTGAGGATGGGGTCACATCGATATATCTATACATTTCATAGCCTCTTTATTGATCCAAATAGGTCTAAATACACCCACTTTATCTCTGCAAGGATCAAGAATTCACCATATGCATAAATACCCCTAATAATTATGAACACAGTCATAGAAATAACCTTAAATGTTACTATTGACCAAATTTTGTCCCTTTGGGTCAAAATTGGCCACCCATATATGAAATCTTGACCATATAATTCTATATATTTTGGCTAGATCCAGTATGTAGAATTCCTTTGGAGGAGGTGTTCCACACAAAACCCATGGCAAAAGTACAAGTGTTTATTATTTTGGAGGTTTTTTTTTGGGTTTTTTTTTAAGTGTCAGGAATTATTTTAGACATATTTTCCAAAGTAATTTTCCCTAAGGGTATCTTTTTTTAGGCTAAGGGTTATAATTCTTTTAGGAAAATTGTCTACTTTAATTTTTTTGAAGGGTATTTCAATTTTTCCAAAGGGCATCCTGCAATCCTTCCAAATGGGTGTTTTCAAAATTTTGAAGGTATTTTTCTCAAAGAAAGGGCCTATTTCAAAGCCAAAAGTTACTTTACAAAAACCCAAAGGGTATTTTCCTTTTGGAAGGGAATTTTACAAAAACTTGAAGGGTAGTTTAATTTTGAAAGAGTATTTTACAAAAACTTGAAGGGACAATTTTCCTTTTAGAAGGTTCATTTGAAAGAACTCCAAATGTCTATTTCTAGAAATATAAAGGGCACTTTTATCCATAAAAGGGAAAAGGGACCATTTAAATTTTTTTTGAAAGAAATTTTCAAGAACTCTAAAGTTCTATTTCTCAAAAGCCAAAGGGCACTTTCCCTTTGGAAAGGGCACTTAGCAAAAGTCCAAAAAATTGTTCACATTGAAAAAAGGCTAAGTCTAATTTTTTCAAACATTTTGTTTGATATAAGGGGAAATAAAAAAAATTGAAGAACTTTGGTTGAAGACATTAAGTCTATGGGAAATTTCCCAATGAATAAAATTTTGAGGGAAATAGAAAAGTGTTTGAGGAAAATATCCTAAAGGAATTCATGACGGGTCCACAAACATCAACTTTACGGTCATGGTCTAATCGTTGGAATTATAAATCTTAGCAATAACATAAGGGTAAATTTGGAGGTGATAAATGGTAGAATCCTAATCATATAGTGTATAAAAATCAAGAATAAAATAGGTAGGTTGATGGTTTGAGTCATTACTTACAATAGACCAAATCAAAGGGCTTCCATGAAATCATAAACATAGGTGTCTAGAGGATGGCTAATAAATAGGGAAAGTAATTTATAACCAATGAAATGAATTCCATTTCCCTCAAGTAGTGCTATGTGTTGGCTCTATTGTTGATAGTTTTAAATGTTCATGAATGGTCTCTGATGGAGGCAGTTTTATGAAGGATGATAGAAGAGTCATTGTAGAGTTTCAAAAGAGTGCCACAATTTTACATGGACATCTATCTCAAGATACATTCATTGTCTACTTCCCACTCAACCATACGTGTAGTGTAAATATTTCTATTCTTAGGCTTGAACATATTTTTCTATGACCTTTGAGTTTCTCTCTTTATTATTCTAGGAAGTTCTATAAATTGGGCCCTTTTGGCCATTCTATGAAAGTACTCCACTTGGGTATGGTGAAGCCCTACCAAAGTTTTATCTTGAATCAATAAATATAGTTGTTTCTTAGCTCATTAAAGGATTATCTTAGTTTATGTGATGATTATTATCTTGTGCAAGTGTGTCTTAACTTACCTTCACATGTCAATTTTCTTAGTACCTTGTGAGTTCAAAGACTTCTCTTTACAGGTCATCAAGAAGTGTCAAATGGAGTTGCAGGTGTAGTGAATATTTTTTACAATAGTGCATCTTATAATTCCTATTTCTAATTCTAATTATCATAATCCAATTCCAAGACCTCATGTTAAATCATTGATGCAAGAATAAGGTTGTTATTGGATGTAGTGTATGTTAGGATTCTCTTGGTTCAAAGTACATGTCATGAGTAGAGTAGACATTTGGTGCATCAGCTCTAGTAGAATAGGATTAATTTTCATGCTATTCTTAACCCTTTTCATTCCCCAAGTTGTTAGTAGTAGGAATATGAGCCTAAATGATGCATCAAGGGGAGATATCCCATAATCTAGAGATCCACCCCCCCCAAAAGGGATACCCATAGCCTTAGGGTGGTTCCATTATGTCACTTGAGTGAGGAAAAGATTATCTCATATCCTCATTGGGTGCATTCAAGTGACAATATATTTTGACATGCTTGATGGGACTATTGATTCCATTCCTTAATGAGTTTTGGTGTTCTCCTCAAGACATCAACCTTTAGAGGTAATTATAATAAACATCAATGGTGAATCCATGTACATATCTACTAGTTGAGCAGCCTAGATATACCAATTGAAGTTATTTTTTTGTTCCATACTCTTTTGTGAAGTGATTCATGGAGATTTTTGAGTTTGAGCTTGTTTTAACATAATTTGAGGAGTTATGTCTAACTTTGCCTCTTTCTCTTGATTATGAGAAAGTTCTTGTCCAACATTATCATGATCCTCATCAAGCATATGTTGCCAATGACCAAACCTATAAATTTTATGCTCCATCTAGCCCACTTATCTCTCCTCGAATCCATTCCATTACTAGTTTCAAAATATCTCTCCTTGGTTACCAATAATATATTATAGACCTTGACACTAGGTGTGGTTGTGGTCAGATTATCCCTAGCATTTATGTCAAGAGTGGGAGGGAAGATTTGGAGTAAGTAAAAAAGGAATGGATCCCTATAGATAAACCTAGTTGGCCATGTATTTATAATGATATGCTTGATATTTATGGTTTGATATTCCACCTAGAAGAAATGTTGAGAGCTTATGAACAACCTCCATCTTGGTAGCCTCAAGGTGTCCCAAATTCTTTATCCTTTCCCTAAAACTTTTCCTATTGGAAACCCATTCAAGAAAGTAGCCAAGGGAAAGAATATATCATGATGGAGTAGGCTAACACACTTGGGGAATATCATGAAGAATAAAAATTGAGTTTTAAATCTCACCTTGAAAGGGAAATTGAGTTGGTAAATTAGATGTGGATGAAACCTATCATGGCAGCTAAAAGTGAATTATCTAAACCTAATTCTCTAACTTGAAATCAAGGTGCCAATACCAAGGAAACTCTAAGTTTCCTAAACATATATTTTACCCCTTCATCATCCCCTCAATCCCATGAAAATATCCTTGAACCTACCTTCCCAAGATGGAAAGATGTGATGGCAACTCATGAGAAAAAGAGTAAGTCGTGTTTAAATGGAGATGTTTTTAGGGAAGAGACATTGGGAACCATTCAACACCCTTCCACCCCTCCTCAAGAGACCATTGAATCCATCCTTCCACCCCCTCTAACTAATCAAGGTTGCCTTTCTAATGTGGATAATTCTCTTGCTACATGGGAATCCCCTTTGGCTAATCTCCCTATCTTTGAAGTGCCTAAGGTTGATGTCACTAAAAAGGAGGATGAGATTGAAATATCAGATTGGAATGAGGATGAATAATCGTAGAATTATTGTGAGGATAAATCAGGTTGTGAGGACATGAAAGAATATTCACCTTGTGTTGGGAAAGATTCCTTGGAACAAGTTCTCTTGGACTCTAAAGAAGAAGAAGAAATGGCCTTTTTGTCTCTCCTTTTCATGATCCATGACAAAAAAAGGATGATGACCTATGGAGAAGATTTGAAAGAATATGTAATGAATTTTAAACTCTAAAATAACATACAAACTCCTTGAGCTAACTAGTCATGGCAAGCAAAAAGAGGTGGCTCAAAAGGAGGACATGTGGTAGATTTACATGCAAATGTTCTAAGAGTATGAGGAGGAAAAGACCAAGTTCCTAGACAAGTAAGATCAATATGAGAGAAAACAAATACATGTTGAAGAGAAGCATCATGAATATAACTTGTGTAATAATAGAGAAATCTATGATGATTTTAGGCCTTTGGAAGATAACGTGGAGATTATCTCTACATCCACCTATGCAGCCAACTCTAACAATCTTCATGAAGAATGAAATCAAGAAAAACCTTTAAATGGTTTTGATACAATGATCCTTGGAGAGTTTGAAGAGTTTTGAGAATGGAAAAGGATTATTAGATCCTTCAAGGAGAGATGAACTTTCAACAATCTACTCCATGCATAGATTTTTAGATTTTTCATGTTAAGATGAAAGGGTAATAGCTTGAGGCATGATTTGAGGTTCAATATTACATTTTATACTTTGAAAATATATGGGAGATGGATCCATTGTATGATGAATGAAGACAAAGAGAAAATAGGTAGCAAGAGTCATCTAACACCCCATCTAAGAAGAAGCATGCCTAACACACTCACTCATCTAGTGAGGAAGGAGACATAAGATACTTCCCTTTTTATCCATGAAGGAAGGTATAATCAAGATAAATGTACATATTTTTTTCCTTTCTTCTATGTTCATTTTCCCTAAGTGCTAAGTAGTAAATGTGTGTTTGCTTTAGTCTTTTTTGTGTGTCTCTTTCCTTTATGTGTTTGAGGTAGTCAATGGTTGTCTTGTTGATCAAGGTTTTGAGTCATGTTTAAGGTTTCTTATTTATTTTAGTCCTTAGATGAATCTATGCCCAATGGAATAATTAGGCTACTAGTCTAGTCAGTATAGTAGGCATACTACCCTTATGAGTCACAAATTTGTTGATCAAATTTTGGCTCTTCAGGTCAAATTTGGGCACCCCTATATGAAAGCTCAGTCATCTAAGTCTATAACTTTTAGCTATGTCCAATATGTAGAATTCCTTTAGAGGAGGTGTTCCACACAAAACCCATAGCAAAAGTACAAGTGTTCATTCTTTTAGAGGTTTTGTTTTTAGGTTTTTTATTTAAGTGTCAAGAATTATTTTAGACATTTTGTTCGAATTAATTTTTTGAAGGGTATCATTTTTTAGGCTAAGGGTCAGAAGTCTTTTAGTAAAATTGTCCACTTCAATTTTTTTGAAGGGCACTTTAATTTTTCTGAAGGCAATCCTACATTTTTTTTGAAGGGCATCTTTCAATCCTTCTGAAGGGGTACTTTTAGAATTATGAAGGTATTTTTCTCAAAGAAAGGGCCCATTTCAAAGTTGAAAGGTAATTTACAAAAAATCGAAGGGGTTTTTCCTTTCATAAGGGAATTTTAAAAAAAATTGAAGGGTATTTTCCTTTTGAAAGGACATTTTATAAAAACCCAAAGGGACAATTTTCCTTTCAAAAGGTTCATTTGCAAGAACTCTAAAGGTCTATTTCTAGAAATCCAAAGGGAACTTTTCTTAGAAAAAGGGAAAAGAAACCATTTACAATTTTTTTCAAATACATTTTCAAGAACTCCAAATGTATATTTCTCAAAAATTGAAGGGCACTTAGTAAAAGTCCAAAACATTGTTTGCATTGAAAAAAAGATAAGTCTAATTATTTCAAACATTTTTTTTGATACAAAGGGTAAAAGATTGAAGAAATTTGGATGAAGACATTAAGTCCCTATGAAAATTCCCAACAATTAAAATTCTAAGGGAAATATAAAAGTGTATGATTCAATATCCCAAAAGAATTCATGATGGGTCCACAGACATCAATTTTAGGGTCATAGGCTAGCTGTTGGAATTAAAAATCTTGATGGGAACCTAAGGGCAAACATGGAGGTGACAAATAGCAAAATCCTACGCATATAGTGTAGACAAAGCAAGAAAAAAATATGCAAGTTGATGGTTTGAATCATTTTTGGTAGTATACCAAATCAAAGGGCTTCTACGAAATCATAAACATAGGTGTCTAGAGGATGGTTAGTAGTTAGAGAAAGAATTTTATAACTATCAAAATGAATTCTATTTCCCTCAAGTAGTAATATGTGTTGGGTCTACTATTGATGGTTTCAAATACTCATGGATGGTATTTGATGGAGGCAGTTTCATGAAAGAGGTAGAAGAGTCATTACACAGTTTTGAAAGAGTCTACCATGATTTTACATGGACATCTATCTCAATATACATTAATTATCTACTTTCCACTCAACCATACATGTAATATAACTATTTCTATTCTCAATCCCAAGCATGTTTTTATATGACCTTTGAGCTTCCCTCTTTTTTGTTCTTGAAAGTTCTATAAATTGGGCCCTTTTGGCCATTGTATGAAAAGACTCCACTTGGGTATGGAAAATCCCTACCAAAATTTTGTCTTGAATAAATAAAGATAGCTTTGTTTACTTCATTAAAGGATTCTCTAACTATATTTTATGTTTATTTTCTTGTGTATGTGTATCTTAACTTACCTTCACATGTGAATTTTCCTAGTACCTTGTGAGGTCAAAGACTTCTCTTTGTAGGTCAACAAGAAGTGTCAAATGGAGTTACAGGTGTAGTGAATATATTTTCTAATAGTGTGTCTTATTATTCCTATTATCTAAGTCTTTATATCCTAAGCCAATTTCAAGACCCCATGTTGAAACATTGATGCAAGAAGAAGGTTGTTATTGGATGTAGTGTATGTTAGGATTATCTTGGTTTAAAGTACATGTCAAGAGTGTGAGTAGAGTAGACATTTGGTGTATCACCTCCAATATAATAGGTTTACTTATCATGCTATTCTTAACCTTTTTCATTGCAACAGTTGTTAGTAGTAGGAATATGAGCCTAAATGATGCATCAAGGGGAGCTAACCCCTAATCTAGAGATCCACCCCCCAATAAGGATACCGCCCTGGGGTGGTTCCATTATGTCACTTGAGTGAGGAGAAGATTGTCCCATATACTCATTAGGTGCATTAAAGTGATAATAGTTATAAATATTCAAATTAGAGGTCCATATTAACTCCCAATTATGGTCCCTTATGTCATTAATCACCTTGTTTGTATCAGTCTATTCCTTTAATGCCATTTATCTGAGTTCTAATGGTATAATGATGACCCTGCAAGACCTTATTTTCTTTCATCAAATAATTGGTTCTTGTTTTGCCTCCTTGTTTTAATTTTTCCATGGAATATTGCTTCAGCCAATCAAAATGATCTAACCTACCTTTACTTCAATTGGCCTCACATATCCTTGCTGACTTCTTGACTTATCTCACATCGTAGGATCAAGATGTATGAGTGAATGTGATCCATTAATTTTATATCATCTTGAATGTGTTCATGTCACTTATCAATTTCACATTGATCTTAGGATCCTATTGTCAATCTACTACTTTGTGCACTTACACCACATGGTGGCCTCTTAATCTCCTTATCCTTTTGACCTCCTATGAATCATTGGATCAAGATGTACAATCAAATGCCAAATATTAGATTTTCTAGGACCCATTATTTGAAATCAAATGACTAATTAACAAGATCAAAAATTGACATATGCACACCCATCATTTAACATCTGTGTAACTATATTTGACATTTTCATGACCATCAAATTTAAACTATAATGGGTTTTTGCTATGTCTTAAGTTTGATGTCCATGTAACCATCAACTCTCTATGAAAACATCACTTTTTATATTCAAATGGATTTTTGGTTGTAGCTTGATTTTGACATCTATGCAAATGTCTCCCACTATTTGAACAAATTTTAAATCTTAGATCTGGAAGAGAAAAAGTCATGGAGGCACCAAATTTATAGGAGATGTTATTGATACGAAAAGGATTATGCCCATTTGATCTACTAATTATAAGAGATTTTTAAGTGTGTTTACAAAGTGTTTAAGTGAGATAACTTATGTGATTTTTCATGATGTCCACATACCTATCCCTGATCATTTAAACCTAAACAACTATTTTATATATCTCAAACATGATGTTAGCATGAACATCTTATGTTGCAGGTAAATTTGAAGCTCCATAACTTGAGATAGAAATCTCACATAGGATTGAGAATTGAAAAGCATGTTCTTTGCATGAATAAATCCATGGTGTTATATTATTTTAGATCATGAGAGTTCTTTAGATGTATTTATAAAATTCTCAAGTGAGATGGTCCATTTATTTCTCTATGACAACCTAACAATGGTTTGGTTCTTTAAAATTACATAGTCCATCATTTAATCAATATTTCAAGGCTATGATGATCTTATAAGGCTCATGAAATTTGGTTCATATTCTTGAATGCTTTGGAAATCATGAAACCTACTTAGACCTTTCATCTAAAATTGTAGACTTGTCCCTTGAAGATCAATTAGAACACAATTTAGGCTTTATTAAAGTGTTTCAAACAATTTATAAAAGCTATATGATCCCCAATTAAGATATATCTACTCCTTGTGACATTATTTCACTCTTCAATCAGGATCCTTCTTGGATTTTGGATTATTGGAATAGGCACATTTTGGTGTGTAGACCAAATTTGGTCAACACCTCCACCACTCCACCTAAACACCCAAGTTTCCCATTAGAGACCACCAATACATAGAGGGAGACATATGAGGACTTTGGTGGCTAATGTAACTATTGTATAAGTGGAATATGGTCAATTATAAATTATTATTTACATCCCCATGCTAATTTTCTTCTTTTTCTTCTCATTATTTTATATATTGAGCCTCTTAGGCCATTATACACATCCCTCACCTAGGTATAAGGAAACTCTGCCAGGTTTTGTACTTTGTAAACCTCTTAGACTAATAAATAAACTATTATAGATCCTTCATGTTGGTATCTAGTGTGTTATTTTCTTATTGATATCCATATGTGATAGGTTTCTCTCCCATTTTAGGTCCTTATCTCATCTAGATGCTAGTAGGTGTGATATGTAGGTCATATGGTGTACAAGAGTGTTAGTGATTGAGTTTGAAGTGGAATATGACTGGTAAGTGCCTTAAATCATACCTTATTGTCATGACCATCATGTTATATCCCCCTAACATAACCTCCATGTGAAATTTTATTTCATAAGAACTCTAGGAGATAGTAGTTTAGTTGTTTGTCTAGTTCATTAGTGTTGTTCAAGGTTAAATATAATGGATGAATGATATTGGTGCATCACCATATTTATATTAGGTTTCATTTTATGCATCACTTATATCCATTTTCACCTCAAAATCAATAGGTCCTAGTGATTTGAGCCCTAATAGATGCAACAAGGGATCTAACCCCATAAACTAGAGGTTTAGCCTAGTCATAAGTCACCCAAAACCTTGGTATATTCCTATGTTATGCCAAACTTGGAGGTAGGCCTAAACAACTTACTCCTTAGGGTGTGATTTGGAGTGTTAATAGTTATGGCACACCTGATGGGACTACGGTGTTAGGTAATTAAAGAGTTATTGATTTTGATCTTTAACACATTGGGATTTGGAGGCATCATTTTAAGTATAAATGGTGACCCCACTTCAATCTCAGTTGGTATAGGCAAGGCAAGTACCTCAATATCATAAATTGATATGTATTATCATTTATATAATCAAAATGTACCTTGTATGTCTTCATATCAAGCTTATCAAGATAGTATTGTTCATGAATTCTCCACAAGTAGTCCTAAAACAACCCCATACTATATTGAGCCATATCAACCATACTTATCTCCTCCTATCTTAACTAAACTTCCTTATCAACTTTTATTCCTTATAGTTAGCCTAAGTAAAGTGATAATGATTTGAGCTTATATATTGAGAATATAAAGGAGGAAATGGATAGATTGAAATATTGTCTTAGGTAGTAAAAGGAAGTTGGACATCAAGTCTTTATCCATCAGTAAAGTGTCTTTGAAAACCAAGAGTAGCCAGCTAATGTAATCACCCCTTCTCCTTTACTTACCTCTATGATTATTGAAGACTCCTTAGTCCATAATTTCTTGTTTAATGATAGATAAAGTAGATCATTTATTCCTAAGCTAATATCTAATAGTTTAAATTTGATATATGAACCTACTTACAACTTTGAGCTATAATGGAATGGATAAGCTAAAAGGATGTTTGGTCTCATCAAAGACCTACAACTTACCTTTCATGCTTACCCCAATATCTCAATTACACAAGACATTATTGTTGCATATTTACCACCTTGTTGTTCTCTATGTTGTCTAATGAATTTATGGACAAGATTAGGGAGTATTTATAATTTGATGTGTCTTATATGGTCTAAAATATTGGATATGGTGTAGGAGTCAAAATTAGATATAGAACACTCTCCAAGTTTCATCTTGAACCTCACACACCAAACATATCAATTGTAAATTGTCTTCATCTTCCTACCCCTATTCAGCCTCCTTGTGTTTTATATCCACCCATGATTTTTCAATAGCCTATGATAACTTTATCTTGGAGGCCTTCATGGATTATAACCCTAGATTATGTCATGCCTATTCTTGAGAGAGAACATTCACATGTGAATATTTAGAATCAAGAAGAGGAGAAGTGTATAGAGGCTAGTTCAAGAGATGTCTCAACTTTATAAGCTCCCCATATATCCTTCATACTACATTAATTCATGAGAATCAAGACACATCCAAATTTTACAAAGTAATTAAATAATGGAGGAAGAAGAACATAGTGTCCTCAACTAATTTTATTTCTCTATATTTTAAACATCATGATCAACTTGATACCCCTAAGGCTCTAAGTTAGAATAACACTTTAGAAACTACCAAGAAAGATAATGAATTATCTTTCCCTCCAACCCACTCCTTTTTTGAATAAGAACCAAATGTATTGAGGGTATAATTTGAGCATATAAGTGTGGGGTACAATTTTTCAAGAATAATTAATGAGGTGGTAGTCCTTCAAGAGCTTGATCATGTTGTAGATACAAATGATTTTAAATAAAACTTTTAAAAGGATACTTCAAGTACCTTTGATGAGGATATCACTAGTGATAACCCTATTCATCCCAATAGATTAGAGTTTGAGCATGAAGGGAAGTTTGATGATGTAGAGTAGTCACAATGTCATGATGTTGAAGTTTATGAAAATGAAGAAAAATCAACTTATCCTCTAAGAGATAGTCATGAAAACAATCTACATGAAGTCATTGTTTAAGATAAAATAATTTCAAGTGAGTTAGACGATCCTTGGTAGTAGTTATACCATGAATTCTTAGGTGAGATTGAAGAACTCAACATGATAACTTGGAATGATGGAATAGAACATCAAGTTGAGGTCTCAAGTGAAGGTAGAATTAATGGTTTGGAACTTCAATAATACACTTTAGGTTTATAAATAGAAAGGTAAAATGAGATAGAGATTGAATGGATTAATGAGCTTCCATTCTCCATAGAATATGATGATGACCAAGTTGTAGTAGAACATGAGCCTTGTTATTACTCTATGGAAGAGTTGTAAATACTTGATCAGTGTAATGATTCACAAGTGAATGGTAAGAATGATAGTGAAATCCATTTATTTTAAATTGAATATGAAGAGATTGATTTTTGACAATACTTAGGGAACTTTTTTTAAATTTTAGATAATCCACTCTACCCCATTAGGAGTTTGATAAGGGTCTTAAAGAGAACACTATGGTAGTTGATCCTTTTTAGTCTCATAAGTAGAATCAAGGAGACCCTAATGAAATGTGGTAGTCTAACTTGGACATGTTTAATAATTTTGAAGAATTGGATAGGTAAATACCTCAAGAGGAATAAGATCAAGTTATCGATCAAGAATGCAAGGTTACTAGTGATCCACTATGTTTTGAGGATCATATTCAAGAGGTTTAGTTAAAATTTCCAATAAATTATGATGAACATGAAACTCTTCAACATGAGAAAGAAACTAATTTTGAAAATCAAATTGAAATAGAGGTTGTGGTTATTACCCCTATTAGTCAAGATGTGACCAGATTGAGATCCCCTCACATTGCCCAAGGTGAACATAAGAATGAGGCAAGGGATAAAGATCAAGATGAATATGTTTACATTGGATACATGTTTGTTCTTGCTTGTCCACGTGAGGCTGATACAAGGACAAGGATGTTTAACTAAGGAGATAATCAAGTAATAACAAATATTAACCAAAAACATAAACACCATCCTAGTTCACTACCTAAAGATGACTTGAGAAGCTTTTAATTTCATCTAACAAGATTAATCCTAAAAATCTAGCTATATATAATAAGCATGTGCCTACTTAGTTTTTATGTGTTAGTTTTACATAAATGTTTTATGACACATGTGTGTCTTTCCCTGTGTATGGTTGTTGTTGAATTCTTATAGGTGTTGTACGGTGTTACATATAATTATCAATCCAAGAATATTATCATCCAAGTCATGATGTCATGTATGAGTCTTTTCATTGTCATGAAGAGTTAGTGAGTTCACTTAACTAGTAGGCTAGTCAACACCTATGATTTTCTAAAGATGTTGACAATTTGGCCTCCTAGGCCAAATATCAATCCCTAAAACCAAAAAAATTCCATGAAACCCCTTCATATTTTGTACATAGTGGTCTAGATCTTGTCATGGTCTCCTCTTGGCTTCTTGAAAACCTTGTTAGCATGGTTTAAGGTTTCATGTTTGTGTTAGAACCTAATTGGGATATTATCATATGTTATAAGTTATCTTGGGTTCTTATGTGATTTGGTAGTGGTCATGGTGGTCTTTAGATGACTAGAGAATTGTCACAGTGCTTTTGAGGTCTATAAATTGGTTTAAACATTTTTTGACATGTTTAAGGTCTCTTAGCAAAAGTTAAGGTAATTTGGATATTTTAAGTTTTATGGTTATCATAGCATATGAGATTATCTTAGGCCATTCCTTGAGAAGATACCATGCTATCAAGATGGAGAAGATGTCTAAACCTTGTCTAAGTCATATCATGAGGTCTGAGCTATATTTGAGGTCATTATCTATGGTATACTTATTCAATCCTATCCTAAACATTTGTTCACCCTCCAAAGTCATTATCTGCCCCTTAAAACATGGTATATAATGCATATTGAATTGTAAATATTTTAATGGAGAGTGTTTTGATGATAATTTCTGTAGACATGACCTCTAAAAAGTCTAATTTCCATCATAAAATCATGTAAGGTGGTTTCATATACATAAAGGTCTTTTTTAGGGGTAAAATCCACTTCATACTCATCAAATGAGCCCCACACATGGGAAAATATGAAATTTCAACTTACCATCCATACCATAGGTTCTGAAATGTAGTTTTACTTCCATTTTCCCTCCTCCAATCCTCTAATGACATTTAAAAGTTTGAATCATGAGGAAATGAAGGAAAATTATAAGTTTTATAGGAGTTCAAACTTGTACAAATTCGTATAGTACAATCATGAGCAAAAATATTAAAGAATATACATAAGTGAATTAGTGCAAGCATCAAGTGAAGAGATCCATTAGTTTTAAGGTAAAAAACTAGTCCACTTCTTCCATCAAGTTCTTTGGTAGCTCAAGATAGATTTCATGTTTTTGATAAGTACATATAGGAGAGAGAAAGTGAGGATCCAATAATTTGGGAAAGGTAAGGGAGTCTATTAACCTTACCATTATTAAAATTGGTATATAAATGCATGGCCTATACTCTATGAATAATAGTTAAGAATTTGGGGTAGTCAAAATGTCTTCTTCATCTATGTAGGATTAAAAATTGTATCGGTTTTGGTTCACTCTTCAAATGATTTTGAAAATTTTTACTTTAATGTATGTTTAAAAATTCCTCAAGGTCTTTCATGGTATTCCCCACCCCTAGTTCACAAGTGTGAGGGTACGGGAGCAAACAAATATTCATGTTTTTACTTTTGTAGAGTGCTAACAAGTTTCTTCATATTGTAGACCTTTAGTGCATGAAAATGGAGGTGAATGATGTTTTAAGTTGTATGATCAGTTTATTTAAGAATTTAAATCATTATATGAGTCCTAAGATTATCTAAGCCATCAGATGGTTAAGTAACCCATTCAAGTTCCTATTTCTAATGTGACTATCATGTGTGTGTTGTCATCTCTTTTGCAAGTGAGAATAGGGTAGATGTAAATAGTCATCAAGTTATTTCAAGATATATAGGTAACTCATTTTAGAGTCATTATTTTGATTTTTCCATTACACCCCTAAATACCCTATACCCTCAAATACCATCCTCACCCTTATCCTATTATATAATGATAATCCACCATAGTCACATTAGGCCTATGGTGCAAATTGAAAAATGGAGTATGGACTACTGGGATGGGACCTAGAGAGTTTTTAAGGTATTAAAGGACCTTTTGGAGTCATAAATAATTATCAGTAAGTGTATAAATGGATTAATTAGGGTTTAAAACATATCTTATACACCAAAATCACTCTAAAAGGAGATAAGCCTAGTCAAATCCCCATTGAGTGAATACAAGCCTACATGGTAGGTGAAACACTAAAGTCTAATTAGGTTGAGAATGTTTCAATGGGTTAGACTAAGTGGTATAAGGTCATAAATATAAAAAATTTATCAAAGTGAGAGATAAACATCATTTATCTCTCAAATGAACACTCACAGTCAGGGGCCTAGGACTGTAACCTATAGGTCTAACTGTGGGTGGAGAGAAGGTTGGTCAATGGATCCCTATTTAAGGTTGAAAGGGGCATGAGAGAGATAAGAGGAACAAAATAACATGATATAATAAGTTAATGCCATATGTGGATGGAATATTTTAAGGAGACACCTCATCTCTTCCCTTCTCATTCATAGTCCAAAATCCCAAAATTGCATCTACAAGATTGAATGAAAGAAAGACAAATTGAGCCAAGGAACCCATTCTACAGAGACATAAAGGAGTATAAGGTGTAATGGGGCTGAAAAAATAAGGTATAAATGAGGGATTTTTTATATGATAATAGGTTACCATGAAGGAGATACTAACCACACCTACTCAGTCAAGACACAAGACTGTCACCTACAGGCATGGTAAGAGAAAGTGTAAATGTGTTGAAACCTATGTAAAAGTGAAAGTTAGGAGTATAAATAGAGGAAATAAGGCTTTTTATATTAAATAAATTAGTAATAATTATGTTATTGGGTCTTTGATACATCAAAATGTATTGAATAACTAAGCAAACTTGGTTACCTATAACCAATCAAGCAAGCAGGGTCATTTGGCAGAATGGAGAAAGACATGAGAAACCACACAAATTTAAGGTGCAAGAGTGATATTAGATTATCCTAAAGGTCTTAAATGAATTAATTTTTTAATTTAACCTTTGAGATAAGAGAAGGATTGGATATCCTAATTAGCCTTAGTTGGGCCTAAATAGGTAGTTGTTGTTAAGGTCAAAATAATTAGAGACAGAGAGTAGAATCCTATAGGTAGGTGAAACATAATGTGAATAAAGGGTCTATCACTTATTCCATAAAGTGATCTCATGTTCCCCCATTGATATGTTTTGATCCATTTAATATTTGTGAAGGGATATTAAAGACCTATTAGGCCTAAAACAAATATAAGTAGACATGTGCTTAAAATTTGAAGGCATTCACATGTTTTAGGGGTCCCTAAGAGTTTAAAATATTTGGAGAGGGAAGTAAAAAGGTCATATCACTATTTCATTATTATAGGATCCTCAAGGTGAGGTAGAAAGGAACTTAATAAATCTGTTAGGGATACATAAGTATAACTTCCCACAAACCCTAGACTTGACTATATGAGGAGTATGCAGGGTTGTAGGAGGCTCAATCAAAAGAATGTTACTAAATCCTAAGAACTTTTTATAAATATTCCAAACTCTAAAAACATAAGTACTACACTAATGAGAGTAGGGAGTACCAAGGTACCTAAAACTAGCTACCCAAACACCCACGATAGATAGTGACTTAGGTAGACCTACATAGAAAAAAGAGGTAGAGATGGTGGCTTGAGAAAATAAATAAAAGTGAAAAAGATGGAAACTATACTAAGGAGGATCATGTTGATACATTAAATCTAAAAATTCATATATATGTGGGTGAAGTTAAAAATCCAAATCTAAGACTATAAGGCCTAAAATCTCCCTTAGGTCTCAAGACCCCACCTTCAATTTAGGGCTAGATCCAAACCTCCATGAAAACCCAAGGAAATGGGGAAGTTCATAAAGATATTTAGACCTTGATGGAGGTTTTTGAAGCAATAGAATGTAAATAAATGGTCAAATTTAGTCTTATAACCTTTTCAATCTCCATTTCCTTAGGGAAACATGTTGATTTGTCACTTTTAACACTCATATCCTTCACTTTATAGGGACTTAGACCTGAGTATCTTAGGTGAAGTTAATAACCCCTATAGAATCAAGATCCATGAAGGAGAGAGTGGGATTCTAGGACCCAACTCTATAAACACCATAACCTACATTAATTTCCTAACAAGGATCTCAAATCACACCATATTTTCCTCATATCTCTCTGTATAACATGAATGGGACCCAAATATTTTCAAGAGTTTTAAAGGGATCTATGGGAAAGATATTCATGGTAAGAAGTTTTGGTTTGGATTTTTGCACTCTATGAACCATCATTAATATGGTGGACCTCTAAAACCCTACTTAAACCCTCAAATAGACCCAATTTGGGAATAATTGGTATATTTGAAATAAAACATCCTATATTAATATTTAAAATACTTTAATTACATAGTAAACTCAAAGGAGTTCCTACTCATGGTACTGGTCTATACGAACTATTGTACAAACTTGTCAAAAACTATGTTTTTACAAGGATTTAAGTAGAAGATAAGGTGAATATTTGTTTGATAATTTTAAAATAATTGGGTAAGATATTTTGAGACTTATTTCACCTCTATAGATCACAAAATACTCACATTTTTCCATAGAAACACTCCTATAAGTCTGCACCAAATAAGTAGTCCATAAAGGCTAGTAGAATATGACTTAGTCACCTAGATTGGAAAATTGTTAGGTGTATATTATGTATAAATTCATATGTCATGATGTATAATAATTAATCATACCTAAATAATGTTAATTTACCTATTATATAGGTTCTATTCAGGTTTTATGGCCACCAAACACCTAATACTAAATCACTAGGCCTAATTGCTTAAGTATGGCCTACTTGGTTAACAAGAAGAGGTGTAGGTTAGCATGGGAGACTACTAAGTGGGTCATGTAGGGTAATTAAACTATATAAATAATTATATAAGGTTATCAAGGCACTTTTCCATTGTAATTATGAAGGAAAGGTCATTTTTCTAGCCTAGTCAATAGACAAAGAGAAGGGTGGGCTACTTAATGACACATGAAGGCTATTTGGGACATAATGCACATGTGTAACTATCAAAATGGAAGAGGTGGTTGATAAAATTACATTATATTTCTATGAAATAAGTAAAATAATATTTAACTAGCATCTGCCACTCTACCTAAATGCCCAAGTTACCCATTGAAGACCACTAACACATGGAGGGAGACATATGAGGATTGTTATGGCTAATATAACTACTGTATGAGTATAATATATTAAATTATGACCCCTTATGTGTACCCCAAACAAATTTACTTCTCTTTATCTTCTAATTATTCTATATATTGATATTCTTAGGCCATTGTAAACATCTTTCACTTGGGTATAAGGAAACTCTGCCAAGATTTACACTTTGTAAATCTCTTAGACTGATAAATGAACTATTAAAAATCCTTCATGTTGGTATATATTATGTTATTTTATTATTTATATTCATATGTGGAATTTTCTCTCCCACTTCAATGTCCTTGTCTTACCTAGATGCTAGTAGGTGTGTTATATGAGTTATATGGTATGCAAGAGTGTTGGTGATTAAGTTTGAAGTAGAATCTAAATAGTAAGTGACTTAGATCAGACCTTGTTTTCATGACCCTACTATTATATCCACCTAAAAAAGCCTCCATGTGAAACACTATTGCATAATAACTATTGGATATAGTAGTTTAGTTGTTTATCTAGTTCATTAAGGTTGTTTAGTTTAATTATAGTGGCTGAATGATATTGGTTCATCACCATCTTTAGATTAAGTTTAATCTTATACATCCCTTTATCCATATTCACCCCAACATTAGTAGGTCCTAGTGATTTGAATCATAATGGATGTACTGTAGGATCTAGGCTCATAAACTAGAGGTTTATCCCAATAATAGGTCACCCACAACCTTGGGCTATTCTCATGTTATCCCAAAGATAGAGGTAGGCCTGAATAACCTCCTCCTTAGGGTGTAGTTTGGAGTGTTGACAATACATGTTATATTAATATGATTACAAGAATGTGTTGAGTTCATATCCACATGTGTCAAGTAGAGGAATAATATTCTGAACTAAAAAATCAATCAAATAATATATGATTGGATTAAAACACTATTTTTTATGTTTTAAGTTCAAATGGAAATGGTGAATACAAGAATACCATTTTTATACAAGTCTTGTTGTAAATTATTCTAAGTCTATAGGAAATAAAGTATATCATGTTTTGTCTGGATGACATTCTCCTTGCCTAAGATATAATTCTTCCAATATTCACATGCCTAAAAAATAACATAAAGCTCATGATCATATGTTGGATAGTTTCTTATTGATGTAGTGAAATTATTAGTGTGGTAATAAATGGCATGACAATAATGATTGAGGATTTCCCCAAGTGATTTTTTTGATTCTTTAATATCAATCTCAAATGGTTTTTAAATGTTTGGTAACACAAACACTAGTGTAGAATAAAGTTTACATTTTAGTTCCTTAAATGATTTATGTTGTGAAACTGACTAGATGAAATTGGTTTTAGTGCCACTTTTTGTTACGTGATTCAAAGGCCAAGTCACATGATAAAAATCAAATACAAATATCCTATAAAATTTTTATAATCCCAAGAATATATGAAGATTAGTGAGATTCCTTAGTTTTGGCCATTCCTATATGACTTGAATCTTTGCCAAGTCTACATGCACCCCTTATGCATCTACTGTTTATCTTAAATATTATTTTCATTCATATAAAATGAGCATTTTTCCATGCTTTCGTATATCCTTTTTTTAATAAGAATTTTAGTCACTTGTTATATATGGCATAGATATTCACCCCATGTTTTGATGAAGATTAGAAAGTCATCAAGATAGACTAAAAAAATTAAGTGGTAAATGGCCTAAGAATTCCATTCATAATTTATAATATTATTACTAGAGCATGGGTTAGGATAAATAACAAGACTAATCATTCAAAAAGACATTTTAATTTATCTATTTTCCATATGTTTGTGGTTCCGTAGGAATATAATGATATATAAACTTGAGATCAAATTTGGTGAAGATTTTTAAATCATAGAGTTAGTCTAGAAATTACTAAATCATTAAAAGAGGACAATCTTTATTTTCTATGATCTTCTTTAGAGCTTTTTAATTAGTATAGATCCTCCATGTGCCATATTTATTTGGTGCAAGCATAATTATGTTTTCACAAGGTGATGAACTAGTCCTGATATATCCTTTATCCACAAATTCATGGATATCCTACTTGATATCCTCATTCTCCAAAAATTATTGGTATAAAGAGTCATTAAGTAGATTTAGTCTAAGAAATAAATAAATACTATGTTTTACCCCACAGTGTGTAGGTAATTTTATGTACCCAATTTTTACATGGTGAAATATTATTAACATGATAGGTATGATGATGATGCAGTGACCTTAATAATGATCAAAAAATAACTCTCTAATAGTTTCACCTCTTTTACTTCCATCTCTTTATTAGATCCCCAAAAACACCTTTTTCCCTTACAACTTCAATTAGTCTATTTTCATAAAAAAATCTCATTGGTGATGAAACCACCTTTTAGGTGACATAACCACCTTATGATGTTATGAAATTACCTCTTCATGATGGGTTCATCATAATGGTTGTGTAAACCACCATAATGATTTTATCCTAATAGGGAAATTTTATATTAAAATAATGGAAGTTTTGTAATACACATTGATGGTTTTATCCTCATTACCATTAGTTACATAACCACCCTTGAAAATAGGGGAAATTTCATCACCATTATTTCACCTTTTGAATTTCGCTTCCATGATTCATTCTTTGATGTATTTTTCATGTTTATTATCATGAATCTTGCTTTCTCCACATTAAGTTCACCTATAATTAGGTCTAACTCAATCTCTTTTATATTTTAAATAATTTTTATTTTTTCCCAAGTTTAACTCCCAATTAAACTCAATTAAACTCCTTCATACAAACTTTATTTGCTCTTATACAAGTAAGCCAATTTTAACTTGAAATTGGATCCAAAAATTTTCATTTAGAGATTAATATTTTTGAATCCTTTATATCCCCAACTTGATACATTTGATTTGGATATATTTTTTTTTCTTTTATGTTCAAATGAACAATTTTGTATATGGAGAGCCATTTTTCTTACAACCTGATCTTTGTAAGCAATATCTTCAACCAGCCACAATCAATTATTTCTTGTTTGGAGTTATATCTCTTATCTTATTCTCCAATTTTTACAATAATTTATAAATACTCATTTTTATATAGTTTATGTAATCTTATATTAGGTAAATGAGCTAGCATACTAGGACCATAGTGCAACAAATTTCTTGCTTTCAATTAGTCTACATCACGATCATGTTGGAGGTTCTTATCTTAGATTTATTTGTTTTATTAAAATATATTAGATTAAATTAGTAATTATTATTTTATTAGATTAAATATTTATTTTTTTAAAAGGCAAATTTTATATGAGAAATGACTCCCTTCTTTTTCTTGTCTTTGTTATAAAAAAAGAGCAGTAGATAGATTTTTATTTTGCATCCCTCTCAGTAGATTTGATTTCCTTAGCATAAAATATTGTACTAATAATTTATGAAGGTTTTTATGAAAAAATTAATACATTTTAAACCAGCATAATAGTTAGCTTTCATTTTCAAAACAAACTTCAATACTCTCAAAATAATCAACTAACATGCAACAAAACCCTATACAAACTCTAGATAAACAAGATGATTTCATTTTTTTAATTTTTGTCACTATTTTATATTGATTTAAATTGTATTATTATTTATATAAATAAAATATTAATTTATATCTATTTTTTATTTTCAAAAAAATCATTCAAAACTTGCATGCAATAACTAGGAAAGTTGGAAAACTAGTTTAGTTTGTTGGTTTGCAAGAAAACTATAAAAGAGTTAGATTGATGTTATTTTAATATAGATCATTAATTAAATTATTTGAATATTTATAAAACATAATTAATATTAGACATATCTCCAAAAATAATTTAAAAATATATAAAACATTCTAACTTTGATTGTGTTTAGTCAAAACTAGGAAAAATCAACATCCTACACGATATAGTAGATCTCTTCCTCTCTCCTTGTATGCATTATAAAATAATTATAAAGAGGATAAAAATAAGTTTTTATACAATTTAATTTTAATTTTTTGATTTATTTACTTTAAAAATTAAAATTTTATAAACAAAACATTTTAATTTCAAACAAAAACAAGAAAAAACACTATCAAAAGCCTTGTCCAACCACATAAACTAAGAAAAAAATTTATTATAAAAACATGAAAAGTCTTCCCATAATATATTAATACAATATAATATTATTAAATATTATCTAATCCATCTTTGTATGACACTTCTTTAGACAACTAGTCTTGTTAAATAACGTATTTTGCTTAAGGTTAGAGCACCAAGTCTCATAGTTCACATATATTCTAGTATTAATACCAAGATTAGGAGATATATTTTTCATTATACCCTATCCCTCACCTAATATTTTACTATCTCAATATATTATAGGAGTAATAAATAATTTATAATCCACTGATTATTATCCTCCCTCAAAATAGAGTCCATCACTACAACATTATCCATGCTTAATTTCCCATTCTCACCTTCTTCTCCTTGGGTCTAACCTCATCCTATATAATTCACATTTTTGGATGAAATTGACTATGAATATCCAAACCAGCATACTGGATATAATTATGTGATTCATTTAGCTTAATTTACCCTATTTTGCTAGTCCTAACTTCAACCAGGAGCTTCACCTCATTGTGATCTTAGAGACCAAAGGGCCTTGGATCTCTATTTTTTAACGACTTGATAATCTCAAAAATCACCATGACACTGTAAATGTATCTTGGTTTGATCACAAAAATCCATTTCCACCACTGATTAATGTTCCATATAATAACCATCCCAATCTATAGCCCATCCATTACATTGGCTATCTTGACCACACATCCCCCTAATAAGATACAAGACACCTCCAATGTGTCAATACAAATTGAAATCACTACCCTTGAAGACCTCTCCCTAGACTAAACTTATAAGACTAACCCATATAACATATCTACTATATAGGAGGATCTTGGGCCTAACACTAGTGCTAGTGTAGACCCACTAGTTTTCACCCTAATGGTTGAATATATGACCTAGAGAACAACCAATAAAATATGGGTTAGGGGATGGACCCAAATTATCTTAAAAAATCCCATCCATCTCCTCTCATCTAAGTAAAAACTCATCAAATGCCACAAAAATAGGTTTTCATGCCTCCACCATAAATGGATCATACAACCTCACCAAAACATGTCTCTCACCAACCCCTTTAAGATATACTTAGTCATGGGATCACCAACTCAGACATCTCTAAATTCTATTCATCATATCAAGATCCTATTAAAACCCCAATGGGGAAAATATATACTTACAATACACCTTTGAAAAATAATTTGGTGGCCAACAATCCACTATTATGTATGCCTTGGAATTATGTGCCTCCAACATACTCCCCATATACAGACAAGATCTATCCCACCTTGTGTAACATCAAGCTACATGAAAATGACATACACCCCACCCTAATAAACCACCACACCAAATCTATATAATAATATTCCTCTTTACTTTCATATGTATTCCAAATCCACTTAGTCAAATAAATATTTTTCATCTTATTCCACTTCCCTTGATCTAACTTCTTCTATCCCTTCTAGTGGTTACCAAAATAACCCCCACGTGATCACACCTATCAAGTCTAGTTCTACCATGATAACAATAAAATTTAGTAACATGGAGACTTATGTTGAATAACTTAAAGAGCCTCTTGATCCAAACATTTGAGTGGTTCTTATTCCACATATCCTACATAATCTTCCCAAATTCAAAGGGAGTGGAGATCACAATGCACACATCAAAATTTATGCTATAGCTATTAGGGAACTCTTACCTTGGGATGGGGTGGTTGTAAAATTTTCACCCAAACCCTTAGAGGTAAAAATGATGAATTGGTATTATTTATTTTTTAAGGCGTCTATACATTATTTTTTCCAATTAATGACCAATTTTGTTAAAGATTTTTATTTGAAAACACTCTTAAATACTAGCATACAAGAATTATTGCACATCAAGAAAGAACATAATGATTTAGTTGTTCATTTCATCATGAGATGGTAGTAGGTATTATAATCCTATGATAATGTACCCTAAATGGATCAATAGGAACTACGTGACCTTTTAATTTACTCCCTTAACAAGGAAACAAGGGAGGATGTCTATAAATTCCCATATCAATCCTATGAAGAAGCCATTTAGAGAACTATACAGATTGACCATACAGCTATTGATGGTGGTTGATGAACTTATAAGACTAATGGATGAATTATCACCCCAAAAAAAAATAATGGGGGATTTAAAAGTGCAAGCCCAAATAATACCAATAACCAAGGCCCTATGGTCCTAAATCTAAACAAGAATGCCATTACTGACAGTTTCATTGATTAGTATAAAAATTTGAACCATGTGAATAATAACTAGTATCAGCCTATAAATAACACCAATACCACTAATAGTATAAGTGATAGGAACTAAAATACCCATATACCATTCATGTGGTTGAATTTAGCTGACACAAAACCAAAACAATAATAAAAATTCAATATCATTATGTCAAATAACTCCCCTAATTTTATAACTAAACATATTACCAATGAAACACTCAACAAAGGTTTGGTCAATAGGGGTAGAACATGAGGTATAGGGAATACAATCCTAATGTCTATTACATTTTACATCAAGTTATTAGTCACAATACTTAAAAATTTAGGAAGTACAATAAATTTATCCAAAGAGTTGTAGAAGATAAAAGGTAGACATTTATTGACATGTTCCTAGGCAATTCTAGTTTAAACTCCTAGGCCTTTCAAAATGGCCCTATCAATCTTCAAAATTAGAATCTCCAAATCTACCAAAACACATTTCATAACCACCAAGTGTGTGTTTTCCAAAATTAGTAGTAATGTGGCCCACATAACCACCCGTGTTTCTAACTATTTTCACTTTTCCACATTTAGAAGATGAAAGAAACTAAAGTAATGGTCAAGGGTTTGTACGTACCTGGATGAAGTTTGCACACCATTATTCAGACAACTGAAGGAGCCCCTATTTGGCTATGGAAGATGACACCTGTAGAAGAAAGAGACTCAAACACAAAGATTGTTAGATGGATGTAAGGTGGACTACCAAGCAAAAGCTCGGTCCCAGAAGTGCAAAGAATTCCTTGAGAGATGATAGTCCACTAGTTGATAAAAGAATGTCAGATAAAGATAAATAATGAAAGACTAAGCAAAAGAAATAGGGACAATGCGTACCTGTATTCTACTATTGGTCTTCCACAGTCACTGATGCTGGTTAGTCTATCGTCATCGATTAATTAATGTTGTCGACATTGATTAGTCTATCGACGTCGGTAGGGGAAATGGGCCTGAAGGCCAACATCAATTGGAGCAATGGAGCTTTGGATGAGTCTCAAATCTGCCTATGATCAATAAAATGGACTGTGATGTCTGTGGGAGCTTGTGCAGGTTTGCAGTGCAATGGACAGGGTCTTTAGGAAGGACAAAGGTAGGGGATAGGTTGTCAAGATGGGTCAGGATAGAAGATAGGGTTTTTAGACTCTTAGGAAGAAGTTTGGTCAGGTCTAGGCTAGTTGATAGCTGGGTCTAGTTGATAATATGGCTTAGAAGTAGTAACTAGAGAACTACTTACTAATACATTCTAAATAATGAAATGAAATAAAAGAAGAGTACTTAGCTATGGTTTACTAAAGAAAGAGTGAGGAAGATTTGTTGCTGATGTGGCTGATGTACCTATAATCTCTTTAACCCAAAGTCTTGAGCTATTTCTATAGAGTGCATGTAGCCTGTGATGCTTGGTGTGCATCTGAGAGAGAGAGAGAAAGGTCGAATACCAACTCTGTGATTTGGGTCTATGATTTTAGAGTCTCAGGGGTAAAATTCAGGGAGAGGTCCAAAATTCACCTTTGGGCCTATTTTAAGAAATTGATGTTGCAGATTCCATCGGCATTGACCGACTGGTAACCGATGTCGGCAGCTAGAAGAATGGAAAAAAGCTATTTTTAGCCTTTCGCCTGTTCTTTTATTTGTCGAGTTCAGTGGTCATGGTAAAATGGTTGAAGGCAGGTTTAATAGGCATGAGAGGTTAGTGGGAGGGTTGAAATAGTTCATAAATTGGTCATAGGGTGATGGGAGGCATCCAAGGGGAGGTATCCAAGGTGGGGTGTGTCTAGGGTGAGGTGTCATGGATGATGTGTCATGGGTGAGGTGTCAAGGGAGGTGTTATTAATTTAAAATAAGTTATTATTTTAAATTAATAAGTGTACGGGTTAGGAATGTGTTAGAAGTGGACCAAGGGGACCAAGGGGGAGTCAACCAAGGAGTAGACATGATTTTGGTGTCTACATTTTCCCCTTTTTGTCTTGTTGGTTGTTCTTGATGAACTGTAAGACCAAAATAGGAGTAGGTTGCCATAGGTATGGGATGAGGTAGTTTTTGTCCTGTTGGTTGTCTTAGTGAATTGCAAGACAAAAAATAATGTAGGTTACCCCAATTATGGGATGAGGTATTCCCCCTCAAAGTGGGAGTCGAGGGAAGGGAACCTGAAATCAAGTGCTGATTTGATAGATAGTGGATGGATATGGTGAAGTTTGAGTGTGAACGTTGAAATAGTTGAGATTGCACACATACCACTTCACGTGATGGTTAAGTCAAATTGTCACAAGTTGAAGGCTGAGGAATGCTAAAATTGAAATAACTAGGCCCTAGCATTTAGTCATAGCTAATTGGGTTAAATGATCCAAGATGTAGCTCCAATGGTCATCATGTTCCAAGTATCCCAGGCTCAGGAAGTGCTCTTGAAAAACATGACAAAGTCACAAGCAGTGGGGATCAACTTACTCGCAATCTAATACTTGTGAGGGTCAAAATGCAAGTTATAGACAATTTGGCTAACTATTCATGAAGTAGCCTACATATAATCAAAACAACTAAGGCAAAGTTGTCTTGAAAATGGTCGTAATCGGAGGAGATAGTCACGATCTCCAAGGTTGTTGGTCAAGGTGAGTTGAGATAGTTGGTCCATTAGATGGACAGATGAAGGAATGACATGTGACAAAGGAATGGCCGAGCTAACCTCAGAAGATCCCTTGTCAAGTAAGTGCTACCTACATAACCCCTATCATGAGGGCCTCAGGCCGATGTAGTTCTCCTGAAAAGGGAGGAAGAGGGTCAATTATGGATGTGGGTTGGATGAGGTTAAGTCATGGTTAAGGGTGAAAGGGTTTGTCCATCAAGTAGATGAAAAAATGGATGTGGCCGAGCTAACCCCAGAAGACATCATGTCAACTGAGTGTTGCCTACAAGCCCTTATTGGAAGGCCCTCAGACCAATGTAGTTCAAGCTAAGAGTCAAAGTTGTTGATAGTTGGTTTGGACTAGGTTAAGTCAGAGTCAAGGGTAATGGTTTGTCCATCAGGTAGATGAACAAATGGATGTGGTCGAGCTAACCCCAGAAGATGTCATGTCATCTGAGTGCTACCTACATAGCCCCTGTTGGAAGGGCCTCAAACCAATGTAGTTCAAACTAGGAGTCAAAGTGGTTGATGATAAGTTTGGTCAGGGTAAGTCATGGTTAAAGGGTAATATGGTTTGTCCATCAGATAGATGAACAAATAGATGTGGCCGAGCTAACCCTAGAAGACTTCATGTCATCCGAGTGCTGCCTACATAGCCCCTATTTTGAGAGCCTCATGCCAATGCAGTTCTCTCAAAAAGGGAGGAAGAGGGTTGGTTATGGATATGGGTTAGATGAGGTTAAGTCACGGTTAAGGGTGAAAGGGTTTGTCCATTGAGTAGACGAACAAATAGATGTGGCTGAGCTAACCCCAGAAGACATCATGTCAACTGAGTGCTACCTAAATAGCCCTTGTTGGAAGGGCCTCAGACCAATGTAGTTCAGGCTAAGACTCAAAGTGGTTGATAGTTGGTTTGGACTAGGTTAAGTCAGGGTCAAGGGTAATGGTTTGTCTATCAGGTAGATGAACAAATGGATGTGGCTAAGCTAACCCCAAAAGATGTCATGTCATATGAGTGCTACCTACATAGCTCCTATTGGAAGGGCCTCAGACCAATGTAGTTCAGACTAGGAGTCAAAGTGGTTGATGATAGGTTTGGTTAGGGTAAGTCATGGTTCAAGGGTAATATGGTTTGTCCATTAGATAGATGAACAAATGGATGTGGCCGAGCTAACCCTAGAAGAATTCATGTCATCTGAGTGTTGCCTACATAACCCCTATTTTTAGGGCCTTAGGCCAATGTATTTCTCCCTAAAAGGGAGGAAGAGAGTCAGTTGTGGATGGGGTCGGACTAGGTTAAGTCATGGTTAAAGGTAATATGGTTTGTCCATCGAGTAGATGAACAAATGAATGTGGCCTAGCTAACCCCAAAAGATGTCATGTCATCTGAGTGTTGCCTACATAGCCCCTGTTTGAAGGGCCTCAGACCAATGTAGTTCAGACTAAGAGGCAAAGTTGGTTGATAGGCTGGTTTGGATTAGGTTAAGTCAGGGTTAAGGGTAATATGGTTTGTTGATCAGATAGATGAACAAATAGATGTGGCTGAGCTAACCCTAGAAGACATCATGTCATCTGAGTGCTGCCTACATAGCCCTTGTTGGAAGGGCCTCAGACCAATGTAGTTCAGACTGGTTGATAGGTTGGTTTGGTTAGGTTATAAATGATGAGGGTATGATGATGTTACAACTTTACATATTATGTAATGGTGTATTCTGTAACATTGGTTGAGGTTTTTCATCCCTAGCAATTTTCCATATTGGGTGATGGATGTATGCTAAAAATGAAATGAGTCTATTTATGCTTCAACAAGTAATGGTTTATGCTTGACATAAATTGTATGGTTGATAGTTTCCATGTGTATTGGTTTCCATAGAAACTAGTGTGAAATGGACTATGTCATGTGAGTGGTCTGAAAAAGGTTTGGTTGTTTTGGTTGGGTTGAGAAATGATTTGGTTGTATGTGTTTGTGACCAAGATGTATAAGAAGTGAAAGGTGCATTGCTCTTTCATTGTCAAGGACCATAATGATAACATAGGTAGGGGGTTTTAGAAACAAAATCCCCATTCATGCATTATGTCATTGACCATTGGTTGTGCTAGAGAGGTAATTGAATCACTTTGACATTAAAATGAGCTCAAAATCCCTTGAGTAGGTGATGTGATATGTTAGGATAGGGTAAACCTTTTTAGTAGGGATAACTTTGCCCCTTTTTATAGGAGACCCTGAGAACAACTACAAGTCAAGTCCATGACCTTTTCTTCTTTTTTTTTTGGTAGACTGATTGATGCGGGAAGTCTACATGGGGATGTCATTTTGTCTTGTGGTCATTTGTGAAGCTGATTAATGTGGGAAGCTTCTAATAGAGTGCTATTTGTAGCAATGATTTTAGGCATAGCCATCCTTCAAGGGAGTGGTCTATATTTTTGCTTTATATGTTTTTGAGGACTTTGAATAGCTGTCCTTTGAGGGAATAGTCTATTAGCTATAGCAATGATGATATAACTATCCTTTGAGGGAGCAGTCTGCATTTAGAGTTTATGACCTTTTGATATTTTGACATCCCAATTTATTTTTGATAGGATTTTTAGTCATGGACAAGACTATATAAGTTTGAGGGCTCCCTTTTATTAGGACAAAGCATTCATACTTTATAAAAGGGTTACATAGGGTTTGCTTTAGGAAAATAGGGTTGGAAGAAATGAGGATTAAGAGGATAGGGATTGCTCAAGGGATGAGCTCAAGTTAAATGTCAAGTGAATGAGGACTCGACTAATAGTAGAATGGTCATAGATGTAAGGCACTAAGGGGCTCAGGTTTTGGTCAGCCTTCAAGAAAAGATAGATGATAAGTCCCTAATCCATACTTGTGCATTATGATATAAGGTCTGAGTCAATTAGGAGCAAACTTGACTCATTTACTTCTTTCCAAATTGGTCACGTGTTGGTTAATGTTAGACATGAAGTTGATTGATATGTTTTGGTCGAGGCTTGGTTGGTTGATGTTTGGGTGATGTTTGGTTGATGCTTGGTCAAGGCTTGGTCGATGCTTAGTCAAGGCTTGGTTGAGGCTTGGTCGATGCTGGGTCGAGGCTTGGTTGGTTGATATTTGGTCAAGGTCATGATACCCAAGATAGAGTCAAATTCCCCCAGTTGTTTATGTGATAAGGAGAATGTATGGTAGATTTAGTTTGAGAGGGCAAGATCTTGATCTTCCATGTTGGAGGTTGAAATCTCAGAATGACTAAAAGAGATGGAGGCAATGGTAGGTAATGATGTGACCTAAGCAGCAAGTGGTTGGGGCTCTTCGGGTTAGACCTTCACTGCCTATAAGGCTTTGATCAAAGTTAGACAATGCTGTAGAGAGTTTTGTATGAGGTCATACAAATATGTCTTCACAGAGGTTTGGTGACATTGTTTCACCATGGGGTCATTAATTGGGTTTGAATAAGTTGGTCGAGATGTGCCCAAAATTGAAATCTTGGGTCTTGATGGTTGAGGAGACTTGACAAATGGATATGTTTAGGGGAGAGAAACCTTATCTTTCCCTTCATCTTGCGTGGTTTGTGACCTGGTGGCCACATTGATGGTGTTGATTTCAAACAAAGGAGTTGAAGGTGATCGAGGGACCACAATTTGATGATGAGCCCCTGATTTAGGTGAGAGTGTTTGAGAGGCCTAGGATGGTCTCGATGGTTTGGTTAAAGGATGGTCAAGAGGATCCTTGGTGAGAAGGGTGTCCTTTTTGAAGTGTTGATGAATGACAGCCTTGAGAGCACATCAGCACTCAGTGTCATGTCCAGGTGTGTAATGATACACACAAAATTTAGTGTCATCAAACCAAGATGGCCTTGATCTGAGAGTTGATGAGTGTCATGGTGAAGAGGTTTGGGAGACATTAGACAGTGTTGGAGATTTGTTGACAGTATCCTTAATAAGAGGGGTGTCTTTCTCCATGAATCAGCAAATGGCAACCTTAAGGGCACAACAATTTTTAGTGTCATGCCTAGGTGTGCGATGGTATTGGTAACTTTTGGTGTCATCAAACCAAGACAGTTTTGGTCTGAGAGGTTGAAATGGTTTGATAGGTGGAAGAGTGATGTTATAAGTTTGAAAAAGTCAACGTAACAACAAGGCATAATAACTTGCTAATGGGTTTGCGTGTTGTGTTGCAGTAAAAGTTGACAACTTCTATTTAGAAGCTATTGGGGGAGTGTTTCGTATCATCCTTTTATTTGGCGGTGTGGCCAAATGTGTAGATGACACTCTTGTGGTAGGAGGCATTGGATGTTTTGAAGGAGGTATGTTTTTGTTAGGTGTTGGTAGTAATGGAGGTGATTTGTTTTTGTTGGGTGTCAGAGTAGGAAGCACTTCTATTATGGTAGAAGGATGAGGGCCCAAAATGGAGGGCAATGATGATGGTGGGAGAAAAGTCCTTTGATGGGGTTTAGTAGCCTTCTTTGGTTTAGTGCAAGGACTACTATTGTGAGGGGCGAGGTTCAAATCAACCTTCACCGAATCTTCTTCAGTCAAAGTGGGTGAGGCGGCTATTTCCTCTCTCGACAGAGAAGGGATTGGAGAGTTTGGCTCTTTAAGAGGGACGAGCGTAGGGATGGTGATGGCTTTGGTGTGTGGTCAAGGTGTGGGAAAAGTATGATCCCCCATTGATGATAGGAAGGATGAGGGTGAGGCTATTAGTGCTGATATGGTCAAGGCATTCTCTAATATAAGAGAGGTCGATGGAGAGCTAATAGGAGAAGATGGTTCATCCACCTATGGAAGATGAATGGGAGAAGAAAATTCTTCCACCTGTGAAGGACCAATAAGTGGGCTAACCTCTTTAGACTGTGAGATAGGTTGGTTAGGCATAATAGGTGAGACCGTGTTGACTGTGCGTATATTACGCTCTTGGGAGTCATCAGTCATGGTTTGCATGTTGTTTTGGCTAGGGGGATGATTAGGAAAAGGTTGTCTAAAGATGTCAATGTTTTGATTAGGTGGTGCATTTGGGTTATCCAAAACAAGATCACCTTTATTTATCATGTCTTGGACAATGTTTTTGAAGGTTTTGTAGTTGTTGATGTCATGGCCTTTGACACAGTGATAATGATAAAAGTCATTTTCCCTGTACCATGCAGGGATAGGTTTTGAGGGGTCAAATTGAGGAGGTTAGATTTGGGGAAGATTGAGGACCCCTATTTGACAAGTTTATCCAACACCGAAGCGTATGATTCTCCTATTGGAGTGTACTGACATTATATATACCGTTGTTGGAATTGTTTGGTGATGCTTTGAGATGTGGAAGGTTGAGATTAGTTGATTGTTGTTGAAGATGATGGTCTAATGACTACAACATTTGTTGATGCCTTAGATTTGGGGTGGAAAGAAGAAGGTTTAGAGTAAGGGTCATTCGACTTGGTGTTGGGGTTTTTACTCCACAATTTGACTTTGTTTTCCTCGACGGCATGTAGTTCAAGCTTCCTAGCCATCATCAAAGCTTCATCAAAGGTGTGGAATGTTTGAACCCACAGAGTAGATGAAATATGTTTGGCACATGCCTATGAAAAGGGCTTGATGAGCTCGGGTTGAGGTGAAGAAAAAGAGAGTTGGTTGATTAAGCCTCTCCAACGGGTGATGAAATTGGCTATTGATTCATCGTCAAACTGTCTGATAGAGTATAGGTCTGTGATAGAGACCTTTTTGGTGATGTTGATCAAAAAGTGGTTAAGGAAAAGTTGAGCCAGTTGAGTGAATGTGAAAAGAGAGTGACTGGTGAGAGAGCTGTACCAATCGAGGGTAGCACCAAAAAGTGACATGGGGAATGTGCATAGCAATAACGCATCATCATGTGCTATGAGATAACAAGCATGTCTAAATGCTTGTAGATGTTGTTGTGGGTCTTCCTTACTCTAAAAATGAGTAAACTTGGGAAGTTCCCACTGACTGGGGTATGGTCAGATTAGGACTAAAGGATGAATGGGTTCATTACAAATTTGCTCATATGAGAGAGCATTTTTGGAACCTGAAACAAATGTCTCAAGATTAGACATTTTGTCCATCAACATTTTGATTAGATTAGTTGATAGATTTGTAGATGGAGTGCTCCCTAGGTTGTAGGGCACTTGGAAGGTGTTAGAAGGGGCGTATGACGTAGTCAGTTGCGCTTGTATGGGTGCAACGTATTGATAACTAGCCATTGGGATAGATGTTAAAGCCAGGGGTGGTTGTGTCATGAAGGTAGAAGGCACAACTAGGATTGATGTTACCAGAGGTGGTTGGATGGTGGTGATATTAGCTAAAGGATGAGTAGCTACCCTAGTGTTGATGGGGGAAAGAGTAGGTGGGATGGAGACAACTAGGTTTTGGAAAGGGGTAAAACTTTGTTGGGTAGTTTGAGGTTGAGGGTCTGCCAAAACCCCAATGGAGGTGGGTCCAGAAATAGAAGGAGAAGCCACACTTAGGAGATTAGTTATGGGAGGGTTATTAGTTGAGGTGATGGCCTGGGTGTCTATGGGTTGAACTACAGATGTTGTTGATATGACTGCCATCTTAACTAAGGAGGTTGGCATCCCATAAATTGGGTTGCCTAAAGAGTCTCACATTTGACTTCTCATGAGATAATGTTGAAGGGCCTTGACATTGAGGTCAAGGAACCTTTCAAAGTCTTAGTCCCCTTCGAGAACAATTGAGGGTTGAGTCGGGGTTGGTTGGGTAGGAGTTTGTTTAGTCTCTGAATGATACTCCATTAGAGGACTAGTTATGGAAGGCAAAGGCAAAAGTGGTTGTTGCCTTGCATGGTCAACAAGAGTCTTGGTTTGACTACATGTCAAAACCATGCAAGGCAAAAAGGGTTAGGTTCCAAAAATTGTGTTTTTCAATTTTAGAAAACTAGAATGGGTGTTAGACAGCAAAAAAGTCAGGTTTTAAGCTTGCTGTTTGAGAAGAAGAATTTTGACAGTGATCGACGTTGGTGGAAAAACTAATGTCAGTGAAATAGGTTGCCGATGTTGGTCAGATAACCGATGCCAGTGAAGAGTTGCTAACATCGATGGAAAAACTGATGTTAGTTACTGTGTTTTTCTAAAAACTCAGAGAATTTAAAAGTTTTTGGAAAAAAGAAGAAAACATCCTTATTAGCTCAAAAAACTAGATAAAAATAGAAAAGAAGATGAAGATAAACAGACCCTAAACATTAAATCCTAAGAATAAAATTTTAGAATCATGTTGGCTTATGCCTTAGAGTGTGTTTGGGAAGTTGGCTTTTAGAATGGGTCCTAGAAGAAGTAGTCTAAGGTTGGTTTCAGGTTAGTTTTGGTGCTCAAGATCTGTGTTAGGTTCCATACGTGGCCTGGTGCTAAGGAGCGAGCTCCCCTCACTTCACGAGCCTAGAGATAAGCTGGGTCGCTTAGCTAGTATATACTTCCTCTAGAGTTTATACTCTGCCAGATAATACAGTGGGCTCTCCCCTTGGTAGTGAATTCCAAGTGAGATTACCAGGGAGGGTAAGGTATCTGCTAGGTGATGAAATCCTAATCGGACCTTGTCTCAGCTATGTTTAGATGTTTGATTTGTGATAGTGGTTTAGATGTGTAACATAAGTGTGCTACGATTTATTCATAATGCAGTTTTAAGTTACTAGATGTGTGGATTAAATATGCATTCAAGTAGAAATGAGATGCAATAGATTTTAAGCCCAAATTGAAATGTGTGTTCGGATGCAGACAAGTTGAGAAAAGGTTAAGAGTATGAACTTCACTACTTTAAAATGTAGGAAAGAAAGAAAAAGAAGGATTCTTTTTAACTTTGCTAATGGTGTCTTTTTAGAAGAGATACGAGAAAAGGATGCAAGAAGAGATCTAATGCACCTATATGAATGTTTGTTTTTAGAAGAAAAGGTATGAACCCAAGGAGAATTCCTAGGGTCCCACCGGGCGTGCTAGAATGTTTCTAACTATTTTCTCTTTTCCACATTTAGAAGATGAAAGAAACTAAAGTAATGGTTAGGGGTTTGTACGTACCTGGATGAAGTTTGTGCACCGTTATCCAGACGACTGAAGGAGCCCCTCTTTGGCTATGGAGGATGACACCTGTAGAAGAAAGAGACTCAAACATAGAGATTGTTAGATGGATGTAAGGTGGACTGCCAAGTAAAAGCTCAGTCCCAGAAGTGCAAAGACTTCCTTGAGGGATGACAATCCACTAGTTGATAAAAGAATGTCGGATAAAGTTAAATAATGAAAGACTAAGCAAAAGAAATAGAGACAATGCATACCTATATTCTACTATTGGTCTTCCACAGTTATCGATGTTGGTTAGTCTGACATCGTTAATTGATTAATGTTGTTGACATTAGTTAGTCTGCTGACATTGGTAGGGGCAATGGGCTTGAAGGCTGATGTCAGTTGGGGCAATGGGGCTTTGGATGAGTCTCAGGTCTGCCTGTGATCAATAAAATGGACTGGGATGTCTGTGGGAGCTTTTGTAGGTTTGCAGAGCAATGGACAGGGTCTTTAGGAGGGATAAAGGTAGGGGATAGGTTGTCAAGATGGGTCAGGATAGAAGATAGGGTTTTTAGCCTCTTAGGAAGAAGTTTGGTCAGGTCTGGGCTAGTTGATAGCTGGGTCTGGTTGATAATATGGCTTAAAAGTAGTAACTAGAGAACCACTTACTAATATGTTCTAAATAATGAAATGAAATAAAAGAAGAGTACTTAGCTATGGTTTGCTAAAGAAAGAGTGAGGAATATTTGTTGCTAATGCAGCTGATGTACCTATAATCTCTTTAACCCAAAGTCTGGAGCTATTTTTACAAAGTGCCTATAGCCTGTGATGCTTGGTGTGCGTCTAAGAGAGAGAGAGAGAGAAAGGTCAAATACCAGCTCTGTGATTTGGGTCTATGATTTTAGCGTCCCAGGGGCAAAATTCAAGGAGAGGTCTAGAATTTGCCTTTGGGCCTATCTTAAGAAACTGATGTCAGTGATTCCGCTGGCATCGGCCTACTGGTAACCGACGTCGGCGGCTAGAAGAATGGAAAAAAGCTATTTTTAGCCTTTCACCCATTCTTCTATCTACCGAGTTTAGTGGTCATGGTAAAATGGTTGAAGGCAGGTTTAATAGGCATGAGAGGTTAGTCGGAGGGTTGAAATAGGTCATAAATTGGTCATAGGGTGATGGGAGGCATCCAAGGGGAGGTATCCAAGGTGGGGTGTGTCCAAGGGTGAGGTGTCATGGGTGAGGTGTCAAGGGAGGTGTTATTAATTTAAAATAAGTTATTATTTTAAATTAATAAGTGTGTGGGTTAGGAATGTGTTAGAAGTGGACCAAGGGGACCAAGGGGGAGTCAACAAAGGAGTAGACATGATTTTGGTGTCTACAACCTGATTCAACATAATCAACCCAAAATGGCATCCACTCATGATGTTGAAGCCTCCACCTCTAGAACTGCTAACACTGTTGTTGATCTTCATATCAGAGTAAAAGGAAAAAATAGAGTGATAGGATTCATGGAGTTGGAATTTTAATAATATGTAAATAATATTATTCACACTATAGATATTAACCTATGAATCTTCATCCCTCAAACATCTTAGAAACTGTGCCTTTCCCTAAACTCATGGGGACTATGATTTGATCTCAAATTTAACCAAGACATTCTCCCACATTTCCTTTAATTTAATAAATAGCTCCCTTTCTCATAAATAAACCTTGATTGATGACTTAGGATTGAGGCATCTACCCAGTGTTACTCCTCTTCCATAAACTCAAATCAACCACATTAATTTGGACATTTGTATTCTTGGTCAAGAATCCCAAGTTGTTGGTTATTTATTTGATTTATGAAATATTAATCTTGACTTGAAGATGGTAAGAAGGTGATATATGACATTATGTATACAATTTTGTATTTACAACAATTATCTGAAGAGAGCCATTGTTGACAATGGAGTCACCATTAATATTGTTCTCTTTTCCTTCTTTTAAAAAGTTGGTTATGGGGGAACCTATTGTTCTACAACACATAACACCTCGAGAGGTTACCATAGACTCAAATATCCCTCCATAGGGACCATTATACATCTATTTACTTTGGCTCCTAAGATGGTGCTAACTAATTTCTATGTCATAGGCAAAGATATAAACTATAATATGATCTTGGGAAGACCTTGGATACACAAGATGAAGGCTATCCCTTCAACCTTATTTCAAAAAAATCTGGTTCTTACATATATTAAATGTCTTTATATCCTAAGGGATCCTAATCCTTTTGACATGCCATAATAAATCATCCATAAGTATCCTCAATTAAACATTGACTACTATTTACCTACTAATAAGGTCACAAAACCCCAAAATTGGTTGATTTTAGTAAATCCAAAAAGCCTAAAGTGGTTATCTTAAATAAGGGGGATGAGATACCTAATTTTTTTAAAAGATAAGTTAGAAGATGAAATAATTATGGAAGAAAATACTAATAATGTATAACCGATCACCAATCCATAAATATATTCCCTATCTACAACTGAGATCATCAATCTCTTAGAAAAGGACACTCCACTTATCCTCTCAATCGACCCACAAGGGGTGGGAAAATTTGATTTATCCAAGCCTAAAATATAACATCCCCAAGAGGGTTTAGATTTTTCACATGACCTTTACATGATAGAGGTGTTTGGGAATCAATAAGTCCCTCTTTATAATGACCATACCAATGACTACCAACATTATAACATGAAACTCAACCACATAGGGAAAAACAATCCTTTAAATTATAATCTTATCACTTTTGAGCCTATTCAAAGTATGCTCTTAGGTTATGCCATAAAAATGCCATACCTATTTTATGTAGGACCTGATCCATTAGGTTTTATTCGTCATGAGATGTTAGCCATTCTACTTTGGCCTTTACCTACTTGTACTTCTAATTGTGTTTCAAGTCTTGCAATAGGCAACCAAACTATTCCTTCTCCCACAACCATGTTAGTGATCAATGAGAGGAATCTTAGTATGATATTAGTTACTATATAAATGAACATCATAACCCATGATTATCCATGGATTCCTAAAATGGGATCCCCTCTTCCCCTCATGAAGAGAGGAGACCTTAGAACTTCACTCCCTTAATTTTTGAAGACTTTCCCACATATAAAAATTGGACAAAAAATACTATCCATGTATTATAAAAATAGTGAAATATACATAATTATGTCTATGTACCTCCTACACTAAAATGAGATCTTAATTATGTTGGCATACCCCCCATTCCCAAAAAATATCCTATGTTGCCATACTTCTCACACTAAAGGGAAGGCCTAATAAGCAAAATTTTAAAATTTTAGAGGTGCTTGGCTACCTCAACTAGAGATTAGATAATAACCTTTTGAGTTATCATAAGTTCTTCACTTCATATTTAATATAGAGTAGACCTTTCAAGTTTTTATAATACCTTTCATTCATCTAATAAGGGGGACAAGCTCATTATTCTTCTAAGTGTTAAGAACAAGAACCACAGGATGAGTTACTTGACATTTTAGATATTCATATGGTCAAGATATCATAGGACCAATAAACGTCACCATATGACTATCCCTATTCTACACATGATTAGTGGGTCCTTCACTATGATTGGTCTAAGTGCCTCCTAGGCATTGGGTAGGACTCATTATTATTTATCTTGAAGGGTGAGTCATGCCTTTTAGTTTCAAGATAGAATTGACTGTAAGAACAATGGGGTGATTATGAAGCCCTATTTCTTAGAATTCTCATTTAAAAATGTTTGGTCATTCAAAATTTAAGGATCTAAGGTGATTCATAGTTTGTTGTGAACTAGGTTTCAGAGGTCTATCAAACCAAGGAGGAACATCTTCATCTACATAAGACTAATGTGCATGAGATCACTAAATACACTGAATTCATTTATATATAATTAATACATAGGGAAGGAAACTATCTTGATGACTCTATTGTTACTTCATATTGATGCTTTGACCCTCATCCTACTATAATGAAGTTTGATTAGATAGTTTTAGTCAAGATATAACCTCTTATGTGAGAAACTCCTAATGACCAAATAATCTCCCATATCAAAATAAACAAAAATATATTAGTCCTTGACTTAGCCAATAATGATGAAAGTATTATTGATTTCTTGTGAGCTTATAATGACCACTCATTATTCCACCACAAGAGGGGATTATCACTTACCTATTATCCCACATCAGCCCTTGGGAATGAATATTATGATTCTTATTGACATGAGGATGATTACTTATCCTCTGATAATGAAAATAATAAATGTAGAGGGTGAAGATCATAATTTTCCCTTAACACCCAACATGTTTGAGGAGGGAAATACCTCCTTCCTTGAAAAAATCATTGACATTAACATTATGATATAGGAGAGTCCCAAACTTCTCAATCTTTGATCTTCACTCTTTGAATAGGAGGTGGAATACCATAAGGTCCACCTCACATAACTCTCAAAATATTTTGATTTCTCTTACATTCACATGGTATACATCAGACCTAATGTGTTTTTACACAACCTATTATAATGTCTGACATAAAACCAGTCAAATAGGATCTCACATGCATCAAGCTTAAGGTTGTATTGATGGTAAAAGAGGAATTCATCAAACTTTTAAAAATTTTAATTATTAAGCCAATGGACTATTATAAGTGGATGTAAGAAAATTTACCTATCCTCAATAAAAATGGTAAAATAAAAATATGTATATACTTTCTAGATATCAATAAAGCATGTAAAAAATATGACTTCCCTCTCACATCTTTTGATTTCATTATTGATGCTACCATGTGATATGAGTTAATATAACTCATGGGTAGATTCTCAAGATACAAAAAAATCTATATTTTTAATTAGGATTAGAGAAAGGGAACCTTTCTTATGTCATAGGGAATATTTTGTTATGTTGTGATGTCCTTTGGTCTCAAAAATGTAGGGGAAACATATCAAAGGTCCATGACTTACATATTCCATGATATCATTCATAAGATAGTGTAGTTATATGTAGGTGACATTATAGGTAAATTGAGATGATAAATACACCACTTAGAGGTATTATGCACCATCTTAACATAATCAAATACACTGTTATTTTTTAAACATAAAATTTGTGTATGTCATCACTAGTAGAAAACTTCTAGGCCATATCATCTCCCAATGTGGGATCAATACTTACCCTATTAATATTTGAGTGATATTTTAAATTCTCCCTCCCATAGTTTAATCATGCATCATAACATTCCTTGGTATGCGAGGATCCATTTGAGGGTTTATTCTTGACCTTGCCTATGCCATTCATCCTATCAATAACCTGATTAAAAATATATGTGGCTTAACTTGGATAGATGATTTTCAATAGGAATTCAATTAAATAAAATTATTCTTTATGTCTCCCTCCACACTCATGGAACCTAGGATATATAATCCCTTAATAATTTACATTATAATGATTGAGGTGTCCCTTGCTTACATGTTGTCTCAAAAGGATGATACCAATAGAGAACACACCATTTATTTCATGAGTTATACTCTTGTTGATTATGAGAAATGATAAAATAAATAATTCTTGGATATATTTTTTATGACCAAATGATTTTAATATTATATGATCAATAAAGAAACACAAGTTATCAAGAGGTTTAAAGCCCTGTGAACTTTTTAAACCCAACCAACTCTCTAGGAAGGTTGGGTAATTTATCACACTCCTAAGTGAGTTTGATTTAATTTATCCCAAATAAAATTACATTAAGGGATATATAATTTATTATTAGTTTGATGATTCTACCTTATAAGTTAATGACCTCATCAACACCAAATTTCTTGATGAACTAATTTGATATGTAGAAAAACCTACTATAAGCTCCTCTCCTTAGTACATAGATATCATTAATCACCTAATAAACAAGACTTATCCCCAAGATGCCAACCTAGAATAGAGTAGACATATTCATGTCATCACATCCAAGTATGTTATTATAGATATGGTCCTTTATTTTAAGGCCTTTAATGACATAATACTTTGATGTGTTGAATAAGAGGAGTCATAAATAGCCCTCTTTCATTATCATAGTGGTGTTTATGGTGGGCACTTCAATGGCCATGTAAATACTCAAAAAATCCATAGGATGGGATTTTTATGGCCCACTTTAGATCATGATGCCATAGAATATGTACACAAATGCGATAAATTTCAACATTTTTCACACAAGATACATATTCCCACTAGGGCATTGTAGCCCATTATCACTCCATGGTCATTTTCCACAGGGTTTTGGATTTAATATGTAAGATATAACCTACTTATTTGTATTGTCATTACTTCATTATCATGACAACTAAATAATTTACAAATTTAGTGGAGGTTATGTTATTAACAACTATGATGGGATAAATCATTATAATTTTTATCCTAAACCAAATCATTTGATGATTTAGGGTCCTATAGGTCATCATTACTAACAATGGGTCTCCTATCAAAAAAATTGATATTCAAGAAATATGTATGAAGTTTTATATGTTACACCACTCAACATCTTTAAACTACCCATAGGCTAATGGTGAGATGAAGCTACTAAAAAAAACCTTAGATTTGATTTTGGTTGAAACTATCAGAGGTTCTAAACAAGATTGACATTTACAACTCTATCCTACACTTTGGTCTTATATGATAATTGTTAAGAAACCTATGGTGTAAAATCCATACTTATTCATGTTTAGATATGAAACTATTATTACCTTATAATTATAAATACCTAGCCTTCACATTTTCCTCCAAGGCCTTCTTGATCATGAAGAGTATAAAGAGGCATGACTAACTAAATTAGAAAACTTAGACAAATGTTAGATCACCATTAAAAATAATCATATTTATTATGCTAATCTTATGATAACAAAAAACATCCATGATTTCCCATTCCATGTATGAGACCTTGTCATCAATCTTGATATTTATATTGACAATAATAAAATAGAAGGTCATAATTTTACATCTAACTGGTTAGGCCCCTACTTAGTGACTTAAGACTTAAAAAATAGAAATTGTTAGTTATGCACTCTAGAGGGAAAGGTGTTCAATGATTCTATGAACTATTTTTACCTAAAATAATTATATATCTATTACTTTCATATCACACTATTCTCATTCACACTACATTTTCATAGTTTCTATGTTCATCTGCATATTAGATGTGTTATTTGGTGATTATTTAGTTATTATTTCAAAAATTTAAAAATAAAACCTATAACATCATCTCGTTCTCACATTAACCTATCATATCATAGAAAAATTTCTCAAAATTAGCATTACATTGGTTCTTTCCCTAGTTCTTACAATCAGACTACATCTATTTTCCCTACATATTCTTGTACAACTTAAAAAATGCTAGCCTACAATCTAGTCTATAGGTTTGCCCATGATAGAGTCTCCTCTTACAATGCCTTCTAAATTATAATATTAAAATGATAAAAAAATAGGTAACTTTTATTTCTTATCTTAGTCCTCATTGATGATCCCTTTCATCTTACTAGTTGTATGGGGCCAAGATTTGGGGGGTAAAGGTGTTACAAATATAAAAATAGATGCTCTTGTAAAAATAAAAGAATTATGCAAGTAAAAAAGTAAAATTCCACATCTCTCAGCCTTTTCTAACCTTTGGTGTTGATCCCTTTCATATTATTGGTTTCATGGGGTTAGCATTGGCAATATATACCCTTACTCATATACATCTAGCCTTTAGTGATGGTCCCATGTGTCTACTTGGTCACATGAGACTAAGTGTAGAGGTAACAAAGAGAATTAGAAGCCAAATGCAAAAGCATTATCATATTAAAGAGTGTCCAAATATAAATTTATTCAAAAATCTTTCCTACATACCTATGTTTAAAAGGGTAACATTTTCTCATTTATTGATTTTATCAAGATTAGTTATCTCCAGATGACACCAATAAAGTTAGTGTTTTGTAAGTCTAACAAGAAGCAAATTTTCCCATTTGATCTTAAATATTAGGTAATATTCATTTCTCATACAAAATTTTGATATATCATTTTCATTATTTATCACCTCATATTTATCCTACTCTCCTTTTCATTCTTTTCTACAAATTAAAATTTATATGTTATGTAATAAAAACATCTAAGTCATCACCTATAAAACAAATGTTGGCACATTTACAGTTTCATATATTTATCCATATCATTAGATCATTGTAATACATTTTATTCCCATGCATATAATAATTTTCCATAGAATTATATAAAAATAAAATAGATACAAGTATATCGTCACATGCCTAGTCATTTAGAGTGCATAAACTAAAAATAAAAAAATGAAAGTTAAAGCCAAAAAACATGAATGATAATCACTAAGATAAGCTAAAAACATATACATATACATACATACATACATACATACATATATATATATATATATATATATATATGTATGTATGTATATATATGTATGTATATGTGTGTGTGTGTGTGTATGTATATGTATATATATATATATATATGTGTGTGTGTGTGTGTGTGTGTGTGTGTGTGTGTGTGTGTATGTAGATATATGTATACATATATATGTATACATATATATGTGTGTGTGTGTGTGTGTGTATATATATGTGTATATGTATATGTATATATATATATATATGTATATGTAGATATACATATACATATATATATATATATACATATATATATATATATATATATATGTATGTATGTATATATATATCATAACTTTGAAGTTTGTATAAAATAGGTGTCCAATAAAAACACCCCTGTGGAGGTCCAATGTGCCTCAAGGCATATAAAAAATAATGAACATATAAAATGGTATGGTAAAAAGATCTATAACAAATCTCAAGAGCTTGTCCTCCTCCTATGAGAAGGTCTCAATGTAGAAAAGTGTTAGGGTCTATCACTCTAGTGACATATCCTACTATTACCTTTATCAGAGGGTACCTCACCCTCTTTATTCTAAAGGCTAGTATGGTGTCCCTTACTAGCACCTCCCTATGATGTTATCCTCCTCATCCTATGTATAGAGGCTTTACCTCCTCCTCTACCCATCATCATGTGTATTAGGACCTTTAATATCCTCACTTTAGACAATAAGGTAATATTATCTACCCTTAGCATTATAACCATCATAAATACATGGTACACTAGAATATATACATCTATATACCAACCAATCCTTGTATGAATTCTAGAATCTACCAAGAGCTAGTTTCTAGTTAACCCAATAATCAACTCAAAAAGGTTTATTAGGGTGTCTTTGATCATCCACCTTCACCCACTCATAGTATTTGTAATAATATAATACAAAATCAACATTACATATAGCTAATATAAAAATCTAAATCATGTAAAATTAATTGAAAAAATAAAAATAAAAATATAATCTATAATCATAAATGTGTAAATGAACATTTTACCTACATTCCCTTCACACCAAATAGGGTCAAAATCATCATCTATGGCTTCTTCATCTATGTCCAATTCATCTTCTATATTAACATTCTCTAGAGCATCACCATCTCCACCTCTTCAATGATACTAATATCTAAGGTCATACTAAGTGGGGCCTTTCTATGGTAATGGGCCCATATCCTACTATTTTTTTGCACCCTATCTTCCTCTCCCTACCTACTTAGAGGGGAGCTCCTTATACCATTCCTAGATAAACTAGTTGGGTGATGGGTACCCTCTAACAAGTGGGATCCATGTTAATTATCCAAATCTCATATATCTTTATTTCTATATGTATATGTAGATGACCCTAGGGATGGGAACGTTTCCTACATAGAGAATACTAAATTGCTATGGTACCCTATCTACAAGGTGTACCTAAACTTATGAAAGCTTATATTCAATTGAGTAGACCTGGTGGCTATGGAAATATAGGTCCCCTCATCATCCCATTTCCCAATCATGTCTATTAAGGTATATAAATTAGGTTAGCCATTATCAAATTCCACACTACTCTAGTCAAATCATAGAAGGGTGCCACATATATACATCTAGTATCCCTAATGACCTTAGGTTCTCTAATCGACACTCTAATCTCATAAGGGATGATCCTTTCATAAATATAGACCATAAAAACCATCATGTAATGGATAAAAAAGGAACCTAAACAAGACATGTAGTAGAGATCCATTTAGGTCTAGGCTAGTAGCTCCTAGATCTGAGAGTAACAAGTTCCCCAGTCTCAATGCACTATATAATTAATGACCAACTAAATAAAAACCTAATAGTACCTTGTCTCCCACTAGTTGAGAGGAAAAGAAACCAATAATGTATTTTTTAGGTTGGGGATCACTGATACCTCAACTTGAGAAAGCCTCACACCACACTTTTCACCTACATCAGGTGTGTCAGTGTCTCCACTATCTCTAAGAAACTTTAGGCCTCATGATTGTTATCGATAACTCAAATAAATACTAACTAAACCATGATGGGAAGGCATGTAATCTAATAAATGTCAATGAGATTGATCATCAACTCTCTTAGGTCCTAAGGGAACACAAATGTGATATAATCAAGATCTTAATAGTTTACAATGTTTAAGAGTAATAAACTATAGGTTAGAATGATTGTTACTTATCTAATCTATAAAATACCAACGTAATCAAGGATGGATAAATCATCAACCATTAGAGTGCCAAGACTTAAGGGATCCACTCCTACTACCAATATATTCTCCATCATATTTAAGTACCCTAAAATAAATTAAAGACCTAAATTATCTCAAATACTAACTCTACCTATCAAAATAATTAAAAAATGCAAGTTTTGGAGTCTGGTTCTAATAAACAAAACCAACCCTATTTATAGATGTTAGTTTCATAACCATTATAGGTGGTTACATGATCACCCTAAATTATTTTTTAACTATCCTTATTAATGATTACACAAAATCCCCTTTATAAAATTATGGTTGTGGCACCATGGTAGTTATGTAAAGTTACTATGTTCATGTGAATAAAACACACTAAAAGTTGCATGCAACTCCCCAAGGTCAAGCTGAGGCAAGTAGTGTGATAGATGGGCTATGGATTGGGTTGGTTGTTATGTGGAATGGATTTGGAATGCGGGGTGTAAATATCTTCTCATGATGGAACCAAAATACCTTCACAACATCATGGTGTTCATTGAGAGCATCAAGATGTGTGGAAATAGACATCCAAGGCCCTTCGGTCTTTGATATCACAAGGAGTTGAAGGTCCTAGTTTAAAATAAGAATAGGTAAATAGGTGAGATTAGGATAAATGAATAACATAGTATAGATCCACTATTTAATTTTTTTTATATCCAATTAGTTTCATATAAAATTTTGAATGATACAAGATAAGGCTAGACCAAAGGAGAAGAAGAAGTTGAGAGTGGGAAACTAGGCCTAGATAATGTTATTGTGATGACCTTTATTACTAAGGAGGAAAATTATTGGTGGATAAATAATTAATTATTTATCCTAAAAATCATTAAGAGAGTAAAAAATTAGGTGTGGTATTGGGGTAGAATGTAAAAACCTCTATCTTAATCTTGGTATTAATATCAGATTGTATGCCAACTTTGGGACTAGGTGTTCTAACCCTAAGGAAAATACCTTCTATAACAAGAGTGGGTATTTTGGGAAGTGTCATACAAGATGGATTATGAATTTTTTTAATTATATTATCTTATCTAAATATATTATGTGAATATTTTTTGTGTTGTTAGAAGCAAAGTTTCACTTGGCTTGTGCAATTGGACAAGGCTTTTGACAATGTTTTTTTTGTTTTTATTTGAAAGTAAAAATAATTTTTTTATAAAATTTAAATTATAAAAATAAATAAATGATAAAACTAAAATTGAATTTAATAAAACTTATTTTTATCCCTTTTCAATTATTTACAATGCATACAAGGAGATATGAAGAGATCTACTCTATCGTGTAAGATGCTGATTTTTCCTAGCTTTGTCTAGATGTAATCTAAGTGAGAATATTTTATAGTTTTTATTGGTTTTGGATATTGGTCTAATATTAATTATGTTTTATAAATATTTAAATAATTTAAGAAATAATTTATCCTTAAAAACATGAATCTAATTCTTTTAAAATTTTCTTGAAAACCAACAAACCAAACTAGCTTTCTAACTTTCCTAATTGTTACATGAAAGATTTAAATGATTTGTTTCAATATAAAATATGCTTTTTATATTTAAATATGAAAGTATATTATTCACCTAGAGTTTTTATAGGGTTTTGTTACCTACTATTTGATTTTTTTAAGAGTAATGAATTTTGTTTTAAATTTAAAAACTAACTATTGTGTTGGTTGAAAGTGCATGAAATGTTTCCTAAAATATTCCTAAATTTGTATTTCATGATTTTATGCTAATAAGAGGACACATAATGAGAGGGATGCTTTTATTGTTGGTTTTTCTATATCAAATATGGGAAAAGGAAGGGATTTCTCTATCATATCAAATTTTCCTTTTATAAAAATAAATATTTAAGAAAATATAAGAATGAATACTAATCTAATCTAATGGAATATAAAAAATTAATTCTAAGTTAAGAACCTATAAATTAGTCCTAATGTAGACTAGATACAAGTAATAAATTTGTTACATTATGGTCATTAGTATGATAGATCCTTTACCCAAAAAAAATTTAATATCTAATAAGGAGGATGAATAAATGGCTATCATAAATGGGATAAGAAGAGAAGATACATAACTCCAAACAAGGAACAATTGGCTATGTCTGGTTGAAGGCATTGCTTGAAAAGACCAAGTTGTAATAATAATGGATTTCCTTATCTATAACTACGTATTTAAACATAAAATCAATAAAAAAAATATCCAAAGCCATTAAAGTAGGTATTTGATGTAAATTATTTAAAAGTCTTAATCTTTAAATCCAAAATTTTAGATCTAAAATCAAGATAAAATTGGCTAACTTGTAGAAGAGTAATGGAGCTTAATTGAGTTGATGTTGTCACTTATATCTTTCACCCTTCATTAATTTAATTGATACAATGGAAAAAATGGGATCATCCCCAAGGTGTGGAATCTTGGCTCCTTGGGATGAACTTTTGGAGAAGGTCGACTCCTACCAAAACTATATGCACTTGATTTAAGATTAGTTGCAAGCCAAAAACTATTCTAAAGAGACCAATCTATAGCTAAGAATATAATTTTATCATGAAAAGGGAAGAAGTATCAAACTAAAACTTAAAAATTTAATGCATCAATATTATATATATATATATATATATATATATATATATATATATATATCCTCCACCCACTTATAATAGCATAAGATAACCTATAAGTTCTAAAAATTATTACACCCAATCTTCAAATTAAACCTCTCTTGTATATGTGTTTTGTATAAAAGAATGAGACTTAAGACAGAACTAGGAGGGTCATCATCTACATTGTAAAATGATAAAATGTTGATTTTACACAACTAGTCCCTACATTAATCCATTAATACATAATGTACAGCTTATAAAATATGGTGTTTTTGCATAGAGGTGAGGGGAATTTGGACAAAAATTCAAGAGAAAATAACTTTATACAAAAATAAATCAACAAATTCATGAAATACACACAATATTTAAGTACTTAAAGAAGTAAATTTCAATATTTTATTGATTTCAAGGTATTAATAAAACATTATAAGTCTCCAAAATAGCATAGTCTCATCATACCCAAGAAGAGGGATCATGAACAAGTCATTTAAAATCTTATACATAAGAGAAAGAGGGCACTAGGAAACCTCATGAATGCTACTATTACTCCTCTAATATATCTTATGAAATTAAATAGGCATGAAAATTAGTATCATTAAACTCTTCCCAACACATTAGGCCTCTCCCATTAAGATCTTTAATGAAGGGTGGCATAGTGTTAGGAGAGGAAACTTCATTATTTGCTATTTTTTTCCTTTTGAAGGATTGAACATGATGAATGTGCTTGTCCAAATAGTCTTCAATGTTTATCCACTCATTAAAGACATGTATTTCATATCCTAATGTCCTTAACTCACCCATCTCCACCTCTCATACATATTGGATATTTTTGAATGGTTGAATTGGAAATAGACCTCCTATGCCTATTTGTAAATTTGGGTTGACTTGTCATGATCACCACTCCATGGAGGAATCTACACAACTATAAGGGTATTTTTCAACACCTCATGCCTCATTCATGCTTTTAATGTTTATTTACTCCATCCATAGTAACACTAGACATGATATAGAAGCATAGGAAATAGCCTTGAATTCCATGTGAGTGTTTCTAGGAGATGTTAAGAAGCTAGTGCGTTATTGTATTTTCCCATAAGAGCTCTTAGATAAGCTAATAAAACTATATTTTCATACTTTAAAGACTTCATTTGTACCCTATAAATCATGCAATTAGACTTAAAACCTTGAAACTCATTAAGCTTTATCAGCTAGGCCTTTAATTTGAGTCCTTCATATTGGTGGTTTTAGGGATATTAAAGCCTTATTTAAGTTAGTATACCTGAAACATTCCTTTAGGAATAAAAAATATTTATAAATCATTATAATTCCATGGGAGAAATCAATAAACCTTGCATTTATTGCATATATGCATGTATTCTTATTTCTAGGTCCTTGGAAAGTCCTATAAGGCTTTTGAAAAAATTGTTAGAGGTATAATAACTAAGAGGGGGGATGAATAAGTGAGTTTAGTTAATCCAGTTCAATTCCATTTCTTAAACATTTAGCATTTATCAATCTTGATCAAGCAGCATAAACATGAAAGCACATACATCTAAAGCATACATAAGAGCACACATCACATGAACACATCATATATGTGGGAAACCCTCTTGGGGGATAAAATCATTGAAATCTAAAAAATGGAATAAAATCCTATAAATAAAAGATTCAAAATTTATACCAACACCATCTGATCAAGGAGCACCCACACCTAAATTTGGTCAAACACCCACTTAACCTTTTGCTAGTTCCAAGTAGTAAGAAGGATACAACCCCCTTAGTAACCAAGAACCAACTTAGCTACCTATAATATGATATACACATATTATTTGATGTCAAACACATTAGATTATGGAATACTCTATTTTCACTCTTCACTCTTCAAACTCTCTCAAGTTGCCTCTAGGGCTAACTTGCACAAACATCATCTTCTAGGTTCATTAGGTCCAATGACCTATGTGTTATCCTACATCAAATTGAATAAACAAGCATGACTAATTATAATCACAATATTATGTTCCTTAATGACCCATACCTTATCTTTCATAGGTTTTCTTCTTCACTTGAATCCACACTTGCATAATTGCTCTTTCTTCACTCTCATAGGTCTAAAAACCATCACCTTTGCTTCCAATATTTATAGAATCTTTATGAATATTATCTTCTTGGTCAGAAATAATACTTTCCTTAACCCTTAATATTTATATCATTCTAAGACATATCTCAAACTCATTTTTTAGCTCAACCATAGCATCCATGGGTCACACTTAAGTAGCTATGCATTTCAATTAGGCCTTATTATCCCTTATAGGTCTCATGGAGACATATCACCCATTTAAAAAATTACAAATGATTAAAACATATCAAAAATGTCTCCATTATCCCCTTGATAACTCCCTCATGGTTCCATTCCATCTATAACACCAACTCATACCTTGAACCTACCAGTTAGGTCACCTTACTCTTTAGGCCTTCATACACAAAAAACTCTATCATATAGAAGTGTAGCATAGAAAAACTTTTCTCAAATATTACACTAAAAAAATTCATAAATATATCATACATGACCTATGAAACATATCAATGTCCATTGGACACCTTCACTTAGGATCTAAGCACTCAAATTGGCCACTCAGACTGGTCATATACAGTCAAGATATTTTGATTCTCCATATATAAATATGGGAAAAATATGACAAAAAATTCCTTTTAATAATACTTAAATAATTATATAATATCTCCATGCTCATTTTATTCTTCAATTATTCTTAGAACACCTTCAATTTGCCTCTGCAAGATGGTCACTCAAACTACAAGTGCATTCAACAGACATAGTCAACTTCTAAGAATTTTTTCACACTAAATATGCCCTAGTAAAACCTAAAAAATCATAGATAGTATTAATTAAGTATAAAACACTATCCAATATTTATTTAATATTTAAAAATCAATATACTATCAAGAATAACTCAATTATCCTCCCTGAGTCACTTATAGAACATAGTCAAACATAGTCAACTTTAAAGATTAATATATTAAATTTTATGAATATAAAAACCTTATAAACATATTTTCTATATGTGTCATGAATTCCTCTACAACTTTTCTTTTAATTTCATCAATAAATTTATTCTAGATCAAAAGATATAGACCAAAAACTAAACACTAATTTTCTTTTGTTAATTTGAATATTCAAATTCCAACAATCACTGAGTAGATGTTAAACATCAAGCACATTGACCTCATCTCATGAACCCTAGAAAATTTGAAAAAAATCAATCCATATATATCTATGGATTATCCTATTCTTTATCTTACAATGATCACCATTGATCTTAGATACTTGCTTCTATGATTGTGCCACTTAGTAGCCCTATGTGCCTTATGTGCACAATGACCTATTGACTCGAATGAGCTTCTACCACTTGAAAACATCATGCATATTCTAAGTGATATTTGACATATTAACTAAACACACACCATTATATCACTTATAACAATATCAAACACACCTTTGGATCATTATCTAGTCTAATGAAATGCTCACCATTAGATCTTGATCTAATTAATGCTAACCATTAGATCCGTCTATACAAATTGACCCTAGACTTTAACATGGTTAAAATTGAAAGTCTCTGGCCCATCATAGTTTTTAATATCAACTTTTAAGGCTTATAATTTGAGATATAAAACACTTTAAGAGTCCAAATATTTATGGTACCTTCTTGGCACTATATACAACACTTCTATGAAAACCCTTGACCTTAATTAACTTTTTGAGTACCTAAATTAAATGCATAAACTTGCTAGTTCATTCATATCTGCATGACATGTAATGATGGTGTGGCTTATCTTAAACTATAATATGCATATTTCACTTTCCAAATGATCAAGTGACATACCAAAAATTCACCAAGACATCTATGGATGCCTCATAACTTATTATTTCTCCTTATAGACTTGTAAATGTGCCATATCTCTCCAAGATATAAATAACAACCATCAATTACCTATCCAAGAAAACACTGAAGAAAAATGCAATAACACTGAAGCACATCAAAACACACTTTTTATTTTCACCCTATCATACATGACTCCTCATCAACATCATTGGTCACCTTGGAGACATCATTGACAAACCTCCAACAATCTCCCCCTTTATCATTGATGTCAACACCAATACAAAGTACTTTCTTAAACTCTATTTCTTTCTTCAAGTACTTTATCCCCCTTTAACAAAATTATAAATTGGGCTCAATTCCTAATATTGAGGACCTAAAAAGACTTCAAGGACCAAAAATAGGAAAGGACCACCTTTGAGAGATCATATAGACTCCCCTTAACTTTGTGTAAACCTCTTCTTACCTTGAACTTCTCAACCATGATCCATGATTGTCAAGAGATGAACAAGCTAATCTTAAAATAGGAAATATGGACAAAAATAGCTAAAAAACTCATTTAGGAATAGCCATACCTTTTTCATTTGGAGAAAATGACCAAAGACCACTCTTCTCTTCACTAGCCTTGCTTAGAGGCCTAATATCCCTACCCGAACCTTAAAACACCTATATATTTTTGTGTATGCACCTTGAAGAGTTGAAATTTAATATATAAATTAAACTCATGTTCCCCCTAATTCATTCCAAAAATTATCTTCCAACTCTACTTCTGCACCATAGCTCCTTCACAAAACTACTAGTCAATTAACCCTCTATTTTCACAAATCCTCATCCATGGAAGAAACTACACACTTTCTAATGACTGTGAAAAACTTTTAGACAACCCATTTGGCCATTCCAAAATATCAAGTAACATCAGACCTTAACTTCCTTAAGAATCAAACTAACTAGCATGAGCAAAAATACTAGATTTTTAAATAAAACTTAATCAACTCAGCACTTTCTAGTCAATATCATCACTTTAAAATTATCTCACACCTATAGGTTAATAAAACACACTTGTGGACTAATTATTGAGCTTAGAATCCTTTGGGAACCCATAATTTCTATACCATGGTTTTTGACCTACATACCTTTAAGCACAAAATGGGAAACCTAAGAGTAAAGAAGATCCTCTATGATGATTGGAACATCTCACATATGCTCCCCCTCACATCATGAACAACTATTTAATCCTCTAAAACTATCTAAGTTAACTCCCCCTAACTCCATGGCATGCACAACTTGTCATTTATAGAACTATGAGACCCTCTTTATGACAATATATTCTCCTCATAATCCATATCAACATAGACTTAAATCTTTCTATGCAATATAATATCTTGAACACTCGTCATCCTTGATTTCAAACCTTTAGCTAAGCTAATCCATTTGAAATGATGAAGCATAACAAACAACAAAGTATTATTAAACTGAAGCCTCTCACAAACGCTCCCCCTTAGATCATGACCACATATACAACCAAGATCTACTCCTTGACACCTCTTACTCATAATAAATATGTAAAACATCATAAGACACTCAATACAATTGAGTTAGCTCTCCATAAATCCATACCAATCTATGAACTTATAGGGCCCATAATTCCTCTTTCAAGAGTCACCATACTACTGATCAAAACAATAATAACAAACACAATGCAAATTGACTAACTTGAAATCAAACTCCTAAGTAATTTCAAGGCACTAAACTAGATCAAGCTACCTTCATATACCAATTATGGATGAAATGTGATTAAATAAATACCTTTATTCTACTTTAACTCATCTTTCTTGATTTGACACTTAGAAATGTTCATACTCTACCTACAGACCTTCAAGACTAAAATCCCTGAACATACCTTGAGCACACATACTAGCAATCTAGATCTTGAAAAGAACTAGTTAGAAAGTAATCACCTTCAGATCATTGAAATTATTCATGTCCTTCCATAATAGGCTAATACATCATCTCATGACCTTATGAGGTTACCATAATATCAATGAAGCTCTAAACACAAAGAAACACCTTATGGAACATCATTCTTCTATCTTCTCAAATACACACTCAAAACTACATCATCTTCAGATATTTAAACCAATTTATCTTGAAACTCTCCTTTCTAAAAAACAAAAAAAAAAAAAAAAAATAACAGCCATCATGCTTCCTCTTTATATAAAGTGTCTCCTTGAAGCTTAGAGAGAGACACCCCTTTGACATAGTGAAACTAAAAGTCCCAAAACTTAGGAGACTCTCATATCTCCATACTTTCATTTGAATTATAGTCATGTCTCATCACCAAATTAAATTTGAATGGAACTTGACTTCATTATTTGATTCATATTTGTCAACTAATGTAGACATAAAAAACTCTTGACTTTCCTTCATGTCTATCAAGGCAAATAAACCATGTTTGGTCTTAGTTTGATCTTTCCTATCAAGCTTAGGTTTCCACAACCATTTGTGACCTCTTCCTTGAACACTAGGAGCTCCATAAAACTTATTTTTCTTTTATAATTAATTAAAACTATTATTTAAATACCTAAAAATTTGACCAAATCTATGACATCCAAAAAAAACAAAATCATTCATACCTTTTGTTTGATGATGATTGTGATCTTTATTTGACTGATTTCTTCTCTTCTTGCATTCTCTGGAAATGTGGCCAAACTAATTGCATGTATATAAATGAATCTATGATGAATATATCATTTCATTAATATGTCTATCTTATCTTATTTCTTGTACTCTAAGAGCCTAATTTAACCTATCTTGACTTGATGATCTTTGCTTGCAGAGCCTAGCAATGTGACAAACTTTTTGATAATAGTAGCAAATAATGTCTTCCATAAATTTTATTTGAATATGGTAGTGATATTCCTTTCAAAAATTTATTCTTTTTACATATTCCTTTGACCTATGACCAATAATATGACAAACAAAACAATGTCCCAAATAATATTTGGCATACCTTGAAGCATTTGGTTATCTGATTGGCTTATTCATTTTGTCTTTGACCTAATTTGACTTGTATTTAAATATATCATCCTCCTTGCCTTGTTTATGATCTATTTTGTTCTTATTTAATCTTTCCTATCTTGATTATGACCTTTTCATGATTATCCTTTAGGGAAACAAGATTACCTTTCAATTGAACACATTCATTTTCTTTAGTCCTCATGCTTGATCTTATAGCCTCTAATTGAATTCTAATATTTTTGATGATATCCTTATCCCTCTTAGCTTATTTATCCATGTCATCCTTCATTATACATATTTATATAATCAAGATTAGACTTCAACTCATCATGCTCACCTTGATTTTAACTCTACTTGGCATTTGTCTCTTCTAATTAAGTCTTGATATGTCTATAATCTTCCACTTTTGAACTCAAATTTATCTTTATAACCCTGAATTGATATTCAATAATGTTTATCATCTTTAATTTTGATCTTGGATTTTCCATAGACTTGATTAGTTTTTTATCCTCCTTTTCCTCTATCATGGATTTTCTTGACAAACTCCACTCAAGAGATCTGACTTACACTTCAAGACCTTTGATCATATTCCTCATTTTGTAAATTCTCTTCTTTTTCTAATTTAGTTCACCAAGTGCACTCATAAGATTAGCTTCTAGATCAATTTATTCTTCCTCACTATCATATAAAACTTCATCATCAAACATGATGATCTTATCACCCATATTGTACTTTGGATCACCTTCAAGTGGTTAATATTGCAATGAAGGTATTGCTTTGATACCAATTGTTAGAAGTACAATCAATGAGAGGGGGGACGTGAATCAATAATGCTAGATAATTCAATTCAATTCCTAATCTTGATCAAGTAACACAAACATGAAAGATCATACATCTAAAGCATACATAAGAGCATACATCACATGAACACATCATATATGTGGGAAACCCTCTTGCAGAATAAAACCCACTAAACACTAAAATATGGACTATAGTCCTATAAAAACAAGATTTAACATTTAGACTAACACTAACTGATCAAAAAGCACCCACACCTGAATTTAGTCAACCACCCACTTAACCTTTAGTTAGCTCCAACTAGTAAGGAGAATACAACCCCCTTGGTAACCAATAACCAACTTACCTACCTATGATCTAATCTGCACCTCTAATATGATGTCAAATTAACCTGATGATGGACTCCTTTGTTTACACTCTTCAGTCCTCAAACTCTCTCAAGTTGTCTCTAGGGCTAACTTACACAAACATCCTCTTATTCATTAGGTCTAATGACGTATGTTTTAACCTACATTAACTTGATAAAAAAATCATGATTGATTCTAATCATAATTTTATGGTCCTTAATGACCTATACCTTTTATTTCAAAGGTTTTCTTCTTCACTTGAATCCACACTCGCACAACTGTTCTTTCTTTACTCTCATAAGTATAGAAACCATCACCTTTGCTTTCACTCTCTATATAGTCTTTATGAATATTATCTTCTTGGTCATCCATAATAATTTCCTTAAACCTTAATACTTATATCATGCTAACACATATCTCAAACTCATTCTCATAAGTCAACCATAGCATCCATGAGTCACACGTAAGCAACTACACCTTTAAATTAGGCCTTAGTAGCCCTTATAGGTCTCATAGAGACCTATCACCCCTTGAACACTTTATCACTACTAAAAACATATCAATTTGTTTTTAAATATCCCATTTCTATCTCTTTCATTGGTCTGTAATACTTAGAACACTAACTCATACCTTGAACCTCCTAGTTAGGTCACCTTACTCTTTAAGCCTTCATACATAGAAAAATCTATCATATAAACTGAAGCATACAAACACTTTTCTCAAAAAATACACTCAATAAAATGTATAAATATATCATACATGACCTACTCAATATCTACATGTCCATTGGACACCTTTACTCATGCTCTAAGCACTTAACATAACTCTCTCAAAATGACCACTCAGATTGGTCACATATAGTCAAAATATAGTCAACCTATTTTGACTCTCCATAATGGAAAAAGGGAAAACTATGACAAAAAATGACTTATAATAATCCTTAAATACTTATACAATATCTCCATGCTCATTTTATTCTTTAATTTTGCTCAGAACACCTTCAATTTGCCTTTGTAAGATGGTCACTAAAATTGCCACTATATTCAACATACACAATCAACTTTTAATAAATTATTCACACTAAATATGGATTATTCAAACCTCAATAATACATAAAATAGTATTCATGGAGTATAAAATACTCTCCAATATTTATTTCATATTGAAACATCAAGATACTATCAAGAACAACTCAATTATCCTCCTCAGGTCATTTGCAGAACATAGTCAAACACAACCAACTTTAAAGATCAATATCTATAAATATATGAATATCCAAACCTTCTAACTAGATTATCTAGATTAAACTTTAATTAATCTATATCTTTTATTTTTACTGCATCAATAAGTTTGTCTTGGATTAAAATATATAGCCCAAAAACTAAGCACTAGTTTACCTTCATTAATTTGAAAATTCAAATTTGAATGATCATTGAGCAGATGTTAAACATCGAGCACATTGAACTCATCTTGTGCATCCTATAAACTTTAAACAAACATGATCCATCAATCTCCATGGTTTATCTTGGTCTTTATATTACAACACTCACCATTGATCTTATATCTTCACTTCTATTATCATGCCACTTGGTAGCCCTATGTGCCTTCTGCCCACATTGACCTATTGACTCCAATGAGATTCCACCACTTGGTAGCCTCATGTGTCTTCTAAGAAAAATTTTACATATTGAATAAATATGCACCATTAGATCACTTCTAATAAGATAAATTACACAATTAGATCATTATCTAGTCTAATAAAATGCTCACCATTAGATCTTGATCTGATTAATGCTCACTGTTAGATCTATCTATACAAATTGACCCTATAATTTAATGTGGTATATAAGATAAAATTTGAATTTTTATAATTAGAGTTATAAAATACTTGAAGAGTCCAAATCTTTAGGGTACCTTCTTGGCACTATAGACAACACTTCCATGAAAAACTTTGGCCTTAATTGACTTTATTAGTACCTAAATTAAATTCACAATTTTTTTTGTTCATTAATATCTGCATGATGTGCAGTGATGATTTGGCTTCTCTTAAGATAGAATATGCATGTTTCTCTTTCCAAATGATCTAGTGACATACCATATCTTCACCAAGACATTTATGAATGCCTCACAAATTATTATTTTTCCTTACAAACCTATAAATGTGCCATATCTCTCCAATATATCAATAAAACCCACTAATTTCCTATCCAAGTAAACACTAAAGAATAATGTAAGAACACTTAAGCACATTGAAGAACACTTTGTCATTGTCATCCTAACAAACATGAATCCTCATCAACATCTTTGGTCACCTTAGAGACATCATTTTCAAACCTCCAACACACAATTTAGACCTTGGTCTATGAGAATATTTAAAACCTCCTTGGAAATATTTATAATTCCTTATTTTGCATGAGAGAGATGATTAGAAACATGACAAGAGACATTAAATACTACCTCGTAAAACATTAACTTATCATAAGAGCTTTTACATCTATTTTCAAATCTAAAATCTTGAAGTGTGTGAGTTCTTAGCTTCTAATCCCTGATATAGTTTTCCATTCACCATATCCACCTTGACAACCTTGAAGTCTAGGTCAATTATGAGAGTTCCTTACCAATTTTACTTTCAACCTTTCATGCCTTAAAATATCTTGGTCTTCTATGCATTTAACCATCATTTCTTCACCTTGAAAACCTATAGGTGTCTAGGAGGGTGACTATAAGGATGTTTTTGACCTATATAAAGGTATTTATACCTATACCACTATGCTATAACATTTAACAGTGCACTAGTAGGCCTACATACATTTTCACCATGTTTAGAACCTTGGAAATAATGTTCCTTACTATAATAAACCTATAATTAAATTATTGATTCCTTTTAAATGCTAAAATTCCTTAAAAATACATTTTAGGAGCTTGTAAACCTTGTTCTTAAAGCTAAAACATATTCCTTCTTACCTTAAATCTTTGTTAACATACCTATCAATGTACTAGAGAACTCTCAAACCTATTGAATATGTAAAGGACATGAAAAATTATGGAGATATACTTTTAGACCTATTATAAGGTCTTTAAGATATATAAAAACCATCATATAAAAATTTACACTCCATTAAAGGTCATGTTAAACACCACAATATCATGAAACTTGAAAACTTCTATTACACTTGTTAGGATCCTACTTTAACTTTAGTGAGGTTTTCAAGTCTCAAAATCCTTGAAAATTGTCACTAGACATTTTGATAAATCATGGAGAGTTACTATAGGTATATTATATTCTCATTGATAAGGATTTCTGACTATGTTTCCCATTTTTCATGCCTTGACATCATCTTACAATTAATCACCTAACCTTCCTATAATTCTGTAAACTATAAAACATTCATGGGATCCTATAAACTAATTTGTAGAACTTCAAACATTTTGAACCTTAGTAATAGGTCCATAGATATATGATTTTTTTTTAAACCTCAATTTATAAATCTTAAATATTGTGACCTATCAATTCTACCTATAAATTTGTCCAATCTTCTTTAAACTTGCTTGCAAAATACTTGGCACTTATCCTTGAAACATATTGTAGGTCTAGGTTTGTGTGTTGAGGTCATGATACTCCATATATTCACTTTTAGACCTATAAAGACTATAAATCCTTTTTATAATATATAGTATCTAATGAATGGTTTGATAACCTTTCTCAATAGTTTCATAAAGGTCATGAGACTACCAATCATGTTATAGGCCTATTTGTTCCCAAATCATGCTTTGAAACCTTGTATCAAAATTGTATAAACATGGAAAACCTATATCAATCTCAAATATAGGGAATTGGATCCCAAAATTACCACTTTAAATCTACCTCAAGCTTAATTAAGCTCTTGGACTTTTCTAAAATCCACTTTTTATGTTTTCAAGCCTATAGGTAGTATTAAATAGTTTTGAAAACCTTGGCATAATATTGAGGGTTCTTGTCAATCACGAAACCTATTTAGCACATTATAGGCTGGTTCCACTCTTAAAAACATAAAAATTTGGCCTAAACTAACCTTGAGAAGCTTTGAGGTATGTTTTCCATCTTAATCAAATAAGAGATCCCTCTTGGAGCCTATAATTCTTGGAGCTTTCTTCAACTTGCTTAGATCTATTAACTCTAACCTATAAGCCTTTTGATGGAATTTGAGGTCAAATTTTCACCTTGATCCATCAATAAATCATTATAATTTTTTTTTAAAGTATTATTAGGAGTTTGGGACTTGTTTTTAGGTATCAAACCTATAAAAACACCTTGGGAGTATGTTTAAAACCTTGTGAACATGACTGTAGGCATTCTTAGATGTTTGGGGACCTACATCTCACTTATAATAGTATAATTTATTCTTTGAAAATAGTCTTAGGACCTTCATAAAATTTGGATAGGTTTTTAAGACACTTTTAGACCTATAACACCATGGAGACCTCGCAAGCCTTGCTACAAGCATGTAGATGCATGTTCTTTACTTGAAATACTCTCTCTAAAAGCCTACAACATTACCTTAAAAGGTTTATAACCTCTTGAAATACCCATATATACTTCCTATAGATATTGATTTTAAAAAAAAATCTATTATAGAGTATTGACATCACTCTTATACTCTTAACCATCACATTTCTTACTTGAGCAAAATTTAAAATGCCAAAAAGCACATTCATGGGTCTTAGGGTTTATGTAGGGTTTTATGTGTTTACCATATTTTTGGAAAAATTAAGTGATTATTTATTTCTCACACACTCTAAACATCATTTTTGGGATCCATATAATCCTATTAAAACCCTCCAAGCTTTTCTTTGACTCATGCACTAGTAGAATGAAGGTAAGATCCTTGAGGGATATTTGAGGCCATGATGGAGACCTTGGATCTATTGACTTAATCTTGATAATCTATACATTAGGCATGTACACTTAGAACCATGATGTTTTCTTCATCACCACCTTATGAATCCTATAAATATTAATACAACCTTATGTTTTGGAAGCTCCAATCCTATATATCACATCCTATTTATGATTGAAACCTACAAAATCTACCTTTAACTATATGTAAAAATTACATGAAGCCTATAAACCTACAAAAATTGCTTTGAGAACAATGAAGACAACCTTGAAAAGGCATTATAGGTAGGTAACATCCTGAACATGGATTGAATACACTCCTCACATATTGGATATTAGAAAAGTCCACTATGAGGTTGGAGGGAGGGAAAACCACTAAGTCAAATGTATTCTTTGACAATTTATACAAACTAGAGAACTTATAAGGAGTTTTCAAATTTTATAATGACTTTATGCAACCTTTATAGAATGTTTCCACTCTTTTTATGACCTAATGACTTCAATTAAGACGTTTTATGTATTTAAGACATTATGAATGCTCTTAAGACAAAATTTAAATATTAGGCCATCCTAAAAGGTTAGACTCCTTGACCTTTTATCTATTTATTGTTGATAAATCAATTGAATAGGCCTCTACAAGGTTATTATTGCACTAATGAATGACTTTAATACCCTCCTAATGTTGATTTCAAGCTTAGGAGTGATAGTCAATAGTTGAATTGGAAGTTGAAGTTATGAGGGACTAAAAAATGATTGAAAATAGAAAAGGGAGTGAGATGGGCCTAATTGGAGATGAAATTAGGGTGGATAATGCAAGAAGGATAATAATAATCATGCAAAAATGTATCAAGGAAAGAATCACGTAAGCTAAATTTATAAGGTGAAATAATGCTGATGGAATCACCCCTATTTATAGGGGTGGATACATAACCACCACTAATGGGGAAAATACCACCACTATGTATTAAAAATCCACCCTTATTTTAATACAAAAAAACCTTGTTAGGATGGAACTAACGTGGTGGTTTACACAATCATTATGATGAACCCATTACGAATGTGGTAGTTTTGTAACCTCTGAGGATAACTATATCACCTAATATGATTGTTTTATCATAAATGAGATTTTTTTAAAAAAATAAGATGAGGGAATCTATAAGGGACAATAAAATGGGTTTTTGGGGACCTTAAATAGAGGGAAGGAAAAGAGGATAAAGTTTTAGAGAGTTCTATTTGAGAATTATTAGGAGGTCACTGCATCATCATAAGACCTGTTCTATCAAGAATATCACACCATGTAAAAATTAGGTGCATACATATTTCCCCCTTAAGAGAATTAATTTTGATGGATTGACAAGAGTGTAATACCAAGTAGTGGTATATAGAAGGTAAATATGAAGCTATAAACACTTACCTTACTTACCTTGGTGGTATAGTGAATCTAGTCAAGACTCCATGTAACCTAAAAAAAGATAATAATCAACTAAAATTTGATGTGAAAGTGGAAGAAAAACTACGTAATCAAACTATAGATAAAAATACATCTCATAGATATGGGAAATATCATAGTACCTAAACCATCCTATTAGGGGATTGAATCTATTACAAGTGGTAAAGAACTTACAAAATTTTTAATATGCTTCAAAAGATAGAAAAGTCATTGGAATATTGATATTAAAATTCAAGTTATAAAATTTTAACAAGAATATGATTTGTAAATAGGAAAATATGCATTAAATGTGAAAAAATGTAAATTTGGAAAGTTTTAAAACTAAAACAACTAGTTTAGGGTCCAATATATTCAAAAATTTACCAAAAACTAATTCATTTATGTCAATCACTTGTGATATTTATTGAGTTCTAGATTTCCTATGACCACTTTGAATGATAAAGTAGTCAATGGGAAGAGGATAATGAGAGGATGGAAAATATGCAAGTGGGAGGAGTTTTAGGGTAGGAGCACATAAGTTTTATGTCCATTTCTCCTTTGCCCTATTTTTGTAAATTTTGATCAAATATTACTAAAAATATAATCAAATTTTTAAAAAATAATTGTAAAATATTCATGGATAAGGGTAGATTAGGAAAATGTAGATTATATTCCATTCTTGGTATATTCTAGGCATTTTAAGGGTTGGTGGATTTAGTGCCAAACTTTACATAACCATCATAACATTTATGTATCCTTCATAGGGGGGAAATATGTATGCATCCAATTTTTTCATGTTGTAATATTATTGACATGATAGGTTTGATGATGATGTAGTGACCTCATAATAATTCTCAAACAAGAACTCTCTAACACTTTCTCCTCTTTTTATTCCCCCTCTCTTTTAGGTTCCCCGAAACCCAATTTTTTGGCCCTTACAACTTTCCTCAGCTTGTTTAAAAAATAATAATTGGTGACAAAACCACCCTTCAAGTAATGGAGTTGCCCTTTGAGGTTACATAACCACTACATTCATAATGGGTTCATCAAAAATATTTTGTAAACCACCATAGGGGTTCGATATTAACAACGTGGTTTTATATTAAAATAAGGGTAATTTTTTAATACATAATAGTGGTTTTTTTCCCATAAATGGTGGTTATGTAACCACCATCTATAAATAGGGGTGATTCTATCACCATTGTTTTGCCTTCTAGATTTGGATTCCATGACTTATTACTTGATGCATTTTGCACACTTATTATTGTGATTATTCATTTCAACACCCTAATTTCATCTCCAATTAGGAATAAATTAATCCCTCTTCTATTTTCAATCATTTTTAGTCCCTCCCAAGTTTAATTCCTAGTTCAACTTAGTTAAACTCCATGCAAGCTCCATTGCTCTTCTATAAGTAAACTAATTTTGGCTTGTTTTTTGATCTAAAAATTTGCATTTAGAGATTAATATTTTTGAATAATTTACAACCAAAACCTACTACAATGGGTTTTAATATTTTATTTGATTGATTTCTTATTTGACATCATAGTTCTAGATAGGGAGAGACATTATTCTTGTAACCAATCTTTGTAAGTGGTGTAGTTAACCAACCAAAGCCAACTATCCATTGTTTGGAGTTATGTATATTCTCTTCTATAATTTATTATAATCATTTATTCATCCTCGTTATATATTTTTTGGTATATTCATTTTGGTAAAGTATCTAGCATACTAAGGACCACAATGCAATAAGTTTATTGCTTTCAACTAATCTATATCAGGATTAGGTTGGAAGTTCTTAGCTTAGAATTATTTGTTTTATTACAGTAGATTATATTATATTAGTATTAATTATTTTATCATACTAAATATTTATTTTGAAAAAAAATCAAATTTTATAGGATAAAGAACTCCCTTCCCTTTCCCATCTTTGCTATAAAAACTAATAGTGGATAAATTCTTTATTTTACATCCCTCTTAGTATATTTACTCTTATTAGATTAAAATATTGTATTAAAAATTTAGGAAGGTTTTAGGAAAAAATTCATATACTTTCAGCTAACACATTATTTATTTATTTATTCAAAACAAACTTCATTGCTCTCAGAATAATCAACTAGTAAGCAACAAAACCTTAGATAAACTCTAGGTAAACATGAGGATTTCATATTTCTAGGTTTTATAAATAGTTTAGACTAAATATTATTTTTTTATTATTAAAATAAATATAAAATTAATAATTTATATTTATTTATTATTTTCAAACAAATCATTCAAATCTTGCATTCGATAACTAGGAAACTTGGAAAACTAGTTTAGTTTGTTAGTTTGCAAAAAAAATATAAAATAATTATATTGTTGTTATGAGATAGATTATTTATTAATTTGTTTAAATATTTATTAAAAATAATTAATTATAAACCCATATCAAAAACTAATTAAAAAATTTTAAATTATTCTCATTTAGATTATGTTTAGACAAATCTATGAAAAACTTGCACAATAAAGTAGATTTCTTCCTCCCTCTTTGTATGTATTTTAATATAATTTTAAAATGATAAAAATAGGTTTTTCATCCATTTTATTTATTTTTTATCATTTATTTACTTTAAATATTTAAATTTTATCAAAAAATCATTTTACTTTCAAATTTTTTTTTAAAAAAAAAACATTGTCAAAAGTCTTATCCAATTGCACAAGACAAGAGAAACCTTACTTCTCACACCAAAAAAATTCTTCAAAAAATATATTTATACAATATCATATTATTACACATTACCTAATCCCTCTTGGGTGACACTTTTTGAAACACCCAATCTTATTAGAGGTATTTTCCCTAGGGTTAGATCACTTGGTCCCATAGTTGGCATACAATCTAATATTAATATTGATATTAGGAGAGAGGTTTTACATTATGAAAAAATAACTCACCTAATTTTTTAATCTCATAATGCCTTAGAGGATCAATAATGAATTTTTTATCTAACAATCATTGTCCTCCTTAGGAACAGAGGTTGTCACTACAACATTATCTATGCCTAGTTTCCCATTCTCACCTTATTCTTATCCTTGGGTCTAAAATTTTATTATAACATTAAAATTTATATATGACATTAATAGGGCATATTAAATCCCATATATTGGATCTAATTCTTTGATTAATCATAATCTCCCTTAATTCATAGTCTTAGAATCAACTAGGAGCTTCACCTTCTTGTGATGTTGAAGACCAAAGAGCCTTGGATATTTATTTATAAATAGGTTTATGATATCAAAAAGCATATTGATACTATGAATATATTTTAGTTCTATCAAATGAACCATTTTACACCACCCATTCCAAATCCATTTCACCTAAAAACCATCCCAATCCATAGCCAATCCATTATGTTGGTTTCATCGACCTAACCTCATGAAGATGAATACATAGTTTTTCATGTGCTATTCATGTGCACACAATACCTCTATTGGTGAATAAAGGATACCCTTATATTATTCCAACTTTAAATTCAACTCTAATGTTTTTATTTCTAGATGGAGTGTTCTATGAATTAGATCCATGAGGATTTAATTATGTTCATATCTCACCATAAAAGGCATAAGTGATAAGTTTAATCAAGTATTTGGAATTAATAAGTGATATATTAGGAGACAATTTTTTCATTAGATATATCCTATCACAAACATCAATTATAAAATTTATATAATTTTAAACAACCCTATTTTTTTAATGTTGAATATTAGAGTACACATTTGGATGTGTAATAAAATCAAACCCCATTTGCTAAAGTAAACAAAATTAGCATAGTATACATGTGTACACACAACTAAAATGGATAATCTTAACCCTATAATTAATTAATGGTCACAACAAGCCCAAGGCACAAAAATCAAGAGAACATTGTCCCTAATGACAATCAAGCATAATATCCAGCCTTCTAAACCCACATAACATTACAATATTCTTTGGATAACATAAGGACTATGCTAAGTCTCTCTAAACATAGGAAATTTACCAATTACATGAAAATATTTCAATCAATATATAAGAATACTTGACATGATATAAAAATGTGGGTGAAGGTACAATCATGTCTTATTCATCCTCTAATAGATAAGGATATAGTGGTGGCCAATCATGGAATCAATATACATGATCTCCATATTGGCAACTAGACAATGCATTACAATAATTAATGGGAGAAAAAACACCCTAGGTATATGGAAAACATCATATAAATATCCTAATACATTGGTCATTAATGTTTTATATAAGGAAGGCATACACGCCCTTTCTATTTTTACACTCACATTAGCATTTCTAGGCATATATGTAGTTAGGAATTATTAATAATGATTAACTCTTTCAACCAAGGGGTTAGAAATGAAGTAATCCCATTTTCATTTAACATTACACTAATTATATTCTTCATAAATTGTTAATTGTATTATTCATAAGCAAAAACATGAGGTAAAAATGCATGCATCTATTCATATTATAATATTTCCAGATTACTTTCTTCAATCTCAAGTTAGTAATTCAATCCTGTACTTAATACACTTGTTCATCTGAACTTGTTCACATATAACTCAACAAGTTGGAGCATACATAAGTATCTATAATCCAACCCTAAGTTGTAACTAAACTAAATAATAACTCTATTTACTCATGCTACATAGGAGTAGGCCTAATGCATATCTAATGGAAAAAGAACCATAATAATAAATATAATTCTAAGGAAATAAGTATATAATACTCAATGGCTAACATTTGATCTAAGGGTCGAGTTGCCATTAATCCAATCATGTATTTTCAAGCATGCCCAATTACAAAATACATAAGGTTCATTTTCCTAAGTGATCTACACATTGACAATGCCATGTTGGCTCTATCAAGAAAGAATATGGGAGTTTTATAAGATTACATAAGGAATAAATGCCACACTAAGGAGTGCATAAAATCAATTGACCTACTTTCCACAATGATAGTATCAAGATGATTCAACAATATAACAATAAAATTAGTGATCAACTATCATTTCAATGATAAAACCCAAGTATTATGACTAAGAATATCAAAATAATAAATGTAGAAACTCCATAAGGCTGCATAACAATTAAATACCACTCTTAAATTGGCATAATGCCATTTACCATATGATCCACGATGAAGGAAAATAAGGTAGTATACTAGCACAACCTTAGTAATTGGAGATCAACTAACAATCCAAGGATAACCCAAGTATGAAAATGAGATTTAATTTATGCTTTCCATGCAAGTAAAATCCAACATATATTAAAATCAATGAGCATTAAAATATATATCCAATGAAATAAATCAATAACTCTTAATAGTTATCATTCAACTTAGGGCTCTAACTTGTTAGTAATCCTAGCCAACATATTCAAGTATATATAATTGTCAAATCAAGTGATCAATTGAAATACATCTATGGCAATCACTACACCCATTTACTTTATTAACA